>OU342741.1:49013331-49734785 GCA_910589775.1 Avena eriantha
ACATGTAATGACACCGGTGGATCCTTACGTGGTCTGTGAGAAGAACACACATGCAATGACACTGGTGGATCCATATGTGGTCTGTGAGAAGGACACACATGCAATGACACTGGTGGATCCATGTGTGGTTCATGAAAAGAACACACATCAAATGACACTGGTGGATACATGTGTGGATTATGAGAGGAACACACATGCAATGACACTGGGACCATATGTGGTTTGTGAAAAGAACAGACATGCAATGACAGTAGGTGTGGTTCATGGGAAGAACACACATGCAATGACACTAGTGGATCCATGTGTGGTTAATGATAAGAACACACATGCAATGACACTGGGTGTGGTTCATGATATGGTTTGAGAGAAGAACACACATGCAATGACTCTAGCTGTGGTTCATGAGAAGAACACACATGCAATGACTCTAACTTTGGTTCATGAAAAGAGCAGACATGCGATGACACCGGTGGATCCATGTGTGGTCTGTGAGAAGAACACACATGCAATGACACCGGTGGATCGTTACGTGGTCTATGAGAAGAACACACATGCAATGACACTAGTGGATCCATATGTGGTCTGTGAGAAGGACACACATGCAATGACACTGGTGCATCCGTGTGTGGTTCATGAAAAGAACACACATCCAATGACACTGGTGGATACATGTGTGGATTATGAGAGGAACACACATGCAATGACAGTGGGTCCATATGTGGTTTGTGAAAAGAACAGACATGTAATGACAGTAGGTGTGGTTCATGGGAAGAACACACATGCAATGACACTAGTGGATCCATGTGTGGTTAATGATAAGAACACACATGCAATGACACTGGGTGTGGTTCATGATATGGTTTGTGAGAAGAACACACATGCAATGACTCTAGCTGTGGTTCATGAGAAGAACACACATGCAATGACTCTAACTGTGGTTCATGAAAAGAGCACACATGCGATGACACCGGTGGATCCATGTGTGGTCTATGAGAGGAACACACATGCAATGACACTGGTGGATCCTTACATGGTCTGTGAGAAGAACACACATGCAATGACACTGGTGGATCCATATATGGTCTGTGAGAAGGACACACACGCAATGACACTGGTGCATCCATGTGTGGTTCATGAGAAGGACACACAAGCAATGACACTGGTGGATCCATGTGTGGTCTGTGGGAAGAAGACACATGCAATGACACTGGTGATATGTGTTTTGTGAAAAGAACAGACATGCAATGACTCTAACCGTGGTTCATGAAAAGAGCAGGCATGCAATGACACTGGTGGATCCATGTGTGGTTAATGAGAAGAACACACATGGAATGACATTGGGTGTGGTTCATGATATGGTTTGTGAGAAGATACCACATGCAATGACTCTAGCTGTGGTTCATGAGAAAACAGACATGCAATGACTCTCACTGTGGTTCATGAAAAGAGCAGACATGCGATGACACCGGTGGATCCATGTGTGGTCTATGAGAGGAACACACATGCAATGACTCTAACTAGATCCTTACGTGGTCTGTGAGAAGAACACACATGCAATGACACTTGGGGATCCATATGTGGTCCGCGATAAGGACACACATGCAATGACACTGGTAGATCCATGTGTGGTTCATGGGTAGGACACACATGAAATGACACTAGTGGATACAAGTGTGGTCTGTGGGAAGAACACACATGAAATGACGCTGGTGATATGTGTTTTGTGAAAAGAACGGACATGCAATGACTCTAACTGTGGTTCATGCAAAGAGCAGACATGCAATGACACTGGTGGATCCATGTGTGGTTAATGAGAATAACACACATGCAATGACACTAGGTGTGGTACATGATATGGTTTGTGAGAAGAACACACATGCAATGACTCTAACTGTGGTCTATGAGAGGAACACACATCCAATGACTCTAACTGTGGTTCATGAAAAGAGCAGACATGCGATGACACCGGTGGATCCATGTGTGGTCTATGAGAAGAACACACATGTAATGACACCGGTGGATCCTTATGTGGTCTGTGAGAAGAACACACATGCAATGACATTTATGGATCCGTATGTGGTCTGTGAGAAGGACACACATGCAATGACACTGGTGGATCCATGTGTGGTTCATGAAAAGAACACACATCAAATGACACTGGTGGATACATGTGTGGATTATGAGAGGAACACACATGCAATGACACTAGGACCATATGTGGTTTGTGAAAAGAACAGACATGCAATGACACTAGGTGTGGTTCATGGGAAGAACACACATGCAATGACACTAGTGGATCCATGTGTGGTTAATGATAAGAACACACATGCAATGACACTAGCTGTGGTTCATGATATGGTTTGTGAGAAGAACACACATGCAATGACTCTAGCTGTGGTTCATGAGAAGAACACACATGCAATGACTCTAACTGTGGTTCATGAAAAGAGCAGACATGCGACGACACCGGTGGATCCATATGTGGTCTATGTGAGGAACACACATGCAATGACACCGGTGGATCCTTACATGGTCCGTGAGAAGAACACACATGCAATGACACTGGTGGATCCATATGTGGTCTGAGAGAAGGACACACACGCAATGACACTGTTGCATCCATGTGTGGTTCATGGGAAGGACACACAAGCAATGACACTGGTGGATCCATGTGTGGTCTGTGGGAAGAAGACACATGCAATGACACTGGTGATATGTGTTTTGTGAAAAGAACAGACATGCAATGACTCTAACCGTGGTTCATGAAAAGAGCAGAGATGCAATGACACTGGTGGATCCATGTGTGGTTAATGAGAAGAACGCACATGCAATGACATTGGGTGTGGTTCATGATATGGTTTGTGAGAAGATACCACATGCAATGTCTAGCTGTGGTTCATGAGAATAACACACATGCAATGACTCTAACTGTGCTTTGTGAAAAGAGCAGACATGCGATGACACCGGTGGATCCATGTGTGTTCTATGAGAGGAACACACATGCAATGACTCTAACTGGATCCTTACGTGGTCTGTGAGAAGAACACACATGCAATGACACTAGGGGATCCATATGTGGTCCGCGATAAGGACACACATGCAATGACACTGGTGGATCCATGTGTGGTTCATGGGAAGGACACACATGCAATGACACTGGTGGATACAAGTGTGGTCCGTGGGAAGAACACACATGCAATGACACTAGTGATATGTGTTTTGTTAAAAGAACGGACATGCAATGACTCTAATTGTGGTTCATGAAAAGAGCAGACATGCAATGGCACTGGTGGATCCATGTGTCGTTAATGAGAATAACACACATGCAATGACACTAGGTGTGGTACATGATATGGTTTGTGAGAAGAACACACATGTAATGACTCTAGCTGTGGTCTATGAGAGGAACACACATCCAATGACTCTAACTGTGGTTCATGAAAAGAGCAGACATGCGATGACACCGGTGGATCCATGTGTGGTCTATGAGAAGAACACACATGTAATGACACCGGTGGATCCTTACGTGGTCTGTGAGAAGAACACACATGCAATGACACTGGTGGATCCATATGTGGTCTGTGAGAAGGACACACATGCAATGACACTGATGGATCCATGTGTGGTTCATGAATAGAACACACATCCAATGACACTGGTGGATACATGTGTGGATTATGAGAGGAACACACATGCAATGACACTGGGACCATATGTGGTTTGTGAAAAGAACAGACGTGCAATGACACTAGGTGTGGTTCATGGGAAGAACACACATGCAATGACACTAGTGGATCCCTGTGTGGTTAAGGATAAGAACACACATGCAATGACACTGGGTGTGGTTCATGATATGGTTTGTGAGAAGAACACACATGCAACGACTCTAGTTGTGGTTCATGAGAAGAACACACATGAAATGACTCTAACTGTGGTTCATGAAAAGAGCACACATGCGATGACACCGGTGGATCCATGTGTGGACTATGAGAGGAACACACATGCAATGACACCGGTGTATCCTTACATGGTCTGTGAGAAGAACACACATGCAATGACACTGGTGGATCCATATGTGGTTTGTGAGAAGGACACACACGCAATGACACTGGTGGATCCATGTGTGGTTCATGGGAAGGACACACATGCAATGACAGTAGTGGATCCATGTGTGGTCTGTGGGAAGAAGACACATGCAATGACACTGGTGATATGTGTTTTGTGAAAAGAACAGACATGCAATGACTCTAACCGTGGTTCATGAAAAGAGCAGACATGCAATGACACTGGTGGATCCATGCGTGGTTAATGAGAAGAACACACATGCAATGACATTTGATGTGGTTCATGATATGGTTTCCGAGAAGAACACACATGCAATGACTCTAGTTGTGGTTCATGAGAAGAACACACATGCAATGACTCTAACTGTGGTTCATGAAAAGAGCACACATGCGTTGACACGGGTGGATCCATATGTGGTCTATGAGAGGAACACACATGCAATGACTCTAACTAGATCCTTACGTGGTCTGTGAGAAGAACACACATGCAATGACACTGGTGGATCCATATTTGGTAGGTGAGAAGGACACACATGCAATGACACTGGTGGATCCATGTGTGGTTCATGGGAAGGACACACATGCAATGACACTGGTGGATCCATGTTTGGTCTGTGGGAAGAACACACACGCAATGACACTGGTGATATGTGGTTTGTGAAAAGAACAGACATGCAATGACTCTAACTGTGGTTCATGAAAAGAAAAGACATGCAATGACACTGGTGGATCCATGTGTGGTTCATGAAAAGAATACACATGCAATGACACTGGTGGATCCATGTGTGGTCTATGGGAAGCACACACATGCAATGACACTGGTGATATGTGTATTGTGAAATGAACAGACATGCAATGACTCTAACTGTGGTTCATGAATAGAAAAGACATGCAATGACACTGGTGGATCTATGTCTGGTTAATGAGAAGACCACACATGCAATGACACTGGGTGTGGTTCATGATATGGTTTGTGAGAAGAACACACATGCAATGACTCTAGCTGTGGTTCATGAGAAGAACACACATGCAATGATTCTAACTGTGGTTCATGAAAAGAGCAGACATGCGATGACTCTAACTCTGGTTAATGAAAAGAGCAGACATGCAATGACACTGGTGGATCCATGTGTGGTTAATGAGAAGAACACACATGCAATGAACTCTATTCGGTCCATGTGCTTTATGAGACGAACACACATCCAATGAACTCTAGTGGATCTATCTTGGCATAATTTGATGTATGCCACGATGTATTTCATTGTACAAGACACTCACTTTCCATTTTTATACTGCTCAGTATCGTCCTTGGTTTTATGTGGTACTACTCAGTTTTTCCCCCTCTCTATCTGTCGTAGAAGCACAAACATGTGCTCACCCTGTCTGCTACTCCCTGATTTGTTATCACAGTTTTCACGCAGATCGTGCGCACCAACCGTTGATTTTGTGCAATCCAAGGATGATCGTTGCACACGTCGTGCCCTTCACAGTATAGCGTGAGACTGCTCGGACGTCTCCCTTAGTGATACTTCTACAAGAAGGAACACAATGCCGTCCATGGAAAAAGTCGTCGAGTGGTCATGTCATGTTTAATCAAGTCTGAAAAGCCTACTACTACTACTACTACGCCACAACGCATGTGTCATCGAGTGCACGATCATCGATGGACAGCTGCAATTTATTGCCACTTGATTTTAATAAGACATATCCCATTTTTTACGCAGCGGCACTCAATCGCCAATTTTAGGGCCGTGTCAAACTTTGTACATGGAAATTGTGTGTGCGCCCTTTGCATGCGGCTCAATACGGAATTGCCATGCATGGCCCGGGAAAAAACGTGACGTACCGTGCGCGTGTCGCGGTGCACGGTGCAGTAGACTGTGCGGCGCGTTACACGGTGGTGCAACGAAACGTGCCTTGCTTCTATCCACCTTCACTATAGCCCCTCTCCGCACACCCACTCCCACTCTCACTCACTGGCCCCACGCAACCCTCTCCACTATCCCACCAGCATCTGCAAACTCCCGAAAATACCCAGTCCGCGCCTGCGATTGCCGAGGAGGATAAGGTGGCCATCGTCTCCTCCGTGGTTACCGGCGAGGAGGCCGCCGTCTCCTGGCCGGTCCCCCTCGACGCTTTGAAAGCAGCCCCCGTCCCTGTCCAGGCCCAAGTCTAGGCATCGATGGTAGCCGCCGTTCCTTTCCAGGCCCCCATCCGTGCTACCGACGGAGCCCCCCGCCGGCGAGGAGGCCCCCACCAGTCACAAGCAGATCATGCACTTCTTGGGCACCTACGATCCACATAAGTACATCGCTCCGCTGAACCCCTACGACACCGGCATCGACGACCAATGGTCGGAGGTAACTAGGGTTTGCTCCCCTTCCCTTGTTCTTCTACCGTTCCCATCGTTGGATGCTATATCTTGGTTTATTAGGATTCGCTTGTTCGCATTTCGATTGCTTGATCTTCTTACATCATCTACTCTCCCATTTTCCTTTTCTTCCAATAGGTTTCCGGTAGCGATGTCTGCAGCGATGACGAGTACATTCACACCAAGGCTCGTTAGGTGCTGAGGAGGCTGCGGGTCGGCCAGTACGACGCCTTCCTCAGGGGACCCAACTACAGCTGTCCCTTCTGCAAGGGGATCGCCTACTGCTTGACGAGTCACGTCGGTGGCACCGACTTGAACACTTTACTGAAGCATGCAGTGTTAAGGATCCTAAGTCATTGTGATTAACATGCTAGTCCCTGGATCAATAGCTAGCACTTCACAGTCGATGAATTTCATGTAAAACACAAGTCATTATTACACGAATAATCCAGAGTATAATTATTACAACTTGCATAGCTTATAGCTAGCTCACATAAAACAGCGGAAACTAAGTAAAACTTGAGTCCATCAACGCCTCAGGCTAGTTGCCTGAAGACCCGTGATCCCTACGCACCTTTCAGTCTTCGGATTCTGCACATAAGACGTGCATCCAACAAGTTGGGTCAATACTTTGAATGTATTGGCAAATTACACCAAGGAAAGAATAAGACTACCTCTACATGCAAGGCTAAGTGTAGGCTTTGGGGTTCTTTTGCATAAGGCCGATTTTCTCTAAGTAAGAGGAAAAGAGGAAGAGTTTACCCTACTTTGTAAAAAATAGAAAGTGGTATAGGGTCGAATGGAACACGTGGATATTACTCACCAAGTGTCCAATCAACCTAGCACTTGGATATTACGCACCAAGTTCCCAAAATCCCACCCAATGGCGATATTACTCATGCCTTGGGGTTTATAAAACTTTATGTTTGGAAAAGAGAGAGAGGAAGATCTTTCAGAGGCTCCATCCTTCAGATGCTCAAAGTGTTCTTTTCCGTGAACTTGGCTGATCGATCAGATTGCAATACTCTCGAGAGGTTGTGCACTTTCCCCACAATCCACGATCAAGTCCTTTTATAGACAAGACCATTGAGAAGCCTTTCCTTAGTATCCCCTCTACCAGCTAGATCCAACCGTGACAAGAACCTCCAAATGTTGGTACCCCGGTGAGGTTTCCCACTAAGTACTAAGCCAAGACAGAGCCCATATGTATTGTGGTTGCACTGGAAGCTTCTGAATTCGGAAACATGGTAGACTTCTTTGATTCCTGGGCGGCCGGCCTCCACCAAAGTCCCACTTGTTGTCCCGACAACCATTCCGCCCAGAAGAAAACTTAGTTTTATTTTGAAGGGGGTTTTGGAGAAGAAAAGTTCGCTCGAGAGAGCTCTCATACTTAGAAAATTTTGAGTCTTTCGAACCCCCAATGGTACTTGGTGTATATATAGCATAGCAATCAATACTTAGCAAAACCAGGGGAACCTAATAGGACAGAAATTCCTAAGTATAAAGCTACTCATGGCATACTACAAAACCGCACTTGCAAAAATAGTAATAAGAAAATCTACTAAAGACCTACACATGCATACTACATGATTTGAAGAGTAAAAACGTGCATAGTCAAGTGGTGTAACTTGCCTTGATCCGAGCAGCACTCTACACAATAGTACTCCTCAGCGCACTCCGAGCAATCTAAGGAAACACAAACATAGATCCAATCACAACTTGCACAAAACAATGGCACGAAGGTGAAAATGCATGCATGCAACATGGTAATATGCAAGGATGGATTCAACTTCGACCAAGGGTTTTATTCTGGGGTTTTGTGGAGTTGGGGATGTCATTAGTATCGATTTCCCACAGATTTTAAGTATTTTGGGGTTAAAACTTAATTAAACATGCTCATAAATAGATCTACACTTCCAAACTACCTCGAAACAGATCTAAACACTCTAAGCATGAAGTAACAATTTTCCACAAAATATCTCGTAGATACAAAGCCAACGCAACAAGAATCAACTAAAATAGAGTTGAGGATATTTTTCTAGAATTAAAGTACTCCAATCTAAACTTTAAATACTACTGCAGTAAACCGGCAATATTATTGTAGATCTGTGTTCTACTCAATTTTGTGAATCCAACGGGATATTATACGCAAATTTTGGACCAAAACTTGAATTACTATGAATTAAACGAGATTAAAACAATTTCTACCTATTTTAGAAAAGACAGAATAGCGGCCAACTATGCGACGACAAGTGGCGTCTAGGGATTGGTCTAGCGGGCCGACGTGGGCTGACTCAGCGGCTGACACGGTGCTGCCACGCGACGCGAGGGGGTTGGCCGATACCCCTTCGGCCTGGCCATATAATCTTAGAGGTCGGATTAGAATCGGATGGCTAGGAGGGGGTGACCGGCGACTCACTGTGGTAGAGCGGGCGTGGATGACGGCGGACGGCGGTGGCGCGTCGGTGGCGGTCGGCGGTCGTCGGCATTGGCGAGGCGGTGCTCCCCCGGCTCGACGGAGTAGACAAATGGTGGCTGCCCTCTCATCGCGGTTCCGTTCCCGGGGATGGCGTCGGATCCCTTCCTGTGAAGTGACGGCGAACGGCGGCTGGAGCTGGCGGACTCCGGCGAAGCTCCGGCGGGCAATTGCGGGTGGTGCGAGCTTCTGTTCAAGGGGGAAACGGCACAGACGACGCGGTCGTTAGAGAGGGAAGCAAGGAACAGACAGAGGGAAGAAAGGGCCTCGGTTTCGACGGAAAGCTCACCCTCCTACGTCGTCGGCGGCAGAGCTCCGGCGAGATTGTTTTGTTCTCAAAATCGGCAGCCCGGAGGCGGCTCTCGAGAAAATTGTCTAGGGTTTCGGTGGGGTTCGTCGCGGGGATTAAAAAGGGCCAGAGACTTGGGGCGGGGGTCATGGAGTTCTTCTCTGGATTGGCCAGAGTTTGTTCCAGAGGCAGTGGCGGAACGAGTTCGTTCCGAACTCAGCGGACCGATGAGGACGATGGGGGTGGGGCCGGGGCGTCAGCGACTGTGGGGCCACGGGCTGGCTGCTGCTGGCGTCTGCTAGGCTGGCCTACGCGCTGCGCACCGCCCACCCTGCCAGGCGGGGCGGTAGATAGGTCACGGGCTGGTCTAGCCGGCCCGTTAGGCTAGAATCTCTTTTTTTATTCTTTCGATTTTTTTTTCTGTTTCTCTAATTGTCTCATATCTTTTGCAAACAGACTCCGAATTAAGTGAGATTGGTCTCTAAAATGTTGTGAAAAGAAGAAGATTAGTATGGGGTTATCAAATGATACTTTTGCAAGGGTTTAGGAGGTTAGATTTTGTTTTACCCTTTTTAGTCTTTATATGACTATAGGGTTTAGGGAAAGTATTTGATGCGGCTTTTATTGTGTGATGCCATGATGCAAAGATATGATGCATGCTTCTAGTAACATCTGCAATCGTAAAATTTGGGATGTTACAAACCTACCCCCCTTAAGAAGAATCGTGTCCCCGAGATTCAGGTTGGTTAGCAAATAGGTGTGGGTGTTCTTTCTTCAGGTCTTCTTCACGTTCCCACGTGGCCTCTTCGTCAGAATGGTGATTCCATTGAACTTTGCAAAACCTAATAGTCTTGGTACAAGTAATTCTCTCAGCTGTTTCCAGGATCTTGGTGGGTGTTTCCTCATAGGTGAGATCGTTTTCGAGTTGAAATTTATCCAAAGGAACTGTATCCTTTAGTGGTGTTTCAGCCATTTCTGGGTGACACTTCTTTAGTTGTGACACATGGAATACATCATGAACAGTCAACACTTCGGGCAATTCCAACTGATAGGCAACCTCCCTTCTACGAGCCAAAATCTTATAGGGCCCTATGAATCGAGGTGCCAACTTACCCTTAATTCCAAATCTCTTAACTCCTCGTAGTGGTGAAACTCGGAGATATGCACGATCTCCCACTTTGTAAGTTACATCCCTACGCTTGGAATCAGCATAACTCTTTTGCCTAGATTGGGCTACCCTTAACCTGTCTTGAACCTGTCTTACCTTTTCTTTGGCATCCCTGATCAGTTCAGGTCCAAACAAACTATGTTCTCCAACTCCATTCCATAGCAACGGAGTTCTACACTTTCTGCCATATAGGACTTCAAATGGAGCCATCTTGATACTAGTTTGGTAACTGTTATTGTATGAGAATTCTGCATATGGAAAATTATCATCCCAACTAGACCCATAGTCTAGTGCACAGGATCTTAACATGTCCTCCAAGATCTGATTAACTCTTTCCGTTTGTCCATCTGTTTGCGGGTGGAAAGCAGTACTAAACTCGAGTCGTGTCCCTAGAGACTCGTGTAGCTGTCGCCAGAACTTCGAGTTGAATTGGGTACCTCTATCAGAGACAATCCCCTTGGGTACACCATGAAGACTTACGAGCCTTGACATATAAATCTTGGCAAGTTTAGCACTTGTATAGATGGTCTTTACGGGAATAAAGTGGGCCACTTGTGAAGTGATTGACTACTACCCAGGTAGAATCATACCCAGAACAAGTCCGGGGTAGTCCTGTGATAAAATCCATGCCTACCTTGTCCCACTTCCAAGCGGGCACAGGTAATGGCTGCAGCAGCCCTGCTGGTTTTTGATGTTCGGCCTTGACTCTGTTGCACACGTCACACAAGGAGATGTATTCAGCAATTTCTCTTTTCAAGTTATTCCACCAGAATCTATCCTTCACATCCATGTACATCTTTGTATTACCAGGATGAATTGAGTAAGGCGAATCGTGAGCTTCCTGAAGAATTAACTTCCTGATATCAGGATCATCGGGAACGCACAAACGCTTCTCATACCAAAGTGTCCCTTGTTCATCCGTATGAAACCCTTTTTCTTTACCCTTGCTTATATTAGCTTTTATCTCTTCCAACTCTTTGTCCCCCTTCTGGGCCTCTTTGATTTGGTCCAGAAGCGTTGGCACTATCTCCATAGTCGCTAAGTACCCCTCTGGAACTATTTCCAACCTGAGATCCTTGAACTGCGCACACAAATCCTTTGGAAGTTCTCCCACGGTAAGTCAAATTACATAGACCTTCCGGCTTAAGGCGTTAGCCACAACATTGGCCTTTCTAGGATGGTACTGCAGGTCCAAGTCATAGTCCTTGATGAGCTCAAGCCATCTCCTTTGCCTCATATTTAACTCCTTTTGAGTGAAGGTATACTTAAGACTCTTGTGGTCCGTGAACACATCACAATGTTTGCCCATGAGGTATTGTCTCAATACCTTGAGCACATGCACAACTGATGCTCGTTCCAAATCGTGTGTGGGGTAGTTATTCTCATGGTTCTTAAGTTGTCGAGAGGCGTAAGACACTAATTTTCCATCTTGCATCAGTACACTACCAAGTCCTTGTCGGGAAGTGTCGCAATAGACTTGGAAATCTTTTTGGATGTCAGGGAGACACAAAACTGGTGCTGTTACTAGGCGCTTCTTCAATTCTTGAAAGCTTGCTTCACATGGCTCGGTCCATTGGAACTTCTTTTCCTTCTTCAACATTTCTGTCATAGGATTTGCTATCTTGGAAAAGTTTTCAATGAACCTTCGGTAATATCCTGCAAGGCCCAAGAAACTCCTGATATCACCCACATTCTTAGGGCACTCCCATTCTGTCATGGAAACTACCTTACTTGGGTCCACGACAACTCCTTTAGCTGACACAATATGACCAAGGAATCCCACTTCTTTCAACCAGAACTCACATTTGCTAAACTTGGCATACAACTTGTGTTCCCTTAACTTTTCCATAATTAGGCGCAGATGCCTCTCATGTTCCTTCTCGTCCTTGGAGTATATGAGTATGTCATCAATGAATACCACTATAAACTTATCCAAGTACTCCATGAACACCTTGTTCATCATAGTCATGAAGTATGCTGGGGCATTGGTTAGGCCAAAAACGACATCACGGTGTACTCATACAATCCGTATCTTGTGGTGAAGGTTGTCTTGGGTACATCTTGTTCCCGGATCTTTAACTAGAAATAACCTGATCGGAGATCAATCTTAGAGAACACACTATCTCCCTTTAATTGATCGAACAGGTCGTTGATATTGGGTAGAGGGTACTTGTTCTTGATTGTCACTTCATTCAGCGACCGGTCGTCCACGACTAGTCTTTGGTTTTATCCTTCTTCTCCACGAATAAGACAGGCGCTCCCCAAGACGACGCACTTGGTTGAATGAAGCCTTTGTCCAATTGCTCTCTAAGTTGTTTCGTAAGTTGCTTCAACTCATCAACATCCATCCTATACTGTCTCTTTGCTATCGGTCTAGTACCAGGCATCAAGTCAATGAGAAACTCGATGTCTCGGTCAGGAGGCATCCCTGGCAATTCTTCCGGAAACACATCTGGGTACTCCTTCACAATTGGCACATCCTCCAAGCTAACCCCCTTAAGACAGTTCACCATACTTCCTTTGAGTGCAAAGGCCGATTTAAAGCGGATTCTCTTCTTATCCAGAGTTGTGAGTGCGACAGTCCTCTTGGCATAATCTATGACTCCCTCATATTCGGTCATCCAATTCATGCCCAAAATTATGTCTAAGCCTTGTAACTCCAGAACGACTAGACTTGTGGGAAAGATGTGTGCCCCAATCCTTAGTTCTAACCCACGGCATCCAGAGTTTGCCACTATTTCTCCTCCAGGAGAACTTACCCTTAGGGGAGTACTAATAGTCTCTGTAGGTATCTTGCCTCTATCCACAAATACCCTTGATATGAATGAATGTGATGCACCAGTATCAAAAAGAACAACTGCAGGGGTGGAGTTAAGCTTGAACTTACCAATCACGGAGTCAGGTGCCTCACGAGCATCCTCCACGGAGACATGATTCACCATGGCTTTGACGAATGGATTCGGCTTCTTCCCATTTCCATTACCATTGCCATGGTTGTGTCCGTTGCCGTTCACATTACCATTCCCATTCTTCATCTTTTCGGGGAAAGTAGTTGCATAATGCCCTGTCTTGTTACACTTGAAGCATGTCACTTCACTCAGATCCTTCCCATTGCCATTTCCATTGTGGTGTTTATGGCCATTGTGGTTATGTCCTCCATGACGATGACCATTGTGGTTGTGGACATTGTGGTTGTGGGGTGGTGGTGACGAAGTGCGTTGCTTCTGATATGGGGCTGAGTTGTGCTTGTGTGAGGTGGACTTTCTCTTGCGGTTCTCTATACTCCTTTCCTTTGCTTGAACTACAACTGCCCTGTCCAGAAGTTCCTGATAGTTATCAAACTTCAGAGCCACAAGCTGAATGGATATCTCATCATTAAGTCCCCTTAGGAACTCCTCCTGTCTCTTGGCATCAGTGCAAACATCATCAGGTGCATAACGTGCCAGCTTGTTGAAAAGGTCCCCATACTCGGAGATAGAGCGGTGCAGTTGCTTCAAGTCACGGAACTCACGTCTCTTTAGTGACATGACACCAGCAGCTACGTGATGAGTACGAAAGGCCGCCTCAAACTGTTTCCAGGTGATAGCTTCAATATCATGGTGGGTGACTTGGTAATTATCCCACCATTCAGCAGCTGGTCCCTCAAGTTGGTGTGCGGCAAAGCGCACCCTGTCAGCTCCAACCACTTGGACGGTGTCTAACTTCTTGTTGGTGGTGCGGAGCTAGTCATCTGCCACAATTGGCTCAGAACTACTTGAGAAAATAGGAGGGTTCAACCTTAAGAACCGAGTCAGGCGATCCTGTTGGGGCGGTGGAGGTGGTGGAGGCGGAGGGTTGTTGTTGTTGTTTTACATGTTTTGAGTGAGGAGTTGGATCAGCTGATTTTGGGAGTTCAGAAGTTGTGCCATCTCTGGGGGCATGTTGTTGTTGTTCCCACGTCTCGCCATCTGTTGGGTTTGGGAAACAAGTTAAGAAATAGATAGAAAGCCTAAGGAATAAACTCCTACCCCTTATGAAAACACGAGAAAAGCACACGAGAAATGCAAGGCACACATAGCACACAACTCAACCAAGTTTAACTTAACCAATGTAGTTTTGGTACTCATTACAATCGCGAACAACGTTTGACTATAGAAATAAAGGTGGTTCAACTATATACTCTACTCATCATCTACTTCCTCATCCCCAAGAGTGAAGCCTTTCTCCTCCAGCATTGATTTGTATAACTCCATGTCCTTCGTCGTGGCTTCAAGCTTCTCCTGAAGTTCCTTCACCTCCTGCGGCTCTGGTGTAGCAGCTTCGAGCCTCTCTTGAAGTTCCTTCACCTCTTGTAGCTCCTAGGTAGCAGCTTCGAGCTTCTCTTGAAGTTCCTTCTTCTTCTGCAGCTCCTTGATCAAGCTTGACCCCATAGTCACGGGCGTGATCTTCTCCTCCAAGCTCCTCTTGGCTGCTCGCAGGTCCTTCAACATGGTGGCAAAGTTCTTGAACTCCATCTCGTTTTTTGCGAACACAAGACTTTGTTCCCTAATCCTCTTGTTCTTATCCTGCACCCTCTTCTCTTGATTAGCGAACTTCTTGTCTTGGGCGGTGAGCTTCCCTCCTAGGGATTTGATCTTCTCTTCCAGCTCTTCGATCTTCTCGTCCTTCTCCTTTACTAGGGTGCATAGCTCGTCATTCCTCATGATCTCAAGGCAGCTCCCCTTCTCAAGATCGTTGATGTGGCACTCCAAGTCTTGGTATTGGATCCTTCGACGCTTGCATGTCGCCCTTTCCTTCGGGGTTAACTCGATTGGAACTCCCTTCTCATCACGTCTTCCAAAGAGTTTGATGTAGTGGCTGAAGGGAAACGGGTAGGCTACACTAGCGTAAAATCAAAATTTTCTACCGCGTCAACCAGGAATACTATTGTCATAGATCACGGGATTACCGCTAGACGCGCAGGTGCAGAACTCGATGAAGCACGTTGCGGAAGTGTAGATGTTCTACGTCTCCTCCTCGTCCTCGTCCCACGAGCAGCTCCCCTTTGCGCGACTCGTCCAAGTGCTAGAGATGCAGCACCTCCGAGGTATCCACACGTCCGGAGTGGAAGCCGTCACACGCCAGACTGCTAGGTCTGCGCGTGCAACACAGGCGGAAGAGGAGTGGCGGCTTGGTGGAATGCTCTACCCTATTCAGCTCGCCTCACTCTCTCTTATATAGGCATCCCTGGTGGGCTTCTACATTAGCAGCCCATTAGCAGCCTAAGCCTGGTCTAATTCGGATCCAATCCTCATTAGGCTTCCAGCCCCTAAACTGTGTGACCCTATAGGTTCATACATGTATAGACATGACGCGAGTACACTTACTCCGTCAATAGTTGGTAGCGGCCTCTAGCAAGACGTGCCAACTCCTAAACGCATATAAAGATCATTTGGACGAACCATCACAAGGTTGAGTACATGTCTTTCCCTTTGCCTCACGATATTTGGTCTAGCTCCAAGCTGACCTCTCTTTCTCGATACTGTGATTTGGAATCCCTTTACTAGGTTAACTCTTAACCATATGTAGCACGGCCATGCATTTCTGGATCCGATCACTCGAGGGGCCCAGAGATATCTCTCTCAAGTAGAGAGGGGCAAATCCCATCTTGATTGATCGATGCCTTGCAGCATGTATCAGGACAAACCCGAAAGCTACCTTTATAACTACCCAGTTACGGAGTAGTGTTTGATAGCCCCAAAGTAGGTCAATCCACATCTCAAGTACATGCGACAATCTCAGGTCTAAGGACAAAACGTACACGATGTGTAGAGAGAGCTGCAAGTATTATTGCTAGTCTCATGTTGGGTCAGTCCAATCCCATGTTCATAATATGTGTCCACATCATTGGTTTGACATCTCCATTCAATCACTTGCGAAACATAGTCATCAACCAATCGATGTGCTAGTCTAATATTCACGTGTGTCCTCGCATGAACTCTGACTAGGGACAATTATTAGATAACCATACAAGTAAAGAGTTTCACAAACAATTCACATAATTGCCAATCAATACAAGTTGCCTGGTATATGGATATTCAAGGAACATTATAATAACTCATGGATACACATGAAATACAATCATCTCTATGATTGCCTCTAGGGCATATTTCCTTCAGTGGCCTTCAACCTCTTCATGGTGGCGTCCACAAAGGCATCCAATGAGCTCCTGCATGCTGGTGCTAAGTGCTTTATCCTTGGAGTCGCTAGTGACATTGAGTACAATGTCCTCCGTCTTGGGTTCAGACTCGCTGCGCACCGGTTGGATGACTTCAATCGCCCAACATCCTTCCTTGTGCATCTTCCTCAACTCGCTCCCCTTGATTGACGGCATGGGCAACTCCAACGTCTTGATGATGTCTAGAAGGCATTCCCCAAAGCGCAGGTACTTGATGTCTTCGGCGGTGTAGTAGTAGAAGGCCGTCATCTTTAGGTTAGGAGAATGAAAATTAGGCACAAAGTGATAAGGAAGAGAATTACTAGAAGAGCATAACTAACTTAGAAGAATATGGAAAGCAAAAACACACAATGGTAAAGGTGGTTTCCAATCCTAGGGTCACGTCCTACATGCAACTTTGTGCTTTGATACCATCTGGTGCGACCTCGGATCGTTAAGGATCCTAAGTCCTTGTGATTAACATGCTAGTCCCTGGATCAATAGCTAGCACTTCACAGTCGATGAATATCATGTAAAACACAAGTCATTATTACACGAATAATCCAGAGTATAATTATTACAACTTGCACAGCTTATAGCTAGCTCACATAAAACAGCGGAAACTAAGTAAAACTTGAGTCCATCAACGCCTCAGGCTAGTTGCGTGAAGACACGCGATCCCTACGCACCTTTCAGTCTTCGGATTCTGCACATAAGACGTGCAGCCAACAAGTTGGGTCAATACTTTGAATGTACTGGCAAATTACACCAAGGAAAGAATAAGACTATCTCTACATGCAAGGCTAACTGTAGGCTTTGGGGTTCTTTTGCATAAGGCCAATTTTCTCTAAGTAAGAGGAAAAGAGGCAGAGCTTACCCTACTTTGTAAACAATAGAAAGTAGTATAGGGTCGAATGGAACACGTGGATATTACTCACCAAGTGTCCAATCAACCTAGCACTTGGATATTACGCACCAAGTTCCCAAAATCCCACCCAATGGTGATATTACTCATGCCTTGGGGTTTATAAAACTTTAAGTTTGGAAAAGAGAGAGGAAGATCTTTCAGAGGCTCCATCCTTTAGATGCTCAAAGTGTTCTTTTCCGTGAACTCGGCTGATCGATCAGATTGCAATACTCTCGAGAGGTTGTGCACTTACGCCACAATCCACGATCAAGTCCTTTTACAGACAAGACCATGGCGAAGCCTTTCCTTAGTAGCCCCTCTACCAGCTGGATCCAACCGTGCCAAGAACCTCAAAATGTTGGTACCCCGGTGAGGTTTCCCACTAAGTACTAAGCCAAGACAGAGCCCATATGTATTGTGGTTGCACTGGAAGCTTCTGAATTCTGAAACATGGTAGACTTCTTTGATTCCTGGGCGGCCGTCCTCCACCAAAGTCCCACTTGTTTTCCCGACAACCAGTCCGCCTAGAAGAAAACTTAGTTTTATTTTGAAGGGGGTTTTGGAGAAGAAAAGTTTTCTTGAGAGAGCTCTCATACTTAGAAAATTTTGAGTCTTTTGAACCCCCCAACGGTACTTAGTGTATATATAGCATAGCAACCAATACTTAGCATAAACAGGGGAACCTAATAGGTTGGAAATTCCTAAGTTTAAAGCTACTCATGGCATACTACAAAACCGCACTTGCAAAAATAGTAATAAGAAAATCTACCAAAGACCTACACATGCATACTACAAGATTTGAAGAGTAAAAACATGCATAGTCAAAAACTGGGACATAATATGTACAAGTGGTGTAACTTGCCTTGATCCGAGCAGCACTCTACACAATAGTACTCCTCAGCACACTGCGAGCAATCTAACGAAACACAAACATAGATCCAATCACAACTTGCATAAAATAATGCCACGAAGGTGAAAATGCATGCATGCAATATGGTAATATGCAAGGATGGATTCAACTTCGACCAAGGGTTTTATTTTGGGGTGTTTCTGAGTTGGGGATGTCATTAGTTTCGATTTCCCACAGATTTTAAGTATTTTGGGGTTAAAACTTAATTAAACATGCTCATAAATAGATCTACACTTCCAAACTACCTCGAAACAGATCTATACACTCTAAGTATGAAGTAACAATTTTCCACAGACGATCTCGTAGATACAAAGACAACGCAACAAGAATCAACTAAAACGGAGTTACGGATATTTTTCTAGAATTAAAGTACTCCAATCTACACTTTAAATCCTACTTCAAGATTATTGCAGTAAACCGGCAATATTATTGTAGATCTGTGTTCTACTCAATTTTGTGAATCCAACAGGATATTATACACAAATTTTGGATAAAAACTCGAATTACTATGAATTAAACGAGATTAAAACAATTTCTACCTATTTTAGAAAAAGACAGAACAGCGGCCAGCTATGCGACAACAAGTGGCGTCTAGGGATTGGTCCAGCGGGCCGACGTGGGCTGACTCAGCGGCTGATGCGGTGCTGCCACGCGGTCCGAGGGGGTTGGCCGATACCCCTTTGGCCTGGCCATCTAATCTTAGACATCGCATTAGAATCGGACGGTTGGGAGTGGGTGGCCGGCGACTCACCGTGGCAGAGCGGGCGTGGATGACGGTGGACGGCGGCGGCACGTCGATGGCGGTCGGCGGTCGTCGGTGTTGGCAAGGCGGTGCTCCCCCGGCTCGACGGAGTAGCCGACGGCGGCTGCCCTCTCGTCGCGGTTCCGTTCCCGGGGATGGCGTTGGCTCCCTACCTCCGAAGCGACGGCGAACGGCGGCTGGAGCTCGCGGACTCCGGCGAAGCTCCGACGAGCAATTCCGGGTGGCGTGAGCTTCTATTCAAGGGGGAAACGGCACAGACGACACGGTTGTTAGAGAGGGAAGCAAGGAACAGACAGAGGGAAGAAAGGGCCTTGGTTTCGATGGAAAGCTCACCCTCCGACGTCGCCAGCGGTAGAGCTCCGGCGAGATCGTTTTGATCTCGAAATCGGTAGCCCGGAGGCGGCTCTCGAGAAAATTGTCTAGGGTTTCGGTGGGGTTCGTCGCGGGGATTAAAAAGGGCCAAAGACTTGGGGCAGGGGTCGTGGAGTTCTTCTCCGGATCGGCCAGAGTTCGTTCCAGAGGCGGCGGCGGAACGAGTTCGTTACGAACTCAGCGGAGCGATGAGGACGACGGGGGTGGGGCTGGGGCGTCAGCGACTGTGGGGGCGCGGGCTGGCAGCTGCTGGTGTCTACTGGGCCGGCCTACGCGCTACGCACCGCCCACCCTGCCAGGCGGGGCGGTAGATAGGTCACGGGATGGTCTAGCCGGCCTGTTAGGCTAGAATCTCTTTTTTTAATTCTTTTTTTCTGTTTCTGTAATTGTTTCATATCTTTTGCAAACGGACTCCGAATTAAGTGAGATTGGTCTCTAAAATTTTGTAAAAATAAGAAGATTAGTATGGGGTTATCAAATGACACTTTTGCAAGGGTTTAGGAGGTTAGATTTTGTTTTACCCTTTTTAGTCTTTATATGACTATAGGGTTTAGGGAAAGTATTTGATGCGACTTTTATTATTTGATGCCATGATGCAAAGATATGATGCATGCTTCTAGTAACATCTACAATCGTAAAATTTGGGATGTTACATGCAGAGGCCGTGGGCTCCGGCATCCACAAAGGCGGCAAGCACGAGACCGTGAACATCAAAGCCTACATCGCTGAACACCGAGCTCTCGGCATTCACCTCTGAAACCTCCAGCGGGTGGCCATCAAAGAGGGTCGCATGCCTCCAATCAGGCCCAAGGCCCCAAAGATCAAGGGACTGGGCAGCAAGAAGTGGCCGAGGCACCGGAGGGAGGTGGAGGCGCTGGCGAATGAACGGGTTGGATGTCTCCTTGAATGTATCTGCATCTGCGGCGGCTGCTGCTGCTAAGCAGCTTCTTTTGATTTTCTATATTTTGCTTACATCCTATTTCTGGCTGAATGCATTGAACCTCGTTAAGTAACCTACTTTCTATTGCTCTATCCTATTTAGCTGCGCACGGCTATATCTACATTTGTTTTGTTTTTTGAATGAATGTATTCTGCCTGGTGTGTTTTGCTGCTTTAGATTTGCTACCTGATCGGAGGCAAAAAGAGGTCCAAAAGGGAACGAATTATCAAAGAGAAAATCTTCTCTAGATTTGCTACCAGTTTGGGCAAAATTAAACATATATGTTTAGCGAGAGAGGAAAATGGTACTCTTTCAAACTGCCAGTTAACGAGCTACCATCTTGTCTCATCTTGACGAGGCCCCATCTTGACGTCTCCCTCTACAAGAAGGAACACGATGCCGTTCATGGAAAAAAAAGTCGTCGAGCGGTCATGTCATGTTTAATCATGTCTAAAAAGCCTACTACTACTACTACTACTACTACTACTACTACTACTACTACTACTACTACTACTACTACTACGCCACAACACATGCGTTATCGAGTGCATGTTCGTCGATGGACAGCTGCAATTTATTGCAACTTGATTTTAATAAGACACATCCTATTTTTTACAAAGTGGCTCTCAATCTCACTTCCAACTGGGGCCAACCGTAAGAAGCTTGCACGCACTAGCCGGAGGCCGAACAGCTGAGCTCGATGAGACCTAACGTCTCCGGCTTCATCGAGTCACTCGCAGCCATCAACACATCCCTTTACCGAATCTATGACAACCCCACAAATCTCACCGTACAACCACCTACCTTCCCCTCTACATTTACACTTTTAACTATCGCCAATTTTAGGGCCATGTCAAACTTCGTACATAGAAATTGTGTGTGCGCCCTTTGCATGCGGCTCAATACAGAACTGCCATGCATGGCCCGGGAAAAAAATGTGACGTACCGTGCGTGTGTCGCGGTGCACGATGCAGTAGACTGCGCGGCACGTTGCATGGTGGTGGAACGAAACGTGCCTTGCTTCTATCCACCTTAACTATAGAGCCCCTCTCCGCACACCCACTCTCGCTCACTGTCCCCACGCAACCCTCTCCACTGTCCCACCAGCATCCGCAAACTCCCGAGAATACCCCGTACACGCCGGCAATGGCCGAGGAGGATAAGGTGGCCATCGTCGCCACCGTGGCCGCCTGCGAGGAGGCCCCCGTCTCCTCGCCGGTCCCCCTCGATGCGTTGAAAGCGGCCGCTGTCCCTGTCCATGCCCCAGTCGAGGCATCGATGGCAGCCGCCGTTCCCGTCCAGGCCCCCGTCCCCGGTACCGACGGAGCCAACTAAGAGGAGCCCCTCGCCGGAAGGAGACCCCCGCCAGTCACAAGCAGATCACCCACTTCTTCGGCACCTATGATCCAGATAAGTACATCGCTCTGCTGAACCCCTACGACACCTGCATCGACGACCAATGGTCGAAGGTAACTAGGGTTTGCTCTCCCCTGGTTCTTCTACCGTTCCCATCATTGGATGCTAGATCTTGGTTTATTAGGATTCGCTTGTTCGCATTTCGATTGCTCGATCTTCTTACATCATCTACTCCCCCATTTTCCTTTTCTTCCAATAGGTTTCCGGCAGCGACGTCTGCAGCGATGACGAGTCCATTCACACCAAGGCTCGTCAGGTGTTGAGGAGGCTACAGGCCGGCCAGTACGACGCCTTCCTCAGGGGCCCCTACTACAGCTACCCCTTCCGCAAGGGGATCGCCTATTGCTTGACGAGTCGCGCCGGCGGCACCGATTTGAACACCTTACTAAAGCATGCAGAGGCCACGTGCTCTGGCATCCACAAAGGTGGCAAGCACGAGACCGTGAACATCAACGCCTACATCGCTGAACACCGGGCTCTCGGCATTCACCTCCGAAACGTCCAGCGGGTGGCCATCAAAGAGGGTCGCATGCCTCCAATCAGGCCCAAGGCCCCCAAGTCCAAGAAACTGGGCAGCAAGAAGTGGAGGAAGCGCCGGAGGGAGGAGGCGGAGGTGCGGGCGCTTGTAGGATGTGCCTGCAGCTGCGGCGTCTGCTGCTGCTACTAAGCAACTTCTTTCTAGCTATATCCTATTTCTGGCTGAATACATCGAACCTCGTTACTTTCTATCGCTATATCCTATTTAGTTGCGCACAGCTATATCTACATTTCTTTTGTTTTCTGAATGAATGTATTCTGCCTGGTGTGATTTGTAGCTCTAGATTTGGTACCTGATCGGAGGCAAAAAGAGGTCCAAAAGGGAACAAAATAGCGAAGTGAGAATCATCCCTAGATTTGCTACCAATTTGGGAAAAATGAAACATATTTGTTTAGGGAGAGAGGAAAAGGGCACTCTTTCAAACTGCCAGTTAACAAGCTACCCTCTTGACAAGCTACAAGACACATACATAAACATAACACAACGAGGTTTAAATTTATTTTACTAGTATCACTTGTGGTGCTAGACATCTTGGAAAGCTAACTGAGTTCCACAAACAGAAACATAACACTGACAAGTAAAATTTAATTCACTCCTCATCAGACCACTTGAGGCGCTTGCCATCGTTCCTAGGTGACGAAATGCGACCATTCCAGGTACTCCATAGCTCATGAACTGCTTCGTCCCACCTAGCATCTGACTTGGCTTCCCTATCTTCAGGGTCCTGCCGCACAATTAGTGGTGCATCACAGGCCTGATTGTTGCCGCTAGAAGTTGTTGCCTCTCTGTTTGACGCTTCAACTGCAGCCTCTCTGTCAGCTGCTGCTTCAGCTGCGAGCTCTCTTTCAGCTGCTTCTGCAGCCTCTCTGTGAGCTGCTTCAGGTGCAGCCAATTTCTTTGCATATGCAGCTTCAAACTCAGCTATTCTGCATTTTCTACAAAGGGCTCCCCTAAGCTCGTCTTCCCTCTTGCAAATAGGGCAAAACACGAGGTAACGTATAAAAAAATGGATCTTCTTGTACAGCTGGTAGGTCACGTAAGCATCTATAGCTGCATACTTCAGGTTTATATCAGACAATAGCCACTCGTCCCAGAAATCGTGCCTATCTTCAGGGAAATCTTCCTTCATTTTGTCGTACGACTCATCGAGGATTCTAGTTGCGAGTAATGACATTCCATCCTTCCTCGGCCCCCCTAGGATCTTGACATGACTCTGAATATCGATCTAGTTGTGCGCAGGAATTAGAATTTCCTCTTGATAAAATTTCGAAAAATCTGTTGTTTTATCGATAGTGTAAAAAACAATTCCCTTTTCTACAAGGAACTGGCGCAGCGCCGGACATTTACCGTCTGTCCTGAAAGTATGTAGTTTGTCATCACAAAAATTTGTAACTACAAATATTTTTTCAATGCAAGATCATCATCTCAATATAATTTCGAAAAGTTTAGTAAATGCAAGATCAAGACTCTCAACATTGTATTGTCATAATTTATTGGGTTTTTCTATTTCTCAGTCGATTGAACGAGTTGCACATTTCTTTTAACTACAGTTGCACTTTTCTTAGGTGATTGAGACTAAAGAAAATCTCAGTCGATTGAGACATAGGCAAACCCTAATTTATTTGGTCCTAAATAAAATCCAGTAGTTGCAAGATGAGCAAGTGGATAAAGAACAAGAGGAGAAAACCCTAAAACTTGTTAGCTACAGAGAGCAGATCTACGAACCGGGAGAGGTGGTAGACGAGGATGTGTTTCCGCATGGCCAGTTGAACGACAGCGACTTCACTCCCTTCATATGGGTTCTCCAGGGTGTACTCGAGGTCCAGTCCCACAAACTTGTCCTCGTCTATCCCAAGCCAACCCTCGTACATCCTCAGTACATGCACCACTATCTCCTCCTCGTTGGTGTAGACAACGTCTATCTTCTTATTTTCATGGGTAGTGAAGCTTGTCTCTAGAGTGCGTAGATCTTCCATGGCGGCAAGGAGAAGACGGGAAGAAGATAGATGACAGGAAGAAGAAGAGTGGTTTCTGCGATGCAGGGGAACGATGGAACCGTCAATGCACTTTTAAGGTAGTGGTTAATAAGTGGGACAAAAGTCCAAGGAGAGACGCGTGGCGGTGGCTGTTCCAGCTTCTCAGTAAACAAAAAATAATTATAACACCGATACATGTGCCCTGTTTGTCACGTCAATACACTGGGTAGGGGGTGTTGTCCTATCCACTATGTTGATGCTGCAAGCCTACGTGACAGCCACCCCGCCTAAGCGACGGGAGCGACATAACGACGAGAACTGACAGGGGGGCCCAACTTGATGGCCATTAGCCTAATTTTTTGTATTGAAACGTAAAGTTGAATTCATGCCGAAAAAGACCCTCTGAGTATTTGGCACACCAACTATAGTCATCCCTGCTGATTTCAGGGAACTTGGGTACCGTGTTGCCTGAACACCCTAACTTTCGGGCCGCAAAATGATATTCATTGCATGTGTGTTCTTTCCACAAACCACATATGGATCAACCAATGTTATTGCATCTGTGTTCCTATCATGAACCACACATGGATCAGCCAATGTCATTGCATGTGTGTTCCGATCATGAACCACATATGGATCCACCAGTGTTCATTACATGTGTGTTCCTGTCATGAACCACACATGGATCAACCAGTGGTTAGCATATGTGTTCTTTCCACAAACCACATATGGATCCACTAGATTCATTGCATGTGTGTTCTTTTCACAAAACACATATGGACACACTAGAGTCATAGCATGTGTGTTCTTTCCACAAACCACACATGGATTAACCAATGGCATTGCATGGGTATTATTGTCGCAAACCACATATGGATCAACCAATGTCATTGCATGTGTGTTCTTTTCACAAACCACATATCGATCCACTAGTGTCATTGCATATGTGTTCTTTCCACAAACCACATATGGATCAACCAGTGTCATTGCATGTGTGTTCTTTTTACAAATCACATATCGATCAACCAATGGCATTGCATGTGTGTTCTTTCCACAAACCACACATGGATCCACCAGAGTCATTGCATGTGTGTTCTTTCCACAAACCACATATGGATAAACCAGTGTTCACTGCCTGTGTGTTCTTTCTACAAACCACTTATGGATCCACCAGTGTTCATTGCATGTGTGTTCTTTCCACAAACCAAATATGGATCAACTAGAGTCATTGCATGTGTGTTCTTCTCACAAAACACATATGGATCCACCAGTGTCATTTCATGTGTGTTCTTTCCACAAACCACATATGGATCAACCAGTGGTTATTGCAGATGTGTTCTTTCCACAAACCACATATGGATCCACTAGAGTCATTGCATGTGTGTTCTTTTCACAAACCTCATATGGACCCACTAGAGTCATTGCAGGTATGTTTTTTTCACAAACCACACATCTATCCACCAGAGTCATTGCATGTGTGTTCTTTCCACAAACCACATATGGATCAACTAGTGTCATTGCATGTGTGTTCTTTCCACAAACCACATATGGATCAACCGCTAGCATTGCATGTGTGTTCTTTCCACAAACCACACATGGATCAACCAATGGCATTGCATGTGTGTTCTTTTCACAAATCACATATGGATCAACCAGTGTTCACTGCATGTGTGTTCTTTCCACAAACCACTTATGGATCCACCAGTGTTCATTGCATGTGTGTTCTTTCCACAAACCACATACGGATCCACTAGACTCATTGCATGTGTGTTCTTTTCACAAACCACATATGGATCAACCAATGTCATTGCATGTGTGTTCCTGTCATGAACCACATATGCATCAACCAATGGCATTGCATGTATGTTCTTTCCAAAAACCACACATGGATCAACCAATGGCATTGCATGTGTATTCTTTTCACAAACCACACATGGATCAACCAATGGCATTGCATGTGTGTTCTTCCCACAAACCACACATGGATCCACCAGAGTCATTGCATGTGCATTCTTTCCACAAACCACATATGGATCAACAAGTGTCATTGCATGTGTGTTCTTTCCACAAACCACATATGGATGAACCAATGTCATTGCATGTGTGTTCCTGTCATGAACCACACATGGACCCACTAGAGTCATTGCATGTGTGTTCCTGTCATGAACGACATATGGATCGACCTGTGTTCATTGCATGTGTGTTCCTGTCATGAACCACACATGGATTAACCAGTGGTTATTGCATGTGTGTTCTTTCAACAAAACACATATGGATCCACTAGAGTCATTGCATGTGTTTTCTTTTCACAAACCACATATGGACTCACTAGAGTCATTGCATGTGTGTTCTTATACTAAAACTAGCACTAGGGTCATTGCATGTGTGTTCTTTCCACAACCGACACATGGATTAACCAATGGCATTTCATGTGTGTTATTGTCATAAACCACATATGGATCAACCAATGTCATTGCATGTGTGTTCCTATCATGAACCACATATGGAACCACTAGTGGTCATTGCATATGTGTTCTTTCCACAAACCACATATGGATCAACCAGTGTTCACTACATGTGTGTTCTTTCCACAAACCACTTATGGATCCACTAGTGTGCATTGCATGTGTGTTCTTTTCACAAATCACATATGGATCCACCAGTGTTCATTGTATTACTGTTGTTTCCACAAAACACATATGGATCCACCAGTGTCATTTCATGTGTGTTCTTTCCACAAACCACATATGGATCAACAAGTGGTTATTGCAGATGTGTTCTTTCCACAAACCACATATGGATCCACTAGAGTCATTGCATGTGTGTTCTTTTCACAAACCTCATATGGTCCCACTAGAGTCATTGCAGGTATATTTTTTTCACAAACCACACATCTATCCACCAGAGTCATTGCATGTGTGTTCTTTCCACAAACCACATATGGATCAACTAGTGTCATTGCATGTGTGTTCTTTCCACAAACCACATATGGATCAACCGCTAGCATTGCATGTGTGTTCTTTCCACAAACCACACATGAATCAACCAATGGCATTGCATGTGTGTTCTTTTCACAAATCACATATGGATCAACCAGTGTTCACTGCATGTGTGTTCTTTCCACAAACCACTTATGGATCCACCAGTGTTCATTGCATGTGTGTTCTTTCCACAAACCACATACGGATCCACTAGACTCATTGCATGTGTGTTCTTTTCACAAACCACATATGGATCAACCAATGTCATTGCATGTGTGTTCCTGTCATGAACCACATATGGATCAACCAATGGCATTGCATGTGTGTTCTTTCCAAAAACCACACATGGATCAACCAATGGCATTGCATGTGTATTCTTTTCACAAACCACACATGGATCAACCAATGGCATTGCATGTGTGTTCTTCCCACAAACCACACATGGATCCACCAGAGTCATTGCATGTGCATTCTTTCCACAAACCACATATGGATCAACAAGTGTCATTGCATGTGTGTTCTTTCCACAAACCACATATGGATGAACCAATGTCATTGCATGTGTGTTCCTGTCATGAACCACACATGGACCCACTAGAGTCATTGCATGTGTGTTCCTGTCATGAACGACATATGGATCGACCTGTGTTCATTGCATGTGTGTTCCTGTCATGAACCACACATGGATTAACCAGTGGTTATTGCATGTGTGTTCTTTCAACAAACCACATATGGATCCACTAGAGTCATTGCACGTGTTTTCTTTTCACAAACCACATATGGACTCACTAGAGTCATTGCATGTGTGTTCTTATACTAAAACTAGCACTAGGGTCATTGCATGTGTGTTCTTTCCACAACCGACACATGGATTAACCAATGGCATTTCATGTGTGTTATTGTCATAAACCACATATGGATCAACCAATGTCATTGCATGTGTGTTCCTATCATGAACCACATATGGAACCACTAGTGGTCATTGCATATGTGTTCTTTCCACAAACCACATATGGATCAACCAGTGTTCACTACATGTGTGTTCTTTCCACAAACCACTTATGGATCCACTAGTGTGCATTGCATGTGTGTTCTTTTCACAAATCACATATGGATCAACCAGTGTTCATTGTATTACTGTTGTTTCCACAAACCACACATGGATCCACCAGTGTCATTTCATGTGTGTTCTTTCCACAAACCACATATGGATCAACCAGTGGTTATTGCAGATGTGTTGTTTCCACAAACGACATATGGATCCACTAGAGTCATTGTATGTGTGTTCTTTTCACAAACCTCATATGGACCCACTAGAGTCATTGCAGGTATGTTTTTTTCACAAACCACACATCTATCCACCAGAGTCATTGCATGTGTGTTCTTTCCACAAACCACATATGGATCAACTAGTGTCATTGCATGTGTGTTCTTTCCACAAACCACATATGGATCAACCGCTAGCATTGCATGTGTGTTCTTTCCACAAACCACACATGGATCAACCAATGGCATTGCATGTGTGTTCTTTTCACAAATCACATATGGATCAACCAGTGTTCACTGCATGTGTGTTCTTTCCACAAACCACTTATGGATCCACCAGTGTTCATTGCATGTGTGTTCTTTCCACAAACCACATACGGATCCACTAGACTCATTGCATGTGTGTTCTTTTCACAAACCACATATGGATCAACCAATGTCATTGCATGTGTGTTCCTGTCATGAACCACATATGCATCAACCAATGGCATTGCATGTGTGTTCTTTCCAAAAACCACACATGGATCAACCAATGGCATTGCATGTGTATTCTTTTCACAAACCACACATGGATCAACCAATGGCATTGCATGTGTGTTCTTCCCACAAACCACACATGGATCCACCAGAGTCATTGCATGTGCATTCTTTCCACAAACCACATATGGATCAACAAGTGTCATTGCATGTGTGTTCTTTCCACAAATCACATATGGATGAACCAATGTCATTGCATGTGTGTTCCTGTCATGAACCACACATGGACCCACTAGAGTCATTGCATGTGTGTTCCTGTCATGAACGACATATGGATCGACCAGTGTTCATTGCATGTGTGTTCCTGTCATGAACCACACATGGATTAACCAGTGGTTATAGCATGTGTGTTCTTTCAACAAACCACATATGGATCCACTAGAGTCATTGCACGTGTTTTCTTTTCACAAACCACATATGGACCCACTAGAGTCATTGCATGTGTGTTCTTATACTAAAACTAGCACTAGGGTCATTGCATGTGTGTTCTTTCCACAACCGACACATGGATTAACCAATGGCATTTCATGTGTGTTATTGTCATAAACCACATATGGATCAACCAATGTCATTGCATGTGTGTTCCTATCATGAACCACATATGGACCCACTAGTGGTCATTGCATGTGTGTTCTTTCCACAAACCACATATGGATCAACAAGTGTTCACTACATGTGTGTTCTTTCCACAAACCACTTATGGATCCACCAGTGTGCATTGCATGTGTGTTCTTTTCACAAATCACATATGGATCCACCAGTGTTCATTGTATTACTGTTCTTTCCACAAACCACACATGGATTAACCAATGGCATTGCATGGGTGTTATTGTCGCAAACCACATATGGATCAACCAATGTCATTGCATGTATGTTCTTTTCACAAACCACATATGGACCCACTAGCGTCATTGCATGTGTGTTCTTTTCACAAACCTCATATGGACCCACTAGAGTCATTGCAGGTATGTTTTTTTCACAAACCACACATCTATCCACCAGAGTCATTGCACGTGTGTTCTTTCCACAAACCACATATGGATCAACTAGTGTCATTGCATGTGTGTTCTTTCCACAAACCACTTATGGATCCACTAGTGTTCATTGCATGTGTGTTGTTTTCCATAAACCGCATATGGATCCACTAGAGTAATTGCATGTGTGTTCTTTTCACAAAGCACATATGGATCAACCAATGTCATTGCATGTGTGTTCCTGTCATGAACCACATATGCATCAACCAATGGCATTGCATGTGTGTTCTTTCCACAAACCACACATGGATCAACCAATGGCATTGCATGTGTCTTCTTTTCACAAACCACATATGGATCAACCAATGGCATTGCATGTGTGTTCTTTCCACAAACCACAAATGGATCCACCAGAGTCATTGCATGTGTGTTCTTTCCACAAACCACACATGGATCAACCAATGTCATTGCATGTGTGTTCTTTCCACAAACCACATATGGATCAACCAATGTCATTGCATGTGTATTCCTGTCATGAAACACACATGGATCAACCAATGTCATTGCATGTGTGTTCCTGTCATGAACCACATAAGGACCCACTAGTGGTCATTGCATGTGTGTTCTTTCCACAAACAACATATGGATCAACCATTGTTCACTGCATGTGTGTTCTTTCTACAAACTACTTATGGATCCACTAGTGTGCATTGCATGTGTGTTCTTTTCACAAATCACATATGGATCCACCAGTGTTCATTGCATTAGTGTTCTTTCCACAAACCACACATGGATTAACCAATGGCATTGCATGTGTGTTATTGTCACAAACCGCATATGGATCAACCAATGCCATTGCATATGTGTTCCTGTCATGAACCACATATGGACCCAGTAGAGTCATTGCATGTGTGTTCTTTCCACAAACCACATATGGATCCACTAGAGTCATTGCATGTGTGTTATTTTCACAAACCACATATGGATCAACCAATGGCATTGTATGTGTGTTCTTTTCATAAATCACATATGGATCAACTAGTGTTCACTGCATGTGTGTTCTTTCCACACACCACTTATGGATCCACCAGTGTTCATTGCATGTGTGTTCTTTTCCACAAACCACATATGGATCCACTAGAGTCATTGCATGTGTGTTCTTTTCACAAACCACATATGGACCCACTAGAGTCATTGCATGTGTGTTCTAATACTAAAACCAGCACTAGAGTCATTGCATGTGTGTTCTTTCCACATACCACATATGGATCAACCAATGTCATTGCATGTGTGTTCCTGTCATGAACCACATATGCATCAACCAATGGCATTGCATGTGTGTTCTTTCCACAAACCACACATCGATCAACCAAAGGCATTGCATGTGTATTCTTTTAACAAACCAAATATGGATAAACCAATGGCATTGCATTTGTGTTATTTCCACAAACCACACATGGATCCACTAGTCATTGCATGTGTGTTCTTTCCACAAACCACATATGGATCAACCAATGTCATTGCATGTGTGTTCCTATCATGAACCACGCATGGATCAACTAATGTCATTGCATGTGTTTTCTTTTCACAAATCACATATGGATCAACCAGTGTTCACTGCATGTGTGTTCTTTCCACAAACCACTTATGGATCCACCAGTGTTCATTGCATGTGTGTTCTTTCCACAAACCAAATATGGAACAACCAGATTCATTGCATGTGTGTTCTTTTCACAAACCACATATTGATCCACCAGTGTCATTGCATGTGTGTTCTTTCCACAAACCACATATGGATCAACCAGTGGTTATTGCATGTGTGTTCTTTGCACAAACCACACATAGATCCACTAGAGTCATTGCATGTGTGTTCTTTTCACAAACCACATATGGACCCAGTAGAGTCATTGCATGTGTATTTTTTTACAAACCACACATGGATCCACTAGAGTCATTGGATGTGTGTTCTTTCCACAAACCACATATGGATCAACCAGTGTCATTGCATGTGTGTTCTTTCCACAAACCACATATGGATCAACCATTGGCATTTCATGTGTGTTCTTTCCACAAACCACACATGGATCAACCAATGGCATTGCATGTGTGTTCTTTTCATAAATCACATATGGATCAAATAGTGTTCATTGCATGTGTGTTCTTTCCAAAAACCACTTATGGATCCACTAGTGTCCATTGCATGTGTGTTCTTTCCACAAACTACATATGGATCCACTAGAGTCATTTCATGTATGTTCTTTTCACAAACCAAATAAGGATCAACTAATGTCATTGCATGTGTGTTCCTCACATGAACTACATATGCATCAACCAATGGAATTGCGTGTGTGTTCGTTCCACAAACCACACATGGATCAACCAATGGCATTGCATGTGTATTCTTTTCACAAACCACACATGGATCAACCAATGGCATTGCATGTGTGTTCTTTCCACAAACCACACATGGATCCACCAGAGTTGTCAGGGGGATGACCCAAACTGGACAAGAACCAAGCTGTCGAATCGCTACCGGCTGACCAAGCATAGCCGGACAGGGCAGGACATGCCGGCTTCCGTGCGGTAGCCGGAGCAGCAAGAAGTAGCCGGCTACGACGATGTAGCCGAACCCAATCAGTGAGACAGGGTGACGTGCGTATCAGTGCGCGGTACACCCTGTACGATGACAAGACTGGCAACTACCCGACCATACCGAAGATTTTGTGGGGATGACGCAGGAACAGTAGCCCGAAGCTGACGATGGGCTCGCACGGCGTCCACTGTGCCCACGACAGCCATACCGCTCACTCTCCGACGTGACATACCATACGGGATACTGTAGATGACCAGCCGGCTGGGACCCGCCTGTGGGGCCCGCCAGTCAGATTGGCCAGTGAGACCGCTGCCTCTCTACCTGTATAAGGAGAGGCAGGGCCTCAGTAGAAAGGTTGGTCTCATAGCATTTAAGGCAGTAGCTAGCAAATACAGCTCGAGGAGCACTTGTAGTTCGTATATCCCACATAGTCAGATCAGGCAGGAGTAGGAGCTTTACCTCACCACGAGGGCTCCGAACCTGGGTACTTCCCGCGTCCAGCTATGCTTGCTTGTATCCAATCCCGCCTGCGGACGCCGTCGATAGCTTCGCTGCTAGTCCCCACACCTCTATCTAACATCTTTAGGTACTGTCGTTCCCAATACAACGACAGTTGGCGCCCACCTTGGGGCTCGATGTCTTCGACCGGAGTCACGTTCCGCACGGGACCCCGCACTTCAACCGTTGAGCGTGTGGCCTCCGGCCTGGTGCTCACGCTCGTCAAGTTCGACTGCGTCATCGACAATGCCTCCTGCTTCGCCGGAACCTCCTTCCTAACGAACGGAACCGTCCTGCTATTCGGCGACCACCCTGTCTACGTCGCCACCGTCTCGGAGCGTTTCCCTAGGGAAATCGTCTCTATCGCGGAGCTGACATGCCCAGGCGGTAGCGCCTCCGCCGCATCCTATGGCGTGGAGGTCATGATGGCCGGCTCCAACTCTCACCCCCGCCAGCCTCGGGAGCGAGGCGCGGACGAGGTCGGAACTTCTGCCCCTTCGCAACCTCGGAACCCGGTAGAGGACGCCATCGATCGGCTCCTGACGCTGGTTATCCTCGGGGATAACCCGGAGGAGGCAAAGGCCAACTTCACCATGGAGAGACAGATCCTCCTCTAGCAGGCCATGGAGCTGGCGGCAGCCCGCAAGCAACTCGAGATCACCCGGCGTGAGTACGACCGCGCACACAGCTTCACTCTGACTACCGCGGAGCCAAGCGAGCATGGCCAGGTGCGGCGCCAGGGTGGCGAGCTAGGCAGTAGGTTGGAAAAGGATGGGGAGCCGGACCCCGTGCCCGCCCTCATCCGGCCCACCTACAGCACGCCCATCAAGAACCTGCGCGCGGCACGAGCCGCGGCAGAAGAACTCCCTAGTCTGGAGGGCGAGGAGCGAGCCCGCCAGCATGCACACGTTGAGGAGCTCCTCCGCATCGCGGACGAGCAGGCAGATGCTAACCGGCAGATACAGGAGGACCCCAGCTACTCTAGGGGGAGCAAGCTACCTACCAACAGTAGGGGCACGCCGCGCGACACCCAGCAGGCGTCCTCCCCTCAGCCGGCTAGGGCCCACAGAAGGCGTCGCAGCTCTGCCCATAGGAGCGCCCAGACGAGCCGGTTCCCGTCTCTCGGGCCAGGTGGGAGCGCCCAACCCGGATTGCCCGGATGCCCGCGACCGCATCGAGCTCCTCGCTCAAGCGCGCGTCATGGAGGAGGAAGACTCCACCGGTCCGGTTTGTTTCGGACCCCGCATCCGGAACGAGCCGTTTCCGGACAAGTTCTCCCTACCCAGGGACACCCCCAAGTACGACAACAGCATGAAGCCGGAAGACTGGTTGACCGACTACGCTAAGGCAGTCGGCATCACCCATGGGAACAAGCGCACAGCCGTGCGCTACTTCCCCCTCATGCTAACCCGATCGGCAAGGACGTGGCTCAACAGCCTTGCGCCCAACAGCATCAACGCTTGGCCTGACTTCGAGAAGGTGTTCGTCCGCAACTTCAACGGCACGTACAAACGTCCAGGACGCCCGCGCGACCTAGCCTTGTGCCTCCAACGTGACCGTGAGACCGACCGCGAGTACCTCGCCAAGTGGACGGAGCTGCACAACACCTGCGAGGGCATCCTGGAGAGCCAAGCCATCAATTTCTTCATCAAGGGTTGCCGGGAAGGCACCATGCTTCGCTGCCGGCTACTGTGTGACGAGCCGAGAACCATGGCAGAGCTCATGACGGTCGTGGACCAGTACGCCACGGTAGATGCCGCCATGAAGAAGCCCCTCTGAGTAAAAGCGGACGGCCGTCTGACTCCCACGGAGCCGGCTCGCGACCGACCAAGCAATCTGGCTGGAGAAGCTTGATCCTCCCAATGCCACGGCAACGACAACCGGTTCCATGGTGGGGACCGCCAGGCCGGACAACAGAAGCCTCGCTACCACGCGCGGCAAGTCAATGCTGTGGAGGGCACGCCCGACGCACCGGCTAATGAGGCAAGAAGGCAGAAGTCACGGCTCACCTTCGACCAGATATTTGATGGCCCGTGCAAGTGGCATAGAGGTCCCTTCAAGCCGGCTACGCACACCACCCAGAACTGTAGCTAGACCCGCCAGCTAAAGGACCATGGCAACCAGCCTCGTCCCCCCCTCCCCCTCCGGGTGGACTTCCACCACCGGCTAGAGGAGCCGGCAATGATGGTAACGGCGGCAACGGCGGCAACACCAACAACGGCTACCCCCAGCCGCACGCCGCCTACCACATCTTCGAGACGGAGCAGGACGACAAGCACAGCCGCAGGCGACGCTCCAAGGAGGTCAATGCCATCATCTCTCCGGCCCCCCAGTACCTGAACTGGTCCGAAACTCCCATCACCTGGAGCCGGGCAGACCAGCCCGAGCATCTGCCGACTCCCGGGGGCTACGCCATGGTCCTCGAACCCCTCATCGTCTCCAACGCGCGCACCTGCCGATTCTCGCGCGTCCTCATCGACGGAGGCAGCAGCCTCAACCTCCTCTACCAGTCCTCGCTGGAGAAGCTGGGCATTCGCGAGAGCGACCTGCGCCCGACTACCACGACGTTCCACGGCGTACTGTCGGGCCAGCCTACGCCCCGCTGGGGAAAATCCAGCTGGACGTCATCTTCGGGACCGAGGAGAACTTCCGCCACGAACCAATCTGGTTCAAGGTGGTAAACCTGACGAGCACCTACCATGCTCTCCTCGGGCGCCCCGCCCTCGCCAAGTTCATGGCCATCCCCCACTACGTGTACCTCAAGACAAAGATGCCGGGACCCCACGGCGTGATCACCGTCGCCGGCTGCTTCAGGCGGTCGATGGAGTGCGTCTCAGCCGGTTCCAAACTGGTAGAGGCCCTCATCATAGCCGAAGAAAAGCGCGGGATCATGCGCAATGTGGCCACGGCCCAGCAAGACATTCCGGCTAGTAGAAAACCGGCTGGAGAAGGAGCTTTCCAGCCGACAAAGGAGACGAAGAGGATCCTGCTCGACCCCTCCGACCCGACTAAGTTCGTCACCATTGGTGCCGGCCTGGACAGCAAATAGGAAGGCACGCTCGTCGACTTCCTCTGTGAGAATTGGGACATCTTCGCATGGTCCCCCAAGGACATGCCGGGTGTGCCGAGGGAGTTCGATGAGCACTCACTTCATGTGTGTCTGGATGCCAAGCCGGTCAAGCAACCTCTGCGCCAGTTCGCAGAGGAGAAGAGGAAGATAATCGGTGACGAGATCACCCGGCTCCTTGCTGCCGGGTTCATCATGGAAGTGTACCACCCGAACTGGTTGGCGAACCCAGTCCTGGTGCTGAAGAAGAACAACACATGGCGCATGTGTATCGACTACACCAGCCTGAACAAGGCGTGCCCGAAAGACCCCTTCGCCTTGCCCCGTATCGATCAAGTCATCGATTCCACGGCCGGCTGTGATTTTTTGTATTTTCTAGATTGCTATTCTAGGTACAATCAGATCCGGCTAAACCCGGCTGATCAGATCAAGAGATCATTTATTACCCCCTACGGGGCTTTCTGTTATGTAACCATGCCTTTCGGCCTAAAGAATGCAGGCGCCACCTATCAGCGATGCATGCAGAAATGCTTGCACTCGCAGATAGGCCGAAATGTGCATGCTTACGTGGACAACGTGGTTATCAAGACCAAGGAGAAGCGCACCCTCCTCGAGGATCTGGGAGAAACATTTGGCAACCTCCGCCAGTACCCGATGAAGCTGAACCCGGAGAAGTGCGTCTTCGGAGTCCCATCCGTCAGCTCCTCGGTTTCCTCGTATCACAGCGAGGCATCGAGGCGAATCCGGAGAAGATCGCGACCATCGAGAGGATGCAGCCACCCAGGAACCTGCTCGGAGTCCAGAAGTTCACCGGATGCCTGGCTTCCCTCAGCCGTTTCGTCAGCCGGCTGGGGGAGAAGGCACTCCCGCTGTACCAGCTGATGAAGAAGACGGATAAGTTCTCCTGGACTTCGCAAGCCGACACCGTGTTTCGCGACCTCAAGTGCATGCTATCCATAGCACCGGTTCTAGCCACGCCGGCTAGCAAGGAGCCGATGTTGCTCTATATAGCAGCCATCAGCCGGGTCGTCAGCGTCGTCCTGGTGGTGGAGCGCCTCGAGGAAGGCAAGGCTCAGCCGGTTTAGAGACCCGTCTACTACCTCAGCGAGGTTCTCTCACTCTCCAAGCAGAACTACCCCCACTACCAGAAGATGTGCTATGGCGTGTACCTGGTGTGCAAGAAGCTCAAGCACTACTTCCAGGAGCATCGGATTAAGGTCGTGTGCACTGCACCCCTTTCAGAAATCATCGGCAACAAAGACGCCACCGGCCGAGTCGCCAAATGGGTCATCGAGCTCGCCGCCTACTCCATCCAATATGAGCCCCGGCTCACGATCAAGTCATAGGCATTGGCGGACTTTCTCGTCGACTGGGCTGAGACCCAGTATCTCCCACTAGTTTCGGATTCGGACCACTGGAAGATGCACTTCGACGGGTCGAAGATGCTCGGGGGCTTCGGAGCCGGCATCGTGCTCACCTCGCCCAAGGGAGACCTGCTGGAGTACGTGCTGCAGATCCACTTCAAAGCCTCCAACAACGTAGCCGAATACGAGGCATTGGCGCACGGACTCCGGCTAGCCAAGGAGATCGACGTCAACCGGATCCTGTGCTTCGGTGATTCGGATCTGGTGGTGCAGCAAGTGTCCGGAGAATGGGACGCTAGAGACGCAAACATGGCCCTCTACCGGTTCCACATTCGGAAGCTCAGCGCCTCCTTCGATGGATGCGAATTCCACCACGTCCCTCGCGTCAACAATGAGGCAGCCGATGTGCTCTCCAAGATCGGATTCACCAGGCAGGAGATCCCACCTAGGGTCTCCTTGGAGCACCTGCGCAAGCCGTCCATCAACCCGTCACCGGAGTCGGACTCCATCACCTGGGCAGGGAGCGCTCCGGCTGACGAAGCGGCAAAAGCGGAGCCAGCAGAGCCGCCCAAAAAGAAGACCTACACCAACTCTGGCAAGGCAGTGCCCTCCGGCTCGCAAGGCCAGGGGGCTGTCGGATCGCTTAGTGGCTCGAGGGCTGCCGTCCCGGGTACGCCACCTAGACGACCCCCCGACGTCCATCAACCGGAGGACGGGAGCGTCCTCGTCATTCGGGAAGTGCCACCCTAGGCATAGCCCTTCATGGACTACATCGCCAATGGAGAACTTCCGAATGACGAGGTGGAGGCCAGGCAAATCCGGCGCCGCGCGCACACGTACACCATCATCAACAGCGAACTGTACAAGCGCAACGTATCTGGCATTTTCCAAAGATGCGTCGACATGGACACGGGCTACCGGCTACTCAGGGATATCCACCAGGGCGAGTGCGGGAATCACACTTCGTCAAGGGCGATAGTCGCCAAGGCATTCCGCCATGGTTTCTATTGGCCCACCGCCCTCGAGGATGTTAAGCAGCTGGTCCGCGCATGCAATGGGTGCCAACGCTTCAGGCAGCTCAGGCACATGCCAACTTCGGTACTCAAGACCATACCGATCACCTGGCCCTTCGCGGTTTGGGGCCTCGACATGGTCGGTCCCTTCAAGCGGGCGCGCGCGGTCATGACCCACCTGCTGGTAGCGGTGGACAATTTCACAAAATGGATCGAGGCCAAGCCTATCCGGAAGCTGGATGGGGCGACAGTCGTTACCTTCTTCACCGACATCATCAACAGCTTCGGCTACCCCAACAGCATCATCACCGACAACGGCACGAACTTCGCCAAGGGTCCTTCGCCCGGTTCTGCAGCAACAAGGTCATCCGGCTGGACCTCGCCTCCGTCGCCCACCCACAGTCCAACAGGCAAGTCGAAAGAGCAAACGGCTTGGTGCTAGCCGGCACCAAGCCACGCCTCATCGAGCCATTGGAGCGTTCATCCGGATGTTGGATCGAAGAACTTCCGGCTGTGCTCTAGAGCCTCCGCACCATGCCAAATAGGTCAACCAGCTACACGCCGTTCTTCCTGGTCTACGGATCGGAAGGCGTCCTCTCCACCGACATCGAATTCGACTCCCCACGCAAGCTCCTGTACAACGAAAAAGCCAACGAGGAGGCGCGGGAGGACGGAGTGGACCTCCTGGAGGAGGCCCGCGAGCTGGCCTTGTCCAGATCAGCCCTGTACCAGCAGCGACTACGTCGCTACCATTCAAGTCAGAACCGCCCGGTCGCATTCCGCGAGGGCGACCTGGTTCTCCGGCTGGTGCAAGACACGAAGGGCATGCACAAGCTGTCGCCACCCTGGGAGGGCCCCTTCATCATCAGCCGGGCGCTGCCCAACGACTCCTACTACCTCATCGACGCGCAACAGCCGTGCAAGAACAAGATGGACAAATCAGACGAGGAGACAGAGCGTCCCTAGAACGCGGCCCTGCTGCGCCCGTTTTACACCTAGTCGCCAGGCAGTGTATGTATCCCGAAAATCTCATGAAAGAAAATGCGGACCCCTACGAGAATCTCGGGGGCTCCTTGCTAGAAATATGCGTGCACCTGTTTTCTGGTTCAAACTTTCCGGCTCCGGCAACCCCTACCCGGGGGCTCGCCGGCTGGCCCGGCCTGCTAAGTCAACAAACCGGTTGAGTAGTGTGTGACAATGTCAGAGGCCCACTCTTCGTCTCAGCTACAGACCGCAACCCGGCTGTCCGGCTAGCAAGAGAAAAAGCCCGGGGCATCCCACACGAAAAACGGGGAGGAGACGCGGTAGGCCAGGCATACCGGCCTTGCAACTAGCTCGAACCAATCCAGCTACTAAGCCGTTAGTACCGTGTGCAATGTACTATCAGCTCCCTTTGGTTCCGGCTGCAGACCGCAACCCGGCTGCCTGGCAAGGACGCAGCGAAAACAGCAGAGCACACAGGAAAGCGACTAAGTGTCTAGAAAGGCAAAAGCTAGTTTTCAAAAAAACAAGCTGTTTTCTGGCTACAATTTGGCAGACTAACCTACTAACCTATGAGGACATGTGTGTATGTGTATGTACATCCTTGTCCGACTACCTTGAGTCGGAATTCAGGAAAAGGGAAGAAGATTCGAAGTCCTTGCCTTCATCAAGTGCTCCGAATCTCGGGGCTACACCCACTCGGTGCGCTCGCGAGCCCCCAGTGGAATCTTGTTGTTCCTGACTGGCTAAGGGCATTTAGTCGGCCGTTCAGAGCCCAGGTGAGGGCAAGGGCAGGAGCAAGAGAAGACAAGAAAGATTCGAAGCACCTGGCTACGCTAGCTGCTCCGAATCTCGGGGGCTACACCCAGTGGGTGCGCTCGGGTGCCCCCACTAGAATGTTAGTTCCCCCGGCTGAAGGCCTTCAGCCAGCGAAAAGTAGTCGACTAAAGCGAGCCTAATCAGGCAAAGTTAGAGGACTTGGGAAAAATAAGGAAGATTCAAAGCACCTGGCTACGCCACCTACTCCGAATCTCAGGGGCTACACCCAGTGGGTGTGCTCGCGCACCCCCACTGGAATGGTAGTTCCCCCTGCTAGAAGGGCGTAGCCGGGCAAAGTTAGCCGGACAAAGTTAGCTAGCAAAATATCAAAAGAAAATTCAAGGCACAAGTTAAAGGAAACTCAAGAGTTCAACATTAACAAGCAAAAGGGAGACGAAGCTCCCACAAGTTACCCAGCATCAGAGATAGCCGGTACAGCTAGACAAGTTCTACGCATACCCAAGACAAGACAAATACACCCGGCATCCCAGGGCAGTGACTAGGCGGCAGGACCCTTGCCGTGAGGAGGATCTTGGCCAGCGGAAGCTTCGGGCAGAGGAGGCGACACGGAGCTCGATCAAGTTCCGGCGCCAGTGGACGGCGGCATCGGGCCCTCCACATTAGGAGTACCGACGGACTCCGAGTCGGTGAGCACCTCGTCGGGATCCACATAGTCGGCAATCTTGATGGCGGATCCGCGGAGCTCCGGATGGGCTTGGCGGATGGCAGCAAGATCGGCTCCGGCACGGAAGCCACCTTCGATCTTCTCGACGCGGACGTCCTTGTACCAGGAGAGCATGAGGGCCAGAGCCATCTCCGCTCCGGCTCGCGCCGCCAAGTCCCGCAGCCGGTCCACCGCAGTCGGCACCTCTCGCACCTTCGCAGCCAGCTGCGCCATCGTCTCCAGAACTGGAGCCTCCGGCCACATGAAGGAAAAGACATCCCGCGCCACTTGACGAAGCTTGGCAGCTTCTTCGCCAAGAAGGACGACGAGCTCCTGGGCCGTCGGCTGCGCTCCCGGCCAGTTCTCCTGCAGCCGGGGTAAAAGGCTATCAGAAAAAAGGGTCAGATCCGGCTACCGGATCCGGAAAGAAATAAGACGGAAAAGGGAACTTACCCTTAGCCGTGTGGCCGACCTGCATCAGCTCCTCCACCAGAGCCTTCTCCTTGGTCGCTAGCCGTTTGATCTCCTTCTCTTGGTCCTTGGTCTGGGCCTCGAGAAGGGTGAAGGCTTCGGTCCGGCTGGCGAGCGAGGCGTCGTGCTCCTTGATGGTGGCCTCCAGACCGTCTACCCTCGCGTGCCAACCCTTATTCTGAAGCCGTAGAGTAGAATTGGACTTGCTCAGCCGATTGTTCGCTTTCTTCAAGCGATCGATCTTGCGCTGAGCGCACACGAGGATGGCTGCAACAAAACAGGCTATTAGTACACAAAAAAAAGCAAGACGAGTGAAGCGAACTTACTCTGGGAAGTCCCGTTGGCGGCAGCAAGCTTCTGATCCAACGACCGGTTCCCGCCGGCTGTGGCCTCCAGCAGCCGGATCTCCTTCACCGCCAGCTCGAGCGTAGCGGCAAGGTCCGACAGCGAGGCGGCGGAGGAGGCGTCGTCGTCCATGGCGTGGACAGCCAGGGACTCCTTCGCAGCAACTACCGCTGTTCTCCACTCCTCCCCCGGCTCCTCGTCGGAGTTGTCGTCACCAACAACGACGAGCTCCTTGCCGGCAGCCTCCCGCGCGGCCGCAGAAGAGCCATCCGGCTGGGAGGACTCCGCCTCCGGTTGGCGACCTTCCGGATTGGCGGAGGCAGCCAGTTCAGCCCGAGGGGGAGGCGGAGGTGTAGCATCCCAATTGTCTAACAATGGTAATGCTACTTGGTCTAGTAAGATAATGGCTACTTCCTATATATAATTATTGCAGCATAATTATATCATGCTCATGTCATCATGCCACCTGGCATTTGAGCATCATATAAAACCCTTTTTCTTTGGTTCTTCTCTCATATGCATTATTAATTGTATTTGCCTCTTGATATTGTTTTTGGCTATTGATATATTGTTTAATGCCCAAGTTGAGTTGGGGGCATATCTTTTATTTCAACTCCACCACCTTTCTTTGTCACCACCTTATTATTCCACCATCCTAATTACCCACGGGCTTTTATTTATTCTTGGCATTGAATCTAGCTCATGTGGGTGAGTGTGGATCCAATCCCTTTTTCTTTTGCTTGGCCTACATTCCACATTTTAGTAATGCATGGGATCATGCCATGTTATAATATTATTGTTTTCACAAGAATAAAACATGGCATTAATTATTCTTGCATGGACCATGCAAGAGTACCATCACTTTTAGCCCATTTGCTTTTCTCTTTGTTTTAGTGGTCCTTTCTTTGTGGGATCATCTCTATCTCCCCACCATCCCCATGCTTCCAACAAAACCATGTCCCCCTTCATGCATGATCAAGTGGGACCTTTTCCCATAAACCCCATCTCCCTCTCTTTTTCTTGAATTTACCTTCACCTCACCTTGTGCTAAACTAAAACCCCCACCCCTTCATCTTGGCTTGTTCTCATAAACATGTGCTTAAAACCTAAAAACTCTAAACTAAACCCTAACCCTAGATCTTCTCTCTTCTCCTCTCCTTTCAAACCCTAACCACACTAGCTCTAATCTACCTCCCTAGCTAAACCTAACTACACCGGACCTCACATCTCTCCCTCTTTTTCCCTCTCTCTACCAAGCAGGCCCCACACCCTAGCTACCCCATCTACCACCACTCCTAACCCTAGCCCTAGCTCACCCTCCCCTCCCCTCTCCTCTCTCTTTCTCTCTCACTGCCGGGCATGCCCCACCCGAGCCTACCCTCCTTGGACGCTCCCTGGCCCGCCTGGCAGCTCCACCCTACCTGCCCCTACCCTGCTCCAGCTCGAGCACGTGAGAAGAGGAGAAGGAGAAAGGTGGCCGAGGCGACCTTTATCTCTACCCCGTACTCCACGACACCCTCCTCTCTTTTTCCTCGCCTTGTCCCTCTCCTCACGCCTCCTGGCTTCGCCAGATCCATCCCGATCCGCTGCTCCAACCCTCTCCTTCCCCTGCCACCAGCTCCCCTCTCGCCGGTCACCGTCGGCCTCCACCGCCCCTTCTTATACTAGCCGGCGGCGTGGCGAACGCGGGTGTTGAGGAAGCCCAGCAAGGTCCCCTGCATTGCCCTGTACACGCAGACGTGGAGGAGAAGTCTAGGATCGCCAGGACCAGCGCCGCCTCGACGAAACCCTAGATCTCCGGTCCGCCAGCTCCGCCAACGTTCTTCTACGTTCCGCCCCGATCCCCCGCTGTCACACACCCCGCGGTGAGCCCCTCTACCGCCTAGACACCCCCCGCCTCGCCGTAAAACACTAGCCGTGCCAGGCGTTTCGCCGGGCACTCTCCGCGCACAGTCGGCCGCTGGTGTCTGCGTTCCGCCCCGATCTGCCGCAGTCAAACACCCCGCGGTGAGCCCCTCTACCGCCTAGACACCCTCCGCCTCGCCATAAAACACTAGCCGCGCTAGGCGTTTCGCCGGGCACTCTCCGCGCACCGTCGGCCGCTGGTGTCTACACACCCCCGCACCGCGTAGAGCCTCATCTGGCCGTCTAGCCCCCACCTGACACAAAACCCAAGCGACCGCAGTGGCTTCGCCCTCCGCGCGCGAACCCCAGGTCCCCGGATCGAATCCCCACCGCGCCGCGCGCCCACTGCTGCCGTGCGTGCCTGCAGTTTCGTCAGAAACGTGTAGAAGAAAAACAGTGCCGCCGCGCACTTTGCTAAAAACCCCCTAACTTTTTGATCTGCTCAACCCGCGGTACACCGAGCCCCACCTGTCAGCCGCCCTGGCAATCTTGCAGTTAAGCCCCCCAGCTCATAGGCCCTCAACCCGCGCTCCAGCATGACCCCACCTGCCAGCCTCTATGGGCTCAGCCGCTGTCACGTGGGCCCGTAGCCACCGGACCCACATGTCACCCTAAGTGGCTAGGTAGCGCCGCGGTGAGAAAAACCTTTTCGGCGCGCGTGTGCCCCAGTTTGCGCCGGCCCCATCCATCAGTGTCTTGGGCTAGAATCCTCTGAGTGTAAAAAGTTCTGGCGAATTTCTGTTTAAATAAAAATGATTTCAGTAATTGCTTAAATTCAAATTCAAATCTGTTTTAAATAACTTTAAAATTATAAATCCAAATAATACAAATAATATATGTTTTTGAATCAGAAAAATGTGAGGATTTCAAATATGGCCTTCAAAATATTATTTGAACAATTTAAAATTTCGAGATAATTAAAATTACAATAAAATGCCCTTTTTCTTAATAAATTAATAACTTTAAATCTATAACTCCAAATTTAGCAAATAATATGTCTAAATTGATCAGCGTGACGAGCCCGTTCTATCTATGCAGTCCTTGTTCTGAATAAAGCATGCATCATGTCATTATTAAAAATCTGAACTGTTTATGGCAATAAAACTTGACTAAACAAATACTAAAATGCTTTATTCTTGTACCCCCACACCTCACCATGCCATGCTACTTTAATGCCATGTAAATTGTGCATCATTCATCATGGCATGCTTGATTGCTTGACGCATTTTAATTCATATGCTTGTGCACTTTATTTATGTTGGCCCTTGTTTGTTTGGTTCTTCTTCGAATAGACGCCCATCATGAGAATTACCAGGAATCACAGGAGTTCTACCCAGATCCATCTCTCGCTTCAACTGAGCTGCTAGGCAAGCACTACCACATGCTTGCATACATATAGTACCTATTGCCTCTATCTTATTCTTGCATCATGGAGTCGCGATTGCATTAAATTGAATAACAAGTACTGCATAGCCTTTACTTTTAAACCCCACCGAAGCTTGTTCTTCCATCCCATGAGCCATTACTACAGGAGTTGTTTGATCCATGCGAGTCGTAGAAAAGCATGTGTAGGGTATGTGAGTGTCTGATGAATAACGAGGTTCCTAAACAACATAACCTGAGTAGTAATAGGATAACTAATGAAAGAGGCACCGGTGAGCAAAATATCTGCTATTTGGTTTTTCATGCTCACTTGTGTCCCGTAGGACCCCCAGTACTTGATTCCTGTTCCTTGACTATTCGCACTATCCACATCCGGGAGGCCTTACGGACCCCCCTAAGCCAGAGCTTGATTCATTCTTATTTCTTGGGGCCACAATTAGTTTGGGGCTTTATTACTATCCTGTACTTATGCCATGTTACTGCTTTATTTAAGATTGTGCGAGGAGCACCTGTACTGTTTTGGTTCGTGACACGTTTTCGCTGTATCGACAAGCCCAGTCACATTTTCGGGTTCCCAGCCGTTTACCGCCATCCACACAAACCTTGAGTCCGTCTCGGAGTCAGCTAGCTTCGTTGCGGGTAGCTTAATGGGGTGGCCCCCTGAAATATTACTGAATCTTGTGATTGCTTTGTCGTGAATGCCTCGTTGGGTTTTGAGTTGGTTTTTCCGAGGTTGATCGAGTGTGTGTTGCTATTCGTGCACCCCTGCAGGGTAAATCTTTCTGAAAGTCGTGTCCGCGGTTATGGACGACTTGGAGCATAGTTTCTCGATCATAGACAAGTATAACTAAAGTACCGCTTTTAATTTTACTAAGTACTTGACTAGTAAATAGTGCAATACTCATGGAATGGTTAATAAAACTACCAACGGATGGGGGGGGTGTTCGTCCGCTTCCTCGTTGATGAGCGAGGAGTAGGATGGATATGTTAATTATACTGTTATAACTGTTGATCTTAATTCACGGACATCCGTCTATCATTGGTTAGTCGGATGGTTAGCGAGTATCTATAGACTGGTTAGTTATTATCTTTTGCTGCAATTGCGTCACCCCAGGTTGTGTCCCCTTTAGCGGCATAAAGACTTGCTGAGTACCCCTAGGGTCTCACACGATAAATTGTTTGATTCAGATGAACAGGTGTACTCGAAAGAAGGATACTGGGTGGAGGAGACAGATGATGTTGGCAACGATCACTCGGTGTAGAGATTCCGGGAACGGGGATCCGTGGGATCTATGGGGGGATGTGTTTATTTATGTGTCATCTTATGCCGATTTGCTTCTTGTCCGTACTCGGATCTTGTTTTCCGCTTCCGCCTGATACTCTGATGTGTGATGTATGAGGAGCTATCCTAAAATATTATCTCTATCTAGGATATTGGAATCTTGCCGTATGGTGTTGCAATATTTCTATTTCTTTTATATGGAATGGCTCTAAGGACTGTTGTATGTGGCTTGCATACATACTCACTTGTGTATGTAGTTGATCCCTTCGCTTGCCGATTACGCCGCTCGTTCTTGTCCTAATGATCTGAAAGTGGTTAGGACGGCCGAAAGGTCTATCGTGAGTGGCCCCGGGCCCCACCGTACTATTTTAACCACTTTCGTTCATCCAGGCATGTAACTAAGAGCGTAATTCACCAAAGTAGTTACAGGAGGCGTCACCACAGAAGAAGGAGGGGCACTGGCTGGCGCAGTCGGGGCACGGGGCGGCGACCCGGTCGGCGGTCGTGCCGAGCTCGTGGCTCCGAAAGAGACCAATGTGCTAAGAAGAAGGAGGAGAAGGCAAAGGCAAATAAACAAAAGTCAGGAAAAGAAGAAAAAAGGGAAGCAGACAGAAAATGCCGAAAGAAAAAGGGGAGAAGAAACGTACCCCGACACAACTGGGGGCGGCCCCTTCTTCCGGCCAAGACGGCTTGGCGGCAGGGTGCTGGACCGGCTCCTCTTGGGAGACGGCTCCTCCGTCACGGGCCGGCGGGAGCCGGAACGACTAGAGCCGCTCCCGCCTGCCTCGCCGTCCATCGCGGAGCACGTCGCCGGGTCCACGGTCGGCGCGGCCTCCTCCTCCTCGTGAACCTCCGCGTGCGGGTCGGCAGCCGGCTCGTCATTCTGGCTGGGAAAGGCATCGCCATCCCCGTCCGACTCCTCGCCGGACCACCGAGCGCGCGGCTCGGGCAAGTCAGGCGAGAACTCCTCAAGAGGAGCCTCACCCTCCTCGCGTAGGATGCATGCGAAGATCTGTCGAATAAAAGAAGTCAGTTGGACAGAACAAAAAATGCAGGAAGAACAAATGAAGTTTCCGGCTATAAAACTTACCCGGGGCGCGCGGTTCTCCCGGCTGTAGGGCCCCACACTGAACTTCTAGTTCTCCGGCAGCCACTCCTTTGTGATCGTCCACACCTACTCCTTCAAGTTGTGGTAGCGGGGATCGCGGTGCGACAGCCGGGTCGGGTCTAGCCGGCCGGAGTAGTAGCACATTTTGTGCGCTCGCTGATACATCGGCATCATCAGCTAGGACATCCAGCTGAGGGTGATGTCCAGGCCGGTTAGCCGGCAGGTGACGAGGGGGCGCATGCGCGCCAGCATCGCGTCCGTCTCCGCCTTGTCGCCATGAAACTTTAGCTCCTAGTTCTGCTGGCTGGACTCGACGTCCTGGAAAGCCAGAAGATTAATCCGGTCGACGTTGGTGACGTTCTTGACGTAGAAGTACGACTGCTGCCACAGCCGTACCGTGTCCTGTAGCAAGAACATGGGGTAGCCGGATTGGGAGCGGGAGTAGATGGAGGCGCCGCCGCAGACGACTAGCGGCCCCTTTGTGTACTGCACCTGCGGCCGGAATCGGAAGAGCCGACAGAAGAGCCCGAGATCCGGCTGGATCCCGAGGTAGCTCTCGCAGAACGCCATGAAGTGCGCCAATGTTCCGATTGCGTTGGCGCCGAGGTGGTGGATGCGGAGATCGAAGAAGGCGAGAAACGTCAAGAAAAAGGGGTGCACCGGAAGGGCGAACCCGCGCGCCAGATGGGAGAGGAAGATGACGCGCTCCCCCTCTGCCGGGTGCGGCGACACCTCCCTCGCAGGCGCCAACCGCACCGCCACCTCTTCCGACGGCGGAAGAACGCGGGTGGCGCGGTACTTTGCGATGTGGTCCTCGGTGACGGAGGAGACGCACCAAGCCCCGTGATCGGCGGCCATCTCCGGTTGACTGGGGGGAGCGACGACAGAAGACTGGCGGTGGTCCGTAGCGATGATGATGACGAGCGGGCGGCGCAGCAGGCTACGACACAGAAGGCAGGGATGCAGAAGCAGGAGCACGCGAGGGAAGAGTAGACTGCAGCGGGGGAGCGAAGGAAAGGAACGGCCTCCCCCGCGACGTCCCTTTAAAGGGCTGGAAGGGCAACCGTCAGCGGAGCCACGTGGCATGCATCCGGACGGCCCTCACCCCAACCGCCGCCCAGATCCTGTGTGCCGAAGCAAGATGCGCAGAAGATCCTGGAGCAGGAACCGAAGCGCCGGACAGCGGTTCCCCGAGGCGACGGGCGACGGGACGTTACGCTGCCCGCTGTAGAGCAATGATGGCGCATGCGCGCGTGGCCGGCGTCAGCACTGACGTCATGAGTAACGCAACCGCCAAGCACAGCCGAACACAAGTTCAAAAACAGGAAGGAGCACGCGCACATTTCGCCTAAGGGCGGAATCCACACGCGCTCAGGGGCTAGTGTCAGGGGGATGATCCCCAGGTACCCCAACCGGACAAGAACCAAGGAGTCGAATCGCGTCCGGCTGACCAAGCACAGCCGGATAGGGCAGGACATGCCGCCTACCGTGCGGTAGCCAGAGCAACAAGAAGTAGCCGGCTATGACGATGTAGCTGGACCCAATCAGTGAGACAGGGCGACGTGCGTATCAGTGCACGATACGCCCTGTATGATGACAAGACTGGCAACTACCTGGCCATACCGAAGACTTTGCGGGGATGACGCAGGAACAGTGGCCCGATGTTGACGACGGGCTCGCACGGCGTCCACTGTGCCCACGACAGCCATACCGCTCACACTACGACGTGACATACCATACGGGATACTGTAGATGACCAGCCAGCTGGGACCCGCCTGTGGGGCCCGCCAGTCGGATTGGCCAGTAACACTGCTGCCTCTCTGCCTATATAAGGAGAGGCAGGGCCTCAGTAGAAAGGGTTGGTCTCATAGCATTTAAGGCAGTAGCTAGCAAATATAGCTCGAGGAGAACTTGTAGTTCGTATATCCCACATAGTCAGATCAGGCAGGAGTAGGAGCTTTACCTCACCACGAGGGCTCTGAACCTGGGTACTTCCCGTGTCCAGCTACGCTTGCTTGTATCCAATCCCGCCTGCGGAAGCCGTGGATAGCTTCCGTGCTAGTCCCCACACCTCTATCTAACCTTTTCAGGTACTGTCGTTCCCAATACAACAACAAGAGTCATTGCATGTGTGTTCTTTCCACAAACCACATATGGATCAACTAGTGTCATTGCATGTGTGTTCTTTCCACAAACCACATATGGATGAACCAATGTCATTGCATGTGTGTTCCTGTCCTGAACCACACATGGATCAACCAATGTCATTGCATGTGTGTTCTTGTCATGAACCACATATGGATCCACCAGTGTTCATTTCATGTATGTTCCTGTCATGAACCATGCATGGATCAACCATTGGTTATTGCATGTGTGTTCTTTCCACAAACCACATATGGATCAACTAGATTCATTGCACGTGTGTTATTTTCACAAACCACATATGGACCCACTAGTGTTATTTCATGTGTGTTCTTATACTAAAACCAGCACTAGGGTCATTGCATGTGTGTTCTTTCCACAAACCACACATGGATTAACCAATGGCATGCATGTGTGTTATTGTCATAAACGACATATGGATCAACCAATGTCATTGCATGTGTGTTCCTGTCATGAACCACATATGGACCCACTAGTTGTCATTGCATGTGTGTTCTTTCCACAAACCACATATGGATCAACCAGTGTTCACTACATGTGTGTTCTTTCCACAAACCACTTAAGGATCCACTAGTTTACATTGCATGTGTGTTCTTTTCACAAATCACATATGGATCCACCAGTGTTCATTGCATTATTGTTCTTTCCACAAACCGCACATGGATTAACCAATGGCATTGCATGTGTGTTTTTTTCACAAACCACATATGGATCAACCAATGTCATTGCATGTATGTTCTTGTCATGCACCACATATGGACCCACTAGAGTCATTGCATGTGTGTTCTTTCCACAAACCACATATGGATCCACTAGAGTCATTACATGTGTGTTCTTTTCACAAACCACATATGGATCAACCAGTGGCATTGCATGTGTATTCTTTTCACAAATCACATATGGATCAACCAGTGTTCACCGCATGTGTGTTCTTTCCACACACCACTTATGGATCCACCAGTGCTCATTGCATTTGTGTCCTTTTCCACACACCGCATGTGGATCCACTAGAGTCATTGCATGTGTGTTCTTTTCACAAACCACATATGGACCCACTAGAGTCATTACATGTGTGTTCTTATACTAAAACCAGCACTAGAGTCATTGCATGTGTGTTCTTATACTAAAACCAGCACTAGAGTCATTGCATGTGTGTTCTTTCCACAAAACACATATGGATCAACCAATGTCATTGCATGTGTGTTCTTTCCACAAACCACACATGGATCAACCAATGGCATTGCATGTGTACTCTTTTCACAAACCACATATGGATAAACCAATGGCATCGCATTTGTGTTCTTTCCACAAATCACACATGGATCCACCAGAGTCATTACATGTGTGTTGTTTGCACAAACCACATATGGATCAACCAGTGTCATTGCATGTGTGTTCTTTCCACAAACCACATATGGATCAACCAATGTCATTGCATGTGTGTTCCTTGCATGAACCACACATGGATCAACCAATGTCATTGGATGTGTGTTCTTTTCACGAATCACATATGGATGAACCAGTGTTCACTGCATGTGTGTTCTTTCCATAAACCACTTATGGATCCACTAGTGTTCATTGCATGTATGTTCTTTCCACAAACCATATATGGATCTACTAGATTCATTGCATGTGTGTTCTTTTCACAAACCACATATGGATCCACCAGTGTCATTGCATGTGTGTCTTTCCACAAATCACATATGGATCAACCAGTGGTTATTGCATGTGTGTTCTTTCCAAAAACGATATATGGATCCACTAGAGTCATTGCATGTGTGTTCTTTTCCCAAACCACATATGGACCCAATAGAGTCATTACATGTGTGTTTTTTTTAAGAAACCACACATGGATCCACCAGAGTCATTGGATGTGTGGTCTTTCCACAAACCACATATGGATCAACCAGTGTCGTTGCATGTGTGTTCTTTCCACAAACCACATATGGATCAACCATTGGCATTTCATGTGTGTTCTTTCCACAAACCACACATGGATCAACTAATGGCATTCCATGTGTGTTCTTTTCACAAATCACATATGGATCAACTAGTGTTCACTGCATGTGTGTTCTTTCCAAAAACCACTTACGGATCCACTAGTGATCATTGCATGTGTGTTCTTTCCACAAACTACATATGGATCCACTAGAGTCATTTCATGTATTTTCTTTTCACAAACCACATATGGATCAACCAATTTCATTGCATGTGTGTTCCTGTCATGAACCACATATGCATCAACCAATCACATTGCATGTGTGTTCGTTCCACAAACCACACATGGATCAACCAATGGCATTGCATCTGTATTCTTTTCACAAACCACACATGGATCAACCAATGGCATTACATGTGTGTTCTTACCACAAACCACACATGGATCCACCAGAGTCATTGCATGTGTGTTCTTTCCACAAACCAGATATGGATCAACCAGTGTCATTGCATGTGTGTTCTTTCCACAAACCACATATGGATCAACCAATGTCATTGCATGTGTGTTCTGTCATGAACCACACATGGATCAACCAATGTCATTGCATGTGTGTCCCTGTCATGAACCACATATGGATCCACCAGTGTTCATTGCATGTGTGTTCCTGTCATGAACGACGCATGGATTAACTAGTGGTTATTGCATGTGTGTTCTTTCCACAAACCACATATGGATCCACTAGAGTCATTGCACGTGTGTTCTTTTCACAAACCACATATGGACCCACTAGTATCATTTCATGTGTGTTCTTATACTAAAACCAGCACTAGGGTCATTGCATGTGTGTTCTTTCCACAAACCACACATGGATTAACCAATGTCATTGCATGTGTGTTATTGTTATAAACCACATATGCATCAACCAATTGCATTGCATGTGTGTTCGTTCCACAAACCACACATAGATCAACCAATGGCATTGCATCTGTATTCTTTTCACAAACCACACATGGATCAACCAATGGCATTCCATGTGTGTTCTTTCCACAAACCACACATGTATCCACTAGAGTCATTGCATGTGTGTTCTTTCCACAAACCACATATGGATCAACCAGTGTCATTGCATGTGTGTTCTTTCCACAAACCACATATGGATCAACCAATGTCATTGCATGTGTGTTCCTGTCATGAACCACACATGGATCAACCAATGTCATTGCATGTGTGTTCCTGTCATGAAGCACATATGGATCCACTAGTGTTCATTGCATGTGTGTTCCTGTCATGAACCACGCATGGATCAACCAGTGGTTATTGCATGTGTGTTCTTTCCACAAACCACATATGGATCCACTAGAGTCATTGCACATGTGTTCTTTTCACAAACCACATATGGACCCACTAGAGTCATTTCATGTGTGTTCTTATACTAAAACCAGCACTAGGGTCATTGCGTGTGTGTTCTTTCCACAAACCACATATGGATCAACCAATGTAATTGCATGTGTGTTCCTGTCAAGAACCACATATGGACCCTCTAGTGGTCATTGCATGTGTGTTCTTTCCACAAACCACATATGGATCAACCAGTGTTCACTGCATGTGTGTTATTTCCACAAACCACTTATGGATCCATGAGTGTGCATTGCATGTGTGTTCTTTTCACAAATCACATAGGGATCCACCAGTGTTCGTTGCATTAGTGTTATTTCCACAAACCACACATGGATTAACCAATGGAATTGCATGTGTGTTATTGTCACAAACCACATATGGATCAACCAATGTCATTGCATGTGTGTTCCTATCATGAACCACATATGGACCCACTAGAGTCATTGCATGTGTGTTCTTTCCACAAACCACATATGGATCCACTAGAGTCATTGCATGTGTGTTCTTTTCACAAACCACATATGGATCAACCAGTGCATTGCATGTGTCTTCTTTTCACAAATCACATATGGATCAACTAGTGTTCACTGCATGTGTGTTCTTTCCACAAACCACTTATGGATCCACCAGTGTTTGTTGCGTGTGTGTTATTTTCCACATACCACATATGGATACACAAGAGTCATTGCATGTGTTCTTTTTACAAACCACATATGGACCCACTAGAGTCATTGCATGTGTGTTCTTATACTAAAACAAGCACTAGAGTCATTGCATGTGTGTTCTTTCCACAAACCACATATGGATCAACCAATGTCATTGCATGTGTGTTCCTGTCATGAACCACATATGCATCAACCAATGGCATTGCATGTGTGTTCTTTCCACAAACCACACATGGATCAACCAATGGCATTGCATGTGTATTCTTTTCACAAACCACATTTGGATAAACCAATGGCATTGCATTTGTGTTCTTTCCACAAACCACACTTGGACCCACTATAGTCATTGCATGTGTGTTCTTTACACAAACCACACATGGATTAACGAATGGCATTGCATGTGTGTTATTGTCACAAACCACATATGGATCAACCAATGTCATTGCATGTGTGTTCCTGTCATGAACCACACATGGATCAACCAATGTCATCGCATGTGTGTTCCTGTATTGAACCGCATATGGATCCACCAGTGTTCAATGCATGTGTGTTCCCGTCATGAACCCCACATGGATCAACCAGTGGTTATTGCATGTGTGTTCTTTCCACAAACCACGAATGGATCCACTAGAGTCATTGCACGTGTGTTCTTTTCACAAAACACATGTGGACCCACTAGAGTCATTGCATGTGTGTTCTTATACTAAAACTAGCACTAGAGTCATTGCATGTGTGTTCTTTCCACAAACCACACATGGATTAACCAATGGCATTACATGTGTGTTTTATGGTCACAAACCACATATGGATCAACCAATGTCATTGCATGTGTGTTCCTGTCATGAACCACATATGGCGCCACTAGAGTCATTGCATATGTGTTCTTTCCACAAACCACATATGGATCCACGAGAGTCATTGCATGTGTGTTCTTTTCACAAACCACATCTGGATCAACCAATGGGATTGCATGTGTGTTATTTTCACAAATCACATATGGATCCACAAGTGTTCACTGCATGTGTGTTCTTTCCACAAACCAATATGGGTCCACCAGTGTTTACTGCATGTGTGTTCCTTTCCAAAAACCACATATGGATCTAGTAGAGTCATTGCATGTGTGTTCTTTTCACAGACCAAATATGGACCCACTAGAGTCATTGCATGTGTGTTCTTATACTAAAACTAGCACTAGAGTCATTGCATGTGTGTTCTTTTCACAAACCACATATGGATCCACCAGTTTCATTGCATGTGTGTTCTTTCCACAAACCACACATGGATCCCCCTGAGTCATTGCATGTGTGTTCTTTTCACAAACCACATATGGACCCACTTGAGTTATTGCATGTGTGTTCTTTCCACAAACCACACATGGATTAACGAATGGCATTGCATGTGTGTTATTGTCAAAAACCACATATGGATCAACCAATGTCATTGCATGTGTGTTCCTGTCATGAACCACACATGGATCAACTAGTGGTCATTGCATGTGTGTTCTTTCCACAAACCACATATGGATCAATTAGAGTCATTGCATATGTGTTCTATTCACAAACCACATATGGATCAACCAATGGCATTGCAAGTGTGTTCTTTTCACAAATCACATATGGATCAACGAGTGTTCACTACATGTGTGTTCTTTCCACAAACCACTTATGGATCCACCAGTGTTCATTGCATGTGTGTTCTTTTCCACAAACCACATATGGCTCCACTAGAGTCATCGCATGTGTGTTCTTTTCACAAACCACATATGGACCCACTAGAGTCATTGCATGTGTGTTCTTATACTAAAACCAACACTAGAGTCATTGCATGTGTGTTCTTTTCAGAAACCACATATGGATCCACCAGTGTCATTGCATGTGTGGTATTTCCACAATCCACATATGGATCAGCCAGTGGTTATTGCATGTGTGTTCTTTCCATAAACCACATATGGATCCACTAGAGTCATTGCATGTGTGTTCTTTTCACAAACCACATATGGACCCACTAGAGTCATTGCATGTGTGTTTTTTTCACAAACCACACATGGATCCACCAGAGTCATTGCATGTGTGTTCTTCTCACAAAGCACACATGGATCAACTAGTGTCATTGCATGTCTGCTCTTTTCATTAACCACAATTAGAGTCATTGCAGGTGTGTTCCTCTCATAAACCACATAAGGATCCACCAGTGTCATTGGATGTGTGTTCTTTTCATAAACCACATATGGATCCTAACCTTTGGAGAGCCCTAACCTTAGCCCCCCAATGTTTCATTGCAGGTGTCTAGAAGGCACGCCCTAACACAGTTGTTCTGCTTGACGATTGTTACATACCATTTGATCAGGGCACTTGGACGATTGGGATGGTCTTCGTGAGAGTGATCCACGATTAGGCTGTTATGCGGCATGATTAGCCACGCTTGCTCTGGACAAACTGGCAACACCGGGCACTCCCCTATTGCGAGTCTCACGACTCACGAGTTCAGTGGGCCATATCGCAGTGTCACGTCCCCATTACTTCTCTTCCTCCCCGTACTTCTCTTCCTTCCCCTCGAACCCACTATCCCCACTTCACTCCCATCCTACCGTAGCCGCAAGCCGACGACATCCGCCAATTTTCAGGTCGCTACCTTCATGCTAAGAAATTATTTTACAAGATTTTGAACTTATCCTACATATTCCTGCTATTCGCCAATCTAATTGCTGATCTTTTTTCCGATTTCTCGACGAACTTCAGATGTGGCAGATGCTGCAGCCCAAGAATCTAGAGATCCTCACGCGCAACTTCACAGCGACGTTCCCGCTCATGTCCTCCAACCCAGGATGCTTTCGCCGTTACTCCTACTATGAGCTCCCGCTCCACGAGCTCGCGTGCCCGCATGGCGGGTGCTCCTGCACGGAGCCGAGCTGCAACTACACCGGCCCGCCGGTAGAGCTCGTCGTCCACCTTGCAGAGGATCACTTGATTGAAGTGATTAGGATCTCGTACAGGCAAGCCCAACTTCTCCAAGAGCAGGTGCAATTCACTGACTCGGCACGCCACTGGATAATTTTCCAGGGTGGGACAACTCTTTTTTCGTCCTGACCATCACCGCTGGTGTTCCGGAAACCAGAGCCGGGCCCACCATCGTGTGTGCCGTATGCGTCAGGTAGGTCTCGTGCGCATGTGGGCGAACACCCAGATGCCGTCGTCCGATAGAATTCTTATGCTAGCCGAGGCGCCGAGCTTCCCGACGCCGCGGGAGGTGGAGTATGCGGACCTAAGGTGGATCCTATGTGTGCCATCTTAGTACCTTTTCGGTGCTGGACCGAACAGGCAGATGCATTTCTACATTTGTATTGAGAAGACCGACATGGAAATGTAGTACTTATGTTGTCGTTACTATTAGACTTAAGCGATGCTTCTCAGGTGTGTAGAGCATACGTGTTGTGCGAATGTACCCCAGTTGTAGTTTTTAGTACTCCTTAATAATTCGATGAGTTATTGGTCCAATCAGATTGTTGTTGTCACGTTGCAAAGTCTGCTTGCTCTGGACATACTGGCAATACCGTGTGCTCCCGCACCCGCATGTCAATGTCACGTGTTCCGAGGGCCCACCTGCCAGTGTCACACCCCCCTTATCTTCCTTCCCCTCGAAACCACTGTCCCAACTTCTCTTCCATCCTGCCACTCCCGTCTGATGGTTGTAATCTGATATTCTCTGGATTGTTTACATGTAATCTACGTTGCTAATGCAGCATGCCAATGGCACAGACACAATTTCTAAAGTGGAAGCACTCACACGATGCTATTGCACATATTTCTCAATATAGCTCGACAAACCCATTACAATAATTATACTCGCACTAAACACAACCGAAATTGCACCCATCCTAAACAACATCTAAACCCACATCACACCGCTGTTGTCGGACTCCACCTCGATTGGTGACACCGTCGTGCCTTTCCCAGCGACATCCACTCCCGCCCGTGGCTTGCCCTTTTCCAAGGGGCAATAATGGCGTTCTGCACAGCTTCGTCCCCGCCATCCTCCACATCGGAATCGACAATGACGAAGGTGACGGGGTTGGCGTAGACCGAGTGCCATCGCGTCTGGCGGCTCCTGCTCGAGATCGACGCGGCATCAGTCCTTCTACAGGTAGGAGGGGCTGAGCTCGAATACGTAGCTTCATCGCTCCTCTCAAGAAACCATGGCCATTTGATACTTTGACGGTAGGATCTTGGGGTGGATCCGCCGTGGTGAGGCCTACGGGAAGCGGTGGAGCGGATGGATCTGCCAGCGCGAGCCATGACAAGTTTGTAGGAGGAGTAAGATTGTGGGCCAGGTGTGTCTGGTTCCTGAGCAAGTCCTCCCAGTGATATGTACGCCGGAAAGGTGCCAAAAAAATCCGTCCAATGCGCGCGAGAGGGCTTTTGAACCACGAAGGCGCGAGGTTTTGAAAAGTCCACACGCTAGATCCCCCCACCTGTCAGCCAAATGTGGACGGTAGGATTCTGCCCGAGTTATTAAGTGGGGATAAATCACGCTTCACCACTACCCTGACATCCAAAGGCTCCTCTTTCCTTTGCCCTCGCTCATGGCTCGCAGCTCGTGCAGTTCGTCTCGGGTGGAATCAGGGTCGGCTCAACACCGTCAGGCGGGTGCCCCCATCATGTACCGGAGGGAGCCCTACGATTACTATCCTGATATGCTGTGTGGGACAAGAAAGAGGAGATTCGTGTGATGGAGCAAGAGATCCGGGAGCTTCGCCAGGTGCAGGGGAGGCAAGGGCAGGGAGGTGGTGAGACAGACGGGCTCAAGATTAGGCTAGATAGTGGAAACAATTTTCTCATTATCTGGGCATTATCTGTTGCATTTGCAGTTTTTGTTGCCATGTCGTTGTCCAGGAGCTGAAATAAGTTACTGCTTCATGGAGTGTAGCAGCCAGGTTAGAACTTGTTTTTCATCCCAGAAACTTATCATAAGGGTAATGCCAATAGCAGGGATTTATTAAGCACCTATAAATAATTCATGTCTACGGCACTAACACCCATCGATTTTGGAGACCCCTTAACTGCTCAGCTATCGCGATTGTTCAAATAGTAGTGGCACAATCAAATTTTCAGATTCAACTAGTGGCCTCGGCCGTATCCAATCCTAAAGTAGAGATACATTTTACTCCGAGTATGGGAGGCAGATTGTGTCGTCCGGCAAGTTCCACGCACATAGCTCCAGAGTTTAACCGAACTACATATATAGGTTCAAGTTCAATACACCGTTAGGCTTCTACACTAATAGCCTTCTTTCTCTGCTTGGGTGCCAACTTTCTTCCTCTTGCCTTCAAGTCTAGTGGTGTTGGGGGGATACCCCCGGGTAGGGTCACGCCGGGGTATAAAGGCCGAGTTAGCCGAGGTTCGGCAAGGCCAAAGCAGATGCTGGCCGGGTCACCTCAAGGCAGGCCGAATCACAGAGTAACCCAGACCTGGGGGCGTTCGCCTAACTAGGTCTCATTCGACTTAAGGAGTAAGTCGGGAGTAAATGTTTACTTGTATGCAGGAACAGGTGTGGCCGGATGAACCATCATCCGGGTCACGCCAGGCTTCTAGGAGAAGGAAGGAATCTTGCTGGTCAAAAGGAGGCCCCAGTACGCACTGCCTGAGCGAAGCGAGCAAGGACAGGACCACCGGGGCGTGGTTGACAAGCGTGACGACGCCCGCGTCGGCTGACGAGGGCGCCGCCAGAAGCTCACGTAGCTAAAGCATGTGTGACGAGGAGAAAAAGCACCCCGGTCGGCTTACCACTTTGGGAGGAGGCATATTCTTAGGAATATGCCTCCACGTGTGCCCTAGGCAGAAACCGAGCCTCCCCTATAAAAGGGGGGCTAGGGCTTCTGTAGAAGGGGTTGGCTGGTTGGTATCTGAGCTATTCTGTTTAGGGCTAGAGTTTTCAGGTGTGATCTATGGGCTAGAGGAAGAGAGCTCCTTCTTCCTCCTCTCGCCAATACAGCTCTAGGAGCACTTGTAACCTTGGAGGCAAATCAATACAAACTTCTGTGTGGAGAATCACTTAACTATCCCTCCCTGGATTCCCCTAGCGTGTATTAGTCACCACCATTAGCCTATGCATGGCGTCTGCCGTGACACCACCACGACAGTTGGCGCCCACCGTGGGGCTAGCGGCGCTAGCAGGGGTCAACATCCGGATGGGAAACCTCACCGCCACCGGAGAACGCATCGTCTCCGGGCTCGTCCAGCGCTTTGGAGCGCGGGACTTCGTCAGCAACAACGCGGGCTGCTTCGGCACGCGCCCCCTCCCGCACAACGGAGTCTTCGTCAAGCTCGGCGCGCACAAGGTCTACGTTGCGGTGGACGTGTCCTGCGTTCACCCGCGCCACGTCGTCGAAGTGGGCGAGCCGCCCCTCACTGTGGCTCGTGGGGCGCATATCGCTCGTTCCCCGGACCACGCGGAGGTGATGATGACTGCACCAGGTGCGGGCGCAAGCAAGGATCCGGTGCCAGATCCGGAGGTAACACCCAAAGCACCGATGAAAGGTAGGGGTCCTCCGCTAGAGAGCCCGGAGAATGTGTTGAGAGAAGCAATGGACAGCTTGGCAAACCCTGTAGTAGCAGCAGTAGATCCGGCTCGTGCACATGCCGAACTGGAAGAAACTAGGCAGAAAATACTAGAGGGCGCAAAGAAAATAGCCGCTGCCCAGCAGTCGTTGAACATGACGCTGCGTGAGTATGCCAAGGCGAACAAAGTTGATACTGTAAGGGTTAAAGGGAGAAATCTCATGAGCGAGATGAACAGAGAAGGTGATGTTGGTAACGAGGAATCAGAAAACTGTTTTTCCGTAGGCCTACCAAGGTATAGTACCCCGGCCAAGAACCTCAGAGCGGCGGATGCAGCTGCATCCGAGTTAGAGGGACTGACGGGTGAAGCCCGGCAAAGGCAGCAAGATCGGGTTAACGAGCTGGTTCGGATTGCAAATAGGCAAAACGAGGAACTGCTCCGGCAAACCCGGAGAGAGCTAGGGCCTCCAAGATCGTCCATTCGGCGATGGGTAACCCGGAGAAATCCGCTGGAGCCGCATCGTCCCCTCATGGTGGTCCAAGGAGAGAGGAGGTGGTAACCTCGGCCAGACGGAACAAACAGATTGTCCCGTATGACCCGACACGGGCAGGGAAAGAAAAAGAAGCACAGAAAAATGATGATCGACGGAGTGTGAGGCGAGGCAAAGCTAGCCGAGGTAACCATGACCAAGGCAATGCCGGTCAAAGGAATGGTGTCAACGGTAATGCCGGGCAGCAAGATTTAGCTGGAGCAAGACAACCGCAGCAGCGGAACATTCTGAGGCAAGAGAACAGTGCCGGCCGAGGAATGCAACAGAAAGGTGCGCCGCAAGAGCAAAACCGGTATAACGACGGTGATTCGGAGATGGAAAATATGGGATACCCGAGACCGGACTATCATGTGATAGGGTCAAGATTAGGGAGCAGGGATTTAATGCCGGACGATGCGAGGTTGAAACTGGATCGACTATATAGGTCGGAACAGATAGAATGTCAAGGTCCACCAGGTCCAGCGTGTTTTAGACCCCGGATCATGAAGGAGCCACCAGTACCGAACTTTCAGCTGCCCAGGGGCACCAAAACCTATGACGGTAGTACCAAGCCAGAGGATTGGCTGATAAACTATGCTACGGCTGTAAAAATTGCCACAGGCAACCTGAGGTGGGCCGTACGGTATGTACCGCAGATGTTGGAAGGCCCGGCAAGGGTGTGGTTGAACAATTTGCCACCAGGAAGCATCAACTGCTGGATAGATTTCGAGGAGATGTTCATCAGCAACTTTTCGAGTACGTATCAAAGGCCAAATAGGCCACAGACCCTAGCTATGTGCAAGCAAAGACCCAATGAGACGGACCGGGAGTTTTTGACCCGGTGGTGTACCGTGAGAAATTCATGCGAGGGCGTGATAGAATCACAGGCCATAGCATGGTTTGCACAGGGGTGCAGATATGGAAGCAAGCTGTGGATGAAGTTGCAACGGAAAATGCCGGCAACGTTGGCAGAGATGATCCAGATCGCAGATTCGTATGCGTTGGGTGACCCGACCCAACCAAGGCTCGCCTCAAACGAGTCAAGCGATGAGTACTATCAGAGGGATGGATCCGGATCATCCCGCAGAAATGATTACAGAGGAAAAAGGAGAGATGATCGACCGGACCATCGGTACGGTTCGCACCAAGTGGCAGCCGTGAATCAAGATCAGCCCAGAGCAGGGGGTAGCCAGCGCCAGAAAACTGGAGGCCAATGGACTCCAAGGAACGATGGGAAGAAAACTTGGACACCGGAGCAAAAGAAGCAGTGGCAAGAAAGAAAAGACTGTCCGAGGTATACTTACGAGTCGATGTTGGACCAGCCGTGTAAGTTTCACATGCCAAATCCGAACAACCCAGCGGGTCATACGATGAGGCAATGCGAGTGGATGCGCAAGATCGAGCAAGGTGGTTCGGGGAATGCTCAGGCACCTCGGAATGATCAACCTCAGCAGGAGTTACCGCGGCAGCAATTTCTCTCCAGAGCGAACACGCAACAGCTAATGTTGCCTCCCCCTCCGCCGAGGTATGATAGCAATGAAAGAAGAGACGCAGTGCATCAGGTAGAAAATCAGCATCAGCCGGACCAGAGGCACCCCGGAAATGAGGGGAGAAATGAGTACAGGGAGCATCACCAGAGCTACTGTGTATTTACCACAGAGGAAACTGATAGAAAAAGCTTGCAGCATAGGCATATGGAGGTGAATGCGGTAAAGCCAACAGTGACGAGGTACATGCCTTGGTCCGATCAGGAAATCACCTGGAGCATTAGGGATCATCCCAAGATCATGCCGAGCCCCGGTTCGTATGCGTTGGTGCTGGATCCTATGTTCGTTGGACCAAGCATTAACGTAAGATTCTCAAAGGTACTGATCGACAACGGCAGTAGCATAAATATCATGTACGCGGACACAATGCGCAAGTTGGGTATCTCGGAGAACATGCTCCAGGCCACGAGGACAACTTTCCATGGTATTGTGCCCGGCATTTCTTGCGAGCCCATAGACAAGGTCCGGGTCGACGTCTTGTTCGGCACGAGGGACAATTGCCGAACTGAAAATCTGGAGTTCGAAGTAGTGAACTTAGAAAGTGCGTATCATGCGTTGCTCGGAAGGCCAACACTGAACAAGTTCATGGCAAGTTGTCATATCAGCTACTTAAAGATGAAATTGCCCGGACCAAATGGAGTGATTACCATCGCTGGGGACTTCCGACGTTCGATGGAGTGTGCGTCGGCCGGATCAAACTTAGCAGAGTCACTTGTGATCGCGCAGGAAAAAAGGATAATTCAGGAGGTCATGGCATTGGCTCAGTCCGCGCAGCAGTATATGCCGGCGCTGAGTAACCCGCATGGAACGGTCTCCTTCCAGGCCACGAAAGATACCAAGAAGGTTCCCGTTGATGACATGTTTCCAGAGCGCACCGTAACAATTGGTGCCATGCTTAGCGATAAATACGAAAGCAAGCTCGTCAGCTTCCTCCGTGAGAATCGGGACATTTTTGCTTGGTCCACGCAGGACTTGCAAGGTGTTCTGAGGGAGTTGGCCGAGCACTCTTTGAATGTGAGGCCCGGAGCCAAGCCGGTGAAGCAACCTCTCCGCCGCTTCGCCCAAGATAGGAGGAAAGTCATTGGGGATGAGATAGCTCGGTTGCTAGCTGCAGGATTCATCATGGAGGTCCTCTACCCGGATTGGCTGTCTAATCCGGTGCTGGTGGAAAAGAAAAAGGATGATCCAAACGTGGCAGTGGTTTGGCGCATGTGTATCGATTACACGAACCTGAATAAGGCGTGTCTGAAAGACCCATTTCCGCTGCCAAGAATAGATCAGGTCATAGACTCAACTGCTGGATGTGAACTGTTGTCATTGATTGACGCCTATTCTGGTTTCCACCAGATACCCCTGAATCCGGATGATCAAATAAAGACAGCATTTATTACCCCGTATGGGGCTTATTGCTACCGCACCATGCCGTTTGGTCTACTTAATGCAGGGGCAACGTACCAGAGATGTATGCAAAAATGTTTGCACGACCAAATAGGTCAAAATGTACAGGTGTATGTGGATGATGTGGTTATCAAGACTAAGGAAAGCAAAACGCTCCTTGACGATATCAGACAAACGTTCCAAACCTAAGAAGGTTCCAGATGAAACTTAACCCGGAAAAATGCACCTTCGGTGTCCCCGCTGGAAAATTGCTCGGCTTTCTGGTTTCCAGCCGAGGTATCGAAGTTAATCCAACCAAAATCCGGGCCATCGAACGGATGGAACTGCCTAAGTGTCTTAACGATGTCCAGAAGTTTACAGGTTGCCTGGCCTCGTTAAGTCGGTTTGTATGTCGGTTGGGAGAGAAAGCTTTACCTCTGTACCAACTCATGAAAAAGTCGGATAAGTTCATTTGGACACCGCAGGCTGATGAAGCCTTTACCCACCTAAAGAAAATGTTAGCCACGGCACCAGTGCTAGCCTCACCACTATCGAAGGAGCCAATGTTGCTCTATATAGCCGCAACCAACCGGGTGGTAAGTGCAGTGATAGTGGTGGAGCGCGATGAGGAAGGTAAGTCAGTGCAAAGGCAGGTGTATTATTTGAGAGAAGTGTTGTCAACCTCAAAGCAGAACTACCCACATTATCAAAAAGTGGCGTATGGCGTGTAGATGACCGCCAAGAAATTGAAGCACTACTTTGAGGAGCATCCCATCCGGGTCATATGTGAGGCCCCTATATCCGAGATAATGAGTAACAAGGATGCAAGTGGCAGAATTGCAAAATGGGCAATTGAGCTAGCTCCTTATGCTCCGCAATATGACCGGAGAGATGCCATCAAGTCACAGGCTATGGCGGACTTTTTTGTGGACTGGGCTGAGGTACAGTACAAACCACCTCTTCCAGATCCGAACTATTGGCGAATGCGCTTTGACGGATCAAAAACCAAAACCGGGCTAGGTGCCGGAGTGGTGCTCACCTCGCCGAAGTAGGACCAGCTGAGATATGTGCTGCAGATCCATTTCACCGCATCAAACAATGTCGCTGAGTACGAAGCACTTGTGCATGGGCTCAAGGTAGCAAAAGAAATCGGCATACGTCGGATCATATGCTTTGGTGACTCGGATTTAGTGGCGCAGCAAGTGTCCGGAGTATGGGACGCCCTTGATCCAAACATGGCACTATACAGATTTCATGTGCAGAAGATCTCTGGTTACTTCGAGGGATGCGAATTTCATCATGTACCCCGGGTGGAAAATGAGGCTGCCGACATACTGTCGAAGCTCGGGTCAACCAGACAAGCAATTCCACCGGGTGTAGCATTAGAGCACCTCAGGAAACCATCCATCAGGCCATCCCCAGAATTCGAGTCAATCTTTGTCCCGGAGGACACCGAATCCGGAGCTGCGCCCATGGACGTGGACACAGGAAGTGGTGTGCAAGACCCGGGGACCGCTTCGCAAAACCCGGGGACTGCCTCGCAAGACCCGGGGACTGCTCAGCATGGTCCGGTTGAAGTTATGCCGGTGGATCAGATGGAGATAGACGAGGATATGTTCCCCGTGCGGCCAATACAGGCTTGGGCACTGCCTATATTTCAATTCCTGAAGGATGGAACATTACCCACTGAGGAGGTGCTATCCAGGCAAACACAGAGGAGGGCAAAGGCCTACACGATCATCAATTCAGAGTTATACAAAAGAAGTGTGACCAATGTCCTCCAGCGGTGTGTTGACCCGAAAGAAGGGCTTGAAATCATCCGAGATATACATCAGGGGGAATGCGGGCATCACGCCTCATCCCGAGCCTTGGTAGCAAAAGCTTTCCGACACGGATTCTACTGGCCTAATGCCTTAGAGCAAGCTGAGGATCTAGTGAGAAAATGCAATGGTTGTCAGAGGTACGCTACTAGGACACATATGCCAATGTCGGAACTCAAGACCATCCCAATCGCTTGGCCATTTGCCGTATGGTGCTTGGATCTGGTGGGCCCGTTCAAACCAGCAAGGGGAAATATGACGCATATTCTGGTAATGGTGGACAAATTTACGAAGTGGATTGAGGTGAAGCCTATAAGAAAATGTGATGGAGCTACGGCCGTAACGTTTCTCAAAGATATCATCTTGAGGTACGGATATCCACACAGTATCATAACTGATAATGGCACAAATTTTGCGGAAGGGGCATTTGCTCGTTTCTCCCGGGATAAGAGGATCCGGCTTGACGTAGCTTCGGTAGCCCACCCCGCATCGAACGGGCAAGTAGAAAGATCCAACGGATTAGTATTATCCGGGATAAAACCCTGGCTCATTGAGCCGCTGCAAAGATCAGCGGGGTGCTGGATAGAAGAACTACCAGCGGTACTGTGGAGTTTAAGAACAACTCCAAATCGATCAACAGGCTATACGCCGTTTTTCTGGTATATGGGGCAGAAGCTGTATTACCAGCCGACATAGAGCATGATTCGCCTAGGGTCACCCAATACACAGAAGCCGAAGTGCAAGAAGCCCGGCAAAATGATGTTGATCTACAGGAAGAAGTGAGAGAACTGGCATTGTCCAAATCCGCCATATATCAGCAAATCTCCGATGCTATCATAGCCGGAAAGTGTGCCCCCGAGTCTTTCGGGAAGGCGATCTGGTGCTCCGGTTGGTACAACGTACTACTGGAATGCATAAATTATCCCCCCCATGGGAAGGGCCGTTCATCGTGAGCAAAGCATTGCACAATGATTCTTACTATCTTATAGATGCAAAGCCACAGGAAAAGAACAAGGCAGACAGGTCCGGTGAGGAATCAAAGCGACCATGGAACATAGCTCTACTTCGGCCTTTCTACACCTAGCTAAGAAGTGAATGTATCCGGGTTATCTCATATGTCGGTATGTATGTCGGCAATAAGCTTATCAATGAAATGTGGGCACCTCGAGCAGTAACTCGGGGACTGTCTTAATAATATATGTTGTCTTTTGTTATTTGTGCGTTGGCTGGAATAGGCTATTCTACTTAGCACGGATTAGTAATGTGTGAGCATCAAAAACCCAACTCTTCGACTCGCTGCCGTCCAACAAGAATTGGCTTCATGGCAAGCAAGAGAACAAGTTTGGAATTGCGTAGCACATGAAAAATGACTAAGGAAAAGAATCGATTCGAGCCGATGTTTGTTTTCCGGACTAACCCTGTATTTATTCTCAAGTTATCATGCTGTTTTATTTCTGAGCTAAGTCTAAAAGTTTCCCAGTATTGTTAAGACAACTTTTCAGGCTCGGATTCGTAAGTTGTAAAACCGAATCAAGGTAGACACGATCCGAGCCAAAAAATTGAACGAACAAGAAAAAGAAACTCGGGGACTAGCCCCAAGTTAATCCGGCATAAGTACTCAGTAGCAAAATATCACATGTATTTGGAATACAATTCCACCCGGCATACCGGGGATCTCATGAATTTTCAAGTGTTTCTACTTAGGAGCAGCAGGAGGAAGTTCGGCATCATCGTCGCCCCCTTCGATATCCGAGGCAGTGTACTCCTCGTCTTCACCTGAGACATCTTCAACATTTTCAGCTCCCTCCTCACCTGCGGCTTCCAGGAAGCTCGGACCCTCCGTCCATTCGTGAATGGGGCATACTCGATGAGGCTGTGGGCGCAAGCCTGGCGCCGAGCTACCCACTCCGGGTCATTTGTCCATTTGGACCCGGTGCGCAGGCGTGTGAGGAGTCTGAGATCTATCTTCTCATACCACGTCAAAATGTGGTGAAGGACGGTACCGGCAGCAGCACGTCCAGCGGATTCTCGCTAGAGGTCGAGCTGGGTCTCAATTTCTGATAGCTTTTCAGCGAGCTGCGCAACTCTCCCCAGAGCATCTTCAGCGGGCCAAAAAGTGTTGAAGACTCGGACCGCAACATCAAGGAGGTCTTTGCCGTAGTTTTTGATGATTTCCACGCGGGACGAGAGGCTCACCAATAGGTCCCCCATGTCAAAGGGAATGCTCTCACCCTCATGTGCGACCGCAGTACCCCTTTCCCGGCGGAAATTAGCAACAGCAGCGCTGGCAATGGAAGTACCCTCTGGAAAGTGGCCTGGGAAGCAAGGCAAAGGACGAAGTTGAGAAAAAAAGACATGTGAAGTAACCCGGAAAAATAAGGCGGATGAAGGAAAAGAAATTACGTGAGATGTCGCTATGAATCCGGGTCAGTTCCTTGGTACAAGCATCACGCCTCTTCCAAAGTTGCTCGAGCTCAGTATTTGCCGACTCAAGTTTGACCTCGGCTTCTTGAAGAAGCTCACGGTCCTTAGCATTTTGGAGCTTGAGGCGTTCGCGTTCCTCGGTGTAGTCCTGGCCAACCCTTTTCAGCTCGGTTTGGTGCTGCGTCTTCATCTTAGCCATTTCAGCTTTAAGTTTGGCTATCTCATCATCTTTGGTCCGAAGGAGGGCGAGATCTTCATCTCTCTTCTTCAGCTCGGCTTGGTGTTGTCCTGCTTGTTCGAGAAAATGCAGCATCATGTCAGGCACGTGCACACCTTCTTCAAGCAATGCTGAAATCGTGTGTTGGCCCGGCAGAGCCGAGGTATGAATGATTGCCGAGCCAAGGAGGAAGGCTGATGAAAAGCACAGTAAAAACAGACACAAAGGACGTACCCTTGATCTGCTCCAAGTTCTTCCGCATTATTTTATTTTCAACTTCCACCCTAGCTGCGGAAACCGAACAATCAGATTAGTTCGGCAAGCGAAGTGGAAGAAAAATGAGAAAAGGAATGAGAGAAATTTACCCCTTTTCTCGTACCCCGCGATGAGTGCAGCTTGTTTTGCGCGAAGATTTTTGTGCGTATCCAACAAGCGCTGGAATTCAGCACTTCGGCGGTTGGTGGTCACCTAAAAGAGATACAGAAACTTAAGTCAGCCTTGAACATGTTCGAAGTGTAATAAAATCCGGGCCAAGTGGAACTTAACCTGGCTCTAGGTGTGTGCATGTTCGAAGTGTACTAAAATCCGGGCCAAGTGGAACTTATCCCGGCTCTAGGTGTGTACATGTTCGAAGTGTACTAAAATCCGGGCCAAGTGGAACTTAACCCGGCTCTAGGTGTGTGCATGTTCGAAGTGTACTAAAATCCGGGCCAAGTGGAACTTAACCCGGCTCTAGGTGTGTGCATGTTCGAAGTGTACTAAAATCCGGGCCAAGTGGAACTTAACCCGGCTCTAGGTGTGTGCATGTTCGAAGTGTACTAAAATCCGGGCCCAGTGGAACTTAACCCGGCTCTAGGTGTGTGCATGTTCGAAGTGTACTAGAATCCGGGCCAAGTGGAACTTCACCCGGCTCTAGGTGTGTGCATCTTCGAAGTGTACTAAAATCCAGGCCAAGTGGAAGTTATCCCGGCTCTAGGTGTGTACATGTTCGAAGTGTACTAAAATCCGGGTCAAGTGGAACTTAACCCGGCTCTAGGTGTGTGCATATTCGAAATTAGCATGGAGCTACGTTAATTCTATAAAAGAGCATCCGGCCGAGTAACAAGTTACTCCCCCGGAGGCTCGGGGACTAATGGTTATTATCTACAATTTGCAAAGGAAAGAGCAACATACCTCCATCATCCGTCCAGCGATGTTAATGGCCTTGGCGGCGGTGTTCATCTGAGCGGAAAACTCGGCAGGACCGAACTTTTCCGGGAGATCAGATTCCTGAACTACCTCCGCCTTATTCCAGTTCATGACGAATTCCATCAGGCTCGGTGGGTACCATTCTCCTGTGGGCATATGAGGCGTCACCAAACCTTAGCGTGCGCTTCCTTCCTCTCCACCAAGGCAAGGGCGGGGCTGGTGTGCAAAACGAACTGCCGCGCTTCGGTCGGCTCGGCAGGCGAGTCCTTTGCGCTGATGTCTTCTTGGGGAGCATGGACTCAAGGGTGCGTTGCGCAGGCTCGACAGCGCTGGGCTTGGCAGCGTCTTGAATCTTCTTGCCTTTGGCTTGCTGGGAAGAAGAAGCCGGAGCAGCGGTTTTTCCCTGCCGAGGTTGAGGGGACTCGGAAGATGAAGAGGAAATGGGCGCTGGTACTTTCGTTGCTGGACTTGGTGCCAGCGCTGAAGTTTTCGCCGCAGGAGTTATTGCTGCTACCGAGGTTGGAGTTGGCGCTGGTCTGGCTGCTGGTACTGGAACTGGTGCTGGAGTCGATGTAGCCTTAGTGGCTGCTGGCTATGGTGTTTCCGAGGTAGTGGGTGTTGTTGCTCGGGCTGAGCCAGTTCCCCCCGCTCCAGGATGACCCGGAGCGGCCGCAGAGCTCTCCGGAATAGGGCTCAACGGACGTAACTCGTCGTCACGACGGGGTGAAGGGCTAGGCCGAAGAGGCGAGGAGATACTGGATCCACTTTGAGGGACCTCCACCGGAGCCCTGTGAAATCGAGTAACGTCAGAAGAAAAATTACGACGAAGTAAGGAAGAACGAGTTATAGAAGAAAGAGGGACATACGCATCCGAGGTTCGGCTGCTCTGGGTTTCCGAGCCCTTCGTGCGGGGACCTTCTTGTGCCTTTTAGCGGGCTGGGAAGGCCCAGAGGAAGAGCTTGAGGAAGCCCGCGCTTTTTCTTCGACGCCACCGGAGCTGGCTCGTCCGTAGCGAGGGGAGGATCCTCATGGATAAGACCACCGGGGTGAGCTAATGGCGGAAAAGCAAAAGAAAGGGGGACAGCCTCAAAGGGTTCAATTATCTCGATATCCGAGTAATCTTCATCATCGGGCCAATCTCTAGCAGAAGAGAAGTTACCCGTGGGTCGTTTCGTGGCATCGGTCATGGGGAGAAACATCTCTTCGTCCGGCTCCTCCTTGTCCGAAGTCGCACGGTCCGGTGCCCACTTAAGCGTCGGATCAGTGCCGTCCTCGAGCGTCTGCTGAAGGAATAACTGGGGAAAAGAGTAAACAAACGAGTCAAAAATGCAACAATAACAGACACGAGACTAGTCCGGGGTAAGTTAGCAGCACGAAACTTACCACGGGAGGAAGCCGGTCATGGCAGAAATGCTCAATCCCCCAAGTCCAGTCGGAGGAGAAGTCCTTGTGAGTGGTGAAGAGAGCCTTAACCCGGCGAAAGATCTCCGTGTTGTTCAGTTCGAAAGATGAAGTCCGGTTGGTATCGCGGCCGTAGCTCATATGGCACACCTTGTGGGTGCGCTTATGGAGAGGGGAGATTCGGTTGCGCACGAAAGTGATCATTGCATCCTCGTTGCGCAACCCGAGCTCCTTCAGCTCCGCGAACCTCTTGCTCACTTGGTTGGCCAGGGCCGTAGGTTTCCTCGGAACGGCGTCCCACAGATCTGTGTTCGGCGGACCCTGTGTATAGGGGAGCATCCGGATCAAATCTTTGGTGCCCGTGTTCCGGACGTAAAAGAACGTCCGGGCCCAACCTTTGCAGGATTCTAGCCCAGTAACCCGGGGGAAAACAGAGAACCTCCAGGGTGAGATGGAGGCCGCTCAGAACTGAGTGAGCCGCTTGTCCTCCGGATCAGTGTGAATGTCGGGAATAACGTTGCGGCGAAGGGCGAAAAACCGGATCCACAACTCCTTCGTGGGCCATCATCCGGCGTAGCCCTCGATTGTAGAAGTGAAGGCAGAGAGAGAAGTAATGGAGTTGGCTGGAAGATGGTACGGCTGGAGTTGGTAGGTGCTGAGCCAATCGTGGAAGAAATCGCTCACCGGGAGTCCGAAGCCCCGTTGAAAGTCCGACAGGAACACAACGAACTCCCTGGCATTGGGTGAAGGAGCTAGCTCGACGGAGGCGAGGCGAGCGGCGACGCCGGCGGGGATCCGTCTGTTCCAGTAGAGCCAGCCAGATCGTCCTGGCAGACCCAGGAGCCGGCCCATGCGCCGCGGTCCGCAGCGGCGGCGTCCTCCTCCATCTCATGCTCAGCCATGGCGAGTTCTTCCTCAGCCATCTGCTCCTCAAAGCCCTCGCTGTCGCTAGTGGCAGCGGGGGACAGTGGCCTGGATTGGCGAGGACCCGTAGTGGAAGATTTACGTCGCAGAGACGGTGATGCAGAGGCGCAACGGAGAAGTGCGGCGGCGACGCTGCTTTTTGGCAGTGCTGGAGGCGGCGCGGTCGCGAGGAAGACGAAGAGGAACAGCAGCGGGCAGAGGGGTGCGGGGGGAAAAATCCTAAGGGACGCGCCCCTCCGCTATTTAACCACTCCCATCCGGGGTGAGTGGGATCGCGCCCTGTGGACAGGCCACACGCAGTGGCCGTGTATCGCCCGACCAGACCAATCAGCGAGGAGCCACACGAAGGGCCACAGGGCGAAGAGAATCCTATGACGTGACACTGTGATGCGAGAAACGAGGGGGCAGGTGTGATGTGACCCGCGCACAGTGATAACTGACAATTACTGCGGCGGTTACTGTGCAGGCCCTTAAAATAAGACGACATAATGATTACCCTTCACATGGGTTAGCGTACGAGAGAAGGAAGCGAGACCTGGATGGAACTATGGTAACCCGGCTGGCAAGTGAAAACTTGGAATATGCGGAGGGAAAGTAAAACCATGAGGTCCGGGTTAAAGTGGTAGCCCGGCCTGCAAGTGAAAACTTGGAATGTGCGAAGGGAACGTAAATCCATATAATCCGAGGTAAAGAGGTAACTCGGCAGTAACGACCGCACAAGCTTCGGGGACTAATGTTGGGGGGATACCCCCAGGTAGTGTCACGCCAGGGTATAAAGGCCGAGTTAGCCGAGGTTCGACAAGGCCAAAGCAGATGCTGGCTGGGTCACCTCAAGGCAGGCCAAATCACGGAGTAACCCGGACCTAGGGGCGTTCGCCTAACTAGGTCTCATCCGACTTAAGGAGTAAGTCAGAAGTAAATGTTTACTTGTATGCAGGAACAGGTATGGCCGGATGAACCATCATCCGGGTCACGCCAGGCTTCTAGGAGAAGGAAGGAATCTTTCTGGTCAAAAGGAGGCCCCAGTACGCACTTCCTGAGCGAAGCGAGCAAGGACAGGACCACGGGGGCGTGGCCGACAAGCGTGACGACGCCCGCGTCGGCTGACGAGGGCGCCGTCAGAAGCTCACGCAGCTAAAGCATGTGTGACGAGGGGAAAAAGCACCCCGGTCGGCTTACCACTTTGGGAGGAGGCATATTCTTAGGAATATGCCTCCACGTGTACCCTAGGCAGAAACCGAGCCTCCCCTATAAAAGGGGGGCTAGGGCTTCTGTAGAAGGGGTTGGCTGGTTGGTTTCTGAGCTATTCTGTTTAGGGCTAGATTTTTCAGGTGTGATCTGCGGGCTAGAGGAAGAGAGCTCCTTCTTCCTCCTCTCGCCAATACAGCTATAGGAGCACTTGTAACCTTGGAGGCAAATCAATACAAACTTCTGTGTGGAGAATCACTTCACTATCCCTCCCTGGATTCCCCTAGCGTGTATTAGTCACCACCATTAGGCTATACATGGCGTCTGCCATGACACCACCACGACAAGTGGCTTCTTCATCTCCTGCCTTCTTCCTCTTCCTGGGTGCCAATTTTCTTACCTTCACGTACCCTGCATCTCCGGGTCGAGGGAACTCAGGCCAATCAGCACCAGAATCTTGTCCAGCATCATCACTCCACTCATTTCGGTTTTGTTCCCGCAGCAAAATCACTGAGTCGGTTGTCTTGTTTCTTACCTTGCGCTTCCTATAAAAAACCAGTACATGGATTACGACCTTATATCTACAGACTATAAATAAAAAATTTGTGAATGTACCATCTCATACCTAGGTTTGGGAGCATTAAGGGGACAACCCGCTGCTCTATGGCCTATAAAATGGCATCTTATTTTGCCCTTCTTGGTTGCACAGTAAGCCGAACCCTTCTTCTCGAGAAAATTCTTAAACCTATTCACCTGAGGTCTTCCTCTTCCCCTTTTTGTAACTGGCTGGCAAAGCTCGAAAGACAGTTGGACTTGAGGCCACTGAGATGGGTCTGTACATGGCTCGACGGATCTAGAGTACGCAGCTCTGAACTTTTCCGTAGAGTAGTAGTCTGATAAATACTGATCCAAATGTGGTAGAGTTCTTTTCTTCACCAAGAAGGCCAAGGCGTGGTCGCAAGGTTTCTCAGTATGCTGCCACTCTAAGCAGGTGCATTCTCGTAGTTGGAAGGTCACAACATCCCTTTTGCCACTCTTGGACATATCGACCACCTCACAGCTGCTGCTGGTTGATGGGAGAACCTTAAGATGAGCAAGTCCTCGACTTCTCTTGTGTAGTTGCTGTACAACTGGTGGTAGCATATGTCCTCTAAGTCTCCTACCGATCTCTCTCCTTATGTTTAACAGCTTCATGATCATACCACGTATGCTGTCCATCAAGATATGAATAGGACGCACTTTTATGTCCTTCACCTAGTTATTCAGGCATTTTGAAAGGTTGTTGTTTATGTAATCAACTTTGATGTCAGGGTTGAATTGACTCCTCTTCCATAGCTGTGAATGATGGAAGGCTAAGTACTCTGGAAGTTCAGGGGCTTCTGCAAAATCTTGCTCATGAAATATTCGCTGCTAATAGGTTTGTAAACTCTAGCAGCGTGAAACATGTAACGAAATGCGCTGCCTGCGTAGTATGAGTACAAGTTGAGCATCATATGGGAATGACATTCTCTACCTTCAGCTAGCGGGAACACCTCCTTCACTGCATTCGCTAGCCCTTTGCATGCATCCGTGGATATAGCCAATGGATCCATGTAGCCTATTGATCTCCTGAGTTGCCTCATAAACTAGACCTAGTTTTCCTCCGTTTCTATTTCAAACAGCCCGAATGCCACTGGGAACATCCAGTTGTGACCATCAAGTGTTGTGGCAGATGGCAGACATCCTTTCCATTTGCCAGTTAGGATAGTGCTGTATACACTCAGATACGGCCTACATCCATCCTTGAATCCCTAGATGCAAGGTTTAAGCGCCATGAAAAATCTTTTGAAATATATTTTACCACGTACTGATTCGGTGTCAATCTCCACAATAGTCCCCGGACACCTAGCTTGTACCTCTGCCTTAAAGTTGTACAACATCATGAAGCTATTGGTCCAATCCCCGTGCAAGACCCCAGAGCTTTCTCTTTACCTTTCTAAAACGTGTAATACGGTAGGACAATGTTGTATTTAGAACCGAGGCTAGTCTGAATATTCTTCATGGTCTCCTTAGGGTTATCCTTTAGTATGGACATAGATTGCATAGCCACCCACTCTGTATCAGCCATTGAGGATTTCAGTTTGTTGCTTGCCGGACACATGTGTGGAGGGCCCATTTTGTTCACCTGCAACACAGATTCATTTAAAAGATAAGCGGAGTCGACTAGTTACTAGAAAGATATCGCATAGCAATAGTAGTTATAGAGTGAAAAGAGAGAAAGTTCTAATGGTTTGCTGGATTCATTGTCCAAGTACCCTAATTGCCTTCGACGTAGGTAAGGCTCTTGCTATGATCCTCCATGGACAATGTACCTCGGCCCGTCCATTCATTCACGTTAACTTGCAAATGGCCTCATACCTCTAGGTAGTGTTCTTCAGTCGATAAACGTCAAACTCCCCCTTGATGCAAAAATGCCGGAATGACATCCTGAACTCATGCATGCTACTGAACTCGGTGCCGACCGAAATTATAGGATACTCATGGTCATGTTTCATTTCTTCTACTTCAACACCCAAATCATCTACTGGAATACCAGCCTCATCGTTAAGTTCCTCGTCTATTTAATCATCACCAGATTCGTTGATCCTCCATAGTGCCTTCTTCTTCATCCGATTCAGAATCCTGGCCATGGTCTCTAATGCCTAGTACTGCACACATCATATTGACTCCCATGGGTGGGGTTGCAGCATCGTCTCCACCCGGATGGACCGGAACATTGCCCCAATCCACCTCACCGGCAACTCTATTTTCTCCAAGACACTCGGCTGGTTCTGCTGCAACCACAGGGGGTGGTCTTATGTTTGCATGCATCCATGTACTTCAGTAGACAAACAACAGTCAGAATCAATTTCATCTTGACTATACAGAACCCTCTTGCTCTTGAAGTGTACATCCTCCTTCCTGATGTAATCTTTCCTGATGGTATCAGTAGGGCTTGACATCTGCGTTCCATTCCCCACCGAACTAGGCTTTTTGCTGCCGCTCTTGGATTTGATCTCCTTCCTGCCTCCCCTCACGGATGTTGGCTCCAGGGTGCTGGCATTATTGCCTGACCTCAGCGGTGTGTTCTTCTTCGGATTAGCCCTTTTGCTACTACTATTGGCGTGTTCTCCTTCGTGCTGGCATTATTGCCTGACATCAGCGGCGTGTTCCGCTCCAAATTAGCCCTTTTGCTGCTACTATTTGGCGTGTTCTCCTTCATGCTGGCATGATTCCCTGACAGCGGCGTGTTCCGCTCCAAATTAGTATTTTTTTTCTGCTCCCACTGGCTGTGGTAGCCTCCGTGCTGGCCATCTTCGCCTCTTTGCTACCACTCCTAGGAGTGTTCACCACCGTGCTAGCCCTCTTAGAGTTTTTGCTGCTACCGTTCGGTGTGGCATTTTGACTGGATATCAGGGGTGTACTCTGTGGTGTGGTGCCTTTTTTCGTGCGACTCTTGGGCATCCTCTTCTCTGGCGTGGCCTCCTTGGTGACGTTCTTCTTCGGGGTGCCCTTTATGGGGATGCTCTTGCTTCTCCTCTTTATGACTCTCCTCTGTTCGAAGCTACCCTCAGTCGCACCAGCCCTAGTGATGTATCAGGTCACGCATGCCTTCTAAAAGTCCATCAACTCTATTGTCGAGTTCCAATTCCTCTCCAACCATTTTCACTATCAAGTGGAAGTACACTTCACCTCTATAATGTTTCCTTGTAAACGGTACGACTAAATCCCTGGTATCTTTCACTTCGATAGCCTTTTTGCTCCTGTAACCAAAATATAACAAACGTGCTTCCTGGGAGGACCCCCACAACACCTTCACATGTAACGATGCCATCAGGTCAGATAACTCTACCACTCCAGGATCGTATCTGCCAAGGATTACATCAAACTCGTCATAGAATTTTTCTATGCCATCATCAAATTTTGTAGTATAATCGGAGACACCGATACGAGCGATTACTTTGCCATCATCAGGTTCTTCAGGATAGAAACCTCCGAGAGGTTCGAGAGGTGGAGCGGCACCATCAGACCTAGCCCCAATGCCACCGTTGCCATCACCAGCATCATTGTTAGCTCGATCAACCTCGGTGGAAGTACCAGGAGCAAGGCAAGGGCCCTTAGCAGCGGGAGCTACATTACATGGTGGACAGGCAGGGCCCCTTCTAACGACAGCCACAATAGGATCAGCTGCTGCCATGCCACATCGACGATCAGGAGCAGTTCCCACAACAGTAGTGTTTCGAGTGCTAGCAGAGTCTAGACCATGAGCTGGCTCCAAACCAGCAGCTTGCTGAACCTGAGCACGGGTTCGAGGAGTACACAAGGCATCAGTCTTTGCAACAACAGTGGGGAAGCCTCCGGAAGCCTTAGTTTGCTCAATAGCAGCAGGGATTGGGTCAATAGCGGCCAGATCAACAACAACACGAGGACGACCAGTACCAGCAGATTCCAAAGCACAGGTTCGCACAACTTGAGGACGGTTTCGAGGAGGAGGAGCACACAAGGCGGTTGTTTTGGCAACAATAGTGGGGCAGCCTCCGAAAGCCTTAGTTTGCTCAACAGCGGCATGGATTGGGTGAGCAGCAGCCGGAGCAACAACACCAGGGGACGGGGACGACCAGTACCAATAGATTCCAGAGCAGAGTTTTCCACAATGGCAATACGAGGACTCCTACGAGGAGGTTGCCGGACAAAAGCATGTCGCTGACGAGGAACCACATTTTTCTCAACAACAGCAGGGGTTCGAATTAGACCTCCCTGTCCAATAATAGCTGGGTGACTCCCAGTAGCAGGAGCTTCCTCATCCAGTATGTTACAAATCAACATAACCACACAAAGCCCAGCATGTCGTCTCATCAACCCAATTAGCTGACTGTCAGACGCTACAAGAACCTAAAGCCTCGTTCATCAAGGATACTGAATCGTGCAATATGCTCCGGCCTCATTTCAGCAAGTTCACGCACAGCAGCAACCAAACCAGGGATAGTGCATAACTGCACAGGCGCTACTTCCATCTTTAGATTGTGAGCTTGTTTCCACGTGCTCTTCCCATTTGCTAATTTGATGTGGTAGCCGCAGACGGTGACCCGAACCGTGTATTTCCATTCAGCGGAGATCCTACTTGATAGAAAATTGGAGACAAAAGATAAGAATTTTTTGTCGGCGTCGTGCTAGCAAACAATTCTATGTTCGATATATCTCTAGAATGCCAATAGCCAGCTAGCAGTTATAGGTAGTGCGAATAGCAAAGAGAAGAGTAGCTCACCCGCAATTAGCCAGAAGTACTTCTTCCTCGGCAAATGGATCTACCATCCTTCGCGCTGCTCAGCTTGTCGATGGTAGAGGCGGGCTAGATCGTCGCAACGGTTGGCACGGCATTCGACATTAGAGCTCGGTAGCAGCGAGTAGGCGCAACAACTTGGCGCCGGAAGTCAAATGCCCGAAGAGATCAGTCTGGTTGGAGAGGGGATTTCGACGACACCGGTGCTAGGGTTCACGCGAAAGGAGGGAGGGAGTGGATTTGTGAATTTGGTCAACGCACCATGCTCCTTCAGTCTCTCATTTCGCCTGCGTGGTTGCCGCGTTGGCGCTCGCGTCACAGAAATATTACTGACATGATGGTCCCGACTGTCTACTTCACGGGGCAGTTTCACGGAATGTTTGGATTTGGTAGGGGTGACAGGAGTTTGCATCGAAATGGCCCCTCTCAGTAGTTAGCGGCCCAACATTTCGAAACGCGGAAATTCAGGTAACTTAGGTACCGCGATGCACTCGCTCGCGAACTTTGGTACCGCAGGGTAGCAGTCCCTGTGGTGTGTGTTCATTAGATATTTTTACATGAATATCTGTCAAAGGAATTATCGATTTTTTCCTCCCTCGAAGAGGTCTGTGTTTCAATCTGGTGAGACACAGCCCAGTGAAATTTGAGATAGGAGCCCATTGACCATAGCCCAAAAACTTTTTAATTTGGCCTTTTTGGCAGTGCCCCCACCTCTAAAAAAACTCTGCCTACCCATGTTTTTAAGAAACTAATCCATTATGTGGCTTTTTATAAATTGAGGTTCCAGTAGCACTTCTCTTTTATTTTAAGAGAGATAACATGGAAACACAAAAATATTTTTTAGAAGACTGATACATAAGTTGTAGTACTAATACATGTTTAATGATTCAATTTCTATTAGTATCTTTGGTATTGTGGCAAAACACTCTATTTATGTATATTTGATTTGATTTGAAGGTCTTTAGTTCGAATCCACTTTGTGTACATATTTTTATATCTTGGGTTTACTTTTTTTTGAGAAAGGGTTTACGTTATAATATCGCATTACAGAGAGGCTGACATCGCGAACCCACCAGCCTGCAGCATCCCTTGAGTTTATTGGTCGGGTTTGAAAAAAAAGTTAAGTACTTGTACAGAGAGGCTGGCATCAGGGACCCACCAGCCAGAACATACCAGAGAGGGTGACATGGGGCCCTCAGCAGCAAGACCATACACGGCTGCCACATCGAGCAACGTTTCCAAGGTCAAAATAGCGGACGCGGCCAAAAAAATTCCATCATACGTAGGTTTGATATACATAGAGACCGGCATGTGGGACCCAGTAGCGCGACCTTATATAGCATCTGCCTCGAGCGACGTTGACAAGTTCGAAACAGGGAGGCGTGAGCGAGAAAAAACTCCAGCATGCACACCTTTCTTCTAATGAGAGGCTCACATGGGGGACTCAGCAGCCTGGAAAAAGGCTGATGCATCGAGCAAGGCTATCAAGTTTGAAACACAGAGGCACGACCGAGAGCAAAAATTCCATCATACACACATTTCTTCTAATGAGTGTATGACATGTGGGGGTGGGGCCCTACATCATGATTAAATGGTAGATGCAGCGAGCAACGCTATCAAGTTTGGAACATGGAGGCACGACCAAGGGAAAAAATTCTATCATACACACGTTTCTTCTAATGAGAGGATGACATGTGGGGTCCAGGAGTTTGATTAAACGGCTGATGCAGCGAGCATCGCTATCATGTTCGGAACACGAAGGCGCGACAGAGGGTAAAAAATCCATCATACACACATTTCTTCTAATAAGAGGATGACATGTGGGGTCCCAGCATCGTCACTAAATGGTAGATGCATCGAACAATTCTATCAAGTTCGGAACAGGGTAGCGCGAGCGAAGGAAAAAAATCCATCATACAGACGTTTCTTCTAATGAGAGGATGACATGTGGGGCTCAGGAGGTTGGTTAAATGGTAGATGCGTCGAGAAGCGCTATCAACTCGGAACAGGGTAGCGCCGGTGAAGGAAAAATTTCCATCATACACGTGTTTCTTCTAGTGAGAGGATGACATGTGGGTCCCAGAAGGTTGATTAGACGGTAGATGCATCGAGCAACGCTATCAACTTCGGAACAGGGTAGCGTGAGCGAAGGAAAAAAATTCCATCATACACACGATCCTCTAATGAGAGGCTGACATGTGGGACCTAGCAGCTTGACTAAACGGCAGACGCCTCAAGCAAGGTTATCGAGTTCAAATCAGGGAGGCGCAACCAAAAAGTATAGTCCGCTAGAGACACTGACGTCCGGGACCCACATGCCTCAAAAGACTTCGGCGAGTCAACATCGCGCGAGGAAATGAAAATCTTGCTTCTGCCACGCGCCAGCCGAGCTTCCTCCATGTTTTTAGCAGATCCGTCATAGTAGAGGTTCGTGAAACCGGGAAAAAAGTTTTCCATCGGCCACGGCCGAGCTGAGAATTTCGTCGCGGAAGGCGCACCTTCTACGGCGACCGTCAGGCCAATTCGTTGCGGAAGGAAACTTTTCTTGTAGTGAGTAGGAGTATTGTTAAATTACTAGCTGTGTGGCGTGCTAGTCTAACATACAGTGAAGTATAGGCAGCGGTGTCCTCGATGCTGCTGTTGACTAGATAGAGCAAGCAAGTAAAATCTCCTCCCTCATTTTTTTCTTTGCCTCTCCATCTTCTTCCCCAGTCCCCACTCCGCCCATGATCTCCCCCACGCTCTCTCTTCTAACGCTCCACTCCTCCTACAGAAAACCCCATCCGCACTTGGCATCCACCTAAATCTATCCGACTGTGATGGCCGATTCAAAGCTGAGCGGGCAATGCAAGTGGGATCAACTCAGCACGGATGATGTTGACCACATCGTTCAGCGTCTGGGCATTTCCAGCACCGTCAGGCTAGCAGCATGCTCCAAGTTGTTGTATGATCGTACCGCCAACAATGAAGGTACGAAATAGACTGTTCACCATTGGAATGAACCATGCCTACTGATGCCTCAGCCTGATTATTGGTTCGACGAGCACTATGACGGTACGAGGGTACATCGTCTACACAACACGGTGTATGACGTGGTGCCCCTCGACCATCCTCGGCGCACCGCCATCCTACCCTTCATGCATGAAAAATTCTGGGTTGGCATGAACAGCGACTGGCTCGCCGCGGTGGACCAGCTCGGGGCCTGGTGCCTTGCGAAAATCTACACCTATCGAGTAATCAACCTTCCATCGACGGATACTTGTGACATTGCGGCCGCCTCACATCCACAATATAACCTGTAATGCTACTAGCCAGCCAGGGTTCCCCCAGTTACATGTAGTCATTTCTGAAGTCATTGACATTTCAAAAGTTTTTTTGGCGTTGAAGAAAAGTTCAATAAGTCGTGGGATGGATCTCTTGAGCTGTTGAAGATCGTAATCTGCAGAGTGCCCACAGAAGCTGGGGGTTACACAAACTATAAGCTCCTCGCATTGTTTGACGGTGAAATCGCCTACCTAGAAGGCGATTGCCAAGTTTGGAGGTGTTTGGAGCATTCAGGTCTTGGAAGATGACAGTACTATGATGCCATTGAACACGGTGGCCTCATTTTTCTGCTCCCACTGGCTGTGGTAGCCTCCGTGCTGGCCATCTTCGCCTCTTTGCTACCACTCCTAGGAGTGTTCACCACCGTGCTAGCCCTCTTAGAGTTTTTGCTGCTACCGTTCGGTGTGGCATTTTGACTGGATATCAGGGGTGTACTCTGTGGTGTGGTGCCTTTTTTCGTGCGACTCTTGGGCATCCTCTTCTCTGGCGTGGCCTCCTTGGTGACGTTCTTCTTCGGGGTGCCCTTTATGGGGATGCTCTTGCTTCTCCTCTTTATGACTCTCCTCTGTTCGAAGCTACCCTCAGTCGCACCAGCCCTAGTGATGTATCAGGTCACGCATGCCTTCTAAAAGTCCATCAACTCTATTGTCGAGTTCCAATTCCTCTCCAACCATTTTCACTATCAAGTGGAAGTACACTTCACCTCTATAATGTTTCCTTGTAAACGGTACGACTAAATCCCTGGTATCTTTCACTTCGATAGCCTTTTTGCTCCTGTAACCAAAATATAACAAACGTGCTTCCTGGGAGGACCCCCACAACACCTTCACATGTAACGATGCCATCAGGTCAGATAACTCTACCACTCCAGGATCGTATCTGCCAAGGATTACATCAAACTCGTCATAGAATTTTTCTATGCCATCATCAAATTTTGTAGTATAATCGGAGACACCGATACGAGCGATTACTTTGCCATCATCAGGTTCTTCAGGATAGAAACCTCCGAGAGGTTCGAGAGGTGGAGCGGCACCATCAGACCTAGCCCCAATGCCACCGTTGCCATCACCAGCATCATTGTTAGCTCGATCAACCTCGGTGGAAGTACCAGGAGCAAGGCAAGGGCCCTTAGCAGCGGGAGCTACATTACATGGTGGACAGGCAGGGCCCCTTCTAACGACAGCCACAATAGGATCAGCTGCTGCCATGCCACATCGACGATCAGGAGCAGTTCCCACAACAGTAGTGTTTCGAGTGCTAGCAGAGTCTAGACCATGAGCTGGCTCCAAACCAGCAGCTTGCTGAACCTGAGCACGGGTTCGAGGAGTACACAAGGCATCAGTCTTTGCAACAACAGTGGGGAAGCCTCCGGAAGCCTTAGTTTGCTCAATAGCAGCAGGGATTGGGTCAATAGCGGCCAGATCAACAACAACACGAGGACGACTAGTACCAGCAGATTCCAAAGCACAGGTTCGCACAACTTGAGGACGGTTTCGAGGAGGAGGAGCACACAAGGCGGTTGTTTTGGCAACAATAGTGGGGCAGCCTCCGAAAGCCTTAGTTTGCTCAACAGCGGCATGGATTGGGTGAGCAGCAGCCGGAGCAACAACACCAGGGGACGGGGACGACCAGTACCAATAGATTCCAGAGCAGAGTTTTCCACAATGGCAATACGAGGACTCCTACGAGGAGGTTGCCGGACAAAAGCATGTCGCTGACGAGGAACCACATTTTTCTCAACAACAGCAGGGGTTCGAATTAGACCTCCCTGTCCAATAATAGCTGGGTGACTCCCAGTAGCAGGAGCTTCCTCATCCAGTATGTTACAAATCAACATAACCACACAAAGCCCAGCATGTCGTCTCATCAACCCAATTAGCTGACTGTCAGACGCTACAAGAACCTAAAGCCTCGTTCATCAAGGATACTGAATCGTGCAATATGCTCCGGCCTCATTTCAGCAAGTTCACGCACAGCAGCAACCAAACCAGGGATAGTGCATAACTGCACAGGCGCTACTTCCATCTTTAGATTGTGAGCTTGTTTCCACGTGCTCTTCCCATTTGCTAATTTGATGTGGTAGCCGCAGACGGTGACCCGAACCGTGTATTTCCATTCAGCGGAGATCCTACTTGATAGAAAATTGGAGACAAAAGATAAGAATTTTTTGTCGGCGTCGTGCTAGCAAACAATTCTATGTTCGATATATCTCTAGAATGCCAATAGCCAGCTAGCAGTTATAGGTAGTGCGAATAGCAAAGAGAAGAGTAGCTCACCCGCAATTAGCCAGAAGTACTTCTTCCTCGGCAAATGGATCTACCATCCTTCGCGCTGCTCAGCTTGTCGATGGTAGAGGCGGGCTAGATCGTCGCAACGGTTGGCACGGCATTCGACATTAGAGCTCGGTAGCAGCGAGTAGGCGCAACAACTTGGCGCCGGAAGTCAAATGCCCGAAGAGATCAGTCTGGTTGGAGAGGGGATTTCGACGACACCGGTGCTAGGGTTCACGCGAAAGGAGGGAGGGAGTGGATTTGTGAATTTGGTCAACGCACCATGCTCCTTCAGTCTCTCATTTCGCCTGCGTGGTTGCCGCGTTGGCGCTCGCGTCACAGAAATATTACTGACATGATGGTCCCGACTGTCTACTTCACGGGGCAGTTTCACGGAATGTTTGGATTTGGTAGGGGTGACAGGAGTTTGCATCGAAATGGCCCCTCTCAGTAGTTAGCGGCCCAACATTTCGAAACGCGGAAATTCAGGTAACTTAGGTACCGCGATGCACTCGCTCGCGAACTTTGGTACCGCAGGGTAGCAGTCCCTGTGGTGTGTGTTCATTAGATATTTTTACATGAATATCTGTCAAAGGAATTATCGATTTTTTCCTCCCTCGAAGAGGTCTGTGTTTCAATCTGGTGAGACACAGCCCAGTGAAATTTGAGATAGGAGCCCATTGACCATAGCCCAAAAACTTTTTAATTTGGCCTTTTTGGCAGTGCCCCCGCCTCTAAAAAAACTCTGCCTACCCATGTTTTTAAGAAACTAATCCATTATGTGGCTTTTTATAAATTGAGGTTCCAGTAGCACTTCTCTTTTATTTTAAGAGAGATAACATGGAAACACAAAAATATTTTTTAGAAGACTGATACATAAGTTGTAGTACTAATACATGTTTAATGATTCAATTTCTATTAGTATCTTTGGTATTGTGGCAAAACACTCTATTTATGTATATTTGATTTGATTTGAAGGTCTTTAGTTCGAATCCACTTTGTGTACATATTTTTATATCTTGGGTTTACTTTTTTTTGAGAAAGGGTTTACGTTATAATATCGCATTACAGAGAGGCTGACATCGCGAACCCACCAGCCTGCAGCATCCCTTGAGTTTATTGGTCGGGTTTGAAAAAAAAGTTAAGTACTTGTACAGAGAGGCTGGCATCAGGGACCCACCAGCCAGAACATACCAGAGAGGGTGACATGGGGCCCTCAGCAGCAAGACCATACACGGCTGCCACATCGAGCAACGTTTCCAAGGTCAAAATAGCGGACGCGGCCAAAAAAATTCCATCATACGTAGGTTTGATATACATAGAGACCGGCATGTGGGACCCAGTAGCGCGACCTTATATAGCATCTGCCTCGAGCGACGTTGACAAGTTCGAAACAGGGAGGCGTGAGCGAGAAAAAACTCCAGCATGCACACCTTTCTTCTAATGAGAGGCTCACATGGGGGACTCAGCAGCCTGGAAAAAGGCTGATGCATCGAGCAAGGCTATCAAGTTTGAAACACAGAGGCACGACCGAGAGCAAAAATTCCATCATACACACATTTCTTCTAATGAGTGTATGACATGTGGGGGTGGGGCCCTACATCATGATTAAATGGTAGATGCAGCGAGCAACGCTATCAAGTTTGGAACATGGAGGCACGACCAAGGGAAAAAATTCTATCATACACACGTTTCTTCTAATGAGAGGATGACATGTGGGGTCCAGGAGTTTGATTAAACGGCTGATGCAGCGAGCATCGCTATCATGTTCGGAACACGAAGGCGCGACAGAGGGTAAAAAATCCATCATACACACATTTCTTCTAATAAGAGGATGACATGTGGGGTCCCAGCATCGTCACTAAATGGTAGATGCATCGAACAATTCTATCAAGTTCGGAACAGGGTAGCGCGAGCGAAGGAAAAAAATCCATCATACAGACGTTTCTTCTAATGAGAGGATGACATGTGGGGCTCAGGAGGTTGGTTAAATGGTAGATGCGTCGAGAAGCGCTATCAACTCGGAACAGGGTAGCGCCGGTGAAGGAAAAATTTCCATCATACACGTGTTTCTTCTAGTGAGAGGATGACATGTGGGTCCCAGAAGGTTGATTAGACGGTAGATGCATCGAGCAACGCTATCAACTTCGGAACAGGGTAGCGTGAGCGAAGGAAAAAAATTCCATCATACACACGATCCTCTAATGAGAGGCTGACATGTGGGACCTAGCAGCTTGACTAAACGGCAGACGCCTCAAGCAAGGTTATCGAGTTCAAATCAGGGAGGCGCAACCAAAAAGTATAGTCCGCTAGAGACACTGACGTCCGGGACCCACATGCCTCAAAAGACTCCGGCGAGTCAACATCGCGCGAGGAAATGAAAATCTTGCTTCTGCCACGCGCCAGCCGAGCTTCCTCCATGTTTTTAGCAGATCCGTCATAGTAGAGGTTCGTGAAACCGGGAAAAAAGTTTTCCATCGGCCACGGCCGAGCTGAGAATTTCGTCGCGGAAGGCGCACCTTCTACGGCGACCGTCAGGCCAATTCGTTGCGGAAGGAAACTTTTCTTGTAGTGAGTAGGAGTATTGTTAAATTACTAGCTGTGTGGCGTGCTAGTCTAACATACAGTGAAGTATAGGCAGCGGTGTCCTCGATGCTGCTGTTGACTAGATAGAGCAAGCAAGTAAAATCTCCTCCCTCATTTTTTTCTTTGCCTCTCCATCTTCTTCCCCAGTCCCCACTCCGCCCATGATCTCCCCCACGCTCTCTCTTCTAACGCTCCACTCCTCCTACAGAAAACCCCATCCGCACTTGGCATCCACCTAAATCTATCCGACTGTGATGGCCGATTCAAAGCTGAGCGGGCAATGCAAGTGGGATCAACTCAGCACGGATGATGTTGACCACATCGTTCAGCGTCTGGGCATTTCCAGCACCGTCAGGCTAGCAGCATGCTCCAAGTTGTTGTATGATCGTACCGCCAACAATGAAGGTACGAAATAGACTGTTCACCATTGGAATGAACCATGCCTACTGATGCCTCAGCCTGATTATTGGTTCGACGAGCACTATGACGGTACGAGGGTACATCGTCTACACAACACGGTGTATGACGTGGTGCCCCTCGACCATCCTCGGCGCACCGCCATCCTACCCTTCATGCATGAAAAATTCTGGGTTGGCATGAACAGCGACTGGCTCGCCGCGGTGGACCAGCTCGGGGCCTGGTGCCTTGCGAAAATCTACACCTATCGAGTAATCAACCTTCCATCGACGGATACTTGTGACATTGCGGCCGCCTCACATCCACAATATAACCTGTAATGCTACTAGCCAGCCAGGGTTCCCCCAGTTACATGTAGTCATTTCTGAAGTCATTGACATTTCAAAAGTTTTTTTGGCGTTGAAGAAAAGTTCAATAAGTCGTGGGATGGATCTCTTGAGCTGTTGAAGATCGTAATCTGCAGAGTGCCCACAGAAGCTGGGGGTTACACAAACTATAAGCTCCTCGCATTGTTTGACGGTGAAATCGCCTACCTAGAAGGCGATTGCCAAGTTTGGAGGTGTTTGGAGCATTCAGGTCTTGGAAGATGACAGTACTATGATGCCATTGAACACGGTGGCCTCATTTTTGCGGTCACAAGTCAAGGCTGCACCTACTGCTAGGATCCCACATCAGAAGGTAATTCTAGTTCCATGATGATGCATTACGAGTGATTCAGTGAAGTTGTTCTTTAACTACCTTGTTTATGTTTTACCTTTCGTGTGACTGAATGAGCACACGCTTTGTCCTAAAAAAATGAATGAACCATTGCAAGTAATGAATTAGTACCAGTAATATGCCTTCCAAAAATATAGTGTATGAGGACTTCCCTGCACTACTAAGTTCGTTCATTGTCAAAATATGAAAGGTATTATTAACCAGCATCTCAATTGTGAGCGCAACACAGTGAAGCCGGGTTTCTTTATCTATTTTTACTTTCAAACCCTCCTCGGATTGTAGGAATCACATAGGATTTTTGTAGGACACCAATCTTTCCTTTTTGGATTTTTCCTTGGGATTTAGAGGAATTGTGTAGGATTTTTGTAGGATTTGGATCCTTAGGATTTTTTTCTATAAAATGTTGTTTGATTCGAAAGAGTATAATCCTTAGGAATTCCTTCAAAGGATTCCTTTGCACTCTATTTTGGAGGAAAATTTCCATCCACTCCAACCTCTTTATACAATTCCTTTGGTTTTCCTGTGCAATCAAACACCACTTGATCCAAAATACTGTAGGCATCTAATCCTATAGGATTCAAGCGGACATGCCTCTATATCAAAAAAAGTGGTGCTTCATCTTTTGAAACTTACATCAACTAGGAAACTAAGATAAGAAAGAAATCCAAATATTCAGAATAGCAGAGTAAGAAATGCAATTCCTAATGTTGTTGATTTATTGAGTAATATTATTGTCAGGATTTTCCTATTAACACTATTAGCATGAACAATGAAGAATGCTGGTGTTAGAATGTGTATGCTAGTAATGCACTTTTTGTCTCGAATTCGGATGTTGCGGGAAACAAGGAGCTTCCGTTTGTAATCCCAGCACCTATTCTGAATGATCGGCCAAGCATGTGGTTTCTCGCTCGATCGGCTGATGGTGAACGCTTGATGATCATAATTACAACGTATCCCATGGGGATTACCCATGGAGAATAGGTTGAAATCATTCATCATGCTCAAAATAGGACTAACCTACGCCTATATCCTGCCTCTCGTGTCTACAATTTGGAAGGGGGTCCTAGCTCTGCTGGACCTCCAGGGGTCATCGTTTGGAGGCAGGTTAACAACCTGGGGGACAACTCTTTGTTTCTCAGTCTCAGTTATCCAATCATTGACTAGATGATGAAGAAACATGGATGCAAAGCTACTGATGGCACATTGTTCCCATTGATGAGGAAAAACTGTGTGTACACAACATACAGGAGATTTCGCGAAATACAATTCCCTTAGATTAAACGCTGCAACCTGCAGCCAACTAAAAGTGAGCCTGTGGCAGTTATCAGCCTTCCCAAAGATGGTTGGAACTCTGTGCGGCAGGCGGAAATTTGGTTTAGTCCTAGTTTAGGTTTGGTATGCTCGTTGTGCCATTCCTAGACTGAGCGGTGGATCTTTCTGGTGTATCGTTGTGTCATCTTTTTTTGTATCGTAGTTCAACAGTTGACTGTTAGTACACTGGTTTTAGTGGCCAGCTTGAATCAGTTTATATGAGCCCTGCCATGCTTTTGTATTTAGTATTTCCTTCCACAGTATAATTCATGTAGCCATGCTTATTTCGTAGCGTGATTTCTGTACTATAGTTTTCAGTAATTTATTGGCTTGTATATACGTGACTCGTGCATTTTGTTTGAACCATCGCACCTCGTGCAGCTTTGTGTTTTGAGAGGAATATTCCTTCTTTCCTCTTAGCAAACAGGGAAAAGTAGGTCACTTCTTCTTATAGGGCCACGAAACAGGTCTTAACTAGGTCGTAATTGATCTTGGCTCGGTACGCCAAAGCAGGCCGAGATGCCCTAGGATGATAGCCGTAAATGTTTATGCCGATATTCTAACAAAGAGTTAATGCACACTCTTCCAAAAAATAAAATTGTTTACGCAGACCCCATATTGTCTCTGATATATGGCATACTTTTGGCGCTATCGTGAAATTACTTGTTCAATACAGTATGTATCCTTGCTCATTCTTCTATATGTGAAATGAACAACTCAAGCTATGATATGACATGAACAAGTCAAGCTCTGATGTGCTGACATTGTACTGTCTGTGCTAGTGTACAAACTGGTAGTATTATTGTGTTTGAAACTATGAACTAAATGTGCGAATTCTGAGCCTTTTTGCATGATGACAATACCACATGTTGGCACTAATTGCGGCATGTACTAATTTCATCGTATATACAAGCATACAACTTCGAGTGATCAGTTTAAGCTGGTGCTTACCAGAGCTGTCTGCGGTTGGGCAAGTCAAGGCCACCATGTGTCTATCATCAATAGTTTATATGGCATGATTACAAGGTTTTGAGTACATCAAATTGACTGGGCACTTATGCCAATTCAAATCCACCCAAACCATCTCGAAATATATCCTTTGCTATGATTGCACGCTATAAGACTTGATATGACATGATTTTATGTCAATCAGTCAAACTCCCTCCAGTACTTTCCATGTTCGAATCCTGCGCTGCCCAAGTTCCTCCCTATATTCGCTATGTATAATAAGGCGCAATATTGGTCACTTTTCTCCATTTCCAACTTCATTCTTTCGGATTCGGCGTAGGTACAGCTAGGTCAGGTGGACCATCGACCTTCAGTACAATATATTTTTACTACTCAGCCTATGAAAACGAATATTTCAACCCCACTTTAGACAAAAAACTTCCCATATTCTTGTTTCAAAAGAAAAACCCTTAATTAGCCTTTCGTGGTGAGCAGAGTATATATATTTTAGGGTACCAACAGCATTCTTTTTGGAGGATGGGGTACGAACTACATTGAATTTTCACTAAGGACCTAGCGAAAAGATTGCAAATTCGACCCAACACTGGCCCAAAACCTTGCAAATTTAGCCTGCCGGGTCAGGTGGACTGCCGACCCGCGACATATTGAGTACATTGAATTTTTAGTGAGGAGGTTATTATAAAATAGTACTACATTCTACCCAACTGTGGCCCAAAACCTCGCTAATTTTTCCTTCTGTGTTCAGCCTGGCTGTGGGCCACCAACCATCAACATATTATTACTTGGTTTTTTAAGCTTGAACCACACTGAAGAAGTTTCGGTAAGGAGCCCATGATAAGAAGCCCATTGGTTCAAAAGATTTGACCCAAGTTATTATGTTATCACCCAAAATTGTCTTAATTTAGTATTTCTATGCCATTATGATAAAGTATAGGACAAGCTTCTCCTACCCATGTTGTATTTGTACAGAGCATTTAGCATTTTCTTATGGCAAATCGTCAGGGTTGCTGCCTTTTCATTTTAAGTGATTTCAACATTTTTAAATGTAATCTTTTCCAGTAGTGGCTTAGATGGTTTTGGCATAGTGGAAGCACACGCGGTTCCCATTGGTTGAAGTCTTGAGTTTGATTCCTATTTTTTCAATATAAATATATAATATATAGTGTTGGGGGATACCCCCGGGTAGTGTCACGCCGGGGTATAAAGGCCGAGTTAGCCGAGGTACGGCAAGGTCAAAGCAAGTGCTGGCCGAGTCACCTCAAGACAGGCCGAATCACGGAGTAACCCGGACCGGAGGATGTCCGCCTAACTGGGTCTCAGCCGACTTATGTCGTATGTCGGCAGGATATGTCTAACTTGTATGTAGGTACAGGTGTGGCCGGATTAACCAGGCATGATCCGGGTTATATCAGGCTTGCAAGAGAAGGAAGGTATCTCGCTGGTCAAAAGGAGGTCGTTGTACGCAGAGCATGAGCGAAGCGGACAGAGGCTAGGACCATCGAGGCGTGGCCGACAAAGGTGGCGTTGCCTATGTCGGATGATGTTGGCGCCGCAGAGACACACGTAGCCTCTGCATGGCTTACGCTAGGGAAAAGTGACCCGGTCGGTTTGCTAGTTTGGGAAGAAGCATATTCCTTGGAATATGCCTCCACGTATGCCCTAATTGCAGACCTAGCCATCCCTATATAAGGAGGGCTAGGGCCTCTGTAGAAAGGGTTGGTTTTTGACTTGTTCAATTCTAGGTTCCTGAGAGCGAGCTCGTAGTGAGAGTAAGAGAGTTCCTTCTTCCTCCTCTCCCAATACAGCTCTAGGAGCATTTGTAACCTTGGAAACCAATTGAATGCAAAGCAACTGTGTGTGGAATCACCACACTACCCCTCCCTAGATTCCTCTAGTGCATTTAGTCCCCACCTTTAGCCTATCCGTGGCATCTGCCGTGAAACCACCACGACAGTTGGCGCCCACCGTGGGACTAGCAGCGCTAGAAGGAGTGAAGATCCGGACGGGAAACTTCATCGGCACCGGTGAACGCATCGTCTTCGGGCTCGTGCAGCGCTTTGGAGCACTCGACTTCGTCAGCGACAACGCTGGATGGTTCGGCAAGCGTCCTCTTCCACGCAACGGCCTCTTCGTCAAGCTTGGCGCGCACAAGATGTACGTCGCTATGATGTGTCATGTGTTCACCCACGACACGTCGTCGAGAGAGGCGAGCCATCCCTTAGTGCGGCTCGCGGGGCGCGTATCACTCGCTCCCCAGACCGCGCCGAGGTGATGATGACTATGCCTGGCGCTGGCCCCAGCAAGGAACCAGCGCCAGATCTGGAGGTAACACCCAAGGCACCAAGGAAAAGTAGAGGTCCTCCGCTAGAGAGGCCAAAGAATGTGCTGTAGTAGGCAATAGATAGCTTGGCAAGTCCCATAGCAGCAGTGGTAGATTCGGCTCAGGCATAGGCCGAGTTAGAGGAAACTAGGCAAAAAATACTAGTCGTTGAACATGACACTGCGTGAGTACGCAAAGGCAAATAAGCTTGATGCTGTAAAAGTGAAGGGGAGAAACCTCATGAGTGAAATGAACAAAGAGGGTGATACAAGGATTAAGGAATCAGAGAACTGTCTGTCCGTGGGGCTGCCGAAGTATAGTACCCCGGGAAAGAACCTCAGAGCAGCAGATGCAGCTGCATCCGAGTTAGAGGGTTTGACGGGTGAAGCCCGTCAGAGACGGCAAGATAGGGTCAATGAGTTAGTTCAGATCGCAAACAAATAGAATGAAGAATTGCTCAGGGCTAACCCGGAAAGAGGAGGGGCCTCCAAGATCGTTCATTCGGCAGTAGGTAACCCGGAAAAATCAGCTGGGGCTGCGTCGTCTCCACATGGTGGTCCTAGGAGAGAAGAGGTAGTAACCTCGGCCAGGAGAAACAAGTAGATAGTCCCATATGACCCAGCAAGGGCAGGGAAAGGAAAAGAAGTGCAGAGAAATGAGGATCGACGAAGTGTGAGCCGAGGTGAAGCCGGCCGAGATATCCGCGACCAAGGCAATGCCGGTCAAGGGAATGCTGTGAACAGCAATACCGGACAGCGCAACTCGGCGGGTGCAGGGAAACCGCAGCAGCGGAATATACCACGACAAGAGCGCAGTGCCGGCCAAGGTATGCAACAGAAAGCAGCTCCACAAGAGCAAGATAGATACAATGATGGTGATTCGGAAATGGTGAACGCTGGATTGTTGGGTCCGCAGCATAGAAAACAAAAAATTTCCTACGATGACAACTATACGCCAAGATCTATCTACTAGATACAGAGCAACGGGTGGACATACATCCATGGAGAACTTACCCTCGAAGACAACAAGTTTTGTTAACGAGTAGGAACTCGTGGTTGATGTAGTCGTATGCTTGCCGATCTCAAGATCATGTGGAAGTCCGAGCGCCGCAAATCAGCAGCGCATCCGTCCTCGCACACACGTTCAAGCCACCGGACAACCTCCACCTCCTCGCTCCAGCGAATCAGTGGAAGCAGCAACTCCTTCTATACGCAAGGCCACCGGGAACATGTATCTCGCTAATCCGAGACCATGGGGGAATATCTAGAGGGGGAGAGAGATCCTTCACGAGGAGGTGTGGTTTGTGAGAGGGGAGAGGGGGGCTTTATATAGGAGGGAGGGAGACCCCTCCCCTCCCATAGCCGGCGCATGAGGGGGGGACTCCTCCCCTCCTTCATTCATGTGGTGAACCTCCACTCACATAAACATGGCCTCCACCCAAAATCCCATTCACATGTATTTAATTTCCACCAAATTAAATGCAACTCTCAATTAATAAAACTCTTTATTTATTTTATTCAGAATTTTGTTAATTACTTTAATTAACAAACATTCACATAAAACCCCTTGCAACATTTCAATATCACATGCAGAACCACTTTCTGCAATTTCACCGAAACAATTCCGGTTTCTATCGAAACATTTCCTGCGCTTTGCAAACCTTTTGTCTGGAACATATCTACTCCTAAATGGTGTCCGGCAACCCTTAGGTGTGTCACCCTACGGTTCGCGAATAATGCAGACATGATTGAGACTCCTCTCAGATCAATAATCAGAACAGGGACTTGGAGATCCATACTGACTCCTGCATATTCAACGATGACTTCTGTGATCGTGAGAACCTTTAACGTCAGCAATTTAATCCCTTTGTCTCATGATATAATACATGTCCGAGATTCGATCATCGGTATCCAAATACCTAGTTTGATCTCGTTACCGACATGCACTCTTTTCTCATTCCCGTGATATAACATTCTAGTGATCACATCACTTGCTTGCAAGCTATCTTAATGTGATATCACCGAGAGGGCCCAGAGTATATCTATCCATCATCGGGATTGACAAATTCCACTCTTGATCCATGTGCCTCAACATAACACCTTCATAGCACTGAACCCACTTTTATGGTCACCCTGTTACGGTGTGACGTTTGATGTTATCAAGATACTCTTCCGGTGTTAGCAATTAACATGATCTCATGGTCTAAGGACTAAGACTACTTTGTAGGATATTATAGCAATATAAACATAATGACTTGATCGTAATGCTATACTTCGGATGAATGTTCATCACATCATTTCACAAATGCTGTGACCTTGTTATTAACAACATCCAATGTCCATGATCAGGAAACTTTGATCATCTTGTTAATCAACAAGCTAGTCTATAAGAGAGGCATAACTAGGAACCCTTTTTGTTTATTAAACACACATGTATTGATGTTTCCTATCAATACAATTATAGCATGCAAAAATAAACATCTATCATATACAAGGAATACATAATAACAACTTTATTATTGCCTCTCAGGGCATATTTCCTTCAGTCTCCCACTTGCACTAGAGACAATAATCTAGTTTACATAGTGATAAATCTAACACCCATGGAGTTCTGGTGTTGATCATGTTTTGCCCTAGGGAGTACTTTAGTCAACGGATCTGCTACATTCAGGTCCGTGTGCACTTTACAAATCTTTATATCTCCATCCTTGACATGCTCGCGGATGGAGTGAAACCGGCGCTTAATATGCTTGGAATTCTTGTGAGACCTTGGTTCCTTGGCGTTGGCTATGGCTCCATTGTTGTCACAATAGATCACCATTGGGTCCAACGCACTAGGAACCACACCTAGTTCCGTTATGAACTCCTTCATCCAAACCGCTTCCTGCGCTGCTTCTGAAGCAGCAACATATTCCGCCTCCGTCGTTGATCCAGCCACCACAGGTTGTTTGGAGCTCCTCCAACTAACCACTGCTCCGTTCAAGAGAAATACGTATCCGGATTGAGACTTAAAGTCATCCGGATCAGTGTCAAAGCTAGCATTGACATAACACTTAGCGACTAGCTCTTCTTCACCTCCGTATACAAGAAACATATCCTTAGTTCTTCTCAAGTACTTAAGGATATTCTTGACCGCTATCCATTCCGAACCTGGATCAGATTGGTACCTACTAGTCAAACTAATAGCATGTGCCACATCCGGTCTTGTACATAGCATGGCATACATTATAGAGCCTATGGCTGAGGCATAAGGGATCTTATCCATTATCTCTCTTTCTTCCGCCGTAGCAGGACTTTGAGTCTTACTCAATCTCTTGCCTTGCAACATAGGTAAGAACCCCTTCTTACTTTCGTCCATATTAAACTTCTTTAGTATCTTATCAAGGTATGTACTCTGCGATAGCCCAATTAGGCGCCTTGATCTATCTCTATAGATTTTAATGCCTAATATATATGAAGCTTCACCAAGGTCCTTCATCGAAAATTTGTTGTTTAGATAACTTTTAACACTGTTTAAAAGATCTATATCATTTCCAATCAATAATATGTCATCCGAATATAATATCAGAAATGTCACATTGCTCCAACTCACTTTCTTGTAAATACAAGCCTCTCCATAAGTTTCGACAAATCCAAACTCTTTGATCACCTCATCAAAGCGGAGATTCCAACTCCGGGATGCTTGCTTCAGTCCATAGATGGATCGCTGAAGTTTGCACACCTTATCAGCATCCTTAGGATCGACAAAACCCTTAGGTTGTATCATATACAACTCTTCTTCAATATTACCATTGAGGAACGTAGTTTTGACATCCATCTGCCATATTTCATAATCGAAATATGCAGCAATTGCTAACATAATCCTAACCGACTTAAGCATCGCTACGGGAGAGAATGTCTCATCGTAGTCAACTCCTTGAATTTGTCGAAACCCCTTTGCGACAAGTCGAGCCTTATAGATGGTTACATTACCATCAGCATCAGTTTTCCTTTTGAAAATCCATTTATTCTCAACGGCCTTTCGATCGTGAGGTAAGTCCACCAAGGTCCAAACTTGGTTTCCGTACATGGATTCCATCTCGGATTTCATGGCTTCTAGCCATTTGTTGGAATCAGGGCTCATCATCGCTTATTCATACGTTGCAGGGTCATCTATTTCATCAATCATGAAATTCATAACAGGATTGCCGTACAGTTCAGGAGCTGCACGTGTCCTGCTTGACCTGCGAGGTTCGGTAGTGTCCTCTTTTGGAGTTTCATGATCAATATCATTAGCTCTCTCTCTTCATTAGGTGAAGTCAACTCCGAAACAACTTCCGGTGCTGCGCTACTCGCCATTTCATGAAGAGAAGGTTCAATAACCTCTTCGAGTTCTACCTTCCGACTACTCACACCTTTCGCGAGAAACTCCTTCTCAAGAAAGGATCCATTCTTGGAAACAAAGACCTTGCCCTCGAATCTGTGATAGAAGGTATACCCAATCGTTTCCTTAGGGTATCCTATGAAGACGCATTTTTCCGCTTTGGGTTCGAGTTTATCCGGTTGAAGTTTCTTCACATAAACATCGCATCCCCAAACTTTAAGAAATGACAGCTTAGGTTTGTTTCCAAACCATAATTCATACCGTGTCTTTTCAACGGATTTAGATGGTGCCCTATTTAAAGTGAATGCAGCGGTTTCCAGTGCATAACCCCAAAATGACAGTGGCAAGTCGGTCAGAGACATCATAGATCGAACCATATCCAATAAAGTACGATTACGACGTTCTGACACACCATTACGTTGTGGTGTTCCGGCAGGCGTGAGTTGTGAAACTATTCCACGGTCTTTCATATGTGTGCTAAACTCGTAACTAAGATACTCTCCTCCATGGTCGGACCGTAGAAATTTGATCTTTCTGTTACGATGATTTTCCACTTCATTCTGAAATTCTTTGAACTTTTCAAAGGTTTCAGACTTATGTTTCATCAAATAGATATACCCGTATCTACTCAAATCATCTGTGAAAGTAACAAAATAATGATATCCACCTCGCGCCGACACACTCATTGGTCCACACACATCAGTATGTATGATTTCCAATAAATCTGTCGCCCGTTCGATTGAACCGGAAAACGGCGTTCTAGTCATCTTGCCCATAAGGCATGGCTCACATGTATCAAATGATTCAAAATCAAGTGATTCCAAAAGTCCATCAGAATGGAGTTTCTTCATGCGTTTAACGCCAATATGACCTAGACGGCAGTGCCACATATATGCAGATATATCATTATCAAGTTTAATCCTTTTAGCATCAACATTATGAATATGCGTAATACTACTATCGAGATCCAACAGAAATAAACCATTCAACACAGGTGCATGACCATAAAAGATATTATTCATATAAATCGAACAACCATTGTTTTCAGACTTAAATGAATAACCACTTTGCATCAAACACGATCCGGATACAATGTTCATGCTCAGTGCAGGCACCAAATAACAATTATTCAGGTTTATAACTAATCCCGATGGCATATGGAGAGGCAGCGTTCCGACGGCGATCACATCAACTCTTGATCCATTGCCGACCCGCATCGTGACCTCATCCCTTGCTAGTTGTCGCTTGTTCCGCAGCCCCTGAACCGAGTTACATATATTAGCAACCAATCCGTATCAAATACCCAGGTGCTACTGCGAGTACTAGTCAAGTACACATCAATAACATGTATATCATATATACCTTTGTTTGCCTTGCCGGCCTTCTTGTCCGCCAAATACTTGGGGCAGTTGCACTTCCAATGGCCAGTCCCCTTGCAATAGTAGCACTCGATGTCAGACTTAGGGCCAGCTCGGGGTTTCTTTTCAGGCGCGGCAATAGATTTGCCGCCCTTCTTTCCCTTCTGCTTGCCTTTCTTGTCCTTCTTGAAACCGGTGGTCTTATTGATCATCAACACTTGATGTTCTTTCCTAATTTCCACTTCTACAGACTTAAGCATTGACAGAAGCTCGGGAAGAGACTTCTTCATGCCCTGCATATTATAGTTCATCACGAAGCTCTTGTAGCTAGGTGGCAGAGATTGGAGAACACGATGTATGCCTAAGTCAATGGGAATCGTTATTCCCAAGGACACAAGCTTATCGGCGTACCCAGACATTTTGAGTACGTGCTCACTAACGGAGCTGTTCTCTTCCATCATGCAGCTGAAGAACTTTTCAGAAGCATTATAACTCTCTACGGCAGCATGGGTGTCGAAAATCATTTTCAATTCTCCCATGGTATCAAAGGCATTGCCATTTTTCGAAACGTTTTCGAAGTTCTGGTTCTAGCCCATACAGTATGCCGCAATGAACTAAGTTGTGGTCCTCCTGACGAGTTATATAGACGTTCTTTTCCTCGTCAGGGGCATCAGGAGCTGGTGGGAGGCCTAGCGGCGCCTCTAGCACATATTGCTTTTTTGCAGCAGTGAGGAGAATCCTCAAATTCATAGCCCAGTTGGTGAAGTTGCTACCATTCACAGCAAGCTTCTCTTTCTCCATGAACACATTGAAATTAAAAGGAGGTGGTGCCATCTACAATAGAATTTGTAAAATATATTTAGACTAAGTTTATGATAGATTGAGTTCAACTAATCCAAATTACTTATGAACTCCCACTCAAAAACGACATCCCTCGTGTCCTTTTGGTGATTACATGAACCAAATCCACTACACCAAGTCCGATCATCACATGAGTCGGTGTAGCTTCAAAGGCGAGCATCTATATGGGCATCATATCAACTATATGACTCATGCTTAACCTTTCGGTCCGTTTTCCGAGGCCATGTCTGTACATGCTAGGCTCGTCAAGTAAGAACCTTAGTATTCGCGTGTGTAAAACTGTCTTACACCCGTTGTATGAAAGCGTAGAGTCGAGAACACCCGATCATCACGTGATGCCTCAAAACACGATCCACAAAACGGTGCATACTTAAGGAAGAACACATTTTATCTTGATAACTAAATGAGGTATCATCTTATAATGCTACCAAAAGCGCCAAACTAGCAATATAAGATGCTAACATCTAATGTGTGAAGTGAGGTGATATGGTCCATGCATTTGATCTCTATCATTTGCATCGTGGTATGATCTCTATCATTCCTTTGTGTGTAAGGCCAAGGTCTATGGAACTTACACATTAAGTGAGTTGTAAGAGTATCTATCATACATCTACTTACAACAATACCATATCAAGACACTAGCCCAGCAACGATCTAAACTAGACGCCTCTAATTTATCAATTGCAAGTTTTACGTGGCTTAGGGCTTTCGGAGATAGAACCGGTCTTACCTACGAACATGAACCACAACGAGGATAACCAAGTTATTAGCAACTCGTTGTAAATCAGATATTGACTATAGTTGGAGAGACAGACACCCGCTAGCCACTTATGCAAAACTAGTTGCATGTCAGTCGTGGAACCGGTCTCATGTACGATGACATGTAAGGTTGGTCCGGGCCACTTCATCCCACTATGCCACCAATATCCAAAGTACATAGAAGATGCAATAACATGATCATCATTGCCCACATATAAACATATGTGTACTACCCGTGCAAAGCACCTACGTATAGATCAGGCTCTGATACCACTGTTGGGTCCGCAGCATAGAAAACAAAATTTTTCCTACGATGAGAACTATACGCCAAGATCTATCTACTAGATACAGAGCAACGGGTGGACATACATCCATGGAGAACTTACCCTCGAAGACAACGAGTTTTGTTAACGAGTAGGAACTCGTGGTTGATGTGTTGGAGATATGCCCAAGAGGCAATAATAAAGTGGTTATTATTATATCTTTATGTTTATGATAAATGTTTACATCCCACGCTATAATTGTATTATTAGGAAACACTAATACATGTGTGTTTTGTAAACATATAAGAGTCCCTAGTAAGCCTCTTGTTGAACTAGCTTGTTGATTAATTGATGATCATGGTTTCCTGATCATGGACATTAGGATGTGATTAATAACAAGGTTATATCATTAGGAGAATGATGTGATGGACACACACCCATAGTAAGCATAGCATAAGATCAAGTCATTAAGTTCGTATTGCTGTAAGCTTTCAAATACGTAGTAACCTATTCCTTCGACCATGAGGTTATGTTAATCACCATCACCAGATGGATACTTTGATGACATCAAACGCCGCTTCGTAACTGGGTGGTTATAAAAGTGTCATTGGGTATTCTGAAAGTATGTGTTGAAGCGCATGAACCAAGATTGGGATTTGTCCATCCATATGACGGATAGATATGCTCTGGGCCCTCTCGGTGGAATGTCATCTAGTTAGCTTGCAAGCATGTGACTTGGTCACAAGGGATGACATATCACGGAACGAGTAAAGAGTACTTATCAGTAACAAGGTAGAACTAGGTATGGAGATACCGACGATCAAACCTCGGATAAGTATAGTATCGCGAGACAAAGGGAATTGGTGTCGTATTTAAATGGTTCAATCGATCACTAAGTCATCGTTGAGTATGTGGGAGCCATTATGGATCTCCAGGTCCCGCTGATGGTTATTGATAGGAGATGTGTCTCTATCATGTCTACATATTCACGAACCGTAGGGTGACACACTTAAGGTTCGAAGTTGTTTAAGTAGATATGGAAAGTGCATTGGAGACCGAATGTTGTTCGGAGTCTCGGATTGGATTCGGGACATCACGAGGAGATCCGGAATGGTCCGGAGAATAAGATTCATATATAGGGGATCATTTTCTGAGTTAGGAAATGTTCCGGAGTGTTTGTATGAGGATTCTAGAAGGTTTCGGAATGTTCCGGAAGGTTCTAGAAGATATCTTGGAGTTTGCTTGAAAATCAAGTTAGGGATCAAGGAGTCCTGGTGGGTCAAGACTAGGAGTCGTGGGGGAGGAGGACTCCTCCCCCCACTCCCCAATCCGCCGGCCATAGAGGAGGGGAGTCCTACTAGGACTCCCCCTCCCCAAGGCGCCCTCCCCCCCTTAAATAGAAGGGCAGGGGCGCCCCCTCCTCCCCTGCTCTCATAACTCCCAATCTCTGCCACCTCTCTCCTCCACCTCTCTTCTGCACAGGCATAGGCGAAGCCCTGCAGAATTCTCTACTCCACCACCACCACCACGCCGTCGTGCTGCTGGGATTCCGTGGAGAAGATCTACTACCTCCGTTGCTCGCTGGAACGGGGAGAGGAAGGTCTGCGTCGACTCCGCACGTGTGACCGACTGCGGAAGCGCTGCCGAACCGCGGCGCCGGAAGGATCGTCCACTTGTCCGACTGCGGAAGCGCTGCTGGAACGCGACGCCGGAAGTATCGTCCACACGATCTTGAGATCGGCAAGTGATCGACTACATCAACCACGAGATCTAATCTCGTTAATGCTTTCGGATCTACGAGGGTTAGTTCCTATCTATCTCGTTGCTCATGTCTAATAGATTAGATCTTGGCTTTTATCTGGATTAGATCTGGGTTTTGTTCGTTCTTGCGGTAGAAATTTTTTGTTTTCCATGCTACGAACCCATCATGATGTAGTCGTACGCTTGCCGATCTCAAGATCGTGTGGAAGTCCGAGTGCCGCAAATCAGTATCGCATCCGTCCTTGCACACACGTTCAAGCCACCGGACAACCTCCACCTCCTCGCTCCAGCGAATCAGCGGAAGCAGCAACTCCTTCTAGACGCAAGGCCACCGAGAACATGTATCTCGCTAATCCGAGACCATGGGGGAATATCTAGAGGGGGAGAGAGATCCTTCACGAGGAGGTGTGGTTTGTGAGAGGGGAGAGGGGGGCTTTATATAGGAGGGAGGGAGACCCCTCCCCTCCCATAGCCGGCGCATGAGGGGGGGGACTCCTCCCCTCCTTCATTCATGTGGTGAACCTCCACTCACATAAACATGGCCTCCACCCAAAATCCCACTCACATGTATTTAATTTCCACCAAATTAAATGCAACTCTCAATTAATAAAACTCTTTATTTATTTTATTCAGAATTTTCTTAATTACTTTAATTAACAAACATTCACATAAAACCCCTTGCAACATTTCAATATCACATGCAAAACCACTTTCTGCAATTTCACCCGAAACAATTCCGGTTTCTATCGAAACAATTCCTGTTTCTATCAAAACATTTCCTGCGCTTTGCAAACCTTTTGTCTGGAACATATGTGCTCCTAAATGGTGTCCCGCAACCCTTAAGTGTGTCACCCTACGGTTCACGAATAATGCAGACATGATTGAGACTCCTCTCAGATCAATAATCAGAAGCGGGACCTGGAGATCCATACTGACTCCTGCATATTCAACGATGACTTCTGTGATCGTGAGAACCTTTAACGTCAGCAATTTAATCCCTTTGTCTCATGATATAATACATGTCCGAGATTCGATTATCAGTATCCAAATACCTAGTTTGATCTCGTTACCGACATGCACTCTTTTCTCGTTCCCGTGATATAACATTCTAGTGATCACATCACTTGCTTGCAAGCTATCTTAATGTGATATCACCGAGAGGGCCCAGAGTATATCTGTCCATCATCGGGATTGACAAATTCCACTCTTGATCCATGTGCCTCAACATAACACCTTCATAGCACTGAACCCACCTTTATGGTCACCCTGTTACGGTGTGACGTTTGATGTTATCAAGATACTCTTCCGGTGTTAGCAATTAACATGATCTCATGGTCCAAGGACTAAGACTACTTTGTATGATGTTATAGCAATATAAACATAATGACTTGATCGTAATGCTATACTTCGGATGAATGTTCATCACATCATTTCACAAATGCTGTGACCTTGTTATTAACAACATCCAATGTCCATGATCAGGAAACTTTGATCATCTTGTTAATCAACAAGCTAGTCTATAAGAGAGGCATAACTAGGAACCCTTTTTTTTATTAAACACACATGTATTGATGTTTCCTATCAATACAATTATAGCATGCAAAAATAAACATCTATCATATACAAGGAATACATAATAACAACTTTATTATTGCCTCTCAAGGCATATTTCCTTCATGGATATCCTAGGCCGGACTATCACGTGATATGGTCAAGATTGGGAAGCCGGAATTTGATGCCTGATGATGCCATGTTAAAACTGGATCGGCTTTATAGGTCGGAGCAAATTGAATGTCAAGGTCCTCCGGGTCCAGCGTGTTTTGGGCCCCGGATCATGAAGGAACCTCCGGTACCTAACTTCTAGTTACCTAGAGGCACTAAGACATATGACGGCAGCACAAAGCCGGAGGATTGGCTGATTAACTATGCAACAGCTGTAAAAATGGCCACAAGCAACTTGAGATGGGCTGTGAGATACGTACCCCAGACGCTAGAGGGGCCAGCGAGGGTATGGCTAAATAATTTGCCACCCGAAAGTATTAACTGTTGGATCGATTTTGAGGAAATGTTTGTTAGTAATTTCTCAAGCATGTATTAGAGGCCCAACAGGCCATAGACCCTAGCAATGTGCAAGCAGAGAACGAATGAGACAGACCGGGAATTCTTAACCCGCTGGTGCACAATGCGAAACTCATGTGAAGGTGTGATTGAATCACAGGCCATAGCTTGGTTTGCACAAGGGTGCAGATATGCAAGCATGCTATGGCAAAGATTACAAAGGGATATGCCAACTACTTTGGCAGAAATGATCCGGATTGCTGATTCATATGCCTGATGATCCGACTCAGCCTAGGCTTGTGTCAAACGAGTCAAACGACGAGTACTACCAGCGGGATGGAGCCGTCACTACTAGGAAACAGCTTATAGATAGACAAGATATTCAGTGATGCATTTGTAAAAATATGCACCACCGATATATATCAGTGGCGGACTAAAAAAAATGCGCCATAGAAGTTTGGCACTTCAGTGGTGCACGAAACCAGTATGCGCCACAGAAGTCCATATTTTTGTGGCGCATATTTTCGTGTGCGCCACTGAAGTGTCAAACTTCTGTGGCGCATATAGACGTATGCGCCACAGAAGGTTGATGGGACCAAGCAGCAAAAAAAGGGGGAGAAACTTCTGTGGCGCATATGTCCATATGCGCCACAGAAAGTGATGTTTATGTGGCGCATATAGGTGTATGCGCCACAAAACAAGCATATAGGGGGGAAAATAGATCACCCCCCCCCCCCCCCCCCCCCCCCGTGGATCGCCTTTTCAGTTTTGTAAAAAATAAACAAAAATGATAGAAAGTTCAAAAAAATAATTCCTTTAAGTTGTACTTAGACTTTAGGGTATAGATCTAGACAAAATTGAAAAACATGAATTTCGATGTATTTTGCAAAATTAGGTCATGGCATGGTAAAACGGCTCTAACTTTTGCATACGATGTCGGATCATCCTGGAGGAATGATTACCGGGGTAAACGAAGAGATGATAGACCGGATTACCGGTACAGTTCGCAACAAGTTGCTGCTGTGAATCAAGACCAACCCGGAGCAGGAAGCAGTCAACACCAGAAAACTGGAGGACAACAGTGGACTCCAAGAAGTGATGGCAAGAAAACTTGGACACGAGAGTAGAAGAAATAGTGCCAAGAAAAGAAGGACCATCCGAGGTATACTTATGAGGCAATGCTGGATCAGCCGTGTAAATTTCACACGCCAAATCCGAGTAACCTAGCGGGTCACACAACCAGGCAGTGTGAGTGGATGCGGAAGATAGAACAAGGCGGTTCGGGGAATGCTCAGGCACCTCGGAATGATCAACCTCGGCAGAAGTTACCCCAGCAGGAATTGCTCTCCGGAGCAAACACGCAACAGTTAATGTTGCCTCCCCCTCCGCCCAGGTATGAAAACTATGAAAGAATAGATATAGTGCATCAAGTGGAAAACCAACATCAACCAGATCAAAGGTACCCTGGAAATGAGGGGAGAAATGAGTACAAAGAGCATCATTAGAGTTACTGTGTGTTCACCGCAGAAGAGACATATAGAAAGAGCTTGCAGCGCCGACACATGGAAGTTAATGCGGTAATGCCAGCGGTGACGAGGTATATGCCTTGGTCGGACCAGGAAATTACCCGGAGCATCAAAGATCATCCCAAGCTTATACCAAGTCCTGGTTCGTATGCGCTAGTGTTGGACCCAACATTCACTGGGCCAAACATCAATGTGAGGTTCTCAAAGGTGCTGATTGACAATGGCAGGAACATAAATATCATGTACTTGGACACGATGCGCAAGTTGGGTATCTCGGAGAACATGCTCCAAGCTACAAGGAGAACTTTCCATGGCATTGTGCCAGGCATTTCCTGTGAACCCATTGGCAAGGTCCGGGTTGACGTGTTGTTCAGCACGAGAGATAACTGCCGGACTGAGAATTTGGAATTCGAGGTTGTCAATTTGGAGACCGCATATCACGCGTTACTCGGCAGGCAAGCTCTGAACAAGTTCATGGCAAGTACTCACATCAGTTACTTGAAGATGAAGCTGCTAGGGCCAAATGGTGTGATTACCGTAACTGGTGATTTCCGACATTCCATTGAGTGCGCGTCAGCCGGGTCTAACCTGGCCGAGTCACTCGTGATTGCGCAAGAGAAGAGAAAGATCCAGGCGGTGGCGGCATTGGCTCAATCCGCACAGCAATATATGCCGGCGCTGAGTAACCCGCATGGTAGTGTCTCATTCCAAGCGACAAAGGATACCAAGAAAGTGCCTATTGATGATATATTCCCAGAGTGCACCGTAATAATTGGTGCCGGGTTAAATGACAAATAGGAAAGCGAGCTCGTCAATTTCCTCCGTGAGAATCGGGATATTTTTTCTTGCTCCACACAGGACTTGCAAGGTGTTCCGAGGGAGTTGGCCGAGCACTCTTTGAATGTGAGACCCGGAGCAAAGCCGGTGAAGCAACTTCTCCGCCGCTTCACCGAAGACAGGAGAAAGGTCATAGGAGATGAGATAGCTCGGCTGCTAGCAGCTGGATTTATCATGGAAGTACTTTACCTAGATTGGATGTCTAATCCGGTGCTGGTGGAGAAGAAGAAGGACGATCCGAACGTGGCAGTGGTTTGGCGCATGTGTATCGATTACACGATGCTGAATAAGGCGTGTCCGAAAGATCCATTCCCACTGCCAAGGATAAACCAAGTCATAGATTCTACTGCTGGGTCTGAACTGTTGTCATTCATTGATGCATATTCTGGTTTCCACCAGATACCTCTGAACCCAAGTGATCAAATAAAGACTGCATTTATCACCGCCTATGGGGCTTATTGCTATCGCACCATGCCTTTTGGTTTACGTAATGCAGGGGCAACGTACCAAAGATGTATGCAGAAATGTTTACATGACCAAATTGGTCAAAATGTGCAGGTATATGTGGATGATGTTGTTATCAAGACCAAGGAAAGCAAAACGCTCCTTGATGATATCAAGCAAATGTTCGCGAACCTAAGAAGGTTCCGAATGAAGCTTAACCCGGAGAAATGTACCTTTGGTGTCCCGGCTGGAAAATTACTCGGATTTCTTGTCTCCAGCCGAGGTATCGAAGTTAATCCAACTAAAATCCAGGCCATAGAGCGAATGGAACTGCCGAAGTGCCTTAACGATGTCCAGAAGTTCACTGGTTCCTTGGCATCCTTAAGTCGGTTTGTATGTCGGTTGGGAGAAAAGGCACTGCCTCTCTATCAACTCATGAAAAAGTCGGACAAGTTCATTTGGATGCCGAAAGCCAATGAAGCCTTTATACAATTGAAGAAAATGTTAGCCACTGCACCAGTGTTAGCCTCTCCACTATCAAAGGAGACAATGTTGCTCTATATAGCCGCGACCAACCGAGTTGTAAGTGAAGTAATTATGGTAGAGCGCGACGAAGAGGGTAAGTCAGTGCAAAGGCCAGTATATTATCTGAGCGAGGTATTATCAGCCTCGAAACAAAATTATCCCCATCATCAGAAGATGGCATATGGTGTGTATATGGCGGATAAGAAGCTGAAGCACTATTTTGAAGAGCACCCCATCAAATTAATATGTGAAGCCCCCATATCCGAGATAATGAGCAACAAGGATGCAAGTGGCAGGATTGCAAAATGGGCAATTGATCTAGCTCCTTATGCCCCACAATATGACAGGAGAGAAGCAATCAAGTCTCAGGCTGTGGCCGACTTTTTTGTGGATTGGGCCGAGGTGCAATATGAGCCACCATTGCCAGATCCGAACTACTGGAGAATGCACTTTGACGGGTCAAAAACAAAAACTAGGTTAGGCACTGGAGTTGTGCTTACCTCGCCCAAGAAGGACCAGCTGAAATACGTGCTGCGGATCCACTTCACAGCATCAAAGAATGTTGCAGAATATGAAGCACTTGTGCATGGGCTCAAAGTGGCAAAAGAGATTGGAATACGTCTGATCCAATGCTTCGGTGACTAGGATCTTGTCGTTCAACAGGTCTCCGGACAATGGGATGCTTTGGATGCAAATATGGCACTGTACAGATTTCATGTGCAGAAGATATCAGGATACTTTGAGGGATGCGAATTTCATCAGATACCTCGAGTGGAAAATGAGGCTGCCGACGTATTGTCGAAGCTCGGAACAACCCGACAAGCAATCCCGCCAAGTGTAGCATTAGAGCACCTCAGAAAACCCTCTATCAGGACCCAGCCCAAGTGCCACGGTCGGTGTTCCCCGCTTCCTCCTCCATTTACTGCTACGCGACGACGAGTTCTTCCTCTGTCATCTCTAAGTCGTTGTCCTCACTAGCCCTAACGGCGGTGGGGGCAGTGGCCAGGACTGGCGTGGACCCGTGGCGGAGGAGATGCGCGGGAGTGGCGGCGACGCTGGTGCGCGAGGAACGGTGCGGCGGCGGCGTAGCTAAGTAGGTGCGGTGGCGGTGGCGCTGTCGCTGGGAGGAAGAGGAAGAAGAAGAGGCAGAGGGGCGCTAAGATGTGGAAAAGTCCCAAGGGGCACCCCCCTCCCCTATTTAACCACGCCCCAGAGGGGTAGTGGGATCGTGCTGTGCGGATGGGCCACACGGTGTGGCCGTGTATGATCCAGATCAGCCAATCAGCGACAAGCCACGGGAAGGGCCAGAGGGCGCAGCGGATCCCATGACGTGACGCTATGATACAGTTAAGGAGGAGACAGACACGATGTGATGTGTGCAACAGTAATATCTGACAATAGTTACGGCGGTTATAGGCGCAGGCCCTTAAATGAGGCAAAGTAATGATTACCCTCCATGTGGGGAAGCGTACAAGCGAAGGAAGAATAACTCGGATGAGTATGAGGTGACCCGACCAGCAAGTGAAAACTCGGAATGTGCCAAGGGAAAAGATAGTCAATAAAATCCGAGATAGGAGATAACTCGGAAAAGGAGCAAGAGGCTCGGTAAAATTGAAGCTGCTGTGGCCATAGCGGCTTAGGCAACTAAGACCACACCAGCTTCGGGGACTAATGTTGGGGGGATACCCCCGGGTAGGGTCACGCCGGGGTATAAAGGCCGAGTTAGCCGAGGTACGGCAAGGTCAAAACAAGTGCTGGCCGAGTCACCTCAAGGCAGGAGGAATCACGGAGTAACCCGGACCGGAGGATGTCCGCCTAACTGGGTCTCAGCCGACTTATGTCGTATGTCGGCAGAATATGTCTAACTTGTATGGAGGTACAGGTGTGGCCGGATTAACCAGGCATGATCCGAGTTATATCAGGCTTGCAAGAGAAGGAAGGTATCTCGCTGGTCAAAAGGAGGTCGCTGTATGTAGAGCATGAGCGAAGCGGACAGAGGCTAGGACCACCGAGGCGTGGCCGACAAAGGTGACGTTGCCTGTGTCGGATGACGCTGGTGCCGCAGAGGCTCACCTAGCCTCTGCATGGCTTACGCTGGGGAAAAGTGACCCGGTCGGTTTGCTATTTTGGGAAGAAGCATATTCCTTGGAATATGCCTCCACGTATGCCCTAATTACAGACCTAGCCACCCCTATATAAGGAGGGCTAAGGCCTCTGTAGAAAGGGTTGGTTTTTGACTTGTTCAATTCTAGGTTCCTGAGAGCGAGCTAGTGGTGAGAGTAAGAGAGTTCCTTCTTCCTCCTCTCCCCAATACAGCTCATGGAGCATTTGTAACCTTGGAAACCAATTGAATACAAAGCAACTGTGTGTGGAATCACCACACTATCCCTCCCTGGATTCCTCTAGTGCATTTAGTCCCCACCTTTCACCTATCCATGGCATCTACCGTGACACCACCACGACATATAGTATAATCTCTGTTGTTCTTTTACATTTTTTCCAGCATACACACATTTCTTACACAGAGAAGGCTGACATCTGGGACCCAGCAACGTTGCCAAGGTCAAAACAGCGGAATCCATCATACACACTTTGCATTTCTAGAGACGCTGACATGTTGGACCCAGCAGAGACCTTATACAGATGTTGCATCGAGCAATCAATGTTTCATTTATAGAGAGGCTGATATGTGGGACCCAGCAGCGCGACCATTTTATACATATGCTGCATCAAGGAACGTTGCCAGTTCGAAATAGGGAGGCGTGAGCAAGAAAAAAGTTTAGCATGCACACGTTTCTTGTAATGAGAGGCTGAAATGGGGGACCCAGCAGCTAGCGTGAGCAACCGACAGATTCGTTGAGCAACGTTATCTAGTTCGGAATAGGGTAGCGCTAGAGAAGAAAACATTCCATCATACCCACGATTATTGTAATGTGAGGCTAACATAAGGGACCCACCAGCCTGACTAAACGGCTAATGCAGCAAGCAACGCTATAAGTTCGGAACACGAAGGCGCGACAGAGGGTAAAAAATCCATCATACCCATGTTTCTTCTAATGAGAGAATGACATGTGGGGCCTAGCATCATGATTAAACGGTAGATGCATCGAACAATGCTATCAAGTTCGGAACAGGGTAGTGCAAGCGAAGGAAAAAAATCCATCATACACACGTTTCTTCTAATGGGAGGAGGACATGTGGGGCTTAAGAGGTTGGTTAAACGGTAGATGCGTCGAGCAGCGTTATCAACTCGGAATGGGGTAGTGCTAGCGAAGGAAAAAATTCCATAATACACATGTTTCTTCCAATGAGAGGATGACATGTGGGTCCTAGGAGGTTGATTAGACGGTAGATGCATCGAGCAGCTATCAACTTCGGAACAAGGTAGCACGAGCGAATGAAAAAAAATTCCATCATACACACGATCCTTCTAATGAGAGGCTGACATGTGGGACCTAGCAGCCTGACTAAATGGCAGACGCCTCGAGATACGTTATCGAGTTCAAATACGGGAGGCGCGACCGAAAAGTATGGTCCGCTAGAGACACTGATGTTCGGGACCCACATGCCTCAAAAGACTTCGGCGAGTCAATGTCGCGCGAGGAAACGAAAATCATGCTTCTGCCACGTGCTGGACGAGCTTCCTCCATGTTTTTAGCAGATCCGTCCTAGTAGAGGGCCGCAAAACCGGAAAAAAATATTTCCATCGGCCACGATCGAGCCGAGAACTTCGTCGCGGAAGACGCACTTTCTACGACGACCGTTGGGCCAATTCGTTGCGGAAGGCAACTTTTCTTTTAGTGATATCTCTAAGTGTTTGCATATGTAAAAGGCTTAACGAAAATGGGTTACCTCCATCATCCGGCCTACAAGCGAAATGGCTTTGGTGGCGGTGTTCATCTGAGCACTGAACGCCACCAGACCAAACCTCTCCGGTAGATCATCCTAGGGGTTAATGAATTTGGCATCATTCCAGTTGTTGACGTACACAATGAGCACCCGACTATAATTTTCCCCACTAAGCGCCTGGCACGATACCAGACCCTTAGCATGGGCTTCCCTCCTTGCGGTCTGGGTAGCAGTCCGGCTAGTATGCAACGTTAGTTGCTTACTAGCCTCAGACCCAGCAGCGGGAGATCCGGCGACAGCGCTGCCCTTCTTGGTCATGGACGCAAGGGTGCGCTATCCAGACTCAATGTCGGTGCTTTTGGAGGCAGAACCCTTGGCTACCTCGGTCGTCTTCTTTCCCTTGCTGGCAGATTTTGGCTGTTGCGGAGGGGCCGAGGTCGCTGATATGGATGGGGCCTGTGAGGCCGGCTGGAAGATGTCCTTAATCAACATAGTCGATCCAGATGCAGCTGCCTGAGGTTTTCTCTTGGGTGCTAGGACTGGCATGGCCGTTGATGCTAGATTTGGTGGTGTTGGTGCTGTTGCTACTGTTGGTGCTAGAGCTGGCACTGTTGTTGGTGATGGTGCTAGTGCTATTGTTGCTGCTAGTATCATTGTTGTTCGTACTTCTGTTGCTGCTGGTGTTGGTGCTGGTGCTGCTAGAAAAGAAGGGGTAGACTAGGGCGGTGCCAATGAAGCTGGAACCTCAGATGCAAAAGGTTGTGGCGCAGCCGAAGAACTGGATGTGTCTGGCATCGCCGTATCCTCGGTAGCGCCACTGCTCCCCACGTCAACATTACCCTCCTCATGATGAGGTGGGCTCAGATACGGTGCAACCACAGAATCCTCTTGGAGAGGGCTCAGTGGACGAATGTCGTCGTCGTGTGGGGGAGAAGAGGCACTTCGGATAGGAGAGGAGATGTTGGGGCCACTTTGAGGGATAACCCTAGGAGCCCTTTCTAGTCATGCAAAGAACAGCAAATTACAAAGAGAAATAGAGAAAAATGGTATGCAGAAGTGGTAAAGCATAACCTGGAAAAAGGCCGAGGAAGGAAAGGTGACTTACTCAGCCAAGGTCGGAGGTTCTCGAGGCTTCGGCGCTCTCCGGACAGTGGCCTTGGGCACAGGCTTTCCCGCACCCTTAACCCCGGATTTCTTCTTCATTTTCTTCGGCGGGGGCGCTTCCGAAGCTGGGGTTGAGGTGGCCGGACACTTCTGGGAAGGGGCAGGAGATGACTCCTCGACGTCAAGAGGAAGGATCTCATGGACCTGACTGGCCGAGTTAGCTGAAGCCGAGGTAACCCGAAACACATAAGAGATGGGCACCAGATCAAGTACCTCCATAATTTCAATATCTGAGTCGTCGTCATTCGACCAATCCCTTAAAGAAGAGGCCTTACCAGAGGTTCGCCTGGTGCCATCCGGAGTAGGCAAGGATCTCTCCGGGTCAGGCTCTTCCGTGTCCGGCTCTACGCGGTCCTCCACCATTTGAGGGTCTGCTCCTTGCCATCCTCAATTGTCTGCTAGATAAACAACTGAGAGCAAAAGTACTAAACGGTCAAGTTAGGATACAATCCAACATACCGAAAGACTCGGAAAAATATCGGGAGAAAAAACATACCTTAGGTGGAAAGTTAGCCTGGGTGAAAGCTGCGAGCCCCCACTTCCACGCCTCGGAGAACTCCTTCTCTACCTTGAAGATGGCCTTAACCCGGTGGAATACCTCAGAGTTGCTAAGCTCGAAGGAGGAGGTCCGGTTGGGGTCAAGGGGGCTGCTCAAATGGAAAATCTTGTGGGAGCATTTCTGTAAGGGGGAGACTCGGCTGTGGATAAAGGTGATCATGATGTCCTAGCTGCAAAGCTGCAACTCGACAAGCTCCTTGACCTGGCGATCTACCTGGGCCGCCAGAGTAGTAGGTCTCTTCGGGATCTTCTCCCACAAAGAGGTGTATGTAGGACCTATCTTGAAGGGGATTAGCCGGATCAAGTCCTCATCCGTGCTATTCCGGACGTAGAAAAAGGTCCGGGCCTAGCCCTTGCAGGATTCAAGGCTGGTAACCTGGGGGAAGGCAGAGATCTTGCGGGGAGAGATTGAGGCTCCACCGCATTGGGTCAAGTGTTTGTCTACTGTGGCGAGAAGAGGATCAGGGATGACATTTCTCTTGAGACCAAAGACCTTGATCCAAAGTTCATTGGTAGGCTAGAGGCCGACGTATCCCTCTATGTCAAAGGCGAAAGAGGAGAGGGATGTGATTGCACTGGTAGGAAGGTGGTGAGGCTGAAGCTGGTAAATGTTGATAAAATCGTGGAAGAAATCACTCACAGGCAAGCCAAAGCCACGCTAAAAGTGAAAGAGAAAGACGACGAACTCTCCTAGGTTAGGAGAAGGAGCAATCTCTTGAGTAGCGACGCAGCAAGCGACACCAGTGGGGATGCGACGGGTCTCGTAAAGCCAATCGATGTCATTTTGATAGACGAACGTGCCTGCCTAGGCGCAGCGCTCATGGACTTCTTCTTCCTCCTCCTCCTCAACACCAACAATGGAGTTTTCCTCTTTAGTCATCTCCAAACAGAGAGCTTTGAAGGAATCATCTGTGGTGGGGAACGGCGGTTTGGAGCTGTAGGGCCCCATAGTGGAGAGCTTGCGGGGAATCGGCGTTGTGCCCAAGCAGAAGCGGCGGTGGCGGCGGTGTCGCTGTGGAGAAGAAGGGGCAAAGGGCAGGGGCGTGTGCGAAGTGGGGGAACTTCCCCAAGAGCCACCCTTGTCCCCTATTTAACTGCGCCTCTAGGGGCGTAGTGGGATTAACCGTTGCGGCACGGTCACACGATGTGGCTATGTATTCTCCCAACTGACTGATCAATTCCGTGCCACACCAAGGGCCACATGGAGCAGCGAATCCCATGACGCGATGTTATGATACGGTTAACGAGGGGGCAGCCACGATGTGATGCGCGCAATAGTTATTCCTGACAATCAATACAGTAACCGGCGCAGTAAATTGGCGCGACCCTTAAAATGAGGTAAATTGATGATTACCCTCCACATGGGATGTGGGGAAGCATATGAGAGAAGGAAAGACAACCCAGATACATGGACAGAGACTCGGCCAACGAGGAATAACTCAGATCGAGCCAAGGGGAAGTCAAATAATAGGAACCTGTTGTGGCCTTCCCAACTGAAGTTGCTAAGACAACACCAGCTTCGGGGACTAATGTTTTGGGATACCCTCGGGTAGGGTCACGCTGGGGTATAAAGGCCGAGTTAGCCGAGGTATGGTGCGGTCAAAGCAAGTGCTGTCCGGGTCACCTCAAGGCAGGCCGACTTATGGGGTAACCCGGCCCGGTGGGCATTTTCCTAATATTAGTCTAGCCGGCATAAAATATATGTCGGCTATGTTGATCTACCTTGTTTGCAGGTACCCTCGTAGCCGGGTTAGCGAAGCACTAGCCGGGTTACCACTTGGCTTCCAAGAGAAGGAAGGAATCTCCTGCCGGTCAAATGGTGGCCTCTGTCCACTGTAGCGTCAGCAAAGTGAGCAGAGGCGAGGACCAGCGGGGCATGGCCGACAAAGGTGACATAGCCAGTGTCGGATTACGTCCATGGTCCGGACTAGCCGTTTAAAGTGAATAAAGAACCATCTTGCTTTAGCCAAAGGGCATATTTGGGGAATATGCCTCCACGTATGCCCCAGCTTTGTAACCTGGGCTCCCCTATATAAGGAAAACCATGGCCTCCATTGGAGGGGATCGGTCATTTTTCTCTGTCTAAGGTAGAACTCTAGAGCACTATAGTGGGGGGTAAGAGAACTAGTCTCCTTCTCACGAATAGCTCAAGGAGCCCTTGTAATCCACCATTGATAGAGTGAAAATATAAACACTTGTGTGTGGAATCACCACACTATCCCTCCCTGGATTCCTCTAGTGTACATTGGCGGCATCTTTAGCCTATCCATGGAATCTGCCGTGCCACCACCATGTCATTATCCTAAACCAGCACAAGTCATTGCATGTGTGTTCTTTTCATAAAGCATATGGATCCAACTAGAGTCATTGAATGTGTGTTATTTTCACAAACCACATATGGATCCACCAATGTCATTGCAAATGTGTTCTTTTCATGAACCACAACTAGAGTAATTGAATGTGTGTTCTTTTCATGAACCACATATGGATCCACCAGAGTCATTGTATGTTTGTTCTTTTCAGAAAGCACATATGAATCCACTAGAGTCATTGCATGTGTGTTCTTTTCATAAAACACATGGTTCCACCAGAGTCATTGCATGTGTGTTCTTTTAATGAACCACATATGGATCCACTAGAGTCATTGCATGTCTGTTCTTTTAATAAAACACATGGATCAACCAGAGTCATTGGATGTGTCTTCTTTTCATGAACCACATAGGGATCCACTAGAGTCATTGAATGTGTGTTATTTTCACAAACCACGTATGGATCCACCAGTGTCATTGCATGTGTGTTCTTTTTATGAACCACAACTAGAGTCATTGAATGTGTGTTCTTTTCACAAATCACATATAGATCCATCAGTGTCATTGCATGTGTGTTCTTTTCATTAACCACATATGGATCCACTAGATTCATTGCATGTTTGTTCTTTCCACGAACCACATGGATCCACCATTGTCATTGCATGTGTGTTATTTTCATGAAGCACATGGATCCACCAGTGTCATTGCATGTGTGTTCTTTTCATGAACCACAACTAGAGTCATTGCATGTGTGTTCTTTTTGTTGGGGTTCCGCGTATGAAAACAATAATTTTTACCGTACGCCCCTGAACCCCTAAAGCTGCCAGGACCCTTGCGCTCCAGTGGCTCCAACGACTTGAGTGCCTCAAGTGCGACACCTCGCAGGGAGTTACACACATCCAGTTCCTGATGATGACTCCCGCTTCCCTGATCCAGCAGCAGTTGCGGAATTAGAGCTCCCGGATCCGAATCCCGGAGCGCAACGACGCTCCACAGTGAAGATGTCTCTCGTTCGCGCAGTCTAGACTTGGGACCACGGTCAAGAGAGAGAGGGAGAAGGAGAAAATATCAATTAGAGGTCCTCCCAAAAGTGAGAAGACCTTTATTGATTATTGGTGTATTTAATTTGGCCAAATACCCCCACTATACATAGGGGGAGGGGAGGTACTACCTCCTCAAAGTCCCGGGGTGGGACTAAAGGAGAGGAGGGGGGAGGGGAGGCCGGCGGCCACCTAGTGGGCCCCGCGCGGGGGGGCCTAGGCCCAGCCGGCCACCCCCTTGGCCCCTTCTCCCTCTCTCCTTTCCCCTAATGGGCCCTCTCCCGTCCGGGAATTGGCCCATTAAGCCTTTGACCATTTAATTTATTTTTTTGTTTATTACATAATTATGAATAAATGATTAAATCAATATTTAACATTCATTCACATATTATTCAACCTCCATGGCTATGGAACACCTTCCACCTCCACTCTGGTTATCCCTCGAACATATTGCCTCTACTATTTCCTCCGAGTACCTGAACACACCTTTATAACCACTATATTACCAAGTGGCGCTTGATGCTATCTAAGCAGTCTCGGGAGACAGTAACTTATATAGCCTCACGGTCTAAGGAATAGTCTACGAGGATCCATTTCTAATCATCGTAACTTAAACTTCGTGACATGATCGGGTCATGATGTTTAGGTTGGGTATTGGTTCATCATCAGAATGAGATTACTCCATTTCCAACTGGCATAAATGCCACATGATCAGGAAACATGATCATCTGTTGACCCATGAACCAGTGACTAGAGTTTCACTAGGAACCCCTAGTTGTTTGTGTATCACACGTGTATTGATATTTCCACTCAATACAGTTATAGCATGCTATAAAACTTAATCATAAACTATATGAAATATGATAATAGTCATTACTACTATTTGTCTCTAGGGCATATTTCCAACGGTCTCCCACTTGCACTAGAGTACAAATACACTAGTTGCATTTGTTCTCAATCATCGGCACCATATATCCGGTACCCTGAACATGCTTGCTCATGGAAGAGGTTGAGTCTTGGGTATGTACTTTACAGTCCCAAATCCTTTGCAACTTACTAATGTCACCTTGATTGACATTAATACTTTATCATCACATGATAGCATCTTTGTGTATGTATCGTCTCTATGGCAGCAGAACGAGGCCTGATTCCAGGAGCCTACAGTGACTTTAGATCAACCTCGAGGGATTTCTCATGGGCACTGATGGCTTAGTGTCGGCACCAGAAAAGTGCTGCTGCGATGTTGATGTAGAGCTTGTTGGGAACCCCAAGAGGAAGGTATGATGAGCACAGCAGCAAGTTTCCCTCAGTTATGAAACCAAGGTTTAATGGAACTAGTAGGAGCAAGGAAACATCCCAAAGGTGTTGCTAGCTGAGCCTTGGCAGGGCGCACTACCGGTGCTAGTAGCAATGTGGAGACCTGCACAACACAACCATAGAACTTTGTCCCCAACTTGCGATGAGGTTGTCAATCTCACCGTGTTTTGTGGAAAACAAAGGATTAAATGTATCGAACAAAAATAAGTAAAAGTTTGCAGAAAGTAAACACAAAGCAGTAAAAGATTGTAGATTGTATGTAAAGAAAAAGGACCGGATCCATAGTTCACTAGAGGTGGCTCTCCGTAAGATAGATAACATGCTGGGTGAACAAATTACAGCGGGGCAATTGACAAACATCGAGAAAGCAATACATGCATATACTAATCATCTTGAATCCTTTGGAACTTGATAGGGCATTACAACATTATACATAGACCGCCATCCAACTGCATCTATGACTAATAATCCATCTTCAGGTTATCATACGAACCCCCTCTAGTATTAAGTTGGAAGCAACAGATTATTGCTTTATGAACTGTGTGTAAAGTAAACAATATGATTGTTCTATGAACAAAGGATTGTTGTTTTCTCCCTAGTAGCAACATCACATCTAGTACCTTAGAGATTACTATCACTTCCCTAGATTACCAGAGGGATGAACCCACTATCGAGCATAAATACTAACTTTTGGAGTTGCTAGCAGCTACTTGGCCAACATAGCTACTAACAACGGAAAGTATGCAAGATCACAAATAACAAAGACATGATAGAACCAATAATCAATCTGAAATAGCATCTCAATATCCATCGAATCTCCGCAAACACAACATGTAGAATTACAAATAGATGATCTTGATCATGAACGGAGCTCACAAGATCTAAACATGAAAGCACAAAGGAGGAGAACCAGCCATCTAGGTACTACATGGATCCATAGTCCAAGGATGAACTACTCACGCATCACACCGGAGGCTTGCATGGTGATGAAGAAGGCCTCCAGGGTGAATTCCCCTGTCCGGAAGGGTGCCGGGAAGAGCTTCAGATCCCTCATGATCTAGGGATGGAGATGACGGTGGCTACAGACTCTTTCGTGGATTTTTTTGATCGGGCCCTTAGGGTTTTCGTCCCGAGGGCATCTTATAGGCGGAAGAAGAGGCCGAGGGGGTGCTGGGGTCGGCCAGACCTCCCCCTGGCGCGGGACAGGCCTGGCCGAGCGGCCAGGTGGTGCGGCCGGCCCCCAGCCCTTCTCTGGCTCATATTCTGGCATTTGATGACTTCCGGAAAAATAGGCACTTTGGCTTTTGTCCCATGCAATTCCTAGAATATTCATTTTCTGACTTTCCTGGAACCAAAAACAGCAGAAAACAGGCAGCTGGCACTGTGGCTCTTGTTAATAGGTTAGTCCAAGAAATCATATGAAAAGTACTCCAAAATGTGGACAAAACACAAGAAAGTGGATAAAACCAAGCATGGAACATCAAAAATTATAGGTACATTTGCAATGTATCAACATCCCCAAGCTTAACTCATGCTCGTCCTCGAGTAGGTAAGTGATAAAAAAGAAAGAATAATTTTTGAGGTGACATGCACCATCAAAGACTTGATCAAAGTATTTGTAAAACATTCAAAGCTAGGATCATAGTACTTCAATCATAGCATGAAAGACAAAGTTCTAGCAATAATAGAAAGAAACTATGATGTAACATGAAAAGGCACAAACAAAATATTCATGAATAACAATGCTTTGCAAGACGTTTGTTTGTTTCACATAAAGAAAACATAGCATAATAGTATCTAGCTTGTCCCTCAATAGAGTAGCAAATATAAATGCATAGGACACCTTGAAAGTTCGTAAGAGTGACTAGATACAAATAGTTTAAAACAAGCAATATCAAGATATGCATCAATCAACTAGTCTTGGGACAATGCACATAGAACTAAGAATGGCCACTATGCTCTCAAAGTAGGTGCATAAAGGTAGAAGGTGGAGACTCAACATAAAAGTAAAAGAAAGGCCTTCATAGAAGGAAGTAGGGATTCAAGTCTCATAAAGACTAGTTCAAAATGATACATGAGCTATCCCATAATCAAAATGACAAGGCAAGCAGACAATGAGCATCTCAGCGATCTTTTTATTTGCTATTTGCATAGGTTTTTATTGAGGATGCTTCATAGAGTTCTCATTATGGTAGTGCTGCAAGTTTCCACCATGATTAGGCATGGCTTAGGCTAGCGGCCCAGGCGTTTCTCTAACACACATACAAACTCCATGATCTTACAAGTTCCACTTTTATTTCACACCGTCGGGATCCATAAGCAAAATAACATGATATCAACGGGGTACAAAGTACAAGTGCAATGTTGAAAGCGTTCCCCATGAAACATGGTTCTGCTAATTTCAACTTATAAAGCGCAAGCATATACGCAACAAAGAAGGACCCAATGGTTCAAGTTTATTAGATGCAAAAAAGGTAAAGTGTGCCATCAAGTTCGTGAGAGCTTTAATGACTAGTTTTCTCATAACAAGTATAATTTGGAAGGTAAACAAAAGCATACATATACTTGGAATAGCATATGCTAGTAGGTAGGTATGGTGGACTCTTTGGAATAACTTGGTTTAGGGAGTTGGATGCATGAGTGGAACTCATACTTGGTTGTGGAGGCTAGCAAAAGACTGGCAGCGACAAACTAAGAGAGCAATGATGGACATAATCATGCAGAGCAACAAAACATCATTGATAAAAGCATAAAGTGATACTACAATTTGAAAACTAAAGGATCATAAAGGCTATGGTGACTTGAGATAGTCATAACATGGTGTGAGCATGCGCCAAGTTAACCCAAATAAAGCATCAAAGGAGAATACCACTATACTATGCTTTAATATGCTAAAACAATGCATGATTCATCCAAGGCACATTAAGCAATCTCAATTGTTTATAAAAATTCATGCTACAGAAAAGAATACTAAGCATAAAGCCAAAACAATAACAAGCATGACATGACAAAGCATAGGCCACAGTCAAAAACGACCTCTTTTTACCACATAAGTATGAACTTTCCTACTCTTCTTCAAACAAAACCAAACTATTTGCAAACCAATGTATGAAAGAGGGGGTCCAACCAATTTATTCAGCAAACTAAGAAAACCAAGCAAACGAAAAACCAAAATGAAAATGAAAAATAAGATGCTCCAAGAACAACACAACTGTGCATGAAACAATAAAAATGAAGCGTTTGGAAGAAACCTGGGATTTTTATTGATGAAGAAGGGGATGCCTTGGGAATCCCCAAGCTTTCACGCTTGTACTTCTTGGATATTTCTTGGGGTGACATGTGTGGTATCCCCAAGCTTGAGCTTTAGTCCATCCTTCTCATTACTCATTCCTTCCACACACCTGATATTTTTCCTTCAAACAGAACTTCACACAATCTTTATTAGCAATATTAGTGCACTCAAGATAAATAAGTCTTAAGGTTAAGTTCTAACACCAAATAAACTTCCATTAGAACACTAGCTACTGTAGACTTCCCTCAAAAATCTCAATTCCCCAAAAGAACTCAAAAAGGAACCAACAAGAAGCAAATGCAGAAAATGGCAGAAATCTGTCAAAACAGACCAGCAGGTAAAGATGAATTTTTTCGAAGACCTTCTGTTGCTCAAAACAAAAAAATTTGAACTAACGAAAGTTATATAACAACCTGGGGAAGACGCACAAAAATTCACGCCTAAAAAAGACGTACAGAGATTTTACACGAATTTTTACGGTGAAGCACAGAAATCTGTTTCGGGACAACAACTTTCCCAATTATTACTTCTCTCTCATTAGAGGTTACTCTTGGCACAAAAAGCAAATAAAAAGGATAAGGAGCGGTTATTACAGAGGTAATAACTTCCAAGAATCATCTAAAACTTTTGGGTTATCTCCCAATAAGTACTTTTCTTTAACGCCTTTAAGTTAGGCATAAGAAGCAAGAAAGAATCAAGTGTTCTCAAATAAAGAAGCATTAAGATCAATACCAGAAATATTTTCGACAAGGCAAGGTATATCGTACAAATAAGTTGTAGAGGATCCTCTCTCAATGCTCTTAGGTTCACTATTCTCATCAAAAGGATTTGCAGGAACAATCCAATCAAGATTCTTTTCTATGGCATCATGTATTGCTACCAGTTTAAAGGGTATTGGTATCTTAGGTTCCTCCCCATTAGGTTTGGTTTTTTTCATCTTTTCTCATGTACCAACAACATCTACACATGATCCTAGCATATTGAAACGTTCAAAGACTTTTCTAGCTTCCTTGGCAATATCAAAGAACTCCTTAAACAAAGTTTCTAGAATAAAATCCCTCTTTTCAGGGTCCTCAATTTCTTTAAGCTTATGAAACATTACTTGCATTAAGGGGTTGAGGTTAACAAACCTAGCTTCTAACATATGAATTAAAGAAGCTGCAGCAATCTCATAGTTTGGAGCAAGTTCTGCAAGGGATCTATCCTCAGTATCTTCATGTTTGCTAAAATGATTAAAGAATTCTTGAATATTGTCTTTCCCAATTATAGAACCACTACCAATTGAAAGTGAAAGAACATTTCATGTTTTCCTATGTTTTGCGTGTTAGATAACAATACTGTGGAGATCATTCATGTGCGCTAAGTGTGCAGGAAGCTTTGAGGGGGGCCAGATAATCCGCCCCACCAAGGGCCGGATAATCTGGCCTACCTCATCGCTCAAAGGAAGCCAAGGCGCGTCGCTCGGTATCCGGTCGGATTTTCTCCCGGAAAATCCAAACTAGGGTAGTTTTTCCTCCCCAGGCTGGATAATCCGGCTGTCGCATGGGCCGGATCCCAGTTTTCGAGCAAAAGGAGCCAAGGTGCGTCACTCGGTATCCAGTCGGATTTTCTCCCAGAAAATCCGAACTGGGGCGGTTTTTCCTCCCCAGGCCGGATAATCCGGCCCTCACATAGGACCGGATAATCCGGCCCCCAGAAGTTGATCAAGGGAAAGCTTGGCGCGACGCTCTGATAGGGGGCGGATTATCTATCAGATATTCCGAGTCTAGGGCGGTGTTTTCCCTAGACCAGATAATCCGGCCCTCACTTGGGTCGGATAATCTGGCCCCCAAAGTGTCCAACGGCTGGATTCTGAAGGGGGTATAAATACCCCTTCTTCCCCCAACATTCAGAACTCTTGATTCATTCGAATTGTCCAGACATTGTGCAAGAGCTCTCATTCTCGATCTCCCACTTCATTCACCCGAAGGTCTTGATCTTTGAGGGAATTGAAGGAGGAGAAGTTCATCACCATCATCAAGAATTAAGCGCTTCAACTCCTCTCCATTCACTTGGAGAAATCCCTGATCTAGTATTCTTGTCAATACACAGATCTTGTTCATTGTATTTGATTACTTTGTTCTTGTGGCAGCTTGTTGTCATTTCGGGAGCCTCCAAGTTGTTGTGGAGTTGTTGCCCCGCTAATTGTGTAAAGGCGCCGGTGCCCACCACGAAGGGTACCTATAGTGGAAAGGTGGATCAGGTTTGTGGTGGTGAGATCCATCGGACAACAGGGTGAGGCCTATTGTGGCGTGGTGGTCTTAGTACCGCCCACCCCTCCAATGCAGACGTACTTCCCTTAACAAGGAAGGAACCGCGGTCAAACAAATCCAGTGTCTCCGTGTGCTTCACTTCGGTTTACCCATTCCTCTTACACTCGCTCTTTACTCGCTAGTAGATAGGTTTGCATATAGGGAAAATTCCACCTAATAGTTTATCTAGAGAATTTATCCTTTGTGCTAAGCCTAAAATTGAAAAAGTATTAAAATTTGGTGTAGCACCTATTCACCCCCCCCCCCTCTCGATGCCCATACGATCCATTTCAATTGGTATCAGAGCCCCGGCTCTTAATTCGGGCTTAACCGCCTAAGACTAGTATGGGTACCAAGGATGATGGAAATGATGCCGTGGATAAGGTCACAATGGATGATCTCAAGTCGTTGGAAACAACTTTGTTGAAATCCTTTGAGGCCAAGATGGAGGAGATGAATCAAATGATTGCTCGCCTTACATCATTCATAGCCCCATCTCCATCCTCCTCTGAGGCTGCCACACCATCATCTAAGGAAAAGGGTAACACCGGATCCAAGGATGATGATGTGGAAAGTGAAAAACTTAATGGTTCCACCTCCAAGAAGGGAAGTGGTAAGGAGGAATATAGTGAGGACAGCCAGTTGAATGCCACCGCTCTCCACATGATACAGCTGGGTGTGGGTCCCAAGGACATGCCACACATTGAACATCTCAACACAGCTAAAGAAGCTTGGGATGCTCTTACGGATCTCTACGTTGGAAATGAAAGCATGAGAAGGAATAGGTATGATGCCCTTAGTAATGAAGCTGAGGGATTCTACATGTTGGATGGTGAAAACCATGAGGACATGTATAGAAGACTCAAGGGCATCGCAACAACATTTCGAAAGCATGGGCCACTCACATTGATGATGCATGGATAAAAAGGAAATATGTGAGTGCCTTAATGCCTTTCGAGCCAACGGACTTGAAGAGCCTGCAAGGTAGACATAACTATCATCAAATGACATCCAACGAAGTCATGCAAGAAATGGCGTCATTCAAAGTGGCAGCAAAGAATGCTGAAGATGCCCGTGCTCGGGACATTGGAATGCACAAGGGTGTCAATATGGCTCTCAGAGCCAATATTGTTGAGCAAGAGGAAGATGAAGGAGATTTTGAGGGGGCATCCATGGACTGTCCCGATGAAGTCAAATGTGCTCATGGTGAGTACATGGCGTTTTATGCAAGGAACTTTTGGAAGGACCCTGCCAAAGCCAAGTCTGAACTTGAGCACACGAATGGGTCAAATGGAAGAAGAGAAAGTGGCCCAAGATTGAGAACGTGCTTCAACTGTGGAGATAGAATGCACTTTGTAGCCAAGTGTCCTTATCAAAATAGAGAAGACAATGGTGGCAGGCTCATTCTTAAAGAGAAATCTAAAGCACTTAAGAAGAAGCCATTTATTAAGAAGAATGACCCTTTCAAGAAGCAACCCAAGATTGTATTGGTAGCACAAGAGGAATACTCCTCCGCAAGTGAAGATGAAGATGATGATGATAGTTCCCGCGAGGTTGCTGCTATAGCCACCACATCGACTCCTTCATCTCTCTTCGACTCGCCAAACGAGAACGTCATCAACAACAACGCCACTTGCCTAATGGCAAGAGGGTCCGAGGTATCAACTTCTAGCTCTTCATTTCCTAAGACTACCATAATTTTGGATATGGATGATCATGACAGTCTTAAAATGAAAGAAGAAGTTATTGCTTTGGATACCTTTTTCACTAACCTACAAGGTGAGCACAAACTCCATTTTGATGCTCTCATGAGTCAACTTGCTCAAGCCGAAGATCTTCTTGAAGAAAAGGGCAGAATTGAAAGAGAAGATGCGTTGGAGATAGCTTCTTTGAAGAATGCCTTGGAAGAGGAAGAGGAAGCTCGAGTATCTTTGGGAGAGAGACTCAAATCCATTGAGGAGTCACAGGAAGAAGCTGTAGCTCAGCTCATCAAAGAACGTGACCATGCTCTTGCCAAGGTAAAGAAACTAAAGAAAGAAAAGATTGACTTTGGGGCTGTTCATGCTAGACTTTTGGAGAAATTTGATAATCTCGAAAGTGCTCACAGGGCATTAAAGAGTGATCATTCTACTTTAAATGAGTCTCATGACCAGCTCCAAACTCAATTGAAACGGTATGATGTGCCAAGTACCTCCACTTCATCCTCTGGAAAAGAAGACCTTGCAAGAAGTTCTCAACACAAAGGTAAAGGAGTTATTGATGAGATACTGAGCAGGCAAAGGACAAACAATAGTAAAGAAGGTCTTGGTTACATACCCAAGACAAAGAGCAAGAAAAACAAGAAGAATAAGAAGAACAAGACTGCTCAACCAAAGACTAGCAACATTACCAATGACAAGACTAATTATGATGGTTTTGCAGGGGCCAAAATCCTAACTTTGAACTATATTGCAATTATTATGGTGATGTTTATGCTAGTTATGTAGGCCCATATGATTGTTACATTCCTTGGTCTATTTGGGTCCCCAAGACCCTTGTTACTAACATGAGAGGACCCATTGAAATGGGTACCTAAAACCAAGAAGTAATTTTCTTGCAGGGCGATGCTTCCGGTAGTTCTAAATGGGTACTCGATAGCGGCTGCACGAGTCATATGACCGGAAGCAAGGAGATCATCACGGAGATGCGGCCAAACCTTGATCACATAACCGTCTCCTATGGTGACAAGTCAAAATCTGAGGTATTGGGTCTCGGCAAAGTTCTGGTGGCTCACGATATTTCTCTCGTGGACGTCATGCTTGTTGAGACCCTCAGTTACAAATTACTTTCAGTTCGCGCCCTTGGTAAGATGGGCTTTGCAGTTTTTATTGATGCTGATTTGGTGGTACTCTTGTGGAGCAAGTCTCTAAAAGTCGCTTTCGTGGGATATGTCGAAAATGACCTATACGTGGTGGACTTTTCGGGGAAAACCACTACAGGCCCGATGTGTCTTTTCGGAAAGGCTTACGCGGGTTGGGTATGGCATCGCCAACTAGCCCACGTCAATATGAGAACTTTGCAAAGTCTCCACAAGGGTGGCCACATTCTTGGACTAAAATAAAATGTCTCCTTTGCCAAAGATCATGTTTGCAGGGCGTGCATTGAAGGAAAAATGCATGACTCACCTCATCGAAGGAAAACTATTATCTCATCAAAAAGGATTTTGGAGCTCCTTCATGTGGACCTTTTCGGACCTCCATCTCATTCAAGCCTCGGTGGGAAGAAGTATTGCCTAGTGATTGTTGATGATTACTCAAGATACACTTGGGTTTATTTCTTCAAGTTGAAGAGTGAAACTCAACAAACAGTCATCGACTTCGCCAACGAGGTTCAACGTCAATACAATGTCCCCATTCTGGCCATAAGAAGTGATAACGGCTCTGAGTTCAAGAACTACACCTTAAATGAGTTCCTAAGTGAAGAGGGGATAAGACATCAATATTCCGCTGCGTACACCCCTCAACAAAATGGTGTAGCCGAGAGGAAGAATCGAACTCTAATGGATATGGCAAGATCAATGTTAGCCGAATTTAAATCTCCATATAACTTCTGGGCTGAAGCAATCTCTACTGCTTGTCATTCATCCAACCGATTATACCTCCACAAGATCTTGGACAAGACTCCATACGAAATACTTACCAGTAACAAGCCAAACATCTCATACTTTCGGGTATTCAGGTGTAAGTGTTTCTTTCTTATCAAAGGAGTTCGTTTATCTAAGTTTGAATCTAAGGCTTTAGAAGGTATTTTTGTTGGTTATGGTTCCAATGAATATTCGAGTGATGAATCTACCCCTCCAAGAGACAACAAACTTATTGAACTTCGTCGCAAGGCTCGAGCTGATCGAAACCTTGAGTTGAGGGGTCACACTCTCGACAAAGTTGTTGGTGATCTTCGACGAAGGGTTTCTACAAGAAGAGAATTGGCCAGTTTTGGTGAGCATCAAGCTCATATCTCTATGGTGGAACCTAAGATGGTCTTTGAAGCTCTTGAAGACCCAGACTGTGTTGTTTCTATGCATGAAGAATTGAATAATTTCGAGCGCAACAAAGTCTAGAAACTCATGGAGAAACCCAAAGAGTGCCGCAATGTTATCGGCACCAAGTGGATATTCAAAAACAAGCAAGACGAGAATGGCATTGTTGTGAGGAATAAGGCTAGACTTGTGGTGCAAGGTTACTCCCAAGTTGAGGGCATTGACTTCGGCGAGACCTATGCTCCAGTGGCTCGCCTTGAGTCCATCCGTATCCTTCTTTCTTATGTTGCTCATAACAATTTTAAGTTGCAGCAAATGGACATCAAGAGTGCCTTCCTTAACGGTCCTCTACATGATTTGGTATACGTAAAGCAACCCCCTAGGTTTGAGGATCCTAACTTTCCGAACCATGTCTACAAACTCGATAAGGCACTCTATGGCCTTAAACAAGCCCCACGTGCGTGGTATGAGCACCTTAAAGAGCTTTTGTTAGATCGTGGCTTCGAAGTTGGCCAAATAGATCCCACTCTTTTTACTAAGAAGGTTAAGGGGAGCTCTTTGTATGCCAACTATATGTAGACGATATCATCTTTGGTTCTACTAATAAAGCTTTTAATGATGAATTTTCAAAGCTTATGACTGACAGGTTTGAGATGTCCATGATGGGGGAATTACGGTTCTTTCTTGGATTCGAGATCAAGAAACTTAGAGAAGGAACCTTTATTAATCAAGCAAAGTACATCCAAGACATGCTCAAGAGATTCAAGATGACGGATCTAAATGGTGTCCCCACTCCGATGCAAACAAAATGTCATCTTGAACTTAACCCACATGGTAAAGCTGTGGACCAAAAGGTATACCGGTCCATGATCGGTTCTCTTCTTTACCTCTGCGCATCTAGACCCGATATTGTGTTGAGTGTGGGAGTGTGTGCAAGGTATCAAGCGGCTCCTAAAGAAAGCCACTTAGTGGCGGTCAAGAGGATCTTTCGATATTTGGTTCATTCCCCTAACTTTGGTCTCTGGTATCCCAAAGGGTCCAATTTCTCTTTATGTGGTTATACTGACTCAGATTGGGCATGGATATAGGGGGAGTGTGGTCCTAACTCATTGGGCTAACCCTCCCCCCATAATGCCAAAAGCAAGATAAATCATTTCTCTTAATATCATTTTGTGATATGTGAGCTTATTGATGAGTATTGGTCGTGAACCCAAGATATATCTTCACGGTGTCACACCATACACTCCAACAAGGTGGCCTCGGCCACCACCCTCTCCCTTGAGGAGAATTGACTCTTTTTGGCTGTTCTTTGCTATCTCATGTTCTTATGGGAATCACACTCAATCTTGGCTTTTATATGATTTGCATTTTGCAATTTTGAGTGTCTAGTACCATCTCAATTTGGCTATCTTAATCCTAAGCCTTCCCCTACCCCTAAGCCATCTATTCTAGCACACAAGTCCCTTGTACACCTTGTGGGGGTGTTGTTTGGGGACGCGCGGGCCTGGTTCTGTGTATAACAGAGTCCTAGATTTGAGGCTGGATAATCCGGCCCAAGTGTAGGCCGGATAATCCGGCCCTGGCGGATTTCATCTTAAAGGGCATGGATCAGGGGAATGGCTCATAACGAGCAGCACTTCTCCCCCAACCCTCTCCTCCTCCTCAGCCGCCGCCTATCGTCCCCCACCCTCCCCGGAGCCTCTCCGGCCACCGGATTTTCCCGGCCTCCCTGGATCTTCTTCTCCGCGCCTCGGGGTACCTTCTCCTCCGTGTTCTTCCTCCAATGAGTGAGGGTAACTCCCTCTCTCCCCATCTTTGGCTAGATGCATAACTTGTTGGGTGCAACGTTGTCTAGAAGGATGTGTTTTCACATAGAAATTGTAGTCTTACAGTGTCTAGGCCCGATCTACTTTTTTGCATTCAGCCTAGGTGAAATCAAAAATTTCTGCCAGGGCCGGATTATCCGCCCCTGGCCAGGCCGAATAATCTGGCCTGACAGATTCGATTCTGGTTCAGTTTCACTATGGAGTATGCATTGAGTAGTTTTGTCCTATGAACTTTTTGGCTACTTTTTCCATGCTCTCTCCTGGACTTGTGTGTATACTTATCCCCTTGTTATCACCCTTATTATCCTCATAGGTGGTTCCGGTGTTCCCTAGACCTACAGGCGCCGCCCTCGCGCCAAATACTTTCGGGACGACGGACAGGGTAACTTAGTGGACGAAGTTGTGTTGAGGAGAAGAAAGAACGAAGAGAAGCGCATGGCTGAACAGGCAAAGAGGACCAGGAGGGGGGTGTCCAAGAGGAAGGGCAAGGAGCCCAAGATCAACTATAGGACTTTGGATGCGGTCTCCTATTCCGCCATCCGTCACCGTGACTTGTTTGCTAAGCTGCCTCGTGATGATGAGCTGGGGGATACTCGCTTTTGGTGTGCAGAACATAAGGGGATCTATGAAGATATATATGCCAGGCTGAACATTAGGCCTATGCACCCACTGGTACTTGCTGATGCTTTGGAGAAGGGTCATCTTGTGGATGCGATGTATGTGGCTGAGAGGATGGGGCTGCACCATCTCATGTCTCTCCAGTGCTCCTTTGACTCTGAGGTGGTGAAGCAGTTCTTCTCCACTTTGGTTATTTGTGGGGATGAGCATCGCACTATGAAGTCGATGACTCATGACAGGCCTATGACTGCTGATTTTCACGTGTTTGCTGAGGTCCTTGGATACTCTTTCCACAACAGGGATAGAGCCAGTGGCCACCAGATCATCACCCAGCAGAAGCCCAACAAAGATGTAGCTCTCTCTCCTTGCACTGTGGACAATGGCATTGTGGGCACTATGGCTGGCCTTGCTCCCATCTATGCTGCCTTAGTGGGTCTCTTCCGTGACTCCATTACATCGAGTGGGGGCAACAATGACAGCATTCGTGGTCACCTTGTTCAGCTACTTCAATTTTGTCATGAGGTTGCCTCTTGCGAGGACGAGTCAGTGCAGTACAGGCTGGATGTCATGGACTTCATTTACCATGAGCTATGTGATGCTATGTTCAATCGTCTGTCCATTCCCTATGCACCCTACATTATGATGCTCATCCGGCACCTGCTTCCTGCTCAGGAGTTCCACATTGACTCGGTGCACAAGGCCAAGAAGATCTACAACATGGTTCGGAAGACCTCTCACCCCTCCTCGGCTCCTGAGGGCCTCATGAGGGATGCTCGCAGGCCCCCCGTGCCTCCTGTCGCCCGTGAGATCAAGCAGCTGAACTAGTTCCAGCGTAACAGTCTCTACATGTACGTGGACACGCGCAAGGGTCAGTACGAGGCATACAAGCAGTGCCATGAGTTGGCTCACTCCCAACAGCTCATTCTCCACCATGTGTCCGGTGACTCGGGTGATCCTCCGGCTCCTACTCCTCCCACTCCGTATGCTCGGTGGAACTCTTCCTCCGGGTTGAACTATGGTGAGCTGGAGCGTCACTTGTTCCCCTCTGCGCCTGCTGCTGATGATGAGGATGAGGAAGGTGACACTAAGGAGCTTGAAGATGAGGACGAGAATGAAGATGAGGAAGAGGACGAGGATGAGGACTACGAGTGATCCCGTGGGGCGCTAGCATCGCTCTTCTCCCATTTTGGTGTCTCGATGCCAAAGGGGGAGAAGTAGTTCTATTAGGTTGTCCGTGGATTTGCATGGGTCGGGCATAAGCACTTGCATTTTTCTATTCATCGTTTTCTTGCTTATGCCCATTTAGCATTGAACTTTAAATTTGTGATTTGTGGTTGGTTGAGACTCTATGTGGTTGTTTGGATTATTATGCCTATGGATTTCATCTCATGGATTATGCTTATGGACCTATCTATTCATATCCTATTACTGGAGGTTTTATCATGAAAGGCGATTATATTGGTTATCCGGTAATGATTGTGGCTTATGTCAATGATGCCTTCCCTCTACCTCGGTGGTATGTTTTTGTTGCTCATATGTCTATGGAATAGATTCACCTATTTGTGTGCATTTGTATTCCAATGAAAAATTCTATTATGCACACATTGAGGGGGAGTCTCTTTCATAGTTATTACTGTTTGTCTTGTGACTTTCTCCTGCAAATCCTAGTATTGTCAACTAACACCAAAAAGGGGGAGATTGAAAGAACATTTCATGTTTTCCTATGTTTTGCATGGTAGATAACAATACTGTGGAGATCATTCATATGCGCTAAGTGTGCAGGAAGCTTTGAGGGGGGCCGGATAATCCGCCGCACCAAGGGCCGGATAATCCGGCGTACCACATCGCTCAAAGGAAGCCAAGGCGCGTCGCTCAGTATCCAGTCGTATTTTCTCCCGAAAAAGCCGAACTGGGGCGGTTTTTCCTCCCCAAGCCGGATAATTCGGCTGTCGCATGGGCCGGATAATCCGGCCCCCAGTTTTCGAGCAAAAGGAGGCAAGGTGCGTCGCTCGGTATCTGGTCGGATTTTCTCCCGGAAAATCCGAACTAGGGGCGGTTTTTCCTCCCCAGGCCGGATAATCCGGCCCTCGCATAGGACCGGATAATCCGGCCCCCAGAAGTTGATCAAGGGCAAGGTCGGCGCGAAGCTCTGATAGGGGGCGGATTATCTGCCGGATATTCCGAGTTTGGGGCCGTGTTTTCCCCAGACCGGATAATCCGGCCTCACTTGGGCCGGATAATCCGGCCCCCAAAGTGTCCAATGGCTGGTTTCTGAAGGGTGTATAAATACCCCATCTTCCCCAACGTTCAGAACTCTTTATTCATTCGAAATTGTCCAAACATTGTGCAAGAGCTCTCATTCTCGATCTCCCACTTCAACCACCCGAAGGTCTTAATCTTTGGGGGAATTGAAGGAGGATAAGTTCATCACCATCATCAAGAATCAAGCGCTTCAACTCCTCTCCATTCACTTGGAGAAATCCCTGATCTAGTATTCTTGTCAATACCTAGATCTTGTTTATTGTATTTGATAACTTTGTTCTTGTGGCAACTTGTTGTCATTTCAGGAGCCTCCAAGTTGTTGTGGAGTTGTTGCCCCGCTAGCTGTGTAAAGGCGCCGGTGCCCACCTCGAAGGGTACCTATAGTAGAAAGGTGGATCAGGCCTGTGGTGGCGAGATCCATCAGAGAACAGGCTGAGGCCTATTGTGGCGTGGTGGTCTTAGTACCACCCACCCCTCCAACACAGACGTACATCCCTTAACAAGGAAGGAACTGCGGTTAAACAAATCCAGTGTCTCCGCGTGCTTCACTTCGGTTTACCCGTTCCTCTTCCACTCGCTCTTTACTCGCTAGTAGATAGGTTTGCATATAGGGAAAATTCCACCTAATAGTTTATCTAGAGAATTTATCCTTTGTGCTAAGCCTAAAATTGAAAAAGTATTAAAAATTGGTGTAGCACCTATTCACCCCACCCTCTAGGTGCCCATACGATCCATTTCAGAAAGGTCTTTCAGAGTGAATTTGGGGATCAACATGGTGTCCTAAAGAGGAGGTAACAACTAAAGGAGACTTAATTGTTTTGTGTTTTCAAATAAGAAACAAAACTAGTAAAACTAATTTTTTTTGTGTTTTTTATAACAAAGCAAGCAAACAAAGCAAAAAGAAACTAAGCCAAACAAAAATAACAAAGTAAAGAGATTGGTTGTGAGGGACTCACCTTGTGAAGATGTCGTTGACTCCCCGGCAACGGCGCCAGAAAAATGTTTGATGGCTCAGTGTCGGCGCCAGAAAAGTGGTTGTGTGATGTTGATGTAGAGCTCATTGGGAACCCCAAGAGGAAGGTATGATGAGCAGAGCAGCAATTTTCCATCAGTTATGAAACCAAGGTTTAATCAAACCAGTAGGAGCAAGGAAACACCCCAAAGGTGTTGCTAGCTGAGCCTTGGCAGGGCGCACTACCGGTGCTAGTAGCAACGTGGAGACCTGCACAACACAACCACAGAACTTTGTCCCCAACTTGCGATGAGGTTGTCAATCTCACCGTGTTTTGCGGAAAACAAAGGATTAAACGTATCGAATGGAAAGAAGTAAAAGTTTGTAGAAAGTAAACACAAAGCAGTAAAAGATTATAGATTGTATGTAAAGAAAAAGGACTGGGATCCATATTTCACTAGAGGTGGCTCTCCTTAAGATAGATAACATGCTGGGTGAATAAATTACAACAGGCAATTGACAAACATCGAGAAAGCAATACATGCATATACTAACCATCTTGACTCCTTTGGAACTTCATTGGGCGTTACAATATTTCTACATAGACCGCCATCCAACTGCATCTATGACTAATAATCCACCTTCAGCTTATCATCCGAACCCCCTCCAGTATTAAGTTGCAGGCAACAGATTATTGCTTTACGAACTGCGTGTAAAGTAAACAATACGATTGTTCTCTGAACAAAGGATTGTTGTTTTCTCCCTAGTAGCAATAGCACATCTAGTACCTTAGAGATTTCTGTCACTTCCCCAGATTACCAGAGGCATGAATCCACTATCGAGCATAAATACTAACTCTTGGAGTTGCTAGCATCTACTTGGCCAAGATAGCTACTAACAACGGGAAGCATGCAAGATCACAAATAACAAAGACATGATAGAACCAATAATCAATATGAAATAGCATCTCAATATCCATCGGATCCCCGTGAACACAACATGTAGAATTACAAATAGATGATCTTGATCATGAATGGAGCTCACAAGATCTAAACATGAAAGCACAAAGGAGGAGAACCTGCCATCTAGCTACTTCATGGATCCGTAGTCCAAGGATGAACTACTCACGCATCACACCGGAGGCTTGCATGGTGATGAAGAAGGCCTCCAGGGTGAATTCCCCTCTCCGGCACGGTGTTGGGAAGAGCTTCAGATCCCTCCCGATCTGGGGATGGAGATGACGGCGGCTACAGACTCTTTCATGGATTTTTTTGATCGGGCCCTTAGGGTTTTCGTCCCGAGGGCATCTTATAGGCGGAAGGAGAGGCCGAGGGGGTGCTGGGGTCGGCCAAACCACCCCCTGGCGCGGGCCAGGCTTGGCCGCGCGGCCAGGTTGTGTGGCCAGCCCCCAGCCCTTCTCCGTCTCGTATTCTGGCATCTGATGACTTCCTGAAAAATAGGCACTTTAGCTTTTGTCCCGTCCAATTCCGAGAATATTCATTTTCTAACTTTCCTGGAACCAAAAACAACTGAAAACAGGCAGCTGGCACTTTGGCTCTTGTTAATAGGTTAGTCCAAGAAATCATATGAAAAGTACTCAAAAGTGTGGACAAAACACAAGAAAGTGGATAAAACCAAGCATGGAACATCAAAAATTATAGATACATTTGCAATGTATCAGGCACTGTGCCCTAGGACACATTATTCTACGTTAAAAGTGAACTAGCCCCGCCATAACATTATACAACACTTTAGATGGTACCCTTATCTATTATTATAAATGTATTCATCGAAACACCAGTGCACTCTATGCAACTTCCAATGTTTTTGTTCACCTTGCTTCCTACTTGACTTTAATCGGTATTTACAGGAGTTTCCAACATATTCCATTATAACATAACCCTTTATGTTTTAAGATATGTCATCCTTTATGGATTTGGAAAATATATCCACAGTTCTCTACTAGAAACTGTGGACAAACTTAGCTCAATGTTCCGTGATTGAAACGTATTCACTTTTAAACGTTCCTTATTGGATCACATATTATGTCAAGTTATCATCTGGTTTACTAAGATAGATCCTATGTCTCAACATAGTGGACGATGATCATCCTTTTCTTTCTATCAACCATTGATGTTAAACTTAATACTATTCCAAATTTGAGTTATTAAGGACCAGTTCCTTAATTAACTTCTATTCTGAAACCCCTTTCAGAATCCCTTAAGGAATACTACATAATATCATAATACACCTATTATCAACTTCTACATCTTATAAATCATTATTTATAAGTATTTGCGCTTTTATTCTTAACACAATTAAGAATTATTCCCATAAGCTTCCACTCAAAAATATATCACTAACATATTGTTTCTGGAAGACTTTCATAGCTCCCACTCAATTTTATGCAAATTGCATGTCTACTCACTATTTTGAACAATTTCAAAACCTTTGATCAAATATCAAAGTGAGAGATTTACTATGAGACACTAGTACTTTTACTAGTCTTAAATCCACTAGACATTTAGCACACTTGAATCAAATTCATTTGAATTCATCCAATACTTGACAAATTGTGCCTTTGTCATTCACCCCCTTTTCCTCTATGGCCTTGCAGTCATTTGGGAAAATTCCAAGTAACCCCTTTTACTTGTGAGATTCAGCAACTAATTGCTTTCTAATCTCAAGTGAATTTTGCTTTTAGGATTTCTCATAATTCTAGTTTACCATTATTTCCTTGGTAGTTCGTAGGTATGTCATATTCCAATAATCATGACAAATGATTCACAAATGTCTCCATACAAGATATGGATTACATTTTGAATCCTACTTAATGTTGTGAAAACACTAGTGGGAAAAATACAATGATCAATATCATTGATTCTTTCCTTCTGTGAAGAGAATCGTTCAGGAACGTTTGTCTGTTGCACTTCTCAACACTCTGATGCAGGGATATGAATCCTCATTGTGTTTTACACTATTTTCCATATGCCCCATAATTGAGAAACATCACTAGAAGTGAGCTTTCTCAAGAATGCACCAAAATCCAAGCAGTACGAATCTTGCTTTCCTTTTGGTTTCAGCTGTGGGTTTTGTATTCAAAGTTTCCAATGAATACGCTACAAGGACTTATTCGCTATTGTTTTGGTTATATCAAATAATCCCAAAACTTTCATGAATTCAAATGGTTAACTATAAATTCTAATTGAGTGCTAACTATTTCTAACTAATGGTCTCTACATCTACACTACAATGATTTATTTGGTGCCTTCTATTCACCCACTTTGATATCTAATATCACATTGTGATGCTTTGCATTTTGACGTTTCAAAACTCTTTGCATTCCACAATTTCTTTTATGCCATACTTATAAAGTTGAATTTCATTACCATTGATCAAATCATAGTAATTAGGTTCTCTTTTATATTTACACCCTTTTATTGATGAAACTCTTTGATCAAATCAAATAGTTTCATATTCATGTTTCCTTTGGTTAACTTCTTTACACATTTAAACAATCATAGAATGATAATTACCATTTTCGTTAAAACACAATACATCGAATATGTATTTACTTTTAACAATTCATTAAACACTTTGTATTCAAGTAATACACAGTGTTCAAGTTATTTTGCCGAATTTAGGCATGATTTATATGTGATAAGAAATCAAATGAATTTCACATATTATCAGCATAACTTTGAATTTAAACAATGGTATTTTAATACATTTTAATATTTTACAAATGTTCATGCATTATCAATTAGTTTCAAACAACAAGGATAATTCACACATAATCAAACAAGATATGAACACGAATATAAATCATTCATAAAAGTGGAACAATTGTTTGTTACAAACTCATATGAATAACCATCTCACAAAATGTGAGACACACTAAAGAAGTTCACGATCTCTTGATTACAATAATCATCCTAAAACATAAACTAAATGATAAATGTCGAGGGAGAGTGTCATCGGCCATCATCATCATGTTCGCCATCAACACGCAACGTCACCTCCTCTTCAGCAAGCACCTCTCATGCAGAAGCACCTATTTTCAGAAAAACAGAAGAAGTATCAGATATACTTAACACTGCAATTGTGTTTGCAAGATTATAACATTTACAAAACTGTATATCCAATATATACCTTTGTCATTGATGACCCCAGCGACACCAGGTTCAGCCACCACACCTCTGAAATGTGATATGAACTCGTCGAAATCCAGTGTTTCTGTGTCGCCTCTCATAATGCAAATCCTGACTTGTGCGTGGAAGCTTGGTGGTAGAGACCGCAGCACAACTCCCATTGCAAAAGAGCTTGCGAACCAGTTGTCCAGGTAGTATCCCAGACTCATGTATGCATCGTACATACTCAATAAGTGCTCGTTCAGTGAGGAGCCCTTCTCCATCTTTATGGAGAGGAAATCCCCCATTAGCTCATACTCCCACATGCGAACTTGTTCCACGAAATGTGATCTCAGATGTGCCATGACCATTCAGGGATTAAGACTTCCCACCATTGGCCACAGCGCATCCTCCATCCCAAGGCGCATTGTCACTAATATGAATGTAGCCATCAGACGACAACGGCTATGAAGATCCCGCTTCTCCTAGGTCTCATGAGAATAGGGTGGCTCCAAGTACATCTCATAGATCATGTAGTGAGCCACTTTGTTCTCACCAACGAGATCGAAAAGGTGCATGACTGATGTCTACGCACTTCTATTCTTGTAGACAGTTCTTGGGCCTCCAAGTGCAGAGGTTTATAGAACAGGAGCAAGTTTTCCCTTAAGTGGATCACCCAAGGTTTATCGAACTCAGGGAGGAAGGGGTCAAAGGTATTCCCTCTCAAGCAATCCTCCAATCAAGATACAAGAAGTCTCTTGTGTCCCCAACACACCCAATACACTTGTCAGGTGTATAGGTGCACTAGTTCAGTGAAGAGATAGTGAAACACAAGTGGTATGGATAATTATAAGTGGTAACGATGATAGAAAATAGCTTGATGGCGTGGAAGAGATTAAAGGCAAACTGAATTAAATATGGAAGCAAGCAAACATCTAATAGATCTAGATGCAAACGGCGTATCAATGCTTAGAAAGAAGGCCTAGGGATCATACTTTCACTAGTGAACACTCTCATATAAATATCTTCCCTTTATGATACTACTCTTAACTACTCTCCGGTTGGACAGTCTAATCCATGGTAGGGCTATAAAAACACACCTCAAAGTTCATCTTTCCCATCTAGAAAACCCCACACTGTCACCTTGAGCACTAGATGGTTCCAACAAACACCACAATTTCATAGAGATATCCAACTCCAAATATAACTCATAACAAGTATTTGTAATCTCTAGCCTAAGTGCCACCATGGTGTGCACGCTGTCACTTCCAAACACATGGGGAGAGCAGAGATCTATTAAAGCACTTGAGTAGCAAGGTAGATCTACTTGATTACAAAGCTCATGATCACAATATGATCATGCATAGAGAGAGAGATGAACACATAGCTACCGGTAGAACCCTTAGCCTGGAGGAAGAACTACTCCCTCCTCATCATGGGAATCAACAATGGTGGTGGAGATCGATGGAGATGGCTCCAGGGTGCCGGAACAGAGACTTGCCGTCCCACGAATCTCCCCTTCGGTGGCGGCAGCGCTGCGGGACTTTTCGTGGCTGGAGGCTTGATTATTTAGTGTTTTTGCCTCGGGGGGAATATATAGGCGAAGGAGGCAAGGTCGGTGGCCAGCCAGGGGGCCCACACCATGCCCTGGCGCGGCCTAGGGTTGCCCGCGCCAAGGGGTGTGTGGCCACCCTGTGGCCCCTCTTCGACTCTCCTTCTGGCTCCGTGAGTCTTCCGGGAAAATAGTAACTTTGGCTTTTGTCCCGTCCAATTCCGAGAATATTCATTTTCTGACTTCCTGGAACCAAAAACAGTAGAATACAGGCAGCTGGCACTGTGGCTCCTGTTAATAGGTTAGTCCAAGAAATCATATGTAAGGTACTCCAAAGTGTGGACAAAACACAAGAAAGTAGATAAAACCAAGCATGGAACATCAAAAATTATAGATACATTTGCAATGTATCAACATCCCCAAGCTTAACTCCTGCTCGTCCTCGAGTAGGTATGTGATAAAAAGAAAGAATAATTTTTGAGGTGACATGCACCATCATAAACTTGATCAAAGTATTTGTACAACATTCAAAGCTGGGATCATAGTACTTTAATCATAACATGAAAGACAAAGTTCAAGCAATAAGACAAAGCAACTATGTTGCAACCTGAAAAGGCACAAACAAAAGATTCATGAATAACAATGCTTTGCAAGACGTTTGTTTGTTTCACATAAAGAAAACATAGCATAATAGTATTCAGCTTGTCCCGCATAGAGTAGAAAATATAAATGCATAGGCCACCTTCAAATTTCATAAGAGTGACTAGATACAAATAGTTTAAAACAAGCAATATCAAGTTATGCATCAATCAACTAGCCTTGGGACAATGTACATAGAAGTAAGAATGGCCACTATGCTCCGAAAGTAGGTGCACAAAGATAGAAGGTGGACACTCAATATAATGGTGGAAGAAACGCCTTCATAGAAAGAAGTAGGGATTCACGTCTCATAAAGAGCTTCCAAAAATTAAGGTACTTATAGCTTTCAGCTCTCATTGCCCCTATCATAAGCATCTTGAAGTGATTAAGGTTAAAGTGAACAAACTATGGTGTACATGCTTGACGAAGTATAAGTTAGAAATCTCATGTCCCTTGAATACGAGGGCTGCTCCTCATGCTACTCAATTTTAGTCACCGGTAAGTTCTTGTCATTGTAAGTGCATGTGTATCATAGAGAACCGCCAACGGGGTACCCCTTTCCCGATGATACGGAAGAATCCCCATATCAAAATGACAGGGCAAGCAGACAACGAGCATCTCAGCAATCTTCTTATTTACCATGGGAATATGGTGCTTTTTTCTCTCTTTCCTCTTTTCATAATCTCTTTTTTTCTTTTTCTCTTTTTTCTCAATATATGACTCTTTTTTATAAGAAGAATGCTTCATAGACAGCTCATTATGGTTACGCTGCAGGTTTCCACCATGTCAGCATGGATTAGACCAGCGGCCCAGGCGTTTCTCTAACACATATACATAACTCCATGGACTTACAAGCTCCCCTTTTATTTCAAACCGACGACATCCATAGACAAAAGAGCATGATATCAACTAGGTACAGCGTACCAAGTGCAATGTTGAAAGCGATCCCCATGACAGCATGGTTCTGCTAATTCCCAACAAATAAGTGCAAGCATATACAACATAGACGACACAATGGTTCAAGTTTATTAAGGGAAGAAAAGTAAAGTGTGCCATCAAGTTCGTGAGAGCTTTAATCACTAGTTTTCTCATAACAAGTTTAATTAGGAAGGTAAACAAAAACATGAATATACTTGGAATAGCATAAGCTAATAGGTAGGTATGGTGGACTCTTAGGAATAACTTGGTTTAGGGAGTTGGATGCATGATTGGAACTCATACTTGGTTGTGGAGGGTAGGAAAAGACTGGGAGCGACAAACTAAGAGAGCAATAATGGCCATAATCATGCAGAGCGACAAAACATCATTGATCAAAGCATAAAGTGATACTACAAGTTTAAAACTAAAGGATCATAAAGGCTATGGTGACTTGAGATAGTCATAACATGGTGTGAGCATGCGCCAAGTTAACCCAAATAAAGCGTCAAAGGCGAATACCACTATACTATGCTTTAATATGCTAAAACAACGCATGATTCATCCAAAGCACATTAAGCAATCTCAATTGTTTATAAAAAGTCATGCTACAACAAAGAATACTAAGCATAAAGCCAAAAAAATATCAAGCATGGCATGACACAGCATAGGCCACAGTCAAAAAGAAACTCTCCTTAACACTTAAGCATGAACTTTCCTACTCTGTTCCAATCCAAACCAAACTAATTGAAAACCAATGTATGAATGAGGGTGTCCAACCAATTTATTCAGCAAACCAAACCAAGCAGATGAAAAACCAAAATGAAAACAAAAAAGAAGATGCTCCAAGAACAACACAACTATGCATGAAACAATAAAAATGTAGCGTTTTGAAGAAACCTGAGATTTTTATTGATGAAGAAGGGGATGCCCATGGCATCCCCAAGCTTTGACGCTTTCTTGGATATTTCTTGGGGTGACACGCGTGGCATGCCGAAGCTTGAGCTTTATTCCATTCTTCATCTCATTACTTATTCCTTCCATACACCTGAAATTTTTCCTTGATACAAAACTTCACACAATCTTTATTAGCAACATTAGTGCACTCAAGATAATAAATCTTAAGGTTCAGTTTTAACACCAATAAAACTTCCGTTAAAACATTATCTACTGTGGCACTTCCCTCAAAAAGCTCAATTCCCCAAAAGAACTCAAAAAAGAACCAACAAGAAGCAAATGCAGAAAATGGCAGAAATTTGTCCAAACAGACCGGTAGGTAAAGACGAATTTTTTCGAAGACCTTCTGTTGCTCAAATCAAAAACTGTTGAACTAATGAAAGTTAGATAACAACCTGGGGCAGAAGCACAAACATTCACGCCTCAAAAGGGCATACAGAGATTTTACACGAATTTTTACGGTGAAGCACATAAATCTGTTTCGGGACAGCAACTTTCCCAATCATTACTTCTCTCTCATTAGAGGTTACTCTTGGCACAAAAAAAACAAATAAAAAGGATAAGGAGCGGTTATTACTGAAGTAATAACTTCCAAGACTCATCTAAAACTTTTGGGTTATCTCCCAATAAGTACTTTTCTGTAACGCCTTTAAGTTAGGCATGATAGTTTGAGAAGATGCTCACATAAGAAATATGAATTGAAGTAAAAGAGAGCATCAAGAAGCAAATTCAAAGAACATTTAAGTCTAACCCACTTCCTATGCATAGGAATCTTGTAAAGAAACAAATTATGAAAGCACAAAGCAACCAACATAGGAAAGCAAAACAAGGGCAACTTCAAGACTTTCAACATAAAGAGGGGAAACTTAATATTATTGAGATGCATACAACCATGTTTCCCTTTCTCATAATAACTTGAAGTAGCATCATGAATAAAATTAACAATATAACTATCACATAAAACATTCTTATCATGAGCCACATGCATAAAATAATTAATACCCTCCACATAAGCATAGTCATTCTTATTAATTGTAGTGGGAGAAAAATCAACAAAATAGCTATCATTATTATTCTCATCACCATAATCATCAACTATAGGAGGCATATTGTAATCATTACTTTTATCCTCAATAGTAGGTGGAATGAAAATATCATATTCATCATTGTAATCATCATATATTGGAGGTTTTGTATCATCATAAGCAATAGAATAGCTATCTTCCAAAGCTGGGGAACTTAAAAGATCATTTTCATAAAAACTAGCTTCCCCATGCGTAGACTTTTCCATAGCATTAGCAATAATGGTGTCGAAAGAATTCATACTAACAAAATTGCTATTAGCATGCAAATAAAGTTCCATAGGTTTTTTAATTTTCTCTTCAAACACTTCATGTCCTACATCAAGATAAATACTATAAAGCTCTCTAATTTTGTTGTTGTTTTCCATTAAGCCTAACTAGTGAAAACAAGAAACAAAAAGACAAAATTGCAGAATCTAAAGGAAATAACTTCGAGCATTCACACCGGAGGATGTGAGTACCTTTTACCTTACCTCCCCGACAACAACGCCAGAAAATAGGCGTTTGCCGTGGGAGGTTCTTCTTATTTAATCCTCCGGTGTGAATACCTTTTACCATACCTCCCCGACAACAGTGCCAGAAAATGGGCGTTTGCCCTGGGAGGTTCTTCTTCTTTAATCCTCCGTTGTGAATACCTTTTACCTTACCTCCCCGGCAACGGCGCCAGAAAATAGCTTGATGTCTACGCACTTCTATTCATGTAGACAGTTGTTGGGCCTCCAAGTGCAGAGGTTTGTAGAACAGCAGCAAGTTTTCCCTTAAGTGAATCACCCATGGTTTATCGAACTCAGGGTGCAAGTGGTCAAAGGTATTCCCTCTCAAGCAATCCTGCAATCAAGATACAAGAAGTCTCTTGTGTCCCCAACACACCCAATACACTTGTCAGGTGTATAGGTGCACTAGTTCGATGAAGAGATAGTGAAACACAAGTGGTATGGATAATTATAAGTGGTAACGATGATAGAAAATAGCTTGATGGCGTGGAAGAGATTAAAGGCAAACTGAAATAAAGATGGAAGCAAGCAAACATGTAATAGATCTAGATGCAAACGGTGTATCAATGCTTAGAAACAAGGCCTAGGGATCATACTTTCACTAGTGAACACTCTCATATAAATATCTTCTCTTTACGATACTACTCTTCACTACTCTCCGGTTGGACACTCTAATCCATGGTAGGGCTATAACAGCACAACCTCAAAGTTCTGCTTTCCCATCTAGAAAACCCCACACTGTCACCTTGAGCACTAGATGGTTCCAACAAACACCACAATTTCATAGAGATATCCAACTCCAAATATAACTCATGAAAAGTATTTGTAATCTCTAGCCTAAGTGCCACCATGGTGTGCACGTTGTCACTTTCACACACATGGGGAGAGCAGAGATCTATTAAAGCACTTGAGTAGCAAGGTAGATCTACTTGATTACAAAGCTCATGATCACAATATGATCATGCACAGAGAGAGAGAGAGATGAACACATAGCTACCGGTAGAACCCTTACCCTCGAGGAAGAACTACTCCCTCCTCATCATGGGAATCAACAATGGTGGTGGAGATGGTGGTGGAGATCGATGGAGATGGCTCCAGGGGCACTTCCCTGTCCCGGCAGGGCTCCGGAACAGAGACTTTTTGTCCCCCGAATCTCCCCTTCGGTGGCGGCGGCGCTGCGGAACTTTCCGTGGCTGGAGGCTTGATTATTTAGGGTTTTTGCCTCGGGAGGAATATATAGGCGAAGGAGGCAAGGTCGGTGGCCAGCAAAGGGGACCACACCATGCCCTGGCGCAGCCTAGGGTTGCCCGCGCCAAGGGGGGTGTGGCTACCCTGTGGCCCCTCTCCGACTCTCCTTCTGGCTCCGTGAGTCTTCCGGGAAAATAGTAACTTTGGCTTTTGTCCCGTCCAATTCCGAGAATATTCATTTTCTGACTTCCTGGAACCAAAAACAGCAGAATACATGCAGCTGGCACTGTGGCTCTTGTTAATAGTTTAGTCCAAGAAATCATATGTAAGGTACTCCAAAGTGTGGACAAAACACAAGAAAGTAGATAAAACCAAGCATGGAACATCAAAAATTATAGATACATTTGCAATGTATCAACATCCCCAAGCCTAACTCCTGCTCGTCCTCGAGTAGGTATGTGATAAAAAGAAAGAATGATTTTTGAGGTGACATGCACCATCATAAACTTGATCAAAGTATTTGTACAACATTCAAAGGTGGGATCATAGTACTTTAATCATAACATGAAAGACAAAGTTCTCGCAATAAGACAAAGCAACTATGTTGCAACATGAAAATGCACAAACAAAAGATTCATGAATAACAATGCTTTGCAAGACGTTTGTTTGTTTCACATAAAGAAAACATAGCATAATAGTATTCAGCTTGTCCCTCATAGAGTAGCAAATATAAATGCATAGGACACCTTCAAAGTTCATAAGAGTGAATAGATACAAATAGTTTAAAACAAGCAATATCAAGTTATGCATCAATCAACTAGTCTTGGGACAACGCACATAGAACTAAGAATGGCCAGTATGCTCTGAAAGTAGGTGCATAAAGATAGAAGGTGGAGACTCAATATAATGGTGGAAGAAAGGCCTTCATAGAAGGAAGTAGGGATTCAAGTCTCATAAAGAGCTGTAAAAAATTAAGGTACATATAGCTTTCAGCTCTCATTGCCCCTATCATAAGCATCTTGAGGTGATTAAGGTTAAAGTGAACAAACTATGGTGTACATGCTTGACGAAGTATAAGTTAGAAATCTCATGTCCTTGAATACGAGGGCCGCTCCTCATGCTACTCAAGTTTAGTCACCGGTAAGTTCTTGTCATTGTAAGTGCATGTGTATCATAGAGAACCGCCAACGGGGTACCCCTTGCCCGATGATACGGAAGAATCCCCATATCAAAATGACAGGGCAAGCAGACAACGAGGATCTCAGCAATCTTCTTATTTACCATGGGAATATGGTGCTTTTTTCTCTCTTTCCTCTTTTCATAATCTCTTTTTTTCTTTTTCTATTTTTCTCAATATAGGACTCTTTTTTTATAAGAAGAATGCTTCATAGACAGCTCATTATGGTTAAGCTGCAGGTTTCCACCATATCAGCATGGATTAGACCAGCGGCCCAGGCGTTTCTCTAACACATATACATAACTCCATGGACTTACAAGCTCCCCTTTCATTTCACACCGACGACATCCATAGACAAAAGAGCATGATATCAACTAAGTACAACGTACCAAGTGCAATGTTGAAAGCGTTCCCCATGACAGCATGGTTCTGCTAATTCCCAACAAATAAGTGCAAGCATATACAACATAGACGACACAATGGTTCAAGTTTATTAAGGCCAAGAAAAGTAAAGTGTGCCATCAAGTTCGAGAGAGCTTTAATCACTAGTTTTCTCATAACAAGTTTAATTTGGAAGGTAAACAAAAACATGAATATACTTTTAATAGCATAAGCTAATAGGTAGGTATGGTGGACTCTTTGGAATAACTTGGTTTAGGGAGTTGGATGCATGAGTGGAACTCATACTTGGTTGTGGAGGCTAGCAAAAGACTGGGAGCGACAAACTAAGAGAGCAATACTGGCCATAATCATGCAGAGCAAAAAAACATCATTGATCAAAGCATAAAGTGATACTACAAGTTGAAAACTAAAGGATCATAAAGGCTATGGTGACTTTATATAGTCATAACATGGTGTGAGCATGCGCCAAGTTAACCCAAATAAAGCGTCAAAGGAGAATACCACTATACTATGCTTTAATATGCTAAAACAACGCATGATTCATCCAAAGCACATTAAGCAATCTCAATTGTTTATAACAAGTCATGCTACAGAAAAGAATACTAAGCATAAAGCCAAAAAAATATCAAGCATGGCATGACAAAGCATAGGCCATAGTCAAAAAGAAACTCTCCTTAACACTTAAGCATGAACTTTCCTAATCTTTTCCAATCCAAACCAAACTATTTGAAAACCAATGTATGAAAGAGGGTGTCCTACCAATTTATTCAACAAACCAAGCAAACGAAAAACCAAAATGAAACGAAAAAGAAGATGCTCCAAGAACAACACAACTGTGCATGAAACAATAAAAATGAAGCGTTTGGAAGAAACGTGGGATTTTCATTGATCAAGAATGGGATGCCCAAGGCATCCCCAAGCTTTGACGCTTGTACTTCTTGGATATTTCTTGGGGTGACACGCGTGGCATCCCCAAGCTTGAGCTTTAGTCCATCCTTCATCTCATTACTCATTCCTTCCATACACCTGAAATTTTTCCTTGATACAAAACTTCAAACAATCTTGATTAGCAACATTAGTGCACTCAAGATAATAAATCTTGAGGTTCAGTTTTAACACCAATAAAACTTCCATTAAAACATTAGCTACTGTAGCACTTCCCTCAAAAATCTCAATTCCCCAAAAGAACTCAAAAAGGAACCAACAAGAAGCAAATAAAGAAAATGGCAGAAATCTGTCCAAACAGACCAGCAGGTAAAGACGAATTTTTTCGAAGACCTTATGTTGCTCAAATCATAAAGTGTTGAACTAACGAAATCTTATCTTTATGCTACTTCTCTTAACTAGTCTCCGTTTGAACACTCTAATCCATGGTAGGGCTATAACAGCACACCTCAAAGTTCATCTTTCCCATCTAGAAAACCCCACACTATCACCTTGAGCACTAGATGGTTCCAACAAACACCACAATTTCATAGAGATATCCAACTCCAAATATAACTCATAACAAGTATTTGTAATCTCTAGCCTAAGTGCCACGATGGTGTGCACGCTGTCACTTTCACACACATGGGGAGAGCAGAGATCTATTAAAGCACTTGAGTAGCAAGGTAGATCTACTTGATTATAAACCTCATGATCACAATATGATCATGCACAGAGAGAGAGAGAGATGAACACATAGCTACCGGTAGAACCCTTAGCCTCGAGGAAGAACTACTCCCTCCTCATCATGGGAATCAGCAATGGTGGTGGAGATGGTGGTGGAGATCGATGGAGATGGCTCCAGGGGAACTTCCCTGTCCCGGCAGGGTGCCGGAACAGAGACTTGCTGTCCCACGAATCTCCCCTTCGGTGGCGGCGGCGCTGCGGAACTTTTCGTGGCTGGAGGCTTGATTATTTAGGGTTTTTGCCTCGGGGGGAATATATAGGCGAAGGAGGCAAGGTCGGTGTCCAGCCAGGGGGCCCACACCATGCCCTGGCGCGGCCTAGGGTTGCCCGCGCCAAGGGGGTGTGGCCACCCTGTGGCCCCTCTTCGACTCTCCTTCTGGCTCCGTGAGTCTTCCGGGAAAATAGTAACTTTGGATTTTGTCCCGTCCAATTCCGAGAATATTCATTTGCTAACTTCCTGGAACCAAAAACAGCAGAATACAGGCAGCTGGCACTGTGGCTCCTGTTAATAGGTTAGTCCAAGAAATCATATGTAAGGTACTCCAAAGTGTGGACAAAACACAAGAAAGTAGATAAAACCAAGCATGGAACATCAAAAATTATAGATACATTTGCAATGTGTCAACATGCCAAAGCTTAACTCCTGCTCGTCCTCGAGTAGGTATGTGATAAAAAGAAAGAATAATTTTTGAGGTGACATGCACCATCATAAGCTTGATCAAAGTATTTGTACAACATTCAAAGCTGGGATCATAGTACTTTAATCATAACATGAAAGACAAAGTTCAAGCAATAAGACAAAGCAACTATGTTGCAACATGAAAATGCACAAACAAAAGATTCATGAATAACAATGCTTTGCAAGACGTTTGTTTGTTTCACATAAAGAAAACATAGCATAATAGTATTCAGCTTGTCCCTCATAGAGTAGAAAATATAAATGCATAGGCCACCTTCAAAGTTCATAGGAGTGACTAGATACAAATAGTTTAAAACAAGAAATATCAAGTTATGCATCAATCAACTAGCCTTGGGACAATGTACATAGAACTAAGAATGGCCACTATGCTCTGAAAGTAGGTGCATAAAGATAGAAGGTGGAGACTCAATATAATGGTGGAAGAAAGGCCTTCATAGAAAGAAGTAGGGATTCACGTCTCATAAAGAGCTTCCAAAAATTAACGTACTTCTAGCTTTCAGCTCTCATTGCCCCTATCATAAGCATCTTGAAGTGATTAAGGTTAAAGTGAACAAACTATGGTGTACATGCTTGACGAAGTATAAGTTAGAAATCTCATGTCCCTTGAATACGAGGGCCGCTCCTCATGCTACTCAATTTTAGTCACCGGTAAGTTCTTGTCATTGTAAGTGCATGTGTATCATAGAGAACCGCCAACGGGGTACCCCTTGCCCGATGATACGGAAGAATCCCCATATCAAAATGACAGGGCAAGCAGACAACGAGCATCTCAGCAATCTTCTTATTTACCATGGGAATATGGTGCTTTTTTCTCTCTTTCCTCTTTTCATAATCTCTTTTTTTCTTTTTCTCTTTTTTCTCAATATATGACTCTTTTTTATAAGAAGAATGCTTCATAGACAGCTCATTATGGTTACGCTGCAGGTTTCCACCATGTCAGCATGGATTAGACCAGCGGCCCAGGCGTTTCTCTAACACATATACATAACTCCATGGACTTACAAGCTCCCCTTTTATTTCAAACCGACGACATCCATAGACAAAAGAGCATGATATCAACTAGGTACAGCGTACCAAGTGCAATGTTGAAAGCGATCCCCATGACAGCATGGTTCTGCTAATTCCCAACAAATAAGTGCAAGCATATACAACATAGACGACACAATGGTTCAAGTTTATTAAGGGAAGAAAAGTAAAGTGTGCCATCAAGTTCGTGAGAGCTTTAATCACTAGTTTTCTCATAACAAGTTTAATTAGGAAGGTAAACAAAAACATGAATATACTTGGAATAGCATAAGCTAATAGGTAGGTATGGTGGACTCTTAGGAATAACTTGGTTTAGGGAGTTGGATGCATGATTGGAACTCATACTTGGTTGTGGAGGGTAGGAAAAGACTGGGAGCGACAAACTAAGAGAGCAATAATGGCCATAATCATGCAGAGCGACAAAACATCATTGATCAAAGCATAAAGTGATACTACAAGTTTAAAACTAAAGGATCATAAAGGCTATGGTGACTTGAGATAGTCATAACATGGTGTGAGCATGCGCCAAGTTAACCCAAATAAAGCGTCAAAGGAGAATACCACTATACTATGCTTTAATATGCTAAAACAACGCATGATTCATCCAAAGCACATTAAGCAATCTCAATTGTTTATAAAAAGTCATGCTACAACAAAGAATACTAAGCATAAAGCCAAAAAAATATCAAGCATGGCATGACACAGCATAGGCCACAGTCAAAAAGAAACTCTCCTTAACACTTAAGCATGAACTTTCCTACTCTGTTCCAATCCAAACCAAACTAATTGAAAACCAATGTATGAATGAGGGTGTCCAACCAATTTATTCAGCAAACCAAACCAAGCAGACGAAAAACCTAAATGAAAACGAAAAAGAAGACGCTCCAAGAAGAACACAACTGTGCATGAAACAATAAATATGAAGCGTTTGGAAGAAACCTGGGATTTTTATTGATGAAGAAGGGGATGCCCAAGGCTCCCCAAGCTTTGTTGCTTGTACTTCTTGGATATTTCTTGGGGTGACACGCGTGGCATCCCCAAGCGTGTGCTTTAGTCCATCCTTCATCTCATTACTGATTCCTTCCATTCACCTGAAATTTTTCCTTGATACAAAACTTCACACAATTTTTATTAGCAACATTAGTGAACTCAAGATAATAAATCTTAAGGTTAAGTTTGAACACCAATAAAACTTCAATTAAAACATTAGCTACTGTAGCACTTCCCTCAAAAAGCTCAATTCCCCAAAAGAACTCAAAAAGGAACCAACAAGAAGCAAATGCAGAAAATGGCAGAAATCTGTCCAAACAGACCATCAAGTAAAGACGATTTTTTTCGAAGACCTTCTGTTGCTCAAATAAAAAAGTGTTGAACTAACGAAATCTTCTCTTTATGATACTTCTCTTAACTACTCTCTGGTTGAACACTCTAATCCATGGTAGGGCGATAACTGGACACCTCAAAGTTCATCTTTCCCATCTAGAAAACACCACACTGTCACCTTGAGCACTAGATGGTTCCAACAAACACCACAATTTCATAGAGATATCCAACTCCAAATATAACTCATCACAAGTATTTGTAATCTCTAGCCTAAGTGCCACCATGGTGTGCACGCTGTCACTTTCACACACATGGGGAGAGTAGAGATCTATTAAAGCACTTGAGTAGCAAGGTAGATCTACTTGATTACAAAGCTCATGATCATGCATAGAGAGAGAGATGAACACATAGCTACCGGTAGAACCCTTAGCCTCGAGGAAGAACTACGCCCTCCTCATCATGGGAATCAGCAATGGTGATGGATATCGTGGTAGAGATCGATGGAGATGGCTCCAGGGGGCACTTCCCCCGTCCCGCCGGGTGCCGGAGTAGAGACTTTCTGTCCCCCAAAACTCCCCTTCGGTGGCGGCGGCGCTGCGGAACTCTCCGTGGCTGGAGGCTTGATTATTTAGTGTTTTTTCCTTGGGGGTAATATATAGGCGAAGGAGGCAAGGTCGGTGGCCAGCCAGGGGGGCCACACCATGCCCTGGCGTGGCCTAGGGTTGCCCGCGCCAAGGGGGGTGTGGCCACCATATGGCCCCTCTCCGACTCTCCTTCTGGCTCCGTGAGTCTTCCGGGAAAATAGTAACTTTGGCTTTTGTCCCGGCCAATTCCGAGAATATTCATTTTCTGACTTCCTAGAACCAAAAACAGCAGAATACAGGCAGCTGGCACTGTGGCTCTTGTTAATAGGTTAGTCCAAGAAATCATATGTAAGGTACTCCAAAGTGTGGACAAAACACAAGAAAGTAGATAAAACCAAGCATGGAACATCAAAAATTATAGATACATTTGCAATGTATCATTGACCCATGCAGAGAAGTTGGATCCATCTAACTTGAGCTTTTCTCCTTTTAACGAATCGTTAATAGGGAAGGTATTCTCGGGGAGAACCATTTTCTATATTTATAATTGCAAAAGGAATTTAGACTAAGTTTATAATTAAATGAGTTAATGATAACTCCACTCAGAAACACCTATCCCCACAAGGGTTCCTAGTGATAACACGACCCCTATCAACCACATCTCCCCCGATTGACACGACCATCAATGTGGGTTCAAAGGTACATGCTAAACGTTGGTCACATCATTCATGCGACTCGTGCTCGATCTTTCGACCATCCGTGTTCCAAGGCCACACTTCTATGGCGTGCTAGGCTCGCCAACTCAACCTTAGTGTATTCTTTGTGCAACATGGCTTACACCCACTGTATGCGAACATAGATATGTCTGACACCCAGGCCTGTACCCTGGATCGCCTGATACCGAAGAACTTTCTTGGTGGTGCACACTAAGGGGGAACACAATCGTTCATAATTTTAACAGGGATCGTCTTATTAGGCTACCGTCGAGTATCTACTACTAGCACACAATAAGATTTACAAACAATAACATTGAATGTAAATGCGATGTGATATGGTCCTTCACGTCGTGATCTCCATCCGTCATCACCGGATTCCGGTGCTAGGGTTCCGGCGCCGTAGACACCATGATACCGGTGTCATTCTGGCATGGTTGTTCGTCACCTCTGTGACTATCTACTACTACGTAACAAAAGGCGATCACTTTACCTTTGCCACAACCATATCACAAAGCAACACCCCCCTGCAAAACAAAGTTAGACGCCTCTACTTTATCTTTGCATGTTTCTTATGTGGCTGAATGGGCTTTCGCACAAGAACCGTTCTTACCTATGAACTTTTAACATAACGCTAATAAAGTAGTTGTCTCTACAACACCCCTTTAGAGGCCCTCCGTTGCAAATGGTATACCAACTAATGCGCGAGAGATAGACACCCCACTAAGCCACTTTATACGGTACGAGCCGTATGTCAAGCGTGGACCAGTCTCGCGAATGAACGCATAAAGTTGGTTGGGGGATGCTTCATCAAGCATTACTGTGGTATACACAAGTACACGTGGGAGGGTAACAACAAAAACATCAACGCCCACACGCTACATCTCATGTGTTCTACCCGTACTAGCATTACTATGCATAGATCTAACTCTGATACCACTGTTGGGGTTCCGCGTATGAAAACAATAACTTTTACCCTACGCCCCTGAACCCCTGAAGCTGCCAGGACCGATCTATTAGTAATATAGTAACGGGAGGGGCTTTTTGCGAACTTACCCTTGAAGACCTAAAAGCGTTGTCAACGCTCAGGAGAGCGTGGTTGATGTATACGAGCTGAAGCCGTCCTCAAGGTCGTCATGAAGTCCTTGCGCTACAATGGCTCCAACGACTTGAGTGCCTCAAGTGCGACACCTCGCGGGGAGTTACACACGTCCGGTGCATGACGATGACTCCCGCTTCCTCGATCTAGCAGCAGTTGCGGAAGTAGAGCTCCCGGATCCGAATCCCGCGGTGAAGATGTCTCTCGTTCGTGCAATCCAGACTTGGGACCACGGTCGAGAGAGAGAGAGGAGGAGGGAGAAAATATTAATTATAGGTCCTTCCAAAATTGAGAAGAGCTTTATTGATTATTGGTGTATTTAATTTTGCCAAATACCCCCACTATATATAGGGGCTGGGGAGGTACTACCTCCCTCAAAGTCTCGGGGTGGGACTTAAGGAGAGGAGGGGGGAGGGGAGACTGCCGGCCACCTAGTGGGCCCCACGAGAAGGGGCTAGGCCCAGCCGGCCACCCCCCTTGGCCCCTTCTCCCTCTCTCCTTTCCCCTAATGGGCCCTCTCCCGTCAGAGAATTGGCCCATTAAGCCTTTGACCATTTAATTGATTTTTCTCTTTATTAAATAATTATAAATAAATGATTAAATCAATATTTAACATTAATTCACATATTATTCAACCTCCATGGCTATGGAACACCTTCCACCTCCACTCCGGTTATCCTCCGGACTTACCGAAACCCTTCCGGTTTTCTCTCTACTATTCTTCGGTGATTCTTCCGATCCTATAAACACTCTCTAAGCATCATCAAGACCTTAAGCGTGATACCCCATGGTTCGGGAACACTCCAGACATGTTCGGGACACTCCCACACCAATGATCGACAGAGGGACCTGGATGGCCATGTGACCCCTGTGCGTTCCACGAAGATCTTTCGTCGTTTGAACCGAGACAGTCGTGTCTTATTCCCTTTGTCACTCGATACTTGCATTGTCCGAGATCTGATCAATGACATCTCCATGTCGTGTTCAATCTCATTACCGAACAATGCTACTTGACTCGTTCCGACAAGTGATATCCCCGTGATCAAATCACACGCTGCGCAGCTATTGGATATAACTTCTTCGAGTGGGCCCTTTAAGTATCTTCCCATCACATGGATGGACAAATCCCGCTCTTGACATATATTTCCTCTACGGTTTCCTATGAGTACCTGAACACACCTTTATAACCACTGTATTACCAAGTGCCGCTTGATGCTATCTACGCACTCTTAGGAGACAGTGATTGATATAGCCTCACGGTATAAGGAATAGTCTACAAGGATCCATTTCTAATCATCGTAACTTGAACTTCGTGACATGATTGGTTCACGATGTTTAGGTTGGATATTGGTTCATCATCTCATTATCGGAATGAGATGAGTCCATTTCCAACTGGCATAAATGCCACATGATCAGGAAACATGATCATATGTTGACCAATGAACCAGTGACTAGAGTTTCACTGGGAACCCCTGGTTGTTTGTATATCACACGTGTATTGATGTTTCCACTCAATACAGTTATAGCATGATATAAAACTTAATCATAAACTATATGAAATATGATAATAGTCCTTACTACTATTTGTCTCTAGGGCATATTTCCAACACTTTTCATGTACCACATATGGATCCACCAGAGTCATTGCATGTCTGTTCTTTCCACAAACCACATGGATCCACCATTGTCATTGCATGTGTGTTATTTTCATGAACCACATATGGATCCACCAGTGTCATTGCATGTGTATTCTTTTCATAAACCACATATGGATCTACCCGAGTCATTGCATGTCTATTCTTTTCATAAAACATATGGATCCACTAGCTTATCCTAAACCATCACTAGAGTCATTGCATGTGTGTTCTTTGCATAAATCATATGGATCCAACTAGAGTCATTGAATGGTGGTTGTTAGATCGCGTCTTCTAGAAGGCCAACCCCGGTGAAGAACGAGATCCCAAGAAGAACTAGTTGTCTGATCCGATTGTTGCAGACCATTCGATTAGGGTGTTCTGCGACATGATTGGCTGCGCTTACATTTTCACTTATATTAGTATTATTTCCACTCCCATATAGCCTACTAGTAATATCATAGAGCCGTGAGTGAGAACGTCTACTCCATAGCCCCCTCCTCCACCACACGTCACCGTGCCCGAACAACGCCACCAGATTTCGTGCATCGTGCCCGGACGACAGCCACTGATTCTCGGGTCGCTACCTTCATGCTAAGAAATCATTTTACAAGATTTTGAATTTATCTTACATATTCCTACTATTTGCCGATCTAACTACTGATCTTTTATCCGATTTCTCGACAAACTTGAGATGTGGGAGATGCCGCAGCCGAAGAATCTAGAGATCATCGCGTGTAAAATTGCAGCGACATTCCCGCTCGTGTGCTCCCACCCAGGATGATTTCGCTGTTGCTCCTACTACGAGCTCCCGCTCCACGAGCTCGTGTGCCTGCACGGCGTGTGCTCCTGCACGGAGTCGGGCTGCAACTACACCGGCCCCCCGTCAGAGCTCGTCGTCCACCTTGCAGAGGAGCACTTGATCCAAGTGATTAGGATCTCGTACGGCCACGGCCAACTTCTCAAAGAGCAGGTGCCATTCACTGACTCGGCATGCCGCCAGCTAATTTTCTAGGGAGAGGATGGCTCTATTTCGTCCTGGCCATCACCACCGGTGTACCGGGAACCAGAGATGGTCCCACCATCGTGTGTGCGGTATGTGTCAGGTCGGTCTCGGTCGTCTGGCCCCTGTACATGGTACGCATGTGGGAAAACGCCCAGCCATCGTCGTCCGATAGCATGCTTGTGCTAGCCGAGGTGCCAAGCTGCCCGATGCCGTAGGAGGTGGAGTATGCGGACCTGAGGTCGATCCTATACGTTCCATCTTAATAAGAAGATGCATTTCTACATTTATATCGAGAAGACCGACATGGATTTGTAGTACTTTTGCTGTCGTTAAGTGTTAGACTTAAATGATGCTTCTCCAGTGTGGAGAGCATACGTGTTGCACGAAGGTATCCCAGTTGTAGTATTTTAGTACTCCATAATAATTCGACTAGTTTACTTATCCGACGGATAAGTAATTGGTCCCATCAGCTTGTTATTGTCATGTTGCAAAGTCCGCTTGCTCTGGACAGACTATCAATACCGCTTGCTCCCGCCTGTTAGTGTCACGTGTTCCATGGGCCCACCTGTCAGTATCCCCACTTCTCTTCCTTCATCTTGAAGCCACTGCCCCCACTTCTCTTCCATCCTGCCACTACCGTCGGATGGTTGTAATCTAATTTCATTGGTTTGTTTACATGTAATCTACGTGGATCCTGCAACATGCAAATGGCATATACACAACTTCTATAGTGGAAGCACTTACACACTATTATTGCACATATTTCTCAATATAGCTTGCCAAACCCATTACAATAATTGTACTCACGCTAAACACAACCAAAATTGCAACCATCCTAAACAACATCTAAACCCATATCACAGCGTTGTCATTGGAGTCCACCTCGATTGGTGACACCGCCATGCCCTTCCCAGCAACATCCACTCCCGCACATGGCTTGCCCCTCGCCAAGGAGGCAACAATGGCATTCTGCATTGCTTCGTCCCAGTCGTCCTCCACATCGGAATCAACAATGACGAAGAGGACGGGGTTGGCGTGGACCGAGCCCCATCGCGCCTGGCGGCTCCTGCTCGAGCTCGACGCCGCATCAGTCCTTCTACAGGTAGGAGGGTCTGAGCTCAGAGACGTAGCATCATCGCTCCGCTCAAGAAACCATGGCCATTTGATACTGTGACGACAAGCCCGACCGGGAGCGGATGGCTCTGCCGGCGCGAGCCACGATAGGTTCCGAAGGAGTAAGAGTGTGGGCCAGGCGTGTCTGCTTCCTAAGCAAGGCCTCCTAGTGATATGTACGCAGGCAAGGAGCCAAAAAATTTCATCCAATGCACGTGAGAGAGCCTTTGGACAACGAAGGTGTGAGGTTTGGTTGACAAGTCCGCACGCTAGGTCCCCCACCTGTCAGTCGAATGTGGACGGTAGGATCCAGCCCGAGTTATTAAGTGGGGATAAATCATGCTTCACCGTGGCAATACTCTGATATCCAAAGGCTCCTCTTTCCTCTGCCCTCGCTCATGACTTGCAACTCATGCAGTTCGTCTCGGGCGGAAACAGGGTCGGCTCAACGACGTCAGGCGGGTGCCCCCATCAGGTACCAGAGGACGCCCTACGATTACTACCCCGATATGTTGTGTTTGTGTGGTGAGAACATGCCGAGATGGATTTCTTGGACCGACAAAAATACTGCAGGAAAATTCAGCAACTACAGACAATGGTAACCAGGATCTAAAAAGCGTAATGTAATTTTTTTTGTTTCCTACGATATACTTCGCAGGAAGTGAGGGGAATTGGTTGTGACAATTTTGTGCGGATCGAAAAGCCACTAACAGGTTTTCACAAAGAGCTTTTTCAGGATCTACGTGATGCTTTGTGGGACAAGAAAGAGGAGATTCGTGCATTGGAGCGAGAGATCCGGGAGCTTCGCCAGGTGTAGGGGAGGCAGGAGCAGGGAGGTGGTGAGACAGACGGGCTCAAGATTAGGCCATATAGTGGAAACAATTTCCTCAATATATGGGCATTTTATGTTGCCTTTGCAGTTTATGGTGCCATGTCATTGTCCAGCAGCTGAAATAAGTTGCTACTTCGTGGAGTGTAGCAGCTAGCTTAGAACTTGTTTTTTAGCTTAGAACCTTATCATAAGTGTAATGCCAATAGCAGGGATTTACTAAGCGCCTATAAATAATTCATTTCTGGGCCAGTAACATCCATCGATATTGGAGACCCCTTAACCGCTCAGCTATCACGGTCACAGTGGTGCGATTGTTCAGATAGTAGTGGCACAGTCACAGTTTCAGATTCAACTAGTGGCCTCGGCCGTATCCAATCCTCAAGTCACGATACATTTTACTCCGAGTAAGTGAGGCAGATTGTTTCGCCCGACAAGTTCCACACACACAGCTCTAGAGCTTAACCGAACTACCTATATAGGTTCAATTTCAATACATTATTAGGCTTCTACACTGCTAGCATTCTTCCTCTGCTTGGGTGCCAACTTTCTTCGTCTTTCCTTCATGTCCACTGTCTTCTTCATTTCCTGCCTTCTTCCTCTTCCTGGGTGCCAATTTTTTTTCCTTCACATACACTGCATCTCCGGGTCGAGGGAAGTTAGGCCAATCAGCACCAAAGTCTTGTCCAGCATCATCACTCCACTCGTTTTGGTTTTCTTCCCGTAGCAAAATCACTGAGTCGGCTATCTTGTTTCTTACCTTGCGCTTCCTATAAAAAACAGTACAAGGATTACTACCTTATATCTCCAGACTATAAACATTGTTTTGAATGTACCATCTCATACCTAGGTTTGGGAGCATTAAGGGGACAGCCTGCTACTCTATGGCATATAAGATGGCACGTCTTGCATCTTTTTTTCCCTTCTTGGTAGCACAGAATGCCAAACCCTTCTTCTCGAGAAAATTCTTAAACCTATTCACCTGAGGTCTTCCTCTGCCCCTTTTTGTCACTAGCTGGCAAAGCTCCAAACTCAGTTGGACTTGAGGCCACTGAGATGGGTCTGTACATGGCTCGATGGATCCAGCGTACGCAACTCTAAACTTTTCCATTGAGTAGTAGTCTGACAAATACTGATCCAAATGTGGTAGAGTTCTTTTCTTCACCAAGAAGGCCAAGGCGTGGTCGCAGGGTTTCCCGGTATGATGCCACTCTAAGAAAGTGCATTCTCACAGCTAGATGTTCACAACACCCCGTTTTCCACTCTTGGACATATCGACCACCTCACAGTTGCTGCTGGTTGATGGGAGAACCCTAAGATGAGCAAGTCCTCGGCTTCTCTTGTGTTGTTGCTGTTCAACTAGCGGTAGCATATGTCCTCTAAGTCTCCTACCGATCTATCTCTTATATTTAACATCTTCATGATCATACCATGTATGATGTCAATCAAGATATGAACATGACGCACTTTTATGTCCTTCACCTAGTTATTCAGGCATTCTGCAAGGTTGTTATTTATGTAATCAACTTTGATGTCACGGTTGAATTGACTCCTCTTCCATAGCTGCGAATGATGGACGGCTAAGTACTCCGGAAGTTCAGGGGCTTCCGCAAAAATCTTGCTCATGAAATATTCGCTGCTAGTAGGTTTGTAAACTCTAGCAGCAGGAAACACGAAATACGCTGCCTGTGTAGTATGTTTACAAGTTGAGAATCATATGGGCATGGCATTCTCTACCTTCAGCTCACGGGAACACCACATTCACTGCATTTGTCAGCCCTTTGCATGCATCCGTGGATATAGCCAATGGATCCATGTGGCCTATTGATCTCCTGAGCTGCCTCATAAACTAGACCCAATTTTCCTCTGTTTCTGTTTCAAATAGCCCGAATGCCACTGGGAACATCCAGTTGTGACCATCAAGTGTTGTGGCAGATGGCAGGCAGCCTTTCCATTTTCCAGTTAGAACAGTGTTATCTACACTCAGTTATGGCCTATAGTCGTCCTTGAATCCCTGGATGCAAGGTTTAAACACCATGAAAAATCTTTTGCCAGTTAGGACAGTGTTGTCTACACTCAGATATGGCCTACAGCCGTACTGATTCGGTGTCAATCTCCACAACACTCCCCGGACACCTTGCTTGTACCTCCGCCTTGAAGTTGTACAACATCCTGAAGCTATTAGTCCAATCCCCGTGCAAGACCCTCAGAGCTTTATCTTTACCTTTCCAAACCGTGTAATACGGTAGGACAATGTTGTATTTAGAACCGAGGCTAGTATGAATATTCTTCGCGGTCTCCTTAGGGTTATCCTTTAGAATGGACATAGCTTGTATAGCCACCCACTCCATATCAGCCATTGAGGATTTCAGTTTGCACCCTATCGGACACATGTGTAGAGAGCCCATTTTGTTCACCTGCAACACATATTCATTTAAAAGATAAGCGGAGTCGACTCGTTGCCAAAAAGATCTTGCACAACAATTGTAGTTATAAAGTGAAAAGAGAGAAAGTTCTATTGGTTTGCTGCATTCACTGCCCTGGTACCCTAATTGCCTTCGACACAGATAAGGCTCTTGATGTGATCATCCATGGACAATGTACCTCGACCCATCCACGTTAACCTGCAAACGGCCTCATACCTCTGGGCAGTGTTCTCCAATCGATGAATGTTGAACTCCCCCTTGATACAAAAATGCCGTAACAACATCCTGAACTCATGCATGCTCCTGAACTCAGTGCCGACCAAAATTACAGGATACTCGTGGTCATGTTTCATTTCTTCTACTTCAACACCCAAATCATCGACTGGAATGCCAGCCTCATCGGTAAGTTCCTCGTCATCATCACCAGATTCTTCTTCCTCTACAGTGCACTCTTCTTCATCTGATTCAGAATCTTGGCCATCGTCTCTAATTCCTAGTACTGCACACATCATATTGACTCCCATGGGTGGGGCTGCACCATTATCTCCACCCGGATAGAGCGGAACATTGCCCCAATCTACCTCACCGGCAACTGTTTTCTCCCAGACACTCGGTTGGTTCTGCTGCAACCACATGGGGTGGTCTTACGTTTGCACGTATCCCATGTTCTTTAGTAGTCAAATAGCAGTCAGAATCTATTTCATCTTGACTGTACAGAACGCTCTTGCTCTTCTTGTGTACATCCTCCTTTCTGATGTAATCTTCCCTGATGGTATCAGTAGGGCTTGACATCTGTGTTATGTTCCCCATCGAACTAGGCTTTTTGCTGCCGCTCTTGGGTGTGATCTTCTTCCTACTTCCCCGCACGGGTGTTGGCCCAGGGTGCTGGCATTATTGCCTGACCTCTGCGGTGTGTTCTTGTTCGAATTAGCCTTTTGCTGCTACTATTGGGTGTGTTCTCCTTTGTGCTAGCATTATTGCCTGACCTCAGCGGCGTGTTCCGCTCCAAATTAGCATTTTTTCTGCTACCACTTGGTGTGGTAGCCTCCGTGCTGGCCATCTTCGCCTTTTTGCTACCACTCCTAGAAGTTTTCACCACCGTGATATCCCTCTTAGCGTTTTTTCTGCTACCGTTTGGTGTGGCAGTTTGACTGGATCTCATGGGTGTACTCTGTGGCGTGGTGCCTTTTTTTGTGCGACTCTTGAGCGTCCTCATCTCTAGCATGGTCTCCTTGGTGATGTTCTTCTTCGGGGTGCCCTTTCTGGGGATACTCTTCCTGCTCCTCTTTATGACGCTCCTCTGTAAGACTCTCCTCTGTTCGAAGCTCTCCTCAGTCGCACAATCCCTAGTGATGCCATGGATCAAGTCACGCGTGTCTTCTACAAGTCCATCATCTCTTGTTGAAATCCAATTCCTCTCCAACCATTTGCACTATCAAGTGGATGTACACTTCACCTCTATAATTTTTTCTTATAAACGGTATGACTAAATCGCTGGTATCTTTCACTTCTATAGCATTTTTACTCCTATTATCAAAATATATCAAACGTGCTACCTGGGAGGACCCCCACAACACCTTCACACGTAACGATGCCATCAGGTCAGGGAACTGTACCACTTTAGGATCGTATCTGCCAAGGATTACATCAAACTCCTCATAGAATTTTTCTGTGTCATCATCTAATTTTGCAGTATACTCCTCGACACTGATACGAACGATTACTTTGTCATCATCAGGTTCTGTAGGATAGAAACCTCCGAGGTTCGAGAGGTGGAGCGGCACCATCAGACCCAGCCACAATGCCACCATCGCCATCACCAACGTCATCGTTAGATGGAGCAACCTCGGTGGAAATACTAGGACCAGGAGCAAGGCGAGAGCCCTTAGCAGCGGGAACTACAATACCTGGTGGAAAGGCAGGGCCACGGCTAACGGCAGCCACAATAGGAGCAGCTGCTGCCACGCTATATCGATGATCAGGAGCAGTTCCCACAACATCTGTGTTTCGAGTGCTAGCAGAGTCCATACCAAGAGCTAGTTCCAGACCTGCAGCTCGCTAAACCTGAGCACGGGTTCGAGGACGAGCAGTGGGGCAGCCTCCGGAAGCCTTAGTTTGCTCAACAGCGGCAGGGATTGGGTCAACAACGGCTAGATCAGCAACAATACTGGGACGACCAGTACCAGCAGATTCTAGAGCAGGAGTTCACACAACTTGAGCACGGTTTCGAGGAGGAGCAGCAGACAAGACAACGGTCTTGGCAACAACCGGTGCAGTCGCCCGGGAACTTTGGTACGCAAACAAACAAGCCCGATGCGGTGGCTGCCACCTCCGTCCCACGCCACCTGCTCCGTCGAGAGCGACGTCGATGGGGCGACCACTCCTCCTGCATACCTCGTCGCAGACCCCCGCTTCGCCTCCCGAACCCGGTAGTGGTGAGTTGAGCTGCCGCAACCCTAGAAAGGCTCGCATTTGGGGGAAGGTCCATTTGTGTCGATCGATTGCCAATGTATTCGGAAATTGGTTAAATGGGATTCGGGATAAATATGAGACTTTATTTAGGGTGGGAGCGCTTGCCATTATTTGGTCGCTTTGGCTGTGTAGAAATGACAAGATTTTTAATAACATAATTTCTTCTTTCTTGCATGTGGTTTATCGCACAACGGCTATCCTACTATCATGGATACCGCTCCAACGTATGGAGTTCCGAGACTTGTTTGCGGAGGGGTGTACGCGATTGGAGGATGTGGCGAGGGATATTTTCTCCTGACATGGATGGCAGCGTGATTTGCGGATTGAGCTACCTTAGCCGCCAGCTGTTTTATTTTGTTATTTGGATTGTAATTTTTGCCTCCCGAACCCAGTAGTGGTGAGTTGAGCTGCCGCAAACCTAGAAAGGCTCGCATTTGGGGGAAGGTCCATTTGTGTCGATCGATTGCCAAGGTATTCAGCAATTGGTTAAATGGGATTCGGGATAAATATGAGACTTTATTTAGGGTAGGAGCGCTTGCCATTATTTGGTCGCTTTGGCTGTGTAGAAATGACAAGATTTTTAATAACATAGTTTCTTCTTCCTTGCATGTGGTTTATCGCGCAACGGCTATCCGACGATCATGGATACCGCTCCAACATATGGAGTTCCGAGACTTGTTTGCGGAGGGGTGTACGCGATTGGAGGATGTGGCGAGGGATATTTTCTCCCGACATGGATGGCAGCGTGATTTGCGGATTGAGCTACCTTAGCCGCCGGCTGTTTTATTTTGTTATTTGGATTGTAATTTTCGTACTTTAGGTTGACTAGCAAAAGGGTCCATGCGTTGCACCAGGAAGACCGATCACCAAAAGACTATTTTATTTTCTAATTAAACCCTCCTTTAATTTCAAATTAAAACCCTGTTCTTTCCGGATCTTTTATTTGTCTAAAAACTATTTACACCACCGAGTCAATATAAACAAAGTAAAAGAAAAATCCCTTGATTCTTGAGTGATAACAGTCACAACATTCATACATCCACGTATGTCCATGAAAAATTGTCTGCGTGAGATTCTGTAAAGCAAGAACACTACAATATTCAGCATTTTAGCTGCAAGAAAACTGCAATATTAAGCATTTTACCTGGACGATTCATGTATAACTTCACAAAGGAGGAGATAAAGTTTAAACTTTATCGATGCCCTGCTGCTCTGAGTTACTACAATGTCAGCCTCAAAGAGCCAGAGAGGAAGTGTTTCATCGCACCGAGTAGCTATCCCGTACGGCCGACAAATCACCTGTCGTGCAAGGCAGAGCCGTGGCCGCGAATCGCCGTCGCTGCTGCGCGGGGACAGTGCCACAGAGAAGGGCAACACGCGCGAGGGATTCACTGCTGCACCACACCAAGATAGCAACCTCACAATCCTCCGCTTCCCGATTGGCCATGGCCTCCTCCAGTGAGCGAGAATCGATGGAGTCACTCACGGCATCGGACGGTGGTGTTGCTGTAGGCTGCAGGTGCTTGGCGACGGAACGAGCTCAGCGTTGCAGGATTGGGATCAGGACTGCGGGGCGACGCGGACCTTGCTTAGACGGGGAGCTGCAGATTGGGGTCGGGAGTGCGGGGCGGCGCAGACCTTGCTTGGACGGGGCGCTGCAGATTGGGGTCGGTACTCCGGGGCGGCGCGGACCTTGCTGGGATGGGGCGCTGCAGGGTTGGGGTCGGGACTCCGGGGCGGCGCGGACGTTGCAGGGGACGGGGACGGGGGACGGCGCTACAGGTGGTGGTCGAGCAGCCTACGGAACATTGGGGAATCGCGAGAGGAAAAAGAAAAGGAACGAACCGGTACAGGGGTACGCAGAGACCGGGTGATCGGTTGTGTGCATCCTAGTTATGCAGAAACCGGGTGTAAACATTGCCTTTGAATAATAAAGCATGCCCATTTCCAAAAAAAAACACGATTCAAATAGGAATACTCCAGGATTCGTTGCTTTGGCTTCAATCGTACTCATAGGCTGCACCGCACCTGGGCAACTGAAAGTGCGACACACTCTGTTGCTTCCCCGCGATGTAGTGCAGCCACGGAGGAGTAAAGCTTCAAACAGAATCCTAACGTCTTCGTGCCTATCTCCGTCCCTCCCTCGGATGTTTTCCTCCTTGGCTAGCTTCGCTTCCACTTGTGGAACTACTTTTGCACTAATTGCTGCCTACTTGGCATAGTACAATTTCTAGATTCTGGCCCGGTAGCGAGATAGTGTGTTGTATATATATAGGCTGCACTTCAGTCAGACTGTCAGGGCACACGTTTTTCTTTGATTCGAGCTGTGAGTTTGATGAGCACAATGGCCGTGCAGAGAGCGGGTGCTGGCTGTCGGCTCCGTCGTGCACTAGCAGTCCTCTGTGCCTTGTGTTGGACATCCTCCGTCAGGTTCGCCGCGGTCAGACCGGGCAGCTGAGCGTCGATGCCTCGCCGCAGACTGCAAGGAAGATTCCCAACAAGATGTTCGGCATCTTTTTTGAGGTGAGACTACGAGTCTAATTTGAATTTTCTTGTTAAATTACGACCGCTGAAAACTATGCAACAAGCTATAAATGTGAAATATATTATCGCTCTTTGTTTCAGTCAGGCCATTTTTTTTGAACGGGTCAGGCCATTTCGCTTGGTTGCTATTTACGCTATGCAGCTATACTGGTTAACTGAATCTGATAGGATTTTAGTATGCAGCTATTTCTCAAATTCTCAATTCAACAATTGGAACAAACTGAATGCTGCAAAGAGTACGACCTCAACAACAATCACTAATTGGAGTCATTTTTGGTTCTACTTTTAGGATATCAACCATGCTGCTGCTGGTGGGTTGTGGGCAGAGCTTGTAAGCAACAGAGGTAAGGAAAAACATACATGCTATTCTAGATACACACTTATACCTGAGAAAGTCGTTCAAAGTTCAGGATATATGTTACTGGGTCAAGGGGAGAGCTTTTACCGTCAGGCTACACGAAAGCGAATCAGAGATTCGTGGTGCTATCTGGCGTCCAGGTTTTAAGTGCCCACAGCATAGACAGCCTGCAGATAATCGAGCACAAGTCCAAATGTTACAACTTAGCTAACGATGAGGTCAAACTGCTTTGATTCTATTTATACGCTTGTATAAGCGATTGAAGCATTCTGTTACAACATGGTACAAAGATGCGTCGTTTCCTCCGTCGTCGCCTCCTGTATGGTACCTATGATTATGCTATGACTCCTCGACCACACAAGAAAAACACAGATCGACCATCCATCCCGTGACTCCCTAATAAGAATTAAAAAGAAAAAGCATGCATGGTTAATTACCTGGTGGCTGGATGTCGATCGATCGATACAGTACATGCACAAAACTCGGCCGGCCAGATATCAAGGACTCCATCTTCACCTCCACCTCTCTAAGGCGGCGGCACCGATGAAGCACCACAGCCGGCCACTCGTCTAGCCAAACTCTTTTGCCTCCGTCTCATCTCTCCCATTTCTCTCCTCTCCACCCCTTGCCATCGCCCGTCGATCGATATAGTATATGCAGAAAACTCGGTCGGCCAGATATCAAGGACGACTGACTCCATCGATCTTCACGTCCACCCCCTCTAGGGCCACCACCACTAGGGCGGCCGCGCCGATGAAGCACCACGGCCGGTCACTCGCCTAGCCAAACTCTTTTGCCTCCGTCTCATCTCTCCCGTTTCTCTCCTCTCCTCTCCTCTCTTCTCCACCCCTCGTCGTCGCCAAAGTCCAAAGTCACAAGTCACGCGATACCCGCACGCGGCTTGTGATGAGCTGCTCCTACTTATAGAGAGGAGGCCGGAAGGCTCGACAAGTTTTTGGAACCGTTTGATTTTTTACTAGGGCGGACGGCGGGCGGGAAGAAGCTGAAACTTCTTTCTCGGTTCGCTCTTCCGATCCCTTCCTTGATTGCTAGGAGCGCATGGATGGATGGACGCCCCAGATGATAAGTGCCGCGGATAGCTCACGTGGTGGACGCTAGCTAGCCAATCAATAAGTCTTCTTGTCGTCTCATGTGTACGCGAGCGCCCGTAGTAATAGTAGTAATTAATTGCAGGAATACTAATTGCCCGTTGCATGCGAAAGGTTGGAGAGATCCTCTAGAAATCATGACCCTGCTTTGATTCGTGGTGATTAGTTTTCCCAGATATTCCTGTCACCTATGTAGATGAATCGGCCCATAGGTCACATTTAGCTATCTATTTGTTTTACTCATGAAATTATACTCCTGTAACTTCGATTCGTTTCTAAAAATTAATTAAGGTAATCACATCCAAGTGAGTACTCCCTCCGTCTGAAAATAGATGTTCAAAGTTTTTCTAAATTTAAATAAATCTAGATACTAAATAGTTTTTAGATACGTCTAAATTTTACAAAAAGTTTGTGACGTCTATTTTGAGACGTAGGGAGTATGTCGGGTACATATTACTATCACATGCACGAAACTATTCTTGAGGATTTCTGGAGGGGAAGCACCACAACTCTAATTAGTTTTTTGGACAAACTGGTGTTACTTCAGGTCTTGGTCCTGAACGAAACAGGCCCAGGAAAATTATACACAAAATGCTCACGTAACTCACGCAGATAATATGAACTCTGCTAGGAACACATGCACATGGAATGTTCAACCAGTGGCAATTTACTTGGTGAGCTTGCACAATTGTATATATCATATCAATCCAACATCGAGAAATTTACAATGCCAACGTTGTGGAATCGTTACTCAATAATGCACACGACAACCAAAAATGGGTAGTAGGCATAGCTGATAGACATCAAGCATTGTTTTGTCACAATAAAAATATAGCGTTTAGTAAACATGGAATATCCAATAGTGACAACCTTAGCATCCATTGGACATGGCAAGTGATTCACAAACACATCAAGGTTGTAATTTAGTAAAATGCGAGGTAACTTGGGTAATCAGCTGTGATCACCTAATATACCTAGCTAGCTTTCACAGGCAAACACTACCCATACAAGGAAAGTAAGCACAAAATGACTTTCGACTAATAACCAGCAACATAACATAACATAAAGCTACTACCAATCTGAATCTACCCAGGACGCTACAATATGCACAACATTACAAAATGTTCTAACATCACTACAAGAAAATATGTTCCACCAGCTAAAGGCTCTGTTCAGGCCAGATCCATCTATACTTCTTGCATGTTGCTTCAGTTGCAACATCAGGGCAACTTTCGGAGCACCAGAGCAGTCTGCGTATCTGCGTCTCAGTGCAGGATCGCATCCTTGGTCAAATAAGAATCCCAGTTTGTCCATCCATCACCTGCACGACAATAGGCAAAGAAAGATCCACCTCAACATATGGCATAGGAAATTATTACTCGACACGCAGACAAGATGAACTATGCTAGGAACATAGGCACATGGAATGTTCAACTAGTGGCAATTAACTTGGTGAGCTTGCACATTTGTTTACATAATATCAATTTAATGTCCAGAGAATTCTACTGGCTGCATGACGTCATGGTGCTTGTTTTTTCTCATGAAACAATCTGGATCCATATAAGAATAGGAATCATTATTCCACGATAAGATGACTATTGTATGTTTGTCATACAAGCAATATGTACATAAGTTGATCTTAAGGATATTTAAGGATGCCGCAGTAGATTGTGCTTTATACTATTTTATGTAAAAACGGGCAAGAAGCCTATATGAGAATGCAATTCTCTTCATCAGGGACAACCAAGTTTGGGTGCAACAAGGAGCACAAAGAATTTTCATTTGCAAGAAATACCAACACTAGTGATCACTCTAAGCAGTTACAAACTAGATGTGTTAGATAAAATCTGGGTGGACCGAAGAGAGCAATGCATCCATGCTTGGGGCCTCAAGAGATACGTCATAGCCAAATTTCTGGCTGGATTCTTAACTTGTTTGCTCGTATTTGGCAAGAAGATGATGTACACAGAGAGATAAGCCTGCAAGGAGGATATCATACCAAGGCACCCGAGGGTAGAATGCGTCGATGGTGATGTCAGACCAACTGGAGGAAGTGCTAGAAGTCGAGGGCTTAGGAGCGGGACAACGTCATCTCAACATCGCTATGGAACTCATGGGATAGATGGTCCTATCAGACAAGAAAGACATTCCTGCCGGTAATGCCAAATTAGATATCGTTTCAGCAAGTATAGAGACAAAGGTATTCAATCTGGCGGGATTGGGCAAGGCAAAGATAGTACCTTTGGACGCTGATTTCGGCAAGGTCCTAAATGGTGTCAGCTGTGTTGGGCCTGACCTTTTGCACGACTCAACTCAAAACATATTTAGACCCTACAAGAAAGGAACAGAAAAGACAAAAATCAATGGAAAAAGACATGAGAGGAATACAAGTATATTACGAAGTATAAAAATGGCAAAATCTATTGTCCCGTCATTCTCGGAAAAAAAGGTGTTCGCATATACTTTTTAGTCTGAACAATTTGAAGTTATCTACATCGCAACTTTTACTTGCTTAAATATGAAATCAAGATTGGAATCCAAGTAATGCCAAAAAATAGTAGCCTTATTTTTTCATTATGATTTTTGTGAAAACAAAAACCTCAACATATAAAAGAATAGATGGCATCCTAAATACTTGTCAATAAAGTTATATTTACATGTTCAGAACATTAGTAATTATGAAGTTTTGTGATTTGATTCATCAAGTGCTGATTAGATCAGATTGTTCAATGGACAATAAGCAAGAAAAAACAAATAACTCACTGATGTCTTACAAGTACAGCGTAAACTTGCCACATTTCGGAAGCAAAGTTAAAACCATGATGAACATGGGAGGAAACATCTTATAGAAGTAAATTGCAGGTTTATGCTATTTTAGATTTATTAGCAACCATAAGCACAAGTACATTGATACATTGCAAATGTATCTATAATTTTTGATGTTCCATGCTTGGTTTTATCTACTTTCTTGTGTTTTGTCCACACTTTGGAGTACTTTTCATATGATTTCTTGGACTAACCTATTAACAAGAGCCACAGTGTCAGCTGCCTGTTTTCTATTGTTTTTTGTTCCAGAAAGTCAGAAAATGAATATTCTCAGAATTGGATGGTACAAAAGCCAAAGTCGATATTTTACTGGAAGACTCACGGAGCCAGAAGACGAGACGGAGAGGGGCCAGGGGCTGGCCACGCCAAGGGGTGGTGTGGGCCCCTCCGTCACCCCTCGGTCTCCCCTCTCGCCTATAAGAGCCTCCCGATGCATAAACCCTAAATCATCAAGCCTCCAGCCACAAAAAGTTCTGCAGCGCTGCCACCACCGAAGGGGATATTCGGAGGATAGAAAGTCTCTGTTCCGGCACCCTGCCAGGACGGGGAAGTGCCCCGGGAGCCATCTCCATCGATCACCACCACCATCTCCACCACCATTTCTGTTTCCCATGATGAGGAGGGAGTAGTTCTCTCTCGAGGCTAAGGGTTCTACCGGTAGCTATGTGTTCATCTCTCTCTATGCATAATCTTATTGAGATCATGAGCTTGTAATCTATAAATCTACCTTGCTACTCAAGTGCTTTAATAGATCTCTGCTCTCCCCGTGTGTGTGAAGTTGACAGTGTGCACACCATGGTGGCACTTAGGCTAGAGATTACAAATACTTGTTATGAGTTATATTTGGAGTTGGATGTCTTTATGAAATTGTGGTGTTTGTTTGAACCATCTAGTACTCAAGGTGACAGTGTGGGGTTATCTAGATGCGGAAAGTGAACTTTAAGGTGTGCTGGTATAGCCCTACCATCGATTAGAGTGTCCAACCAGAGAGTAGTTAAGAGTAGTATCATAAAGAGAAGATATTTATATGAGAGTGTTCACTAGTGAAAGTATGATGCCTAGGCCTTGTTTCTAAACATTGAAACATTGTTTGCAATTAGATCTGTTACATGTTTGTTTACTTCCATCTTTATTTCAGTTTTCCTTTTGTCTCTTCCACGCCATTAAGCTATTTTCTATCACCGTTGTCATATATCCATACCACATGTATTTCACTATCTCTTCGCCGAACTAGTGCACCTATACACCTGACAAGTGTATTGGGTGTGTTGGGGACACAAGAGACTTCTTGTATCTTGATTGCAGGGTTGCTTGAGAGGGGATACCTTTGACCACTTCCTCCCTGAGTTCGATAAACCTTGGGTGATCCACTTAAGGGAAAACTTGTTGCTGTTCTACAAACCTCTACACTTGGAGGCCCAACAACTGTCTACAAGAATAGAAGTGCGTAGACATCAAGCTATTTTTTGGCGCCGTTGCCGGGGAACTAAAGAAAAAGAAGAAGCTCCCACGTCAACAACGTGCCATCAAAGATACTATTTTCTGGCGCTGTTGCCGGGGAGGTAAGGTAAAAGGTACTCACATCCTCCGGTGTGAGTGCTCGAAGTTATTTCCTTTAGATTCTGCAATTTTGTCTTTTTGTTTCTTGTCTTCACTAGTTAGGCTTAATGGAAAACAACAACAAAATTAGAGAGCTTTTTAGTATTTTTCCTAATGTAGAACATGAATTCTTTGAAAAGAAAATTAAAAAACCCTTGGAACCTTCTTTGCATGCTAATAGCAATGTTATTAGTATGAATCTTTTGAACACCTTTGTTACTAATGCTATGGAAACGTCTAAGCTTGGGGACGTTAGTTTTTATGAAAATGATCTTTTTTACTTCCCCAGTTTTAAAGAAATTTTTTTGCTCTGATGATACTTTATCTCCCATATGTGGTAATTCTAATGATAATTTTAAGATACCTACAAGAATTATTGATCGTGTTATGGATGAATACTATTTTGGAGATGGAACTGTCCATCCCAGTGATCATTTTCTTTTTATACACGAATTATGCGGGTTGTTCAAGTGTGCAGGTATTACAACAGATCACGTCAAGAAGAAGTTATTCTCTTTATCACTTTAGGGCAAAGCAAGGGAGTGGTATGAGCTACTGGATGATCCTCATCATTTGGAGTGGAAGGAACTTGAATCTCTCTTTTACTCTAAATTTTATCCTCCTCATGAAATTCATAAAGATAGGAATTATATTTATAATTTTAATCCTCATGATGGAGAAAGTATTGCCCAAGCATGGGGGAGATTGAAGTCACTAATGCTCAAATGTCCCTTGAATACAAGGGCCGCTCCACATGCTACTCAAGTTTAGTCACCATTAAGTTCTTGTCATTGTAAGTACATGTGTATCATAGAGAACCGCCAACGGGGTACCCCTTGCCCGATGATACGGAAGAATTCCCATATCAAAATAATAAGGCAAGCAGACAACGAGCATCTCAGTAATCTTCTTATTTACCAACGGGGTGCTTTTTTCTCTCTTTCCTCTTTTCATAATCTCTTTTTTTTCCTTTTCTCTTTTTTCTCAATATAGGACTCTTTTTTTATAAGAAGAATGCTTCATAGACAGCTCATTATGGTTACGTTGCAGGTTTCCACCATGTCAGCATGGATTAGACCAGCGGCCCAGGCGTTTCTCTAACAAATATACATAACTCCATGGACTTCCAAGCTCCCCTTTTATTTCACACCAACGACATCCATAGATAAAAGAGCATGATATAACCTAGGTACAACGTACCAAGTGCAATGTTGAAAGCGTTCCCCATGACAGCATGGTTCTGCTAATTCCCAACAAATAAGTGCAAGCATATACAACATAGACGACACAATGGTTCAAGTTTATTAAGGGCAAGAAAAGTAAAGTGTGCCATCAAGTTCGTGAGAGCTTTAATCACTAGTTTTCTCATAACAAGTTTAATTCGGAAGGTAAATAATAACATGAATATACTTGGAATAGCATAAGATAATAGGTAGGTATGGTGGACTCTTTGGAATAACTTGGTTTCGGGAGTTGGATGCATGAGTGGAACTCATACTTGGTTGTGGAGGCAAGCAAAAGACAGGGAGGGACAAACTAAGAGAGCAATAATGGCCATAATCATGCAGAGCGACAAAACATCATTGATCAAAGCATAAAGTGATACTACAAGTTGAAAACTAAAGGATCATAAAGGCTATGGTGACTTGAGATTGTCATAACATGGTGTGAGCATGCGCCAACTTAACCCAAATAAAGCGTCAAAGGAGAATACCAATATATTATGCTTTAATATGCTAAAACAACGCATGATTCATCCAAAGAACATTAAGCAATCTCAATTGTTTATAAAAACTCATGCTACCGCAAATAACACTAAGCATAAAGCCAAAAAAATATCAAGCATGGCATGACAAAGCATAGGCCACGGTCAAAAAGAAACTCTCCTTAACACTTAAGCACGAACTTTATTACTCTTTTCCAATCCAAACCAAACTATTTGAAAACCAATGTATGAAAGAGGGGGTCCAACCAATTTATTCAGCAAACCAAGCAAACCAAGAAAACAAAAAACCAAAATGAAAACGAAAAAGAAGACGCTCCAAGAACAACACAACTGTGCATGAAACAATAAAAATGAAGCGTTTCGAAGAAAAGCTAGGATTTTTATTGATGAAGAAGGGGATGCCTTGGGCATCCCCAAGCTTTGACGCTTGTACTTCTTGGATATTTCTTGGGGTGAAATGTGTGGCATCCCCAAGCTTGAGCTTTAGTCCATCCTTCATCTCATTACTCATTCCTTCCATACACTTGAAATTTTTCCTTGATACAAAACTTCACACAATCTTTATTAGCAACATTAGTGCACTCAAGATAATAAATCTTAAGGTTCAGTTTTAACACCAATAAAACTTCCATTAAAACATTAGCTACTGTAGCACTTCCCTCAAAAAGCTCAATTCCCCAAAAGAACTCAAAAGGGAACCAACAAGAAGCAAATGCAGAAAATGGCAGAAATCTGTCCAAACAGACCAGCAGGTAAAGACAAATTTTCTCGAAGACCTTCTGTTGCTCAAATCAAAAAGTGTTGAACTAACGAAAGTTAGATAACAACCTGGGGCAGAAGCACAAACATTCACGCCTCAAAAGGGCATACAGAGATTTTACACGAAGTTTTACGGTGAAGCACAGAAATCTGTTTCGGGACAGCAACTTCCCCAATCATTATTTCTCTCTCAATAGAGGTTACTCTTGGCACAAAAAAACAAATAAAAAGGATAAGGAGCGGTTATTACTGAAGTAATAACTTCCAAGACTCATCTAAAACTTTTGGGTTATCTCCCAATAAGTACTTTTCTTTAACGCCTTTAAGTTAGGCATGATAGTTTGAGAAGATGCTCACATAAGAAATATGAATTGAAGTAAAAGAGAGCATCAAGAAGCAAATTCAAAGCACATTGAAGTCTAACCCACTTCCTATGCATAGGAATCTTGTAAATAAACAAATTATGAAAGCACAAAGCAACCAACATAGGAAAGCAAAGCAAGTGCACCTTCAAGACTTTCAACATAAAGAGGGGAAACTTAATATTATTGAGATGCATACAACCATGTTTCCCTCTCTCATAATAACCTTCAGTAGCATCATGAATAAAATTAACAATATAACTATCACATAAAACATTCTTATCATGAGCCATATGCATAAAATAATTAATACCCTCCACATAAGCATAGTCATTCTTATTAATTGCAATGGGAGCAAATTCAACAAAATAGCTATCATTATTATTCTCATCACCATAATCATCAAATATAGGAGGCATATTGTAATCATTACTTTTCTCCTCAATAGAAGGTGGACTGAAAATATCATATTCATCATTGTAATTATCATATATTTGAGGTTTTGTATCATCAGAAGCAATAGAATAGCTATCTTCCAAAGCTAGGGAACTAAAAAGATCATTATCATAAAAACTAGCTTCCCCAAGCTTAGACTTTTCCATAGCATTAGCAATAACGGTGTCGAAAGAATTCATACTAACAACATTGCTATTAGCATGCAAATAAAGTTCCATAGGTTTTTTAATTTTCTCTCCAAACACTTCATGTCCTACATCACGATAAATACTATAAAGCTCTCTAATTTTGTTGTTGTTTTCCATTAAGCCTAACTAGTGAAAACAAGAAACAAAAAAGACAAAATTGCAGAATCTAAAGGAAATAACTTCGAGCACTTACACCGGAGGATCTGAGTACCTTTCACCTTACCTCCCCGGCAACGGCGCCAGAAAATAGCCGTTCATCGTGGGAGGTTCTTCTTATTTAATCCTCCGGTGTGAATACCTTTTACCTTACCTCCTCGGTAACGGCGCCAGAAAATAGGCGTTTGCCGTGGGAGGTTCTTCTTCTTTAATCCTCCGCTGTGAATAACTTTTACCTTACCTCCCAGGCAACGGCGCCAGAAAATAGCTTGATGTCTACACACTTCTATTTTTTGAGACAGTTGTTGGGCCTCCAAGTGTTGAGGTTTGTAGAACAGCAGCAAGTTTTCCCTTAAGTGGATCAACCAAGGTTTATCGAACTCAGGGACGAAGTGGTCAAAGGTATTCCCTCTCAAGCAATCCTGCAATCAAGATACAAGAAGTCTCTTGTGTCCCCAACACACCCAATACACTCGTCAGGTGTATAGGTGCACTAGTTCAGTGAAGAGATAGTGAAATACAAGTGGTATGGATAATTATAAGTGGTAACGGTGATAGAAAATAGCTTGATGGCGTGGAAGAGATTAAAGGTAAACTGAAATAAAGATGAAAGCAAGCAAACATGTAACAGATCTAGATACAAACAGTGTATCAATGCTTAGAAACAAGACCTAGGGATCATACTTTCACTAGTGAACACTCTCATATAAATATCTTCCCTTTATGATACTACTCTTAACTACTCTCCGGTTGGACACTCTAATCCATGGTAGGGCTATAACAGCACACCTCAAAGTTCATCTTTCCCATGTAGAAAACCCCACATTGTCACCTTGAGCACTAGATGGTTCCAACAAACACCACAATTTCATAGAGATATCCAACTCCAAATATAACTCATAACAAGTATTTGTAATCTCTAGCCTAAGTGCCACCATGGTGTGCACGCCGTCACTTTCACACACATGGGGAGAGCAGAGATCTATTAAAGCACTTGAGTAGCAAAGTAGATCTACTTGATTACAAAGCTCATGATCACAATATGATCATGCATAGAGAGAGAGAGAGATGAACACATAGCTACCGGTAGAACACTTAGCCTCAAGGAAGAACTACTCCCTCCTCATCATGGGAATCAGCAATGGTGGTGGAGATGGTGGTGGAGATCGATGGAGATGGCTCCTGAGGCACTTCCCCGTCCCGACAGGGTGCCGGAACAGAGACTTTCTATCCCCCGAATCTCCCCTTCGGTGGCAGTGGCGCTGCGGAACTTTTCGTGGCTGGAGGCTTGATTATTTAGGGTTTTTGCCTCGGGAGGAATATATAGGCAAAGGAGGCAAGGTCGATGGCCAGCCAGGGGGCCCACACCATGCCCTGGCGCGGCCTAGGATTGCCCGCGCCAAGGGGGTGTGGCCACCCTATGGCCACTCTCCGACTCTCCTTCTCGCTCCGTGAGTCTTCCGGGAAAATAGTAAGTTTGGCTTTTGTCCCGTCCAATTCCGAGAATATTCATTTTCTGACTTCCTGGAACCAAAAACAGCAGAATACAGGCAGCTAGCACTTATGGCTCTAGTTAATAGGTTAGTCCAAGAAATCATATGTAAGTTACTCCAAAGTGTGGACAAAACACAAGAAAGTAGATAAAACCAAGCATGGAACATCAAAAATTATAGATACATTTGCAATGTATCAATGACCCATGCAGAGAAGTTGGATCCATCTAACTTCAGCTTTTCTCCTTTTAACCAATCATTAAAAGGGAAGGTATTCTCGGGGAGAACCATTTTCTACATTTATAATTGCAAAAGGAATTTAGACTAATTTATAATTAAATGAGTTAATGATAACTCCACTCAGAAACACCTATCCCCACAAGGGTTCCTAGTGATAACACGACCCCTATCAACCACATCTCCCCCGATTGACACGGCCATCGATGTGGGTTCAAAGGTGGACGCTAAACGTCGATCACATCATTCATGCGACTCGTGCTCGATCTTTCGACCATCCATGTTCCGAGGCCATGCTTCTATGGCGTGCTAGGATCGCCAGCTTAACCTTAGTGTATTCGTTGTGCAACATGGCTTACACCCACTGTATGCGAACATAGATATGTCTAACACCCAGGCCTGTACCCTGGATCGCCTCATACCGAAGAACTTTCTTGGTGGTGCACACTAAGGGGGAACACAATCGTTGGTAATGTTAACAGGGATCATCTTATTAGGCTACCGTCGAGTATCTAATACTAGCACACAATAATATTTACAAACAATAACATTGAATGTAAATGCGATGTGATATGGTCCTTCATGTCGTGATCTCCATCCGTCGTCATTGGATTCCGGTGCCAGGGTTCTGACGCCGTAGACACCATGGTACCGGTGTCATTCTGGCGTGGTAGTCGTCACCTCCATGACTATCTACTACTACGTAACAAAAGGCGATCACTTTACCTTTGCCACAACCATATCACAAAGCAACGCCCCCTGCAAAACAAAGTTAGACGCCTCTACTTTATCTTTGCATGTTTTACGTGGCTGAATGGGCTTTCGCACAAGAACCGTTCTTACCTACGAACTTTCAGCACAACGCTGATCAAGTAGTTGTCTCTACTACACACCTTTCGGGGCCCTCCGTTGCAAATGGTATACCAACTAATGTGAGAGAGACAGACACCCCCCTAAGCCACTTTATACGGTACAAGCCGTATGTCAGGCGTGGACCAGTCTCGCGAATGAACGCGTAAAGTCGGTTGGGGGACGCTTCATCAAGCATTACTGTGGTATACACAAGTACACGTGGGAGGGTAACAACTAAAACATCAACGCCCACACGCTACATCTCGTGTGTTCTACCCGTACTAGCATTACTACGCATAGATCTAGCTCTAATACTATTGTTGGGGTTCCGCGTATGAAAACAATAATTTTTACCCTACGCCCCTGAACCCCTGAAGCTGCCAGGACCTATCTATTAGTAATACAGTAACAGGAGGGGCTTTTCGCGACCTTACCCTTGAAGACCGAAAAGCGTTGTCAACGCTCAGGAGAGTGTGGTTGATGTAGACGAGCCGAAGCCGACCTCAAGGTCATGACGAAGTCCTTCCGCTATAATGGCTCGAACGACTTGAGTGCCTCAAGTACGACACCTCGCGGGGAGTTACACACGTCTGATGCCTGACGATGACTCCCGCTTCCCTGATCCAGCAGCAGTTGCGGAAGTAGAGCTCCTGGATCCGAATCCCGCGGTGTGACGGCGCTCCGGGGTGAAGATGTCTCTCGTTCGCGCAGTCCAGACTTGGGACCACGGTCACGAGAGAGAGGGGGGGAGGGAGAAAATATCAATTAGAGGTCCTCCCAAAAGTGAGAAGACCTTTATTGATTATTGGTGTATTTAATTTGGCCAAATACCCCCACTATATATAGGGGGAGGGGAGGTACTACCTCCCTCAAAGTCTCGGGGTGGGACTAAAGGAGAGGAGGGGGAGGGGAGGCCGCCAGCCACCTAGTGGGCCCTGCGCAGGGGGCTAGGCCCAGCCGGCTACCCCCCTTGGCCCCTTCTCCCTCTCTCCTTTGCCCTAATGGGCCCTCTCCCGTCCGGGAATTGGCCCATTAAGCCTTTGACCATTTAATTGATTTTTCTCTTTATTAAATAATTATAAATAAATGATTAAATCAATATTTAACATTCATTCACATATTATTCAACTTCCATGGCTATGGAACACCTTCCGCCTCCACTCCGGTTATCCTCCGGACTTACCGAAACCCTTCCGGTTTTCTCTCTACTATTCTTTGGTGATTCTTCCGATCCTATAAACACTCTCTAAGCATCATCAAGCCCTTAAGCGTGATACCCCATGGTTTGGGAACACTCCAGACAAGGTCGGGACACTCCCGCACCAATGATCGACAAAGGGACCTGGATGGCCATGTGACCCCTGTGCATTCCACGAAGATCGACAAAGGGACCTGGATGTCTTATTCCCTTTGTCACTCGATACTTGCATTGTCCGAGATCTAATCAATGACATCTCCATGTTGTGTTCAATCTCGTTACCGAAAAATGCTACTTGACTCATTCTGACAAGTGATATCCCCGTGATCAAATCACACGCTGCGCAGCTATTGGATATAACTTCTTCGAGTGGGCCCTTTAAGTATCTTCCCGTCACATGGACGGACAAATCCCGCTCTTGACATATATTGCCTCTACGGTTTCCTATGAGTACCTGAACACACCTTTATAACCATTGTATTACCAAGTGGCGCTTGATGCTATCTACGCACTCTTGGGAGACAGTGATTGATATAGCCTCACGGTCTAAGGAATAGTCTACGAGGATCCATTTCTAATCATCGTAACTTGAACTTCGTGACATGATCGGGTCACGATGTTTAGGTTGGGTATTGGTTCATCATCTCATTATCGGAATGAGATGACTCCATTTCCAACTGGCATAAATGACACATGATCAGGAAACATGATCATATGTTGACCAATGAACCAGTGACGAGAGTTTCACTAGGTACCCCTGGTTGTTTGTATATCACACATGTATTGATGTTTCCACTCAATATAGTTATAGCATGATATAAAACTTAATCATAAACTATATGAAATATGATAATAATCCTTACTACTATTTGTCTCTAGGGCATATTTCCAACACTTTTCATGTACCACATATGGATCCACCAGAGTCATTGCATGTCTGTTCTTTCCACAAACCACATGGATCCACCATTGTCATTGCATGTGTGTTATTTTCATGAACCACATATGGATCCACCAGTGTCATTGCATGTGTATTCTTTTCATGAACCACATATGGATCTACCAGAGTCATTGCATGTCTATTCTTTTCATAAAACACATGGATCCACTAGATTCATTGCATGTGTGTTCTTTTCATGAACCGTATATGGATCCACAAGAGTCTTTCTATGTGTGTTCTTATCCTAAACCAGCACTAGAGCCATTGCATGTGTTTTCTTTGCATAAATCATATGGATCCAACTAGAGTCATTGAATGGTGGCCGTTAGATCATGTCTTCTAGAAGGCCCGCCCCAGTGAAGAACGAGATCCCATGAAGAACTAGTTGTCTGATCCGATTGTTGCAGACCGTTCGATTGGGCTGCGTGGACGAATAAGATGGTTCTTCGTAAGAGCGATCTGCGAGTAGGCTGTTCTGCGACATGATTGGCTGCGCTTACATTTTCACTTATATTAGTATTATTTCCACTCCCATATAGCCTACTAGTAATATCATAGAGCTCATGAGTGAGCATGTCTACTCCATAGTCCCCTCCTCCACCACACGTCACCGTGCCCGAACGACGCCACCGGATTTCGTGCATTGCGCCCGGACGGCAGCCTCTGATTCTCGGGTCGGTACCTTTATGCTAAGAAATCATTTTACAAGATTTTGAATTTATCTTACATATTCCTACTATTTGCCGATCTAACTACTGATCTTTTATCCGATTTCTCGACAAACTTCAGATGTGGGACATGCCGCAGCCGAAGAATCTGGAGATCATCGCGTGCAAAATCGCAGCGACATTCCCGCTCGCGTGCTCCCACCTAGGATGATTTCGCCGTTGCTTCTACTACGAGCTCCCACTCCATTTGCTCGTGTGCCCGCACGACGCGTGCTCCTCCACGGAGTCGGGCTGCAACTACATCGGCCCGCCGTCAGAGCTTGTCGTCCACCTTGCAGAGGAGCACTTGATCCAAGTGATTAGGATCTCGTACGACCACGACCAACTTCTCAAAGAGCTGGTGCTATTCACTGACTCGGCATGCCGCCAGTTAAATTTCTAGGGGGAGGACGGCTCTATTTTCGTCCTGACCATCACCACCGGTGTACCGGGAACCAGAGATGGTCCCACCATCGTGTGTGCGGTATGTGTCTGGTCGGTCTCGGTAGTCTGGCCCTTGTACATGGTACACATGTGGGCGAACGCCCAGCCATCGTCGTCTGATAGCATGCTTGTGCTAGTCGAGGTGCCAAGCTGCCCGATGCCGCAGGAGGTGGAGTATGCGGACCCGAGGTCGATCCTATGCGTTCCATCTTAGTACCTTGTCGGTGATGGACCATACAAGCAGATGCATTTCTACATTTATATCGAGAAGACCGACATGGATTTGTAGTACTTTTGTTGTCGATAAGTATTAGACTTAAATGATGCTTCTCCGGTGTGGAGAGCATACGTGTTGCACGAAGGTATCCCAGTTGTAGTATTTTAGTACTCCATAATAATTCGACTAGTTTACTTATCCGACGCCATCAGCTTGTTGTTGTCATGTTGCAAAGTCCACTTGCTCTAGACAGACAATCAATACTGCTTGCTCCCGCCTGTTAGTGTCACGTGTTCCGTGGGCCCACCTGTCAGTATCCCCACTTCTCTTCCTTCATCTTGAAGCGACAGTCCCCACTTCTCTTCCATCCTGCCACTAACGTCTAATGGTTGCAATCTAATTTCATTGGTTTGTTTACATGAAATCTACGTGGATCCTGCAACATGCAAATGGCATATACACAATTTCTATAGTGGAAGCACTTACACACTATTATTGCACATATTTCTAAATATAGCTCGCCAAACCCATTACAATAATTGTACTCGCGCTAAACACAACCAAAATTGCAACCATCCTAAACAACATCTAAACCCATATCACAGTGCTGTCATCGGAGTCCACCTCGATTGGTGACACCGCCATGCTCTTCCCAGCGACATCCACTCCCGCACGTGGCTTGCCCTTCGCTAAGGAGGCAACAATGGCATTCTGCATTGCTTCGTCCCTGTCGTCCTCCACATCGGAATCAACAATGATGAAGGGGACAGGGTTGGCGTGGACCGAGCCCCATCGCGCCTGGTGGCTCCTGCTCGAGCTCGACGCCGCATCAGTCCTTCTACAGGTAGGCGGGTCCGAGCTCGGAGACATAGCTTCATCGCTCCGCTCAAGAAACCATGGCCATTTGATACTGCGACGGTAGCATGTTGGGGTGATTCCACCGCGGCAAGCCCAACCGAGAGCGGATGGATCTGCCGGCGCGAGCCATTACAGGTTCCGAGGGAGTAAGAGTGTGGGCCAGACGTGTTTGCTTCCTAAGCAAGGCCTCCTAGTGATATGTACGTGGGCAAGGTGCCAAAAAAATTCGTCCAATGCACGTGAGAGGGCCTTTGAACCACAAAGGTGCGAGGTTCGGTTGACAAGTCCACACGCTAGGTCCCCCACCTGTCAGCCGAATGTGGACGGTAGGATCCAGCCCGAGTTATTAAGTGGGGATAAATCACGCTTCACCGTGCCACTACTCTGACATCCAAAGGCTCCTCTTTCCTCTGCCCTCGCTCATGACTTGCAACTCATGCAGTTCGTCTCGGGCGGAAACAGGGTCGGCTCAACAACGTCAGGCGGGTGCCCCCATCAGGTACCAGAGGACGCCCTACGATTACTACCCCGATATGTTGTGTTTGTGTGGTGAGAACATGCCGAGATGGATTTCGTGGACCGACAAAAATACTGCAGGAAAATTCAGCAACTACAGCATCAGAGCGGTAAGTAGATACTGTAGGTACAATGGTAACCAGGATCTGAAAAGCGTAATGTAATTTTTTTTGTTTCCTTCGATCTACTTCGCAGGAAGTGAGGGGAATTGGTTATGACAAGTTTGTGCGGATTGAAAATCCACTGACAGGTTTTCGCAAAGAGCTTGTTCAGGATCTACGTGATGCTGTGTGGGACAAGAAAGAGGAGATTCGTGTGTTGGAGCGAGAGATCCGGGAGCTTCGCCAGGTGCAGGAGAGGCAGGAGTAGGGAGGTGGTGAGATAGACGGGCTCAAGATTAGGCCATATATTGGAAACAATTTCCTCAATATATGGGCATTATATGTTGCCTTTGTAGTTTATGGTGCAATGTCATTGTCCAGCAGCTGAAATAAGTTGCTACTTCGTGGAGTGTAGCATCTAGCTTAGAACTTGTTTTTCAGCTCAGAATCTTATCATAAGTGTAATGCTAATAGCAGGGATTTACTAAGCACCTATAAATAATTCATTTCTGGGCCACTAACATCCATCGATTTTGGAGACCCGTTAACCGCTCAGCTATCGCAGTCCTAGTGGTGCGATTGTTCAGATAGTAGTGGCATAGTCACAGTTTCGGATTCAACTAGTGGCCTCGGCCGTATCCAATCCTCAAGTCACGATACATTTTACTCCAAGTACGGGAGGCAGATTGTTTCGGCCGATAAGTTCCACGCACACGGCTCTAGAGTTTAACCGAACTACATATATAGGTTCAAGTTCAATACATTATTAGGCTTCTACACTGCTAGCATTCTTCCTCTGCTTGAGTGACAACTTTCTTCGTCTTTCCTTCATGTCCACTGTCTTCTTCATTTCCTGCCTTCTTCCTCTTCCTGGGTCCCAATTTTGTTTCCTTCACATACGCTGCATCTCCGGGTCGAGGGAAGTTAGGCCAATCAGCACCAGAGTCTTGTCCAGCATCATCACTCCACTCGTTTTGGTTTTCTTCCCGCAGCAAAATCACTGAGTCGGCTATCTTGTTTCTTACCTTGCGCTTCCTATAAAAAATAGTACAAGGATTACTACCTTATATCTATAGACTATATACATTTTTTTGAATGTACCATCTCATACCTAGGTTTGGGAGCATTAAGGGGACAGCCTTTTAAGATGGCACGTCTTGCATCTTTTTTAGCCCTTGTTGGTAGCATAGAAAGCCGAACCCTTCTTCTCGAGAAAATTCTTAAACCTATTCACCTGAGGTCTTCCTGTGCCTCTTTTTGTAACTAGCTGGCAAAGCTCCAAACTCAGTTGGACTTGAGGCCACTCAGATGGGTCTGTACATGGCTCGATGGATCCAGCGTACACAGCTCTAAACTTTTCCATTGAGTAGAAGTCTGACAAATACTGATCCAAATGTGCTAGAGTTCTTTTCTTCACCAAGAAGGACAAGGCGTGGTCGCAAGGTTTCCCGGTATGATGCCACTCTAAGCAGGTGCATTCTCGCAGATGGATGTTCACAACACCCCGTTTGCCACTCTTGGACATATCGACCACCTCACAGTTGCTGCTGGTTGATGGGAGAACCCTAAGATGAGCAAGTCCTCGGTTTCTCTTGTGTAGTTGCTATTCAACTAGCGGTAGCATATGTCCTCTAAGTCTCCTACCGATCTATCTCCTTATATTTAACATCTTCATGATCATACCATGTATGATGTCAATCAAGATATGAACATGACGCACGTTTATGTCCTTCACCTAGTTATTCAGGCATTCTGCAAGGTTGTTGTTTATGTAATCAACTTTGATGTTAGGGTTGAATTTACTCCTCTTCCATAGCTGCGAATGATGGACGGCTAAGTACTTCGGAAGTTCTGGGGCTTCCGCAAAAATCTTTCTCATGAAATATTCGTCGCTACTAGGTTTGTAAGCTCTAGCAGCAGGAAACATGTAACGAAATACGCTGCCTGCATAGTGTGAGTACAAGTTGAGCATCATATGGGCATGGCATTCTCTACCTTCAGCTCGTGGGAACAACTCCTTCACTGCATTCGTCAGCCCTTTGCATGCATCTGTGGATATAGCCAATGGATCCATGTGGCCTATTGATCTCCTGAACTACCTCATAAACCAGACCCAACTTTCCTCTATTTCTGTTTCAAATAGCCCGAATGCCACTAGGAACATCCAGTTGTGACCATCAAGTGTTGTGGTAGATGGCAGGCAGCATTTCCATTTTCCAGTTAGGACAGTGTTATCTACACTCAGATCTGGCCTATAGCCGTCCTTGAATCCCTAGATGCAAGGTTTAAGCACAATGAAAAATCTTTTGCCAGTTAGGACAGTGTTGTCAACACTCAGGTATGGCCTACAGCCGTACTGATTCGGTGTCAATCTCCACGACACTCCCCGGACACCTTGCTTGTACCTCCGCCTTGAAGTTGTACAGCATCTTGAAGCTATTAGTCCAATCCCCGTGCAAGACTCTCAGAGCTTTATCTTTAACTTTCCAAACCATGTAATATGGTAGGACAATGTTGTATTTAGAACCGAGGCTAGTATGAATATTCTTCGCGGTCTTCTTAGGGTTATCCTTTAGTATGGACATATCTTGTATAGCCACCCGGTCCGTGTCAGCCATTTAGGATTTCAGTTTTCTGCCTGTCGGACACATGTGTAGAGAGCCCATTTTGTTCACCTGCAACACAGATTCATTTAAAAGATAAGCGGAGTCGACTCATTGCTAGAAAGATCTTGCATAGCAATTGTAGTTATAAAGTGAAAAGAGAGGAAGTTCTAATGGTTTGCTGCATTCACTGCCCTGGTACCTAATTTCCTTTGACGCAGATAAGGCTCTTGATGTGATCCTCCATGGACAATGTACCTCGACCCATCCATTCATCCACGTTAACCTGCAAAAGGCCTCATACCTCTAGGCAGTGTTCTCCAATCGATGAATGTTGAACTCCCCCTTGATACAAAAATGTCGTAACGACATCCTGAACTCATGCATGCTCCTGAACTCGGTGCCGACCGAAATTATAGGATACTCGTGGGCATGTTTCATTTCTTCTACTTCAACACCCCAATCATCGACTGGAATGCCAGCCTCATCGTTAAGTTCCTCGTCATCATCGCCAGATTCTTGATCCTCTGTAGTGCACTCTTCTTCATCTGATTCAGAATCTTGGCCATAGTCTCTAATTCCTAGTACGGCACACATCATATTGACTCCCATGGGTGGGGATGCACCATTATCTCCACCTGGATAGACCGGAACATTTCCCCAATATACCTCACCGGCAACTCTGTTTTATCCCAGACACTCGGTTGGTTCTGCTGCAACCAGATGGGGTGGTCTTACGTTTGCACGTAGCCCATGTTCTTTAGTAGAAAAATAGCAGTCAGAATCTATTTCATCTTGACTGTACAGAACGCTCTTGCTCTTCTTGTGTACATCCTCCTTTCTGATGTAATCTTTCCTGATGGTATCAGTAGGGCTTGACATCTGCGTTCTGTTCCCCATCGAACTAGGCTTTTTGCTGCCGCTCTTTGGTGTGATCTTCTTCCTACTTCCCCTCACGGGTGTTGGCTCCAGGGTGTTGGCATTATTGCCTGACCTCTGTGGTGTATTCTTCTTCGAATTAGCCCATTTGCTGCTACTATTGGGTGTGTTCTCCTTTGTGCTGGCATTATTGCCTGACCTCAGTGGCGTGTTCTGCTCCAAATTAGCATTTTTTCTGCTACCACTTGGTGTGGTTGCCTCCGTGCTGGCCATCTTCGCCTTTTTTCTACCACTCCTGGAAGTGTTCACCACCGTGCTATCCCTCTTAGCGTTTTTGCTGCTACCATTTGGTGTGGCATTTTGACTGGATCTCACGGGTGTACTCTGTGGCGTGGTGCCTTTTTTTGTGCGACTCTTGGGCGTCCTCGTCTCTAGCATGGTCTCCTTGGTGAGGTTCTTCTTCAGGGTGCCCTTTCTGGGGATGCTCTTCCTTCTCCTCTTTATAACGCTCCTCTGTAAGACTCTCCTCTGTTCGAAGCTACCCTCAGTCGCACAATCGCCAGTGATGCCATGGATCAAGTCACGCATGTCTTCTACAAGTCCATCATCTCTTGTTGAAATCCAATTCCTCTCCAACCATTTGCACTATCAAGTGGATGTACACTTCACCTCTATAATGTTTTCTTATAAACGGTATGACTAAATCGCTGGTATCTTTCACTTCTATAGCATTTTTACTCCTATTATCAAAATATACCAAACGTGCTACCTGGGAGGACTCCCATAGCACCTTCACACATAACGATCCCATCAGGTCAGATAACTGTACCACTTTAGGATCGTATCTGCCAAGGATTACATCAAACTCCTCATAGAATTTTTTTGTGCCATCATCTAATGTGCAATATACTCCTCGACACTGATACGAACGATTACTTTGTCATCATCAGGTTCTGCAGGATAGAAACCTCCGAGGTTCGAGAGGTGGAGCGGCACCATCAGACCCAGCCACAATGCCACCATCGCCATCACCAACATCATCGTTAGCTGGAGCAACCTCGGTGGAAATACCAGGACCAGGAGCAAGGCGAGATCCCTTAGCAGCGGGAACTACAATACCTGGTGGAAAGGCAGGGCCACGGCTAACGGCAGCCACAATAGGAGCAGCTGCTGCGACGCCATATCAACGATCAGGAGCAGTTCCCACAACATCAGTATTTCGAGTGCTAGCAGAGTCCATACCAAGAGCTAGTTCTAGACCTGCAGCTCGCTGAACCTGAGCACGGGTTCGAGGAGGAGCAGTGGGGCAGCCTCCGGAAGCCTTAGTTTGCTCAACAGCGGCAGGGATTGATTCAAAAACAGCTAGATCAACAACAATACGAGGACGACCAGTACCAGCAGATTCTAGAGCAGGGGTTCACACAACTTGAGCACGGTTTCGAGGAGGAGCAACAGACAAGACAGCGGTCTTGGCAACAACTGATGCAGTCGCCCGGGAACTTTGGTACCGCAAACGAACAAGCCCGATGCGCTGGTTGCCACCTCCGTCCCACGCCACCAGCTCCGTCGAGAGCGACGTCGATGGGGCGACGCCTCCTCCCGCATATGTCATCGCAGACCCCTGCTGAAAGAACATTTCATGGTTTCCTATGTTTTGTGTGTTAGATAACAATACTGTAGAGATCATTCATGTGCGCTAAGTGTGTAGGAAGCTTTGAGGGGGGCCGGATAATCCGCCCCACCAAGGGCCGGATAATCCGGCCTACCTCATCGCTCAAAGGAAGCCAAGGTGCGTCGCTCGGTATCCGGTCGGATTTTCTCCCGGAAAATCTGAACTGGGGCGGTTTTTCCTCCCCAGGCCGGATAATCCGGCTGTCGCATGGGCCGGATAATCCGGCCCCCAGTTTTCGAGCAAAAGGAGCCAAGGTGTGTCGCTCGGTATCTGGTCGGATTTTCTCTGAAAAATCTGAACTGGGCCGGTTTTTCCTCCCCAGGCCGGATAATCCGGCCCTCGCATAGGACCGGATAATCCGGCCCCCAGAAGTTGATCAAGGGCAAGCTCGGCGCGACGCTCTGATAGGGGGCAGATTATCTGCCGGATATTCCGAGTCTGGGGCGGTGTTTTCCCCAGACCGGATAATCCGGCCCTCACTTGGGCCGGATAATCCGGCCCCCAAAGTGTCCAACGGCTGGTTTCTGAAGGGGGTATAAATACCCCTTCTTCCCCAAAGTTCAGAACTCTTGATTCATTCGAAATTGTCCAGACATTGTGCAAGAGCTCTCATTCTTGATCTCCCACTTCAACCACCCGAAGGTCTTGATCTTTGGGGGAATTGAAGGAGGAGAAGTTCATCACCATCATCAAGAATCAAGCGCTTCAACATCCAACAAAGTCATGCAAGAAATGGCGTCATTCAAAGTGGCAGCAAAGAATGCTAAAGATGCCCGTGCTCGGGCCATTGGAATGCAAAAGGGTGTTAATGTGGCTCTCAAAGCCATTGTTGTTGAGCAAGAGGAAGATGAAGGAGCTTTTGAGGGGGCATCCATGGACTGTCCCAATGAAGTCAAACGTGCTCATGGTGAGTACATGGCGTTTTATGCAAGGAATTTTTGGAAGGATCTTGCCAAAGCCAAGTCTGAACTTGAGTGCAAGAACAGGTCAAATGGAAGAAGAGTGGCCCAAGATTGCGAACTTGAGTGGCCCAAGATTGCGAACTTGCTTCAACTGTGGAGATAGAATGCACTTTATAGCCGAGTGTCCTTATCAAAATAGAGAAGACAATGGTGGCAGGCTCATTCTTAAAGAGAAATATAAAGCACTTAAGAAGAAGCCATTTATTAAGAAGAATGGCCCTTTCAAGAAGCAACCCAAGATTGTATTGGTAGCACAAGAGGAATACTCCTCCACAAGTGAAGATGAAGATGATGATGATAGTTCCCGCGAGGTGGCTGCTATAGCGACCACATCGACTCCTTCATCTCTCTTCAACTCGCCAAACGAGAACGTCATCAACAACAACGCCACTTGCCTAATGGCAAGAGGGTCCGAGGTATCAACTTCTAGCTCTTCATTTCCTAAGACTAACATAATTTTGGATATGGATGATCATGACAGTCTTAAAATGAAAAAAGAACTTATTGCTTTGGATACTTTTTTCACTAACCTACAAGGTGAGCACAAACTCCATTTTGATGCTCTTATGAGTCAACTTGCTCAAGCCGAAGATCTTCTGGAAGAAAAGGGCAGAATTGAAAGAGAAGATGCGTTGGAGATAGCTTCTTTGAAGAATGCCTTGGAAGAGGAAGAGGAAGCTCGAGTATCTTTGGAAGAGAGACTCAAATCCATTGAGGAGTCACAGGAAGAAGCTGTAGCTCAGCTCATCAAAGAACGTGAACATGCTCTTGCCAAGGTAAAGAAACTAAAGAAAGAAAAGATTGACTTTGGGGCTGTTCATGCTAGACTTTTGGAGAAGTTTGATAATCTCGAAAGTGCTCACAAGGCATTGAAGAGTGATCATTCTACTTTAAATGAGTCTCATGACCAGCTTCAAACTCAATTGAAACGGCATGATGTGCCAAGTACGTCCACTTTATCCTCTGGAAAAGAAGACCTTGCAAGAAGTTCTCAACAAAAAGGTAAAGGAGTTATTGATGAGATACTAATCAGGCTAAGGACAAACAATAGGAAAGAAGGTCTTGGTTACATACCCAAGACAAAGAGCAAGAAAAACAAGAAGAAGAAGAAGAAGAAGAAGAAGAAGAAGAAGAAGAAGAGCAAGACTGCTCAACCAAAGACTAGCAACATTACCAATGACAAGACTAATTATGATGGTTTTGCAGGGGCCAACAATCCTAACTTTGAACTATATTGCGATTATTATGGTGATGTTTATGCTAGTTATGTAGGCCCATATGATTGTTACATTCGTTGGTCTATTTGGGTTCCCAAGACCCTTGTTACTAACATGAGAGGACCCATTGAAAAATGGGTACCTAAAACCAAGAAGTAATTTTCTTGCAGGGCTATGCTTCCGGTGGTTCCAAATGGGTACTCGATAGCGGCTGCACGAGTCATATGACCGGAAGCAAGGAGATCATCACGGAGATGCGGCCAAACCTTGATCACATAACCGTCTCCTATGGTGACAAGTCAAAATCTGAGGTATTGGGTCTCGGCAAAGTTGTGGTGGCTCACGATATTTCTCTCGTGGACGTCATGCTCGTTGAGACCCTCGGTTACAACTTACTTTCAGTTCACGCCCTTGGTAAGATGGGCTTTGCAGTTTTTATTGATGCTGATTTGGTGGTACTCTTGTGGAGCAAGTCTCTAAAAGTCGCTTTCGTCGGATATGTCGAAAATGACCTGTACGTGGTGGACTTTTTGGGGAAAACCACTACAGGCCCGATGTGTCTTTTCGGAAAGGCTGACGCGGGTTGGCTATGGCATCGCCGACTAGCCCACGTCAATATGAGAACTTTGCAAAGTCTCCACAAGGGTGGCCACATTCTTGGACTAAAAGAAAATGTCTCCTTTGCCAAAGATCGTGTTTGCAGGGTGTGCGTTGAAGGAAAAATGCATGACTCACCTCATCGAAGGAAAACTATTATCTCATCAAAAAGGATTTTGGAGCTCCTTCATGTGGACCTTTTTGGACCTCCATCTCATGCAAGCCTCGGTGGGAAGAAGTATTGCCTAGTGATTGTTGATGATTACTCAAGATACACTAGGGTTTATTTCTTCAAGTTGAAGAGTGAAACTCAACAAACAGTCATCGACTTCGCCAACGAGGTTGAAGATCAACACAACGTCCCCATTCTGGCCATAAGAAGTGATAACGGCTCTGAGTTCAAGAACTACACCTTAAATGAGTTCCTAAGTGAAGAGGGGATAAGACATCAATATTCTGCTGCTTACACCCCTCAAAAAAATGGTGTAGCCGAGAGGAAGAATCGAACTCTAATGGATATGGCAAGATCAATGTTAGCCGAATTTAAATCTCCATATAACTTCTGGGCTGAAGCAATCTCTACTGCTTGTCATTCATCTAACCGATTATACCTCCGCAAGATCTTGGACAAGACTCCGTATGAAATACTTACTGGTAACAAGCCAAACATATCATACTTTCGGGTATTCGGGTGTAAGTGTTTCTTTCTTATCAAAGGAGTTCGTTTAACTAAGTTTGAATCTAAAGCTTTAGAAGGTATTTTTGTTGATTATGGTGCCGAATCCCACACTTATAGAGTCTAAAATAAGCTCTCCGGAACTGTTGTAGAATCTTGTAGTGTGGCGTTCGAGGAAAATGACGGTTCCCGTGCGGAGCAAGTTGGTGTTTGTGATGCAGATGTTGAAAGACCCCAAGATGCCATAAGAAAAATGGGCGTGGGATTTTTCCGCCCCATTGAGGAACCCCTTGTGGCGGATCGGGAAGGACAATGCTCTTCCCATGAAGAGCCCTCATCTACACATGCCCAACAAGTTCCCACCATGGGAGCAAATTCTGCACCATCTCGATCAACTGCTGAAGGTCAAGTTGTTCTAGAAAACTCTAGGCCGGATTATCCGGTGGATGCCGGATTATCCGGCCACCCCGCTCCAGCTGACCATATTACTCCTGGTGGTGAAGATATCAACGCAAGCTCCAGGCCAGATTTTCCGGCAAGCCCCGGATTATCTGGCCCCTCGCCAGTTCAAGCAAGCCCTAGGCTTCCTGATGATGCTGCTACAAATACTCCCAGGCTGGATTATCCGGCCTCTCCATCAGCCGGATTATCCGGCTCTGACTCTACAGTTCAGCAGCCTCCTATTACGGCTACTGACTGACCTCAAGGGCACGCGTCACCACCACATGCTGCTGATATTCCAGTTCCTGATCAAGGTCGAGTGAATGCTTCCAATGAAGATTCGAGTGATGAATCTACCCCTCCAAGAGACAACAAACTTATTGAACTTCGTAGCAAGGCTCGACCTGATCGAAACCTTGAGTTGAGGGTTCACACTCTCGACAAAGTTGTTGGTGATCTTTGATGAAGGGTTTCTACAAGAAGAGAATTGGCCAGTTTTGGTGAGCATCAAGCTCGTATCTCTATGGTGGAACCTAAGAAGGTCTTTGAAGCTCTTGAAGACCCAAATTGGGTTGTTGCTATGCATGAAGAATTGAATAATTTCGAGTGCAACAAAGTCTGGAAACTCGTGGAGAAACCCAAAGAGTGCTGCAATGTTATCGGCACCAAGTGGATATTCAAAAACAAGCAAGACGAGAATGGCATTGTTGTGAGGAACAAGGCTAGACTTGTGGCACAAGGTTACTCCCAAGTTGACGGCATTGAGTTTGGCGAGACCTATGCTCCAGTGGCTCGCCTTGAGTCCATCTGTATCCTTCTTGCTTATGCTGCTCATAACAATTTTAAGTTCCAGCAAATGGACGTCAAGAGTGCCTTCCTTAACGGTCCTCTACATGAGTTGGTATACGTAAAGCAACCCCTGGGTTTGAGGATCCTAACTTTCTGAACCATGTCTACAAACTCGATAAGGCACTCTATGGCCTTAAACAAGCCCCACGTGCGTGGTATGAGCACCTTAAAGAGCTTTTGTTAGATCGTGGCTTCGAAGTTGGGCAAATCGATCCCACTCTTTTTACTAAGAAGGTTAAGGGGGAGCTCTTCGTCTGCCAACTATATGTAGACGATATCATGTTTGGTTCTACTAATAAAGCTTTTAATGATGAATTTTCAAAGCTTATGACTGACATGTTTGAGATGTCCATGATGGGGGAATTATGGTTCTTTCTTGGATTCGAGATCAAGCAACTTAGAGAAGGAACCTTTATTAATCAAGCAAAGTACATCCAAGACATGCTCAAGAGATTCAAGATGACGGATCTAAATGGTGTCGCCACTCCGATGCAAACAAAATGTCATCTTGAACTTAACCCACATGGTAAAGATGTGGACCAAAAGGTATACCGGTCCATGATCGGTTCTCTTCTTTACCTCCGCGCATCTAGACTCGATATTGTGTTGAGTGTGGGAGTGTGTGCAAGGTATCAAGCGGCTCCTAAAGAAAGCCACTTAGTGGCGGTCAAGAGGATCTTTCGATATTTGGTTCATTCCCCTAACTTTGGTCTCTGGTATCCCAAAGGCTCCAATTTCTCTTTATGTGGTTATACTGACTCAGATTGGGCTGGTGATAAGGATGATCGTAAATACACTTCTGGATCTTGTCAATTCTTGGGAAGATCTCTTGTATGTTGGTCTTCTAAAAAGCAGAATTGTATATCTCTCTCTACCGCCGAATCTGAATATGTTGCTGCTGCTAGCGCTTGCACTCAATTATTGTGGATGAGGCAAACTTTAAAGGAATACGGTGTCAATTGTGACAAAGTGCCTCTTTTATGTGATAATGAAAGTGCAATCAAAATTGCGTACAATCCTATTCAGCACACAAGGACGAAGCATATTGAGATTCGGAATCATTTTATTCGAGACAATGTTGCTCGCGGCGATATTGATCTATCCTTTGTGGGCACGAAGAACCAACTTGCGGATATTTTTACAAAGCCACTTGATGAAGCAAGATTTTGCTACTTGAGGAATGAGCTAAATATCATTGATGCCAGGAGCTTGTCTTGATTACCCATGCACTCACTCGTACATCTCAATCCTTCTTGGGTCTAGGTGTGGGCATGGATATAGGGGGAGTGTGGTCCTAACTCATTGGGCTAACCCTCCCCCCATAATGCCAAAAGCAAGACAAATCATTTCTCTTAATATCATTTTGTGATATGTGAGCTTATTGATGAGTATTGGCCGTGAACCCAAGATATATCTTCGAGGTGTCACACCATACACTCCAACAAGGTGGCCTCGGCCACCACCCTCTCCCTTGAGGAGAATTGACTCTTTTTGGTTGTTCTTTGCTATCTCATGTTCTTATGGGAATCACACTCAATCTTGTCTTTTATTTGATTTGGATTTTGCAATTTTGAGTGTCTAGTACTATCTCAGTTTGGCTCTCTTAATCCTAAGCCTTCCCCTACCCCTAAGCCATCTATTCTAGCACACAAGTCCCTTGTACACCTAGTGGGGGTGTTGTTTGGGGACGCACGGGCCTGGTTCTGTGTATAACAGAGTCCCAGATTTGAGGCCGGATAATCCGGCCCAAGTGTAGGCTGGATAATCCGGCCCTAGCGAATTTCATCTTAAAGGGCAGGGCTTGGGGGGAAGGGCTCATAATGAGCAGCACTTCTCCCCCAATGCTCTCCTCCTCCTCAGCCGCCGCTTGCCGTCCCCCACCCTCCCCGGAGCCTCTCCGGCCACCTTATTTTCCGGGCCTCCCCGGATCTTCTTCTCCACGCCTCCGGGTACCTTCTCCTCCGTGTTCTTCCTCCAATGAGTGAGGGTAACTCCCTCTCTCCCCATCTTTGGCTAGATGTGTAACTTGTTGGGTGGAACATTGTCTAGAAGGATGTGTTTTCGCATAGAAATCGTAGTCTTACAGTTTCTAGGCCCGATCTACTTTGTTGCATTCAACCTAGGTGAAATCGAAAATTTCTGCCAGGGCCGGATTATCCGCCCCTGGCCAGGCTAGATAATCCGGCCTGACAGATTCGATTCTGGTTCAGTTTCACTATGGAGTATGCATTGAGTAGTTTTGTCCTATGAACTTTTTGACTACTTTTTCCATGCTCTCTCTTGGACTTTTGTGTATACTTATCCCCTTGCTATCACCCTTATTCTCCACACAGGTGGTTCCGGTGTTCCCCAGACCTACAGGCGCCTCCCTCGCGCCAAATACTTTCGGGACGACGGACAGGGTAACTTAGTGGACGAAGTTGAGTTGAGGAGAAGAAAGAATGAAGAGAAGCACATGGCTGAACAGACAAAGAGGACTAGGAAGGGGGTGTCCAAGAGGAAGGGCAAGGAGCCCAAGATCTACTAGAGGACTTTGGATGCGGTCTCCTATTCCGCCATCCGTCACCATGACTTGTTTGCTGAGCTACCTTGTGATGATGAGCTAGGGGATACTCGTTTTTGGTGTGCAGAACAGAAGGGGATCTATGAAGATATAGATGCCAGGCTGAACATTAGGCCTATGCACCCACTGGTACTTGCTGATGCATTGGAGAAGGCTCATCTTGTGGATGCGATGTATGTGGCTGAGAGGATGGGGCTGCACCATCTCATGTCTCTCCAGTGCTCCTTTGACTCTGAGGTGGTGAAGCAGTTCTTCTCCACTTTGGTTATTTGTGGGGATGAGCGTCGCACTACGATGTGGATGACTCATGACAGGCCTATGACTGCTGATTTTCACGTGTTTGCTGAGGTGCTTGGATACTCTTTCCGCAGCAGGGATAGAGCCAGTGGCCACCGGATCATCACCCAGCTGAAGCCCAACAAAGATGCAGCTCTCTCTCCTTGCACTGTGGACAATGGCATTGTGGGCACTGTGGCTGGCCTTGCTCCCATCTATGCTGCCTTAGTGGGTCTCTTCCGTGACTCCATTACACCGAGTGGGGGCAACAATGACAGCATTCGTGGTCACCTTGTTCAGCTACTTCAATTTTCTCATGAGGTTGCCTCTTGCGAGGATGAGTCAGTGCAGTACAGGCTGGATGTCATGGACTTCATTTACCATGAGCTGTGTGATGCTATGTTCAATCGTCTGTCCATGCCCTATGCACCCTACATTATGCTGCTCATCCGGCACATGCTTCCTGTTGAGGAGTTCCACATTGACTCGGTGCACAAGGCCAAGAAGATCTACAACAAGGTTTGGAAGACCTCTCACCCCTCCTCGGCTCCTAAGGGCCTCATGAGGGATGCCTCCTGTTGCCCGTGAGATCAAGCAGCTGAACTGGTTCCAGCGTAACATTCTCTGCATGGGCGTGGACACGCGCAAGGGTCAGTACGAGGCATACAAGTAGCTCCATGAGTTGGCTCACTCCCAGCAGCTCATTCTCCACCATGTGTCCGGTGCCTCGGGTGATCCTCCGGCTCCTACTTCTCCCACTCCGTATGCTTGGTGGAACTCTTCCTCCGGGTTGAACTATGGTGAGCTGGAGCATCACTTGTTCCCCTCTGTGCCAGCTGCTGATGATGAGGATGAGGAAGGTGACACTGAGTAGCTTGAAGACGAGGACGAGAATGAAGACGAGGAAGAGGACGAGGACGAGGACTACGAGTGATCCCGTGGGGCGCTAGCATCACTCTTCTCCCTTTTTGGTGTCTCGATGCCAAAGGTTGTCCGTGGATTTGCATGGGTCAAGCATACGCACTTGCATTTTTCTATTCGTCGTTTTCTTGCTTATGCCCATTTAGCGTTGAACTTTAAATTTGTGATTTGTGGTTGGTTGAAACTCTATATGGTTGTCTGGATTATTATGCCTATGGATTTCATCTCATGCATTATGCTTATGGAGCTATCTATTCATATCCTATTGCTAGAGGTTTTGTCATGGAAGGCGATTATATTGGTTATCCGGTAATGATTGTGGCTTATGTCAAGGATGCCTTCCCTCTACCTCGGTGGTATGTTTTTGTTGCTTATATGTCTATGGAATAGATTCACCTATTTGTGTGCATTTGTATTCCAATGCAAAATTCTATTATGCACACATTGAGGGGATCTCTTTCATAGTTATTACTGTTTGTCTTGTGACTTTCTCCTGCAAATCCTAGTATTGTCATCTAACACCAAAAAGGGGGAGATTGAAAGAACATTTCATGTTTTCCTATGTTTTGCGTGTTAGATAACAATATTGTGGAGATCATTCATCTGCGCTAAGTGTGCAGGAAGCTTTGAGGGGGGCGGATAATCCGCCCCACCAAGGGACAGATAATCCGGCCTACCTCATCGCTCAAAGGAAGCCAAGGCGCGTCGCTTGGTATCCGGTCGGATTTTCTCCCGGAAAATCTGAACTAGGACGGTTTTTCTTTCCCAGGCCGGATAATCCGGCTGTCGCATGGGCCGGATAATCTGGCCCCCCATTTTCGAGCAAAAGGAGCCAAGGTGTGTCGCTCCGTATCCGGTCGGATTTTCTCCCGGAAAATCCGAATTGGGGCGGTTTTTCCTCCCCAGGCCGGATAATCCGACCCTCGCAGAGGACCGGATAATTTGGCCCCTAGAAGTTGATCAAGGGCAAGATCAGCGCGACGCTCTGATATGGGGCGGATTATCTGCCGGATATTCTAAGTCTAGGGCGGTCCCCAATGTGTCCAACGGCTGGTTTCTTAAGGGGGTATAAATACCCCTTCTTCCCCAACGTTCAGAACTCTTGATTCATTCGAAATTGACCAGACATTGTGCAAGAGCTCTCATTCTCGATCTCCCACTTCAACCACCCGAAGGTCTTGATCTTTGGGGGAATTGAAGGAGGAGAAGTTCATCACCATCATCAAGAATCAAGCGCTTCAACTCCTCTCCATTCACTTGGAGAAATTCGTGATCTAGTATTCTTGCCAATACCTAGATATTGTTTATTGTATTTGATAACTTTGTTCTTGTGGCAGCTTGTTGTCATTTCGGGAGCCTCCAAGTTGTTGTGGAGTTGTTGCCCTGCTAGTTGTGTAAAGGCGCCGGTGCCCACCTCAAAGGGTACCTATAGTGGAAAGTTGGATCAGGCCTGTGGTGGCGAGATCCATCAAAGAACAGGGTGAGGCCTATTGTGGCGTGGTGGTCTTAGTACCGCCCACCCCTTCAACGCAGACGTACTTCCCTTAACAAGGAAGGAACCGCAGTCAAACAAATCCAGTGTCTCCGCGTGCTGCACTTCGGTTTACCCGTTCCTCTTCCACTCGCTCTTTACTCGCTAGTAGATAGGTTTCCATATAGGGAAAATTCCACCTAATAGTTTATCTAGAGAATTTATCCTTTGGGCTAAGCCTAAAATTGAAAAAATATTAAAAATTGGTGTAGCACCTATTCATCCCCCCCTCTAGGTGCCCATACGATCCAGTTCACCCGCTTCGCCTCCCGAACCCGGTAGTGGTGAGTTGAGCTGCCGCAACCCTAGAAAGGCTCGCATTAGGGGGAAGGTCCATTTGTGTCGATCGGTTGCCAATGTATTCGACAATTGGTTAAATGGGATTCGGGATAAATATGGGACTTTATTTAGGGTGGGAGCGCTTGCCATTATTTGGTCGCTTTGGCTGTGTAGAAATGACAAGATTTTTAATAACATAGTTTCTTCTTCCTTGCAGGTGGTTTATCGCGCAACGGCTATCCTATGATCATGGATTCCGATCCAACATATGGAGTTCCGAGACTTGTTTGTGGAGGTGTGTACCCGATTGGAGGATGTGGCGAGGGATATTTTCTCCCGACATGGATGGCAACGTGATTTGCGGATTGAGCTACCTTAGCCGTCGGCTGTTTTATTTTGTTATTTGGATTGTAATTTTCGTACTTTCGGTTGATTCTCGTTTCGTGGTTGATCGGCTGTGTGCATCCTAGTTATGCAGAGGCTGGGTGTAAACATTGCCTTTGAGTAATAAAGTGCGCTCATTTCAAAGAAAAAGAGAAGCGCGATTCAAAGAGAAATACTCCAGGATTCATTGCTTTGGCTTCAATCGTAATCATAGGCTGCACCGCACCTGGGCAACTGAAAGTGCGACATACTCGGTTGCTTCCCCGCGATGTAGTGCAGCAACTGAGGAGTAAAGCTTCAAACAGAATCATGACGTCTCCGTGCCTATCTCCGTCCCTCCCTTGGATGTTTTCATCCTTGGCTAGCTTCGCTTCCACTCGTGGAACTACTTTTGCACTAATTGCTGCCTACTTGGCATAGTACAATTTCTAGATTCTAACCCGGTAGCGAGAGGAGTGTGTTGTATATATATAGGCTGCACTTCAGTCAGACTGTCAGGGCACGCGTTTTTTCTTTGATTCGAGTTGTGAGTTTGATGAGCACAATGGCCGTGCAGAGAGTGGGTGTTGGCTGTCGGCTCCGTCGTGCACTAGCAGTCCTCTGTACCTTGTGTTGGACATCCTCCGTCAGGTTCGCCGCGGGTCAGACCGGGCAGCTAAGCGTCGATGCCTCGCTGCAGACTGCAAGGAAGATTCCCGACAAGATGTTCGGCATCTTTTTTGAGGTGAGACTACGAGTCTAATTTGAATTTTCTTGTTAAATTACGACCGCTGAAAACTATGCAACAAGCTATAAAGGTGAACTGTATTATCGCTCTTTGTTTCAGTCAGGCCATTTTATTTTGAACGGGTCAGGCCATTTCGCTTGGTTGCTATTTAGGCTATGCAGCTATACTGGTTAACTGAATCTGATAGGATTACAGTATGCAGCTATTTCTCAAATTCTCAGTTCGTCTCAGTTCAACAATTGGAACCTTAGAAAAAATTAAATGCTACAAAGAGTACGACATCAACAACAATCACTAATTGGAGCCATTTTTGGTTCTACTTTTAGGAGATCAACCATGCTGGTGCTGGTGGGTTGTGGGCAGAGCTTGTAAGCAACAGAGGTAAGGAAAAACATCCATGCTATTCTAGATACACACTTATACCTGAGAAAGTCGTTCAAAGTTTAGGATATATGTTACTGGGTCAAGGGGAGAGCTTTTACTGTCAGGCTACACGAAAGCGAATCAGAGATTCGTGGTGTTGTCTGGCGTCCAGGTTTTAAGTGCCCACAGCGTAGACAGCCTGCAGATAATCGAGCACAAGTCCAAATGTTACAACTTAGCTAACGATGAGGTCAAATTGCTTTGATTCTATTTATACGCTTGTATAAGCGATCGAAGCATTCTGTTACAACATGGTACAAAGATGCGTCGTTTCCTCCGTCGTCGCCTCCCGTATGGTACCTATGACTATGCTGTGACTCCTCGACCACACAAGAAAAACACAGATCGACCATCCATCCGGTGACTCCCTAATAAGAATTAAAAAGAAAAAGCATGCATGGTTAATTACCTGGTGGCTGGATGTCCATCGATCGATACAGTACATGCACAATACTCGGCCGTCCAGATATCAAGGACTCCATCTTCACCTCCACCTCTCTAAGGCGGCGGCACCGATGAAGCACCATGGCCAGCCACTCGTCTAGCCAAACTCTTTTGCCTCCGTATCATCTCTCCCATTTCTCTCCTCTCCACCCCTTGCCGTCGCCCGTCGATCGATATAGTATATGCAGAAAACTCGGTCGGCCAGATATCAAGGACGACTGACTCCATCGATCTTCATGTCCACCACCTCTAGGGCGGCCGTGCCGATGAAGCACCACGGCCGGTCACTCGCCTAGCCAAACTCTTTTGCCTCCGTCTCATCTCTCCCGTTTCTCTCCTCTCCTCTCCTCTCTTCTCCACCCCTCGTCATCGCCAAAGTCCAAAGTCACAAGTCACGCGATACCCGCACGCGGCTTGTGACGAGCTGCTCCTACTTATAGAGAGGAGGCCGGAAGGCTCGACAAGTTTTTTGAACCGTTTGATTTTTTACTAGGGCGGACGGGCGGGCGGGAAGAAGCTGAAACTTCTTTCTCAGTTCGCTCTTCCGATCCCTTCCTTTGTTGCTAGGAGCGCATGGATGGATGGGCGCCCCAGATGATAAGTGCCGCGGATAGCTCACGTGGTGGACGCTAGCTAGCCAATTAATAAAACTTCTCGTCGTCTCATGTGTACGCGAGCGCCCGTAGTAATAGTAGTAATTAATTGCGGGAATACTAATTGCCCGTTGCATATGAAAGGTTGGATAGACCCTCTAGAAATCATGACCCTTCTTTGATTCGTTTCCAAAAATCATGGTGATTAGTTTTCCCAGATACTCCTGTCACCTATGCAGATGAATCGGCACATAGGTCACATTTAGCTATCTATTTATTTTACTCATGAAATTATACTCCTGTAACTTCGATTCGTTTCCAATAATTAATTCAGGTAATCGCATCCAAGTGAGTACTCCCTCCGTCTTAAAATAGATGTCCAAAGTTTTTCTAAATTTAAATGAATCTAGATACTAAATAGTTTTTAGATACGTCTAAATTTTAAAAAAAGTTTGCGACGTCTATTTTGAGATGTAGGGAGTATGTCGGGTACATATGACTATCGCATCGCATGCACGAACACTAGTAGAAATGGGCCTTTGGTTCGGGCCATTAGTCCCGGCCGTGGCTGGGGCCGGGTCTAATGGTCCGAACCAGACGGCCCGAGGAGGCCGAGGCACTATGTCCCGGTCCGTAAGGAACCATTAGTCCCGGTTTGAGATACAAACCGGGACAAATGGGTCTGGGCCGGCGCGTGTGCTCCTGGCAGAACCTTTAGTCCCGGTTTGTATCTCAAACCGGGACTAATGGCCTGGCCCTATATATATGCACCCAGCCCTCCACTCTCTCCTGTTTTTTTCCTATGTGAGAGGTGGGTATAAACTTTGCGCTAACTTTTTTTCTTCATATGCACTAGAGGTGTTCGGTGAAATGCCTATTAGAGCGATGCCACTTGAGTTCACACAAGACAAAATATGATATGAGGTGCCAGAGCGACACTTAAGGTTTCTCCTCTTTGTTTTGAAGTGTCCTAAAAGGTTAGCAACTATTTTCTCGTTTTGACTGCGTGGTACTAATTTAAGCATCGTGATTGCGTTTGATATATATGCATGGTTGTATGATGCAGATGAGCCAGCCATGGATGTACGGTGACCGACGCTCTGACGCTTATAGAGAAGGCGTATGTTCTTTTCGCCTTGTGGCCGAGGCGAACAAGCGGCGGGATGGTTCTATGTGTTGTCCATGTGTTGAATGTCGGAATGAGCAGGCTCACACTTCCTCAAGAGTCATTCAGAGCCACCTGCTTCGGTCCGGTTTCATGTCCGGCTATAATGTTTGGACCAAGCACGGAGAAAGAGGGGTTATGATGGAAGACGGCGATGAAGAAGAGAACGATGATGACAACTACTTATCTATGTTCCCTGAATACGATGATACCGCAGTTGAAGATAATGAAAAAGAAGGGGGTGCAGAACGGGAACCAGATGAGCCCGTTGATGATTTTGGTCGGGTCATTAGTGATGCAAGGCGAGACTGCGACACAGAAAAGGAGAGGTTGCAGTTCGAGCAGATGTTACAGGACCACAACACATTGCTGTATCCAACTTGTGAAGATGGCCAGAAGAAGCTGGGTAGCACACTGGAATTGTTGAAGTGGAAGGCAGAGACCGGTATAACTGACTCGGGATTTGAAAAGTTGTTGGTAATAATGAAGAAGCTGCTTCCAAGAAATAACCAATTGCCCTCCAGTACGTACGAAGCAAAGAAACTTGTCTGCCCTCTAGGATTAGACGTGCAGACGATACATGCATGCACTAATGACTGCATCCTCTACCGCGGTGAGAAGTACGAGAATATGGATAAATGCCCGGTATGCACTGAATTGCGGTATAAGATCAAAAAGATGACCCTGGTGATATTGAGGGCGAGCAACCCAGGAAGAGGGTTCCTGCCAAGGTGATGTGGTATGCTCCTATAATACCACAGTTGAAACGTTTGTTCAGAAATAAAGAGCATGCCAAGTTGTTGCGATGGCACATGGAAGACCGTAAGAAAGACGGGATGTTGAGGCACCCTGCTGATTGTCGGCAGTGGAGAAAAATCAAGAGAGACTTCCCGGACTTTGCTGGTGACGCAAGGAACTTATGGTTTGGTCTAAGTACCGATGGCATGAATCCTTTTGGGGAGCAGAACTGCAGTCACAGCACCTGGCCCATGACTCTATGTATCTACAACCTTCCTCCTTGGTTATGCATGATGCGGAAGTTCATTATGATGCCAGTGCTCATCCAAGGCCCGAAGCAACCCGGCAATGACATTGATGTGTACCTAAGGCCATTAGTTGATGAACTTCTATAGTCGTGGGCCAAACCAGGTGTACGTGTGTGGGATGAGCACAAACAGCAGGAATTTGACCTACAAGCGTTGCTGTTCGTAACCATCAATGATTGGCCTGCTCTTAGTAACATTTCAGGACAGACGAAAGGATACAATGCATGCACGCACTGTTTAGATGAGACTGAAAGTATATATCTGGATAAATGTAGAAAGAATGTGTACCCGTATAATTGTCGTTTTCTTCCGCCCAGTCAACCCTTAAAGAAGAAAGGCAAGCATTTCAATGGCAAGGCAGAAACCTGGACGAAGCCTGTCCCCCATAGTGGTGCTGATGTATTTGGTATGGTCAAGGATTTGGATGTAATCTTTGGAAAGGGTCCTGGAGGACAACCTGTTCCGAAAGACCCCATTACCAGACATGCACCCATGTGGAAGAAGAAATCTATATTTTGGGAGCTACCCTATTGGAAAGTGCATGAGGTCCGCTCTGCAATCAACATGATGCACCTGACGAAGAATCTTTGCGTGAATATTCTAGGCTTCCTAGGCTTGTATGGGAAGTCAAAAGATACCCCGGCAGCACAGGAGAACCAGCAACATCATAAAGGACGAGACGGCAAGCATCCAGGGCAGTTTCAAGGGCTTGCCAGCTACGCTCTTACCAAAGAAGAGAAGGAAATCTTTTTTGAAGTCCTTTTTAGTATCAAGGTCCCGTCTGGCTTCTCGTCGAATATAAAGGGAATAGTAAATATGAAAGAGAAAAAAATTCAAAACCTAAAGTCTCATGACTGCCATGTGCTTATGACGCAATTGCTTCTGGTTGCATTGAGGGGAATTCTACCAGAAAATGTTCGACTAGCCATTGTGAAGGTATGTGCATTCCTCAATGCAATTTCTCAGAAGGTAATCGATCGAGAAAGTCTATCAGGATTACAGATTGATGTGGTCCAATGTCTGGTCAGCTTCGAGTTGTTGTTCCCGCCATCCTTCTTCAATATTATGACGCACCTCCTAGTTAACCTAGTCGAAGAGATTAGAATTCTCGGTCCTATGTTTCTACACAATATGTTCCCCTTCGAGAGGTTCATGGGAGTCTTAAAGAAATATGTTCATAGTCGTGCTAGGCCAGAAGTAGGCATCACCAAGGGCTATGGAACAGAGGAGGTCATTGAGTTTTGTGTTGACTTTCTTCCTGACCTTAAGCCGATTTGTGTTCTTGAATCTCGGTATGAGGGGAGGATGACTGGAAAAGGCACACTAGTAAGGAAATCAATGGTATGTAGGGACGGACATTCTTTAACTCAAGCACACTACACAGTTCTACACAATTCCACTGTGGTGGCTCCGTATATCGAGAAACACAAGAATATTCTACGCTCCGAAAACCCGGGGAAGCCTGAAACCTTGATTAAAGGGGAACACGAGAAGTATTTTGGCCATTGGTTGCAGACACATCTCATGAATAACACCACTGTTGGAGATAAGTTGTACTCGTTGGCCAGGTTACCATCTTCGACTATATGTACTTTCCAAGGGTATGAGATAAATGGGAATACATTTTACATGATCGCCCAAGATAAAAAGACCACCAACCAAAATAGTGGTGTCCGCTTTGATGCAACAGATGACAATGAGCAGATTGACACATATTATGGGTACATAGAGGAGATATGGGAACTTGACTATGGACCTACTTTTAAGGTCCCTTTGTTTTGGTGCAAATGGGTCAAGCTGACAGGAGGCGGGGTACATGTAGACGAAAAGTACGACATGACAACAGTGGATCGCAACAATCTTGCGTACATGGATGAACCGTTCGTCCTAGCCAACGATGTGGCTCAGGTTTTCTATGTGAAGGACATGTCTACCAAACCGAGAAAAAGGAAAGATAAGCAAAAGAGTACAGAATACGATGAGCCAAAGCGCCACATAGTTCTTTCAGGGAAAAGAAACATCGTGGGAGTGGATGATAAGACAGACATGTCAGAAGATTACAATAAGTTTCATGAAATTCCGCCCTTCAAAGTGAAAACTGACACAAGCATCATGTTAAATGATGAAGATTCTCCATGGCTACGTTGTAGAAGAAAACCACAACACTAGATGTTGGTGATGTGTAATAATGTATTAAACCTTTTATTTGAGACATAAATCTATGTAATTAAACCTTTTATTTGAGACATAAATCTATGTAATGTATTAAAACTTTTATTTGAGACAGAGGTGGGAACCGGTGGAAAGCGCAGGAACGCAGTGGCGCAGGAAACTTTCATCCCGGGTGGGGGCTCAAACCGGGACAAACGACGGGGCGGCCTTATCTGGGGGAGGCTTATCTGGGAGGGCCTTATCTGGGGGGGGGCTAACCTTTAGTACCGGCTGGTGGGTGCAACCGGGACTAAAGGTGGTTTTTGTGTCATCTAACAAAACTGTCGGTGGGATAAGGACGCGTGGGTAACCTTTAGTACCGGGTGGGGGCTCAAACCGGGACTAAAGCTGTCGGTAGGATAAGGACGCGTGGGTGGACACACTGCTCGATGAGATAAAGCATGTAGCGCACGACGCCCTGTCGGAGGAAGAAGACAAAGTAGAAGCGGCGTCGTGCCTATGAAAGGAGCATCGATACGCCATGGCAAGCAACTCAACAAGCCAACATGTATGGAGAGTTTCATCCCCATGGATGGAGGAAAGGGTTGGGAAATCTCCCGTGGCGGAACTTCTCGAAGATGCCCTTGGTGCACACGCCCTATGGCATCTTCGGAAGTTCCGCCTCGGAAAATATTTTCCTGCTAGCCCATGAAAGACTCCATCTCCGCCTCCCTAGGGTCAGAGGTATGGTGGAAGCCACGTGATAGAGTGGAGAGAGGCGGTAGATATGAGTGTAGATGTGCTATGGCAACGACCAAGCCAACATGGATGGAGAGTTTCATCCCCATGGATGGAGGAAAGGGTTGGGAAATCTCCCATGGCGGAATTTCTCGAAGATGCCCTTGGTGCACACGCCCTATGGCATCTTCGGAAGTTCCGCCTTGGAAAATATTTTCCTGCTAGCCCGTGAAAGACTCCATCTCCGCCTCCCTAGGGTTAGAGGTATGGTGAAAGCCATGGGATAGAGTGGAGAGAGGCGGCAGATATGAGTCTAGATGTGCTATGGGGGAACACAATCGTTGGTAATTTTAACAGGGATCATCTTATTAGGCTACCGTCGAGTATCTAATACTAGCACACAATAAGATTTACAAACAATAACATTGAATGTAAATGCGATGTGATATGGTCCTTCACGTCGTGATCTCCATCCGTCACCGGATTCTGGTGCCAGGGTTCCGACGCCGTAGACACCAGGGTACCGACGTCATTCTGGCGTGGTAGTCCGTCGCCTCCGTGACTATCTACTACTATGTAACAAAAGGTGATCACTTTACCAACCATATCACAAAGCAACTCCCCCCTGCAAAACAAAGTTACACGCCTCTACTTTATATTTGCATGTTTTTTATGTGGCTGAATGGGTTTCGCACAAGAACCGTTCTTACCTACGAACTTTCAACACAAAGCTGATCAAGTAGTTGTCTCTACAACACCCCTTTCGGGGCCCTCCATTGCAAATGGTATACCAACTAATGCGCGAGAGACAGACACCCCACTAAGCCAATTTATACAGTACAAGCCGTATGTCAAGCGTGGACCAGTCTCACGAATGAACGCATAAAGTCGGTTGGGGGACGCTTCATCAAGCATTACTATGGTATACACAAGTACACGTGGGAGGGTAACATCAAAAACATCAACGCCGACACGCTACATCTCATGTGTTCTACCCGTACTAGCATTACTATGCATAGATCTAGCTATGATACCACTGTTGGGCTTCCGCGTATGAAAACAATAATTTTTACCCTACGCCCCTGAACCCCTGAAGCTGCCAGGACCTATCTATTAGTAATACAGTAACGGGAGGGGCTTTTCGTGAACTTACCCTTGAAGACCGAAAAGCGTTGTCAACACTCAGGAGAGCATGGTTGATGTATACGAGCCGAAGCCGACCTCAAGGTCGTGATGAAGTCCTTGCGCTACAATGGCTCCAACGACTTGAGTGCCTCAAGTGCGACACCTCATGGGGAGTTACACACGTCAGGTGCCTGACGATGACTCCCGCTTGCCCGATCCAGCAGCAGTTGCGGAAGTAGAGCTCCCGGATCCGAATCCCGCGGCACGACAGCGCTCCATGGTGAAGATGTCTCTCGTTCGCGCAGTCTAGACTTGGGACCATGGTCGAGAGAGAGAGAGAGAGGGGGAGGGAGAAAATATTAATTAGAGGTCCTCCCAAAAGTGAGAAGAGCTTTATTGATTATTGGTGTATTTAATTTCGCCAAATACCCCCACTATATATAGGGGGAGGGGAGGTACTACCTCCCTCAAAGTCTTTGGGTAGGACTAAAGGAGAGGAGGGGGAGGGGAGGCCGCCGGCCACCTAGTGGGCCCTGCGAGAAGGGGCTAGGCCCAGCCGGCCACCCCCCTTGGCCCCTTCTCCCTCTCTCCTTTCCCCTAATGGGCCCTCTCCCATCCGGGAATTGGCCCATTAAGCCTTTGACCATTTAATTGATGTTTTTCTTTATTAAATAATTATAAATAAATGATTAAATCAATATTTAACATTCATTCACATATTATTCAACCTCCATGGCTATGGAACACCTTCCACCTCCACTCCGGTTATCCTCTGGACTTACTGAAACCCTTCCGGTTTTCTCTCTACTATTCTTCGGTGATTCTTCCGATCCTATAAACACTCTCTAAGCATCATCAAGACCTTAAGCGTGATACCCCATGGTTCGGGAACACTCCAGACATGGTCGGGACACTCTCGCACCAATGATCGACAGAGGGACCTGGATGGCCATGTGACCCCTGTGCGTTCCATGAAGATCTTTTGTCGTTTGAACCGGGACAGTCGTGTCTTATTCCCTTTGTCACTCGATACTTGCATTGTCCGAGATCTGATCAATGAAATCTCCATGTCATGTTCAATATCCTTACCAAACAATGCTACTTAACTCGTTCCGACAAGTGATATCCCCGTGATCAAATCACACGCTGCACAACTATTGGATATAACTTCTCCGAGTGGGCCCTTTAAGTATCTTCCCATCACATGGATGGACAAATCCCGCTCTTGACATATATTGCCTCTACGGTTTCCTATGAGTACCTGAACACACCTTTATAACCACTGTATTACCAAGTGCCGCTTGATGCTATCTACACACTCTTAGGAGATAGTGATTGATATAGCCTCACGGTCTAAGGAATAGTCTACGAGGATCCATTTCTAATCATCGTAACTTGAACTTCATGACATGATCGGGTCATGATGTTTAGGTTGGATATTGGTTCATCATCTCATTATCGTAATGAGATGACCCCATTTCCAACTAGCATAAATGCCACATGATCAGGAAACATGATCATATGTTGACCAATGAACCAGTGACTAGAGTTTCACTAGGAACCCCTGGTTGTTTGTAAATCACACGTGTATTGATGTTTCCACTCAATACAGTTATAGCATGATATAAAACTTAATCATAAACTATATGAAATATGATAAATGTCCTTACTACTATTTGTCTCTAGGGCATATTTCCAACCCTTTTCATGTACCACATATGGATCCACCAGAGTCATTGCATGTCTGTTCTTTCCACAAACCACATGGATCCACCATTGTCATTGCATGTGTGTTATTTTCATGAACCACATATGGATCCACCAGTGTCATTGCATGTGTATTCTTTTCATGAACCACATATGGATCTACCCGAGTCATTGCATGTCTATTCTTTTCATAAAACATATGGATCCACTAGATTCATTGCATGTGTGTTCTTTTCATGAACCATATATGGATCCACTAGAGTCTTTGCATGTGTGTTCTTATCCTAAACCATCACTAGAGTCATTGCATGTGTGTTATTTGCATAAATCATATGGATCCAACTAGAGTCGTTGAATGGTGGCTGTTAGATCGCGTCTTCTAGAAGGCCAACCCCGGTGAAGAACGAGATCCCAAGAAGAACTAGTTGTCTGATCCGATTGTTGCAGACCATTCGATTGGGGTGCGTGGACGAATAAGATGGTTCTTCGTAAGAGCAATCTGCGAGTAGGGTGTTCTGCGACATGATTGTGTGCGCTTACATTTTCACTTATATTAGTATTATTTCCACTCCCATATAGCCTACTAGTAATATCATAGAGCTCGTGAGTGAGCACGTCTACTCCATACCCCCTCCTCCAACACACGTCACCGTGCCCGAACGACGCCACCAGATTTCGTGCATCGTGCCCGGACGACAACAGCTGATTCTCGGGTCGCTACCTTCATGCTAAGAAATCATGTTACAAGATTTTGAATTTATCTTACATATTCCTACTATTTGCCGATCTAACTACTGATCTTTTATCCGATTTCTCGACAAACTTGAGATGTGGGAAATGCCACAACCGAAGAATCTGGAGATCATCCCGTGCAAAATCGCAGCGACATTCCCGCTCGCGTGCTCCCACCTAGGATGATTTCGCTGTTGCTCCTACTACGAGCTCCCGCTCCACGAGCTCGTGTCCCCGCACGGCACGTGCTCCTGCACGGAGTCGGGCTGCAACTACACCGGCCCACCGTCAGAGCTCGTCGTCCACCTTGTAGAGGAGCACTTGATCCAAGTGATTAGGATCTCGTACGGCCACGGCCAACTTCTCAAAGAGCAGGTGCCATTCACAGACTTGGCATGCCGCCAGCTAATTTTCTAGGGGGAGGACGGCTCTATTTTCGTCCTGACCATCACGACCGGTGTACCGGGAACCAGAGATGGTTCCACCATCGTGTGTGCGGTATGTGTCAGGTCGGTCTCAGTCGTCTGGCCCCTGTACATGGTACGCATGTGGGCGAACGCCCAGCCATCGTCGTTCGATAGCATGCTTGTGCTAGCCGAGGTGCCAGGCTGCCCGATGCCGCAGGAGGTGGAGTATGCGGACCTGAGGTCGATCCTATACGTTCCATCTTAGTACCTTGTCGGTGATGGACCGTACAAGCAGATGCATTTCTACATTTATATCGAGAAGACCGACATGGATTTGTAGTACTTTTGCTGTCGTTAAGTGTTAGACTTAAATGATGCTTCTCCGGTGTGGAGAGCATACGTGTTGCACGAAGGTATCCCAGTTGTAGTATTTTAGTACTCCAAAATAATTCGACTAGTTTACTTATCCTATGGATAAGTAATTGGTGCCATCAGCTTGTTATTGTCATGTTGCAAAGTCCGCTTGCTCTGGACAGACTATCAATACCGCTTGCTCCCGCCTGTTAGTGTCACGTGTTCCGTGGGCCCACCTGTTAGTATCCCCACTTCTCTTCCTTCATCTTGAAGCCACTGTCCTCACTTCTATTCCATCCTGCCACTACCGTCTGATGGTTGTAATCTAATTTCATTGGTTTGTTTACATGTAATCTACGTGGATCCTGCAACATGCAAATGGCATATACACAATTTCTATAGTGGAAGCACTTACACGCACATATTTCCCAATATAGCTTGCCAAACCCATTACAATAATTGTACTCGCGCTAAACACAACCAAAAATGCAACCATCCTAAACAACATCTAAACCCATATCACAGCGCTGTCATCGGAGTCCACCTCGATTGGTGACACCGCCATGCCCTTCCCAGCAACATCCACTCCCACACGTGGCTTGCCCTTCGCCAAGGAGGAAACAATGGCATTCTGCATTGCTTCGTCCCCGTCGTCCTCCACATCGGAATCAACAATGACGAAGGGGACGGGGTTGGCATGGACCGAGCCCCATCGCGCCTGGCGGCTCCTGCTCGAGCTCGATGCCGCATCAGTCCTTCTATAGGTAGGAGGGTCCGAGCTCGGAGACGTAGCGTCATTGCTCCGCTCAAGAAACCATGGCCATTTGATACTGTGACAGTAGCATGTTGGGGTGGATCCGCCGCGGAAAGCCCGACCGGGAGCGGATGGATCTGCCGGCACGAGCCACGACAGGTTCTGAGAGAGTAAGAGTGTGGGCCAGGCGTGTCTGCTTCCTGAGCAAGGCCTCCTAGTAATATGTACACGGGAAAGGTGCCAAAAAATTTCGTCCAATGCACGTGAGAGGGCCTTTGGACAACGAAGGTGTGAGGTTTGGTTGACAAGTCCGCACACTAGGTCCCCCACCTGTCAATCGAATGTGGACGGTAGGATCCAGTCCGAGTTATTAAGTGGGGATAAATCACGCTTCACCGTGCCACTACTCTGACATCCAAAGGCTCCTCTTTCCTCTGCCCTCGCTCATGACTTGCAACTCATGCAGTTCGTCTCGGGCAGAAATAGGGTCGGCTCAACGACGTCAGGCGGGTGCCCCCATATGGTACCAGAGGACGCCCTATGATTACTACCCCGATATGTTGTGTTTGTGTGGTGAGAATATGCCGAGATGGATTTCGTGGACCGACAAAAATACTGCAGGAAAATTCAGCAACTACAGCATCAGAGCGGTAAGTTCCTACTTTAGGTACAATGGTAACCAGGATCTGAAAAGCGTAATGTAATATTTTTTGTTTCCTACGATCTACTTCGCGGGAAGTGAGGGGAATTGGTTGTGACAAGTTTGTGCGGATCGAAAAGCCACTAACAGGTTTTCACAAAGAGCTTGTTCAGGATCTATGTGATGCTTTGTGGGACAAGAAAGAGGAGATTCGTGCGTTGGAGCGAGAGATCCGGGAGCTTCGCCAGGTGTAGGGGAGGCAGGAGCAGGGAGGTGGTGAGACAGACGGGCTCAAGATTAGGCCATATTGTGGAAACAATTTCCTCAATATATGGGCATTATATGTTGCCTTTGTAGTTTATGGTGCCATGTCGTTGTCCAGCAGCTGAAATAAGTTGCTACTTCGTGGAGTAGCATCTAGCTTAGAACTTTTTTTTCAGCTCAGAACCTTATCATAAGTGTAATGCCAATAGCAGGGATTTACTAAGCGCCTATAAATAATTCATTTCTGGGCCACTAACATCCATCAATTTTGGAGACCCCTTAACCGCTCAGCTATCGCGGTCACAGTGGTGCGATTGTTCAGATAGTAGTGACACAGTCACAGTTTCGGATTCAACTAGTAGCCTCGGCCGTATCCAATCCTCAAGTCACGATACATTTTACTCCGAGTAAGGGAGGCAGATTGTTTCGCACACACAGCTCTAGAGATTAACCGAACTACATATATAGGTTCAAGTTCAATACATTATTAGGCTTCTACACTACTAGAATTCTTCCTCTACTTGGGTGCCAACTTTCTTCGTCTTTCCTTCATGTCCACTATCTTCTTCATTTCCTGCCTTCTTCCTCTTCCTGGGTGCCAATTTTTTTTCCTTCACATACACTGCATCTCCGGGTCGAGGGAAGTTAGGCCAATCAGCACCAAAGTCTTGTCCAACATCATCACTCCACTCGTTTTGGTTTTGTTCCCGCAGCAAAATCACTGAGTCGGCTATCTTGTTTCTTACCTTGCGCTTCCTATAAAAACAGTACAAGGATTACTACCTTATATCTACAGACTATAAACATTTTTTTGAATGTACAATCTCATACCTAGGTTTGGGAGCATTAAGGGGACAGCCTGCTGCTCTATGGCATATAAGATGGCACGTCTTGCATATTTTTTTGCCCCTCTTGGTAGCACAGAAAGCCGAACCCTTCTTCTCGAGAAAATTCTTAAACCTATTCACCTGAGGTCTTCCTCTGCCCCTTTTTGTAACTAGCTGGAAAAGCTCCAAACTCAGTTGGACTTGAGGCCACTGAGATGGGTCTGTACATGGCTCGATCGATCCAGCGTACGCAACTCTAAACTTTTCCATTGAGTAGTAGTCTGACAAATACTGATCCAAATGTGGTAGAGTTCTTTTCTTCACCAAGAAGGCCAAGGCGTGGTCGCAGGGTTTCCCGGTATGATGCCACTCTAATAAAGTGCATTCTCGCAGCTAGATGTTCACAACACCTCGTTTTCCACTCTTGGACATATCGACCACCTCACAGTTGTTGCTGGTTGATGGGAGAACCCTAAGATGAGCAAGTCCTCGGATTCTCTTGTACAGTTGCTGTTCAACTAGCGGTAGCATATGTCCTCTAAGTCTCCTACCATTCTATCTCCTTATATTTAACATCTTCATGGTCATACCATGTATGATGTCAATCAAGATATGAACATGACGCACTTCTATGTCCTTCACCTAGTTATTCAGGCATTCTGCAAGGTTGTTATTTATGTAATCAACTTTGATGTCAGTGTTGAATTGACTCCTCTTCCATAGCTGTGAATGATGGACGGCTAAGTACTCCGGAAGTTCAGGGGCTTCCGCAAAAATCTTGGTCATGAAATATTCGCTGCTACTAGGTTTGTAAACTCTAGCAGCAGGAAACACGAAATACGTTGCCTGCGTAGTGTGTTTACAAGTTGAGCATCATATGGGCATGGCATTCTCTACCTTCAGCTCACGGGAACACCTCATTCACTGCATTCGTCAGCCCTTTGCATGCATCCGTGGATATAGCCAATGGATCCATGTGGCCTATTGATCTCCTGAGCTGCCTCATAAACTAGACCCAATTTTCCTCTGTTTCTGTTTCAAATAGCCCGAATGCCACTGGGAACATCCAGTTGTGACCATCAAGTGTTGTGGCAGATGGCAGGCAGCCTTTCCATTTGCCAGTTAGGACAGTGTTATCTACACTCAGATATGGCCTATAGTCGTCCTTGAATCACTGGATGCAAGGTTTAAGCACCATGATAAATCTTTTGCCAGTTAGGACAGTGATGTCTACACTCAGATATGGCCTACAGCCGTAATGATTCGTTGTCAATCTCCACAACACTCCCCCGACACCTTGCTTGTACCTCCTCCTTGAAGTTGTACAACATCCTGAAGCTATTAGTCCAATCCCCGTGCAAGACCCTCAGAGCTTTATCTTTACCTTTCCAAACCGTGTAATACAGTAGGACAATGTTGTATTTAGAACCGAGGCTAGTATGAATATTCTTCGCGGTCTCCTTAGGATTATCCTTTAGTATGGACATAGCTTGTATAGCCACCCACTCCATATCAGCCATTGAGGATTTCAGTTTGCTGCCTGTCGGACACATGTGTAGAGAGCTCATTTTGTTCACTTGCAACACAGATCATTTAAAAGATAAGCGGAGTCGACTCGTTGCCAGAAAGATCTTGCACAGCAATTGTAGTTATAAAGTGAAAAGAGAGAAAGTTCTAATGGTTTGCTGCATTCACTGCCCTGGTACCCTAATTGCCTTCGATGTAGATAAGGCTCTTGATGTGATCCTCCATGGACAATGTACCTCGACCCATCCATTCATCCACGTTAACCTGCAAACGGCCTCATACCTCTGGGCAGTGTTCTCCAATCGATGAATGTTGAACTCCCCCTTGATACAAAAATGCCGTAACAACATCCTGAACTCATGCATGCTCCTGAACTCGGTGCCGACCGAAATTATAGGGTACTCGTGGTCATGTTTCATTTCTTCTACTTCAACACCCAAATCATCAACTGGAATGCCAGCCTCATCGTTAAGTTCCTCGTCATCATCACCAGATTCTTGTTCCTCTACAGTGCATTCTTCTTCATCTGATTCAGAATCTTGGCCATCGTCTCTAATTCCTAGTACTGCACACATCATATTGACTCCCATGGGTGGGGCTGCACCATTATCTCCACCCGGATAGAGCGGAACATTGCCCCAATCTACCTCACCGGCAACTGTTTTCTCCCAGACACTCGGTTGGTTCTGCTGCAACCACATGGGGTGGTCTTACGTTTGCACGTATCCCATGTTCTTTAGTAGTCAAATAGCAGTCAGAATCTATTTCATCTTGACTGTACAGAACGCTCTTGCTCTTCTTGTGTACATCCTCCTTTCTGATGTAATCTTCCCTGATGGTATTAGTAGGGCTTGACATCTGCGTTATGTTTCCCATCGAACTAGGCTTTTTGCTGCCGCTCTTGGGTGTGATCTTCTTCCTACTTCCCCGCACGGGTGTTGGCCCAGGGTGCTGGCATTATTGCCTGACCTCTGCGGTGTGTTCTTGTTCGAATTAGCCTTTTGCTGCTACTATTGGGTGTGTTCTCCTTTGTGCTAGCATTATTGCCTGACCTCAGCGGCGTGTTCCGCTCCAAATTAGCATTTTTTCTGCTACCACTTGGTGTGGTAGCCTCCGTGCTGGCCATCTTCGCCTTTTTGCTACCACTCCTAGAAGTTTTCACCACCGTGATATCCCTCTTAGCGTTTTTTCTGCTACCGTTTGGTGTGGCAGTTTGACTGGATCTCACGGGTGTACTCTGTGGCGTGGTGCCTTTTTTTGTGCGACTCTTGAGCGTCCTCGTCTCTAGCATGGTCTCCTTGGTGATGTTCTTCTTTGGGGTGCCCTTTCTGGGGATACTCTTCCTGCTCCTCTTTATGACGCTCCTCTGTAAGACTCTTCTCTGTTCGAAGCTCTCCTCAGTCGCACAATCCCTAGGGATGCCATGGATCAAGTCACGCGTGTCTTCTACAAGTCCATCATCTCTTGTTGAAATCCAATTCCTCTCCAACCATTTGCACTATCAAGTGGATGTACACTTCACCTCTATAATTTTTTCTTATAAACGGTATGACTAAATCGCTGGTATCTTTCACTTCTATAGCATTTTGACTCCTATTATCAAAATATATCAAACGTGCTACCTGGGAGGACCCCCACAACACCTTCACACGTAACGATGCCATCAGGTCAGGGAACTGTACTACTTTAGGATCGTATCTGCCAAGGATTACATCAAACTCCTCATAGAATTTTCTGTGCCATCATCTAATTTTGCAGTATACTCCTCGACACTGATACGAACGATTACTTTGTCATCATCAGGTTCTATCGGATAGAAACCTCTGAGGTTCGAGAGGTGGAGCGGCACCATCAGACCCAACCACAATGCCACCATCGCCATCACCAACGTCATCGTTAGCTGGAGCAACCTCGGTGGAAATACCAGGACCAGGAGCAAGGCGAGAGCCCTTAGCAGCGGGAACTACAATACCTGGTGGAAAGGCAGGGCCACGGCTAACGGCAGCCACAATAGCAGCAGCTGCTGCCACACCATATCGACGATCAGGAGCAGTTCCCACAACATCAGTGTTTCGAGTGCTAGCAGAGTCCATACCAAGAGCTAGTTCCAGACCTGCAGCTCGCTGAACCTGAGCACGGGTTCGAGGACGAGCAGTGGGGCAGCCTCCGGAAGCCTTAGTTTGCTCAACAGCGGTAGGGATTGGGTCAACAACGGCTAGATCAACAACAATACGGGGACGACCAGTACGAGAAGATTCCAGAGCAGGGGTTCACACAACTTGAGCACGGTTTCGAGGAGGAGCAGCAGACAAGACAGCGGTCTTGGCAACAACCGATGCAGTCGTCCGGGAACTTTGGTACGCAAACGAACAAGCCCGATGCGGTGGCTGCCACCTCCGTCCCACGCCACCTACTCCGTCGAGAGCAACGTCGATGGGGCGACCACTCCTCCCGCATACCTCGTCGTAGACCCCCGCTTCGCCTCCCGAACCCGATAGTGCTGAGTTGAGCTGCCGCAACCCTAGAAAGGCTCGCATTTGGGGGAAGGTCCATTTGTGTCGATCGATTGCCAATGTATTCGGCAATTGGTTAAATGGGATTCGGTATAAATATGAGACTTTATTTAGGATGGGAGCGCTTGCCAGTATTTGGTCGCTTTGGCTGTGTAGAAATGACAAGATTTTTAATAACATAGTTTCTTTTTTCTTGCATGTGGTTTATCGCGCAACGGCTATCCTACTATCATGGATACCGCTCCAACGTATGGAGTTCCGAGACTTGTTTGCGGAGGGGTGTACGTGATTGGAGGATGTGGCGAGGGATATTTTCTCCCGACATGGATGGCAGCGTGATTTGCGGATTGAGCTACCTTAGCCGCCGGCTGTTTTATTTTGTTATTTGGATTGTAATTTTCGTACTTTAGGTTGACTAGCAAAAGGGTCCATGCGTTGCACCAGGAAGACCGATCACCAAAAGACTATGATATTTTCTCATTAAACCTCCTTTAATTTCAAATTAAAACCCTGTTCTTTTCGGATCTTTTATTTGTCTAAAACTATTTACACCACCGAGTCAATATAAACAGAGTAAAAGAAAAATCCCTTGATTCTTGAGTGATAATAGTCACAACATTCATACATCCACGTATGTCCATGAAAAATTGTCTGCGTGAGATTCTGTAAAGCAAGAACACTGCAATATTCAGCATTTTAGCTGCAAGAAAACTGCAATATTAAGCATTTTACCTGGACGATTCATGTATAACTTCACAAAGGAGGAGATACAGTTTAAACTTTATCGATGCCCTGCTGCTCTGAGTTACTACAATGTCAGCCTCAAAGAGCCAGAGAGGAAGTGTTTCATCGCACCGAGTAGCTATCCCGTACGGCCGACGAATCACCTGTCGTGCAAGGAAGAGCCATGGCCGCGAATCGCCGTCGCTGCTGCGCGGGGATAGTGCCACAGAGAAGGGCAACACGCGCGAGGGATTCCCTGCTGCACCACACCAAGGCAGCAACCTCACAATCCTCCGCTTCCCGATTGGCCATGGCCTCCTCCAGTGAGCGAGAATCGATGGAGTCACTCACGGCATCGGACGGTGGTGTTGCTGCAGGCTGCAGGTGCTTGGCGACTGAACGAGCTCAGCGTTGCAGGATTGGGATCAGGACTGCGGGGCGACGCGGACCTTGCTTGGACGGGGCGCTGCAGATTGGGGTCGGGAGTGCGGGGCGGCGCAGACCTTGCTTGGACGGGGCGCTGCAGATTGGGGTCGGTACTCCGGGGCGGCGCGGACCTTGCTGGGATGGGGCGCTGCAGGGTTGGGGTCGGGACTCCGGGGCGGCGCGGACGTTGCAGGGGACGGGGACGGGGGACGGCGCTACATGTGGTGGTCGAGCAGCCTACGGAACATTGGGGAATCGCGAGAGGAAAAAGAAAAGGAACGAACCGGTACACGGGTATAGTGCCTAGTATGTCATTTGGTCGGAGGGTACAACGGTCTAAAAAAAGCAAAAAAAGCTGGTTGACAGAAGCATTGCTTTCTTTATTATTAGGTATAGATTCCCGTGTCGTGGTTGATCGGCTGTGTGCATTCTAGTTATGCAGAGGCCGGGTGTAAACATTGCCTTTGAATAATAAAGCGCGCTCATTTGAAAAAAAAAGCACGATTCAAATAGAAATACTCCAGGATTCGTTGCGTTGGCTTCAATCGTACTCATAGGCCGCACCACACCTAGGCAACTGAAAGTGCGACACACTCAGTTGCTTCCCGGCGATGTAGTGCAGCAATGGAGGAGTAAAGCTTCAAACAGAATCCTGACGTCTCCGTGCCTATCTCCGTCCCTCCCTCGGATGTTTTCCTCCTTGGCTAGCTTCGCTTCCACTCGTGGAACTACTTTTGCACTAATTGCTGCCTACTTGGCATAGTACAATTTCTAGATTCTGGCCCGGTAGCGAGATAGTGTGTTGTATATATATAGGCTGCACTTCAGTCAGACTATCAGGGCACGCGTTTTTCTTTGATTCGAGCTGTGAGTTTGCTTAGCACAATGGCCGTGCAGAGAGCGGGTGCTGGCTGTCGGCTCCGTCGTGCACTAGCAGTCCTCTATGCCTTGTGTTAGACATCCTCCGTCAGGTTCGCCGCGGGTCAGACCGGGCAGCTGAGCATCGATGCCTCGCCGCAGACTGCAAGGAAGATTCCCGACAAGATGTTCGGCATCTTTTTTGAGGTGAGACTACGAGTCTAATTTGAATTTTCTTGTTAAATTACGACCGCTGAAAACTATGCAACAAGCTATAAAGGTGAACTGTATTATCGCTCTTTGTTTCAGTCAGGCCATTTTATTTTGAACGGGTCAGGCCATTTCGCTTGGTTGCTATTTAGGCTATGCAGCTATACTGGTTAACTGAATCTGATAGGATTACAGTATGCAGCTATTTCTCAAATTCTCAGTTCGTCTCAGTTCAACAATTGGAACCTTAGAAAAAATTGAATGCTACAAAGAGTACGACATCAACAACAATCACTAATTGGAGCCATTTTTGGTTCTACTTTTAGGAGATCAACCATGCCGGTGCTGGTGGGTTATGGGCAGAGCTTGTAAGCAACAGAGGTAAGGAAAAACATCCATGCTATTCTAGATACACACTTATACCTGAGAAAGTCGTTCAAAGTTCAGGATATATGTTACTGGGTCGAGGGGAGAGCTTTTACCGGCAGGCTACACGAAAGCGAATCAGAGATTCGTGGTGCTGTCTGGCGTCCAGGTTTTAAGTGCCCACAGCGTAGACAGCCTGCAGATAATCGAGCACAAGTCCAAATGTTACAACTTAGCTAACGATGAGGTTAAACTGCTTTGATTCTATTTATATGCTTGTATAAGCGATCGAAGCATTATGTTACATCATGGTACAAAGATGCATCGTTTCCTCCGTCGTCGCCTCCCGTATGGTACCTATGACTATGCTATGACTCCTCGACCACACAAGAAAAACACAGATCGACCATCCATCCCGTGACTCCCTAATAAGAATTAAAAAGAAGAAGCATGCATGGTTAATTACCTGGTGGCTGGATGTCGATCGATCGATACAGTACATGCACAAAACTCGGCCGGCCAGATATCAAGGACTCCATCTTCACCTCCACCTCTCAAGGCGGCGGCACCGATGAAGCACCACGGCCGGCCACTCGTCTAGCCAAACTCTTTTGCCTCCGTCTCATCTCTCCCATTTCTCTCCTCTCCACACCTTGCCGTCGCCCGTCGATCGATATAGTATATGCAGAAAACTCGGTCGGCCAGGTATCAAGGACGACTGACTCCATCGATCTTCACGTCCACCACCTCTAGGGCCACCACCTCTAGGGCGGCCGCGCCGATGAAGCACCACGGCCGGTCACTCGCCTAGCCAAACTCTTTTTCCTCCGTCTCATCTCTCCCGTTTCTCTCCTCTCCTCTCCTCTCTTCTCCACCTCTCGTCGTCACCAAAGTCCAAAGTCACAAGTCACGCGATACCCGCACGCGGCTTGTGACGAGCTGCTCCTACTTATAGAGAGGAGGCCGGAAGGCTCGACAAATTTTTGGAACCGTTTGATTCTTTACTAGGGCGGACGGCGGGCGGGAAGAAGCTGAAACTTCTTTCTCGGTTCGCTCTTCCGATCCCTTCCTTGATTGCTAGGAGCGCATGGATGGATGGACGCCCCAGATGATAAGTGTCGCGGATAGCTCACGTGGTGGACGCTAGCTAGCCAATCAATAAGTCTTCTCATCGTCTCATGTGTACGCGAGCGCCCGTAGTAATAGTAGTAATTAATTGCAGGAATACTAATTGCCTGTTGCATGCGAAAGGTTGGAGAGATCCTCTAGAAATCATGACCCTGCTTTGATTCGTTTTCAAAAATCATGGTGATTAGTTTTCCCAGATATTCCTGTCACCTATGCAGATGAATCGGCGCATAGGTCACATTTAGCTATCTATTTGTTTTACTCATGAAATTATACTCCTGTAACTTCGATTCGTTTCCAAAAATTAATTAAGGTAATCGCATCCAAGTGAGTACTCCCTCCGTCTTAAAATAGATGTCCAAAGTTTTTCTAAATTTAAATGAATCTAGATACTAAATAGTTTTTAGATACGTCCAAATTTTACAAAAAGTTTGTGACGTCAATTTTGGGACGTAGGGAGTATGTCGGGTACATATTACTATCGCATCGCATGCACGAAACTATTCTTGAGGATTTCTGGAGGGGAAGCACCACAACTCTAATTAGTTTTTTGGACAAACTGGTGTTACTTCAGGTCTTGGTCCTGAATGAAACAGGCCCAGGAAAATTATACACAAAATGCTCACGTAACTCAACCATGAACCTGAGCCAACATAACCTGACCCAGGAAAATTATTACTCGGCACGCAGATAATATGGACTCTGCTAGGAACACATGCACATGGAATGTTCAACCAGTGTCAATTTACTTGGTGAGCTTGCACAATGTATATATCATATCAATCCAACGTCGAGAAATTTATAATGCCAGCGCTGTGGAATCGTTACTCAATAATGCACACGACAACCAAAAATGGGTAGTAGGCATAGCTGATAGACATCAAGCATTGTTTTGTGTTGGGGGGATACCCACGGGTAGGGTCACGTCTTGGTATAAAGGCCGAGTTAGCCGAGGTTCGGCAAGGCCAAAGCAGATGCTGGCCGGGTCACCTCAAGGCAGGCCGAATCACGGGGTAATCCGGACCTGGGAGCGTTTTCCTAACTAGCCCTCATCTGACTTAAGCGATAAGTCGGAAGCGTATGTCTTACCTGTATGCAGGAAAGGGGTGTGGCCGGATGAACCATCATCCGGGTCGCAGCCAGCTTCTAGGAGAAGGAAGGAATCTCGCTGGTCAAAAGGAGCCCCGGTACGCACTGCCTGAGCAAAGCGAGCAAGGACAGGACCACCGGGGCGTGGCCGACAAGCGTGACGACGCCTGTGTCAGCTGACGAGGGCGCCGCAGTGGCTAACGTTGCAAAAGCATGTGTGACGCGGGGGAAAAAGCACCCCGGTCGGCTTACCACTTTGGGTGGAGGCATATTCTTAGGAATATGCCTCTACGTAAGCCCTAGGCTGAAACCGAGCCTCCCCTATAAAAGGGGGGCTAGGGCTTCAGTAGAGCGGGTTGGCTGGTTGGTATCTCAGCTATTCTGTTTAGGGCTAGGGTTTTCAGGTGTGACCTGTGGGTGAGAGTAAGAGAGCTCCTTCTTCCTCCTCTCGCCAATACAGCTCTAGGAGCACTTGTAACCTTGGAGGCAAATCGATACAAGTTCGTGTGTGGAGAATCACTTCACTATCCCTCCCTGGATTCCCCTAGCGTGTATTAGTCCCTACCATTAGCCTATACATGGCATCTGCCGTGACACCACCACGACAGTTGGCGCCCACCGTGGGGCTAGCGGCGCTAGCAGGGGTCAAAATCCGGACGGGAAACTTCATCGCCACCAGCGAGCGCATCGTCTCCGGCTCGTTCAGCGCTTTGAAGCGCGGGACTTCGTCAGCGACAACGCAGGCTGCTTCGGCACGCGCCCTCTCCCGCGCAACGGCATCTTCCTCAAGCTCGGCGCGCACAAGGTCTACGTTGCGGTGGACGTGTCTGGCGTTCATCCGCGCCACGTCGTCGAAGCAGGCGAACCTCCCCTCACTATGGCTCGCGGGGAGCATATCGCTTGTTCCCCGGACCGCGCGAAGGTGATGATGACAGCGCCTGGTGCGGGTGCGAGCAAAGATCCGGTGCCAGATCCGGAGGTAACACCCAAAGCACCAAGGAAAGGTAGGGGTCCTCCGCTAAAGAGGCCAGAAAATGTGTTGAGAGAGGCAATGGATAGCCTGGCGAACCCTGTAGTAGCAGCGGTAGATCCGGCTCGTGCACAGGCCGAGCTGGAAGAAACTAGGCAGAAAATACTTGAGGGCGCAAAGAAAATAGCCGCGGCCCAGGAGTCGTTGAAAATGACGCTGCGTGAGTACGCTAAGGCGAACAAAGTTGATATTGTAAAGGTTAAAGGGAGAAATCTCATCATGTTACTTTGAGGGATGCGAATTTCATCATGTACCCCGGGTGGAAAATGAGGCTGCCGACATGCTGTCGAAGCTCGGATCAACCAGACAAGCAATCCCACCGGGTGTAGCATTAGAGCACCTCAAGAAACCATCTATCAGGCCATCCCTAGAGTCCGAGTCAATCTACGTCCCAGAGGACACCGAATCCGGAGCTGCGCCCATGGACGTGGACACAGGAAGTGGTGTGCAAAACCCGGGGACTGCCCCGCAGAACCCGGGGACTACTTCGCAAGACCCAGGGACTGCTCAGCATGGTCCGGTTGAAGTTATGCCGGTGGATCGGATGGAGATAGACGAGGATATGTTCCCCGTGCGGCCAATACCGGCTTAGGCACTGCCTACATTTCAATTCCTAAAGGATGGAACGTTACCCACTGAGGAGGTGCTGTCCAGGCAAACACAGAGGAGGGCAAAGGCCTACACGATCATCAATTCCGAGTTATACAAAAGAAGTGTGACCAATGTCCTCCAGCGGTGTGTTGACGCGGAAGAAGGGCTTGAAATCATCCGAGATATACATCAGGGGGAATGCGGGCATCACGCCTCATCCCGAGCCTTGGTAGCAAAAGCTTTCCGAGACGGATTCTACTGGCCAAATGCCTTAGAGCAAGCAGAAGATCTGGTGAGAAAATGTAATGGTTGTCAGAGTTACACTACAAAGACACATATGCCAATGTCAGAACTCAAGACCATCCCAATCACTTGGCCATTTGCCGTATGGTGCTTGGATATGGTGGGCCCATTCAAACTAGCAAGAGGAAACATGACTCACATTCTGGTAATGGTGGACAAGTTTACGAAGTGGATCGAGGTAAAGCCTATAAGAAAATGTGATGGAGCTACGGCCGTAACGTTTCTCAAAGATATCATCTTGAGGTACGGTTATCCACACAATATCATAACTGATAATGGCACAAATTTTGCGGAAGGGGCGTTTGCTCGTTTCTGCCGGGATAAGAGGATCTGGCTTGACGTAGCTTCGGTAGCCCACCCCACATCGAACGGGCAAGTGGAGAGATCCAACAGATTAGTATTATCCGGGATAAAACCCCGGCTCATTGAGCCGCTGCAAAGATCAGCGGGGTGCTGGATAGAAGAACTACCAGCGGTACTATGGAGTTTAAGAACAACTCCAAATTGATCAACAGGCTATACGCCGTATTTTCTGGTATATGGGGCAAGCTGTGTTACCAGCCGACATAGAGCATGATTCGCCTAGGGTCACCCAATACACAGAAGCTGAAGTGCAAGAAGCCTGGCAAAATGATGTTGATCTGTTGGAAGAAGCGAGAGAACTGGCATTGTCCAGATCCACCATATATCAGCAAAATCTCCGACGCTATCATAGCCGAAAGGTGTGCCCCCGGGTCTTTCGGGAAGGCGATATGGTGCTCCGGTTGGTACAACGTACTACCGGAATGCATAAGCTATCCCCCCCATGGGAAGGGCCATTCATCGTAAGCAAAGCATTGCACACCGATTCTTACTATCTTATAGATGCAAAGCCACAGGAGAAGAACAAGGCGGACAGGTCTGGAGAGGAATCTAAGTGACCATGGAATATAGCTCTACTTCGTCCTTTCTACACCTAACTAAGAGGTGTATGTATCCGAGTCATCTCATATGTCGGTATGTACGTCGGCAATGAGTTTATCAATGAAATGTTGGCACCTCGAGGAGTAACTCGGGGACTGCCTTAATAATATTTGTTGTCTTTTGTTATTTGTGCGTCGGTTGGAATAGGTTATTCTATTTAGCTCGGATTTGTAGTGTGTGAGCACCAAAAACCCAACTCTTCGACTTGCTGCTGTCCAACAAGAATTGGCTTCATGGCAAGCAAGAGAACAAGTTTGGAATTGCGTAGCACATGAAAAACGACTAAGGAAAAGAATTTATTCGAGCTGACGTTTGTTTTCCAGACTAACCCTGTATTTATTTTCAAGTTATTATGAAGTTTTATTTTTGAGCTAAGTCTAAAAGTTTCCCAGTATTGTTAAGACAATTTTTCAGGCTCGGATTCGTAAGTTGTAAAACCGAATCAAGGTAGACACGATCCGAGCCAAAAGATTGAACGAACAAGAAAAAGAAACTCGGGGACTACGCCCAAGTTAATCCGGCATAAATACTTAGTAGCAAAATATCACATGTATTTGGAATACAATTCCACCCGGCATACCGGGGATCTCATGAATTTTCAAGGGTTTTTACTTAGGAGCAGCAGGAGAAAGTTCGGCATCATCGTCGCCCTCTTCGATATCCGAGGCAGTGTCCTCCTCGTCTTCACCCGAGTCATCTTCAACGTTTTCAGCTTCCTCTTCACCTGCGGCTTCCAGGAAGCTCGGACCCTCAGTCCATTCATGAATGGGGGCATATTCAATGAGGCTGTGGGCACAAGCCTGACGCCGAGCTACCCACTCCGGGTCATCCGTCCATTTGGACCCGGTGCGCAGGCGTGTGAGGAGGCTGAGATCTATCTTCTCGTACCATGTCAAAATGTGGTGAAGGACGGTATTGGCAGCAGCGCGTCCAGCGGATTCTCGCCAGAGGTCGAGCTGGGTCTCAACTTCTGAAAGCCTTTCAGCGAGATGCGCAACTCTCTCTGGAGCATCATCAGCGGGCCAGAAAGTGTTGAAGACTCGGACCGCAATATCAAGGAGGTCTTTGCCGTAGTTCTTGATGATTTCCACGCGAGACGACAGGCTGACCAACAGGTCCTCCATGTCAAAGGGAGTGCTCTCACCCTCAGGTGCGACCGGGGTACCCCTTTCTCGGCAGAAATTGGCAACAACAGCACTTGCAATGGAGGTACCCTCTGGAAAGTGGCCTGGGAAACAAGGCAAAGGACGAAGTTGACAAAACAAGACATATGAAGTAACCCGGAGAAATAAGGCGGATGAAGGAAAAGAAGTTACGTGAGATGTGGCTGTGAATCCGGGTCAGTTCCTTGGTACAAGCATCGCGCCTCTTCCAAAGCTGCTCGAGCTCAGCATTCGCCGACTCAAGTTTGACCTCGACTTCCTAAAGAAGCTCACGATCCTTAGCATTTTGGAGCTTGAGGCGCTCATGTTCTTCGGTGTAATCCTGGCCAGCCCTTTTCAGCTCGGTTTGGTGCTGCGCCTTCATCTTAGCCATTTCAGCTTTGAGCTTGGCTATCTCATCATCTTTGGTCCGGAGGAGGGCAAGCTCATCATCTTTCCTCTTCAGCTCGGCTTGGTGCTGTCCTGCTTGTTCGAGAAAATGCAGCATCATGTCAGGCACATGCACACTTTCTTCAAGCGATGCTGAAATCGTGTGTTGGCCCGGCAGAGCCGAGGTATGAATGATTGCCGAGCCAAGGAGGAAAGCTGATGAAAAGCACAGTAAAAGCAGATAGGAAGGACATACCCTTGATCTGCTCCAAGTTCTTTCGCATTATTTTGTTTTCAGCTTCCACACCAGCTACAGAAACCGAACAATCAGATTAGTTCGGCAAGCGAGGTGGGGGAAAAATGAGGAAAGGAACGAGAAAGAAATTTACCCCTTTTCTTGTACTCCGTGATGAGTGCAGCCTGTTTCGTGCGAAGATTTTTGTGCGTATCCAACAAGCGCTGGAATTCAGCACTTCAGCGGTTGGTGGTCACCTAAAAGAGATACAGAAACTTAAATCAGCCTTGTGCATGTTCGAAGTGTACTAAAATCCGGGCCAAGTGGAACTTAACCCAGCTCTAGGTGTGTGCATGTTCGAAAAAATCCGGGCCAAGTGGAACTTAACCCGGCTATAGGTGTGTGCATGTTCGTAGTGTACTAAAATCCGGGCCAGTGGAACTTAACCCGGCTCTAGGTGTGTGCATGTTCGAAGTGTACTAAAATCCGGGCCAAGTGGAACTTAACCCGGCTCTAGGTGTGTGCATGTTGGAAGTGTACTAAAATCCGGGCCAAGTAGAACTTAACCCGGCTCTAGGTGTGTGCATGTTCGAAGTGTACTAAAATACGGGCCAGTGGAACTTAACCCGGCTCTAGGTGTGTGCATGTTCGAAGTGTACTAAAATCCGGGCCAAGTGGAACTTAACCCGGCTCTAGGTGTGTGCATGTTCGAAGTTATCATGGAGCTACGTTAGTTCTATAAAAGAGCATCCGGCTGAGTAACAAGTTACTCCCCCGGAAGCTCGGGGACTAATGGTTATTATCTACAATCTGCAAAGGAGAAACGACGTACCTCCATCGTTCGCCCAGCGAGGTTAATGGCCTTGGCGACAGTATTCACCTGATCAGATTCGTGGATTACCTCGGCCTTGTTCCAGTTGTGACGAACTCCATCAGGCTCGGGGGGTACCGCTCACTTGTGGGCATATGAGGCGTCACCAAACCCTTAGCATGTGCTTCCTTCCTCTCCACCAAGGCAAGGGCGGGACTGGTGTGCAGAACCAACTGCTGGGCTTCGGTTGGCTCGGCAGACACATCCTTTGCCGCTGATGTCTTCTTGGGTAGCATTGACTCAAGGGTGCGTTGCCCAGGCTCAGCAGCACTGGACTTGGTAGCATCTTGAGTCTTCTTGCCCTTGGCTTGCTGGGAAGAAGAAGCAGTAGCAGCGGCTTTTCCCTGCCGAGGTTGAGAGGACTCGGAAGATGCAGAGGAACTAGGCGCTGGTACTCTCGGTGCTGGACTTGGTGCTGGCGCTGAAGTTTTCGCTGCCGGAGTTGTTGCTGCTACCGAGGTTGGAGTTGGCGCTGGTCTGGCTGCTGGTTTGGCTGCTGGTACTGGAACGGATGCTGAAGTCGAGGTAGCCTTAGTGGCTGCTGGTTGTGGCGTTGCCGAGGTAGTGGGTGTCGTTGCTCCGGCTGAGCCAGTTGCCCCCGCCCCAGGACGACCCGGAGCGGCCGCAGAGCTCTCCGGAATAGGGCTCAGCGGACGTGACTTGTCGTCACGACGGGGTGAAGGGCTAGGCCAGAGAGGTGATGAGATCCTGGATCCACTTTGAGGGACCTCCACCGGAGCCCTGTGAAATCAAGTAACGTCAGAAGAAAAATTACGACGAAGTAAGGAAGAACGAGTTAGAGAAGAAAGAATGGCTTACGCATCTAAAGTTTCGGCCACTTTGGGTTTCCGAACCCTTCGTACCGTGGCCTTCTTTTGCCTTTTAGCGGGCTGGGAAGGCCCGGAGGAAGAGCTTGAGGAAGCCCCGCGCTTTTTCTTTGACGCCACCGGAGCTGGCTCGTCCGTAGCGAGGGGAGGATCCTCGTGGATATGACCATCGGCGTGAGCTGATGGCGGAAAAGCAAAAGAAAGGGGGACAGCCTCAAAGGGTTCAATTATCTCGATATCCGAGTAATCTTCATCATCGGGCCAATCTCTAGCAGAAGAGAAGTTACCCGTGGGTCGTTTCGTGGCGTCGGTCATGGGGAGAAACATCTCTTGGTCCCGCTCCTCCTCGTCCGAAGTCGCACGGTCCGGGGCCCACTTAAGGGTCGGATCGGTGCCGTCCTCGAGCATCTGCTGAAGGAATAGCTGAGGAAAAAATTAAACAAACGAGTCAAAAATGCAACAATAACAGACGAGTGATTAGTCCGGGGTAAGTTTGCGGCATGAAACTTACCGCGGGAGGAAGCCGGTCCCGGCAGAAATGCTCAATCCCCCAAGTCCAATCAGAGGAGAAGTCCTTGTGAGTAGTGAAGAGGGCCTTAACCCGGTGAAAGATCTCCGTGTTTTTCAGTTCGAAAGATGAAGTCCGGTTGGGATCGCGACCGTAGCTCATATGGCACAGTTTGTGGGTGCGCTTCTGGAGAGGGGAGATTCGGTTGCGCACGAAAGTGATCATTGCATCCTCGTTGTGCAACCCAAGCTCCTTCAGCTCCGCGAACCTCTTGTGCAGTTGGTTGGCTAGAGCCGTAGGTTTCCTGGAAACGGCGTCCCACAGATCCGGGTTCGGGGGACCCGGTGTATAGGGGAGCAACCGGATCAAATCTTCGGAGCCCGTGTTCCGGATGTAAAAGAACGTCCGGGCCCACCCTTTGCAGGATTCTAGCCCTGTGACCCGGGGGAAAACAGAGAACCTCCGGGGTGAGATGGAGGCCGCTCCGAACTGAGTGAGCCGCTAGTCCTCCGGATCAGTGTGAATGTCGGGAATAACGTTGCGGCGAAGGGCGAAAAACCGGATCCACAGGTCCTTCGTGGGCCATAATCCGGCGTAGCCCTCGATTGTGGAAGCGAAGGCAGAGAGAGAAGTAATGGCGTTGGCTGGAAGATGGTGCGGCTGGAGATGGTAGGTGCTGAGCCAATCATGGAAAAAATCGCTCACCGGGAGTCCGAAGCCCCGTTGAAAATGAGACAGGAACACAACGAACTCCCCGGGATTGGGTGAAGGAGCTAGCTCGGCGGAGGCGAGGCGAGCGGCGACGCCGGCGGGGAGGCGTCTGGTCCGGTAGAGCCAGTCCAGATCGTCCTGGCAGACCTAGGAGCCGGCCCATGCGCCGCGGTCTGCAGCAACGGCGTCCTCCTCCATCTCTTTGTCGGCAATGGCGAGTTCTTCTTCCGCCATCTGCCTCTCGAAGCCCTCGCTGGCGCTAGAGGCGGCGGGGGACAGTGGCTTGGATTGAAGAGGACCCGTAGCGGGAGATTTGCGTCGCAGTGACGGTGACGCAGAGGTGAAAAGGAGAAGTGCGGCGGCGACGCTGCTTTCTGGCAGTACTGGCGGCGGCGCGGTCGCGAGGTAGACGAAGAGGAATAGCAGCGGGCAGAGGGGTGCGGAGGTGGAAAATCCTAAGGGACGCACCCCTCCGCTATTTAACCACCCCCATCAGGGGTGAGTGGGATCGCACCCTGCGGACCGGCCACACATTGTGGCCGTGTATTACCCGTTTGGACCAATCAGTAAGGAGCCACACGGAAGGCCACAGGGCGGAGAAAGTCCTGTGACGTGACGCACTGATGCGGTAAACGAGGGGGCAGGCGTGACGTGACCTGCGCACAGTGATAACTGACAATTACTGCGGCGGTTACTGTACTGTCCCTTAAAATAAGATGACATAATGATTACCCTTCACATGGGCAAGCGTACGAGAGAAGGAAGTAAGACCCGGACGGAACTGTGGTAACCCGGCCGGCAAGTGAAAACTTGCAATGTGCGAAGGGAACGTAAATCCAAGTGTCCGGGGTACAGAGGTAACTCAGAAACAACGACAGGGGAACAAAATGGAACCTGGTGTGGCCTTAGCAGCCAGGGTGGCTAAGACCGCACCAGCTTCGGGGACTAATGTTGGGGGGATACCCCCGGTTAGGGTCACGCCGTGGTATAAAGGCCGAGTTAGCCGAGGTTCGGCAAGGCCAAAGCAGATGCTGGCCGGGTCACCTCAAGGCAGGCCGAATCACGGGGTAATCCGGACCTGGGAGCGTTCGCCCAACTAGCCCTCATCCGACTTAAGTGGTAAGTCGGAAGCGTATGTCTTACCTGTATGCAGGAAAGGGGTGTGGCCGGATGAACCATCATCCGGGTCGCAACCATCTTCTAGGAGAAGGAAGGAATCTCGCTGGTCAAAAGGAGCCCCGGTACGCACTGCCTGAGCGAAGTGAGCAAGGACAGGACCACCGGGGCATGGCCGACAAGTGTGACGACGCCCGTGTCAGCTAACGAGGGCGCCGCAGTGGCTAACGTAGCAAAAGCATGTGTGACGCGGGGGAAAAAGCACCCCGGTCGGCTTACCACTTTGGGTGGAGGCATATTCTTAGGAATATGCCTCCACATAAGCCCTAGGCTGAAACCGAGCCTCCCCTATAAAAGGGGGGCTAGGGCTTCAGTAGAGCGGGTTGGCTGGTTGGTATCTCAGCTATTCTGTTTAGGGCTAGGGTTTTCAGGTGTGACCTGTGGGTGAGAGTAAGAGAGCTGCTTCTTCCTCCTCTCGCAAATATAGCTCTAGGAGCACTTGTAACCTTGGAGGCAAATCGATACAAGTTCTTGTGTGGAGAATCACTTCACTATCCCTCCCTGGATTCCCCTAGCGTGTATTAGTCCCCACCATTAGCCTATACATGGCATCTGCCGTGACACCACCACGACATTTTGTCACAATAAAAATATAGCGTTCACTAAACATGGAATATCCAATAGTGACAACCTTAGCATCCATTGGACATGGCAAGTGATTCACAAACACATCAAGGTTGTAATTCAGTAAAATGCGAGGTAACTTGGGTAATCAGCTGTGATCACCTAATATACCTAGCTAGCTTTCACAGGCAAACACTACCCATACAAAGAAAGTAAGCACAAAATGACTTTCGACTAATAACCAGCAACATAACATAACATAAAGCTACTACCAATCTAGATCTACCTAGGATGCTACAACATGCACAACATTACAAAATGTTCTAACATAACTACAAGAAAATATGTTCCACCAGCTAAAGGCTCTGTTCATGCCAGATCCATCTATACTTCTTCCATGCTGCTTCTGCTGCAACATCAGGGCAACTTCCGGAGCACCAGAGCAGTCTGCATATATGCATCTCAGTGTAGGATCGCATCCTTGGTCAAATAAGAATCCCGGTTTGTCCATCCATCACATGCACGACAATAGGCAAAGAAAGATCCACCTCAACATATGGCATAGGAAATTATTACTCGACACGCGGACAAGATGAACTATGCTAGGAACACAGGCACATGGAATGTTCAACTAGTGGCAATTAACTTGGTGAGCTTGCACATTTGTTTACATAATATCAATTTAACATCCAGAGAATTCTACTGGCTGCATGACGTCATGGTGCTTGTTTTTTCTCATGAAACAATCTGGATCCATATAAGAATAGGAATCATTATTCCACGATAAGATGACTATTGTATGTTTGTCATACAAGCAATATGTACATAAGTTGATCTTAAGGATATTTAAGGATGTCGCAGTAGATTGTGCTTTATACTATTTTATGTAAAAACAGCAAGAAGCCTATATGAGAATGCAGTTCTCTTCATCAGGGACAACCAAGTTTGGATGCAACAAGGAGCACAAAGAATTTGCATTTGCAAGAAATACCAACACTAGTGATCACTCTAAGCAGTTACCAACTAGATGTGTAAAATAAAATCTGGGTGGACTGAAGAGAGCAATGCATCCATGCTTGGTGCCTCAAGAGATACATCATAGCCAAATTTCTGGCTGGATTCTTAACTTGTTTGCTCGTATTTGGCAAGAAGATGATGTAAACAGAGAGATAAGCCTGCAAGGAGGATATCATACCAAGGCACCCGAGGGTAGAATGCGTCGATGGTGATGTGAGACCAACTGGAGGAAGTGCTAGAAGTCGAGGGCTTAGGAGCGGGACAACGTCATCTCAACATCGCTATGGAACCCATGGGATCGATGGCGCTATCAGACAAGAAAGCCCTTCCTGCCGGCAATGCCAAATTAGATATTGTTTCAGCAAGTATAGAGACAAAGGTATTCAAGCTGGCGGGATTGGGCAAGGCAAAGATAGTACCTTTGGACGCTAATTTCGGCAAGGTCCTAAGCGGTGTCAGCTATGTTGGGCCTGACCTTTTGCACGACTCAACCCAAAACATATTTAGACCCTACAAGAAAGGAACGGAAAAGACAAAAATCAATGGAAAAAGACATGAGAGGAATACAAGTATATTACGAAGTATAAAAAATGGCAAAATCTATTGTCCCGTCATTCTCGAAAAAAAGGTGTTCGCATATACTTTTTAGTCTGAACAATTTGAAGTTATCTACATCGCAAATTTTACTTTCTTAAATATGAAATCAAGATTGGAATCCAAGTAATGCCAAAAAATAGTAGCCTTATTTTTTCTTTATGATTTTTGTGAAAACAAAAACCTCAACATATAAAAGAATAGATGGCATCCTAAATACTTGTCAATAAAGTTATATTTACATGTTCAGAACATTAGTAATTATGAAGTTTTTTGATTTGATTCATCAAGTGATGATTAGATCAGATTGTTAAATGGACAATAAGCAAGAAAAAACAAATAACTCACTCATCTCTTACAAGTACAGCGTAAACTTGCCACATTTTGGAAGCAAAGTTAAAACCATGATGAACATGGGAGGAAACATCTTACAGAAGTAAATTGCAGGTTTATGCTATTCTAGATTTATTAGCAACCATAAGCACAAGTACATTGATACATTGCAAATGTATCTATAATTTTTGATGTTGCATACTTGGTTTTATCTACTTTCTTGTGTTTTGTCCACACTTTGGAGTACTTTTCATATGATTTCTTGGACTAACCTATTAACAAGAGCCATAGTGTCAGCTGCCTGTTTTCTATTGTTTTTTGTTCCAGAAAGTCAGAAAATGAATATTCTCGGAATTGGACGGTACAAAAGCCAAAGTCGATATTTTACCGGAAGACTCACGGAGCCAGAAGACGAGACGGAGAGAGGCCAGGGGCTGGCCACACCACCTGGTGGCACAAGCCAGGCCAGGCCACGACAGGGGGTGGTGTGGGCCCCTTCGGCACCCCCTCGGTCTCCCCTGTCGCCTATAAGAGACCCCCGATGCATAAACCCTAAATCATCAAGCTTCCAGCCACAAAAAGTTCTGTAGCGCTGCCGCCACCGAACGGGAGATTCGGGGGATAGAAAGTCTCTATTCCGGCACCCTATCGGGACGGGGAAGTGCCCCGAGAGCCATCTCCATCGATCTCCACCACCATCTCCATCACCATTTATGATGCCCATGATGAGGAGGGAGTAGTTCTCTCTCGAGGCTAAGGGTTCTACCGGTAGCTATGTGTTCATCTCTCTCTATGCATAATCTTATTGAGATCATGAGCTTGTAATATATAAATCTACCTTGCTACTCAAGTGCTTTAATAGATCTCTGCTCTCCTCGTGTGTGTGAAGTTGACAGTGTGCACACCATGGTGGCACTTAGGCTAGAGATTACAAATACTTGGTATAAGTTATATTTGGAGTTTGATGTCTTTATGAAATTGTGGTGTTTGTTTGAACCATCTAGTACTCAAGGTGACAGTGTGGGGTTATCTAGATGCGGAAAGTGAACTTTAAGGTGTGCTGTTATAGCCCTACCATCGATTAGAGTGTCCAACCGGAGAGTAGTTAAGAGTAGTATCATAAAGAGAAGATATTTATATGAGAGTGTTCACTAGTGAAAGTATGATCCCTTGGCCTTGTTTCTAAACATTGAAACATTGTTTGCAATTAGATCTATTACATGTTTCTTTACTTCCATATTTATTTCAGTTTTACTTTAGTCTCTTCCATGCCATTAAGCTATTTTCTATCACCGTTGTCATATATCCATACCACTTGTATTTCACTATCTCTTCGCCGAACTAGTGCACCTATACACCTGACAAGTGTATTGGGTGTGTTGGGGACACAAGAGACTTCTTGTATCTTGATTGCAGGGTTGCTTGAGAGGGGATACCTTTGACCACTTCCTCCCTGAGTTCGATAAACCTTGGGTGATCCACTTAAGGGAAAACTTGTTGCTGTTCTACAAACCTCTACACTTGGAGGCCCAACAACTGTCTACAAGAATAGAAGTGCGTAGTCATCAAGCTATTTTCTGGCGCCGTTGCCGGGGAACTGAAAAAAAAGAAGAAGCTCCCACATCAACAACGTGCCATCAAAGATACTATTTTCTGGCGCTGTTGCCGGGGAGGTAAGGTAAAGGGTACTCACATCCTCCGGTGTGAGTGCTGGAAGTTATTTCCTTTAGATTCTGCAATTTTGTCATTTTGTTTCTTGTCTTCACTAGTTAGGCTTAATGGAAAACAACAACAAAATTAGAGAGCTTTTTAGTATTTTTCCTAATGTAGAACATGAATTCTTTGAAAAGAAAATTAAAAAACCCTTGGAACCTTCTTTGCCTGCTAATAGCAATGTTATTAGTATGAATCTTTTGAACACCTTTGTTACTAATGCTATGGAAACGTCAAAGCTTGGGGACGTTAGTTTTTATGAAAATGATCTTTTTTACTTCCCTAGTTTTAAAGAAGAAAATTTGCTCTGATGATACTTTATCTCCTATATGTGGTAATTCTAATGATAATTTTAAGATACCTACAAGAATTATTGATCGTGTTATGGATAACTACTATTTTGGAGATGGAACTGTCCATCCCGGTGATCATTTGCTTTTTAAACACGAATTATGCAGGTTGTTCAAGTGTGCAGGTATTACAACAGATCACGTCAAGAAGAAGTTATTCTCTTTAATACTTTAGGGCGAAGCAAGGGAGTGGTATGAGCTACTGGATGATCCTCATCATTTGGAGTGGAAGGAACTTGAATCTCTCTTTTACTCTAAATTTTATCCTCCTCATGAAATTCATAAAGATAGGAATTATATTTATAATTTTAATCCTCATGATGGAGAAAGTATTGCCCAAGCATGGGGGAGATTGAAGTCACTAATGCTCAAATGTCTCTTGAGTACAAGGGCCGCTCCTCATGCTACTCAAGTTTAGTCACCGGTAAGTTCTTGTCATTGTAAGTACATGTGTATCATAGAGAACCGCCAACGGGGTACCCCTTGCCCGATGATACGGAAGAATTCCCATATCAAAATGATAAGGCAAGCAGACAACGAGCATCTCAGCAATCTTCTTATTTACCAACGGGGTGCTTTTTTCTCTCTTTCCTCTTTTCATAATCTCTTTTTTTTCTTTTTCTCTTTTTTCTCAATATAGGACTCTTTTTTATAAGAAGAATGCTTCATAGACAGCTCATTATGGTTACGTTGCAGGTTTCCACCATGTCAGCATGGATTAGACCAGCAACCCAGGCGTTTCTCTAACAAATATACATAACTCCATGGACTTACAAGCTCCCCTTTCATTTCACACCGACGACATCCATAGACAAAAGAGCATGATATAAACTAGGTACAACATACCAAGTGCAATGTTGAAAGCGTTCCCCATGACAGCATGGTTCTGCTAATTCCCAACAAATAAGTGCAAGCATATACAACATAGACGACACAATGGTTCAAGTTTATTAAGGGCAAGAAAAGTAAAGTGTGCCATCAAGTTCGTGAGAGCTTTAGTCACTAGTTTTCTCATAACAAGTTTAATTCGGAAGGTAAACAAAAACATGAATATACTTGGAATAGCATAAGATAATAGGTAGGTATGGTGTACTCTTTGGAATAACTTGGTTTAGGGAGTTGGATGCATGAGTGGAACTCATACTTGGTTGTGGAGGCTAGCAAAAGACTGGGAGCGACAAACTAAGAGAGCAATAATGGCCATAATCATGCAGAGCGACAAAACATCATTGATCAAATCATAAAGTGATACTACAAGTTGAAAACTAAAGGATCATAAAGGCTATGGTGACTTGAGATAGTCATAACATGGTGTGAGCATCCGCCAAGTTAACCCAAATAAAGCGTCAAAGGAGAATACCAATATACTATGCTTTAATATGCTAAAACAACGCATGATTCATCCAAAGCACATTAAGCAATCTCAATTGTTTATAACAACTCATGCTACAGCCAAGAATACTAAGCATAAAGCCAAAAAAAATCAAGCATGGCATGACAAAGCATAGGCCACAGTCAAAAATAAACTCTCCTTAACACTTAAGCATGAACTTTATTACTCTTTTCCAATCCAAACCAAACTATTTGAAAACCAATGTATGAAAGAGGGGGTCCAACCAATTTATTCAGCAAACCAAGCAAACCAAGCAAACAAAAAACCAAAATGAAAACGAAAAAGAAGACGCTCCAAGAACAACATAACTATGCATGAAACAATAAAAATGAAGCGTTTGGAAGAAACTTGGGATTTTTATTGATGAAGAAGGGGATGCCTTGGGCATCCCCAAGCTTTGACGCTTGTACTTCTTGGATATTTCTTGGGGTGACACGCGTGGCATCCCCAAGTTTGAGCTTTAGTCCATCCTTCATCTCATTACTCATTCCTTCCATACACTTGAAATTTTTCCTTGATACAAAACTTCACACAATCTTTATTAGCAACATTAGTGCACTCAAGATAATAAATCTTACGTATCAGTTTTAACACCAATAAAACTTCCATTAAAACATTAGCTACTGTAGCACTTCCCTCAAAAAGCTCAATTCCCCAAAAGAACTCAAAAGGGAACCAACAAGAAGCAAATGTAGAAAATGGCAGAAATCTGTCCAAACAGACCAGCAGGTAAAGACGAATTTTTTCGAACCTTCTGTTGCTCAAATCAAAAAGTGTTGAACTAACGAAAGTTAGATAACAACCTGGGGAAGAAGCACAAACATTCACGCCTCAAAAGGACATACAGAGATTTTACACGAATGTTTACGGTGAAGCACAGAAATCTATTTCGGGACAGCAACTTTCCCAATCATTATTTCTCTCTCAATAGAGGTTACTCTTGGCACAAAAAAGCAAATAAAAAGGATAAGGAGCAGTTATTACTAAAGTAATAACTTCCAAGACTCATCTAAAACTTTTGGGTTATCTCAAATAAGTACTTTTCTTTAACGCCTTTAAGTTAGGCATGATAGTTTGAGAAGATGCTCACATAAGAAATATGAATTGAAGTAAAAGAGAGCATCAAGAAGCAAATTCAAAGCACATTTAAGTCTAACCCACTTCCTATGCATAGGAATCTTGTAAAGAAACAAATTATGAAAGAACAAAGCAACCAGCATAGGAAAGCAAAACAAGTGCAACTTCAAGACTTTCAACATAAAGAGGGGAAACTTAATATTATTGAGATGCATACAACCATGTTTCCCTCTCTCATAATAACTTTCAGTAGCATCATGAATAAAATTAACAGTATCACTATCACATAAGACATTCTTATCATGAGCCACATGCATAAAAGAATTAATACCCTCCACATAAGCATAGTCATTCTTATTAATTGTAGTGGGAGCAAATTTAACAAAATAGCTATCATTATTATTCTCATAACCATAATCATCAAATATAGGAGGCATATTGTAATCATTACTTTTCTCCTCAATAGAAGGTGGACTGAAAATATCATATTCATCATTGTAATCATCATATATTTGAGGTTTTGTATCATCATAAGCAATAGAATAGCTATCTTCCAAAGCCAGGGAACTAAAAAGATCATTTTCATAAAAACTAGCTTCCCCAAGCTTAGAACTTTCCATAGCATTAGCAATAACGGTGTCGAAAGTATTCATACTAACAACATTGCTATTAGCATGCAAATAAAGTTCCATAGGTTTTTTAATTTTCTCTTCAAACACTTCATGTCCTACATCAATATAAATACTATAAAGCTCTCTAATTTTGTTGTTGTTTTCCATTAAGCCTAACTAGTGAAAACAAGAAACAAAAAGACAAAATTGCAGAATCTAAAGGAAATAACTTCGAGCACATACACCGGAGGATGTGAGTACCTTTTACCTTACCTCCCCGGCAATGACGCCAGAAAATAGGCGTTTGCCGTGGGAGGTTCTTCTTATTTAATCCTCCGTTGTGAATACCTTTAACCTTACCTCCCCAGCAACGGCGCCAGAAAATTGCTTGATGTCTACGCACTTCTATTCTTGTAGACAGTTGTTGGGCCTCCAAGTGTAGAGGTTTGTAGAACAGCAGCAAGTTTTCCCTTAAGTGGATCAACCAAGGTTTATCGAACTCAGCTAGGAAATGGTCAAAGGTATTCCTCTCAAGCAATCCTGCAATCAAGATACAAGAAGTCTCTTGTGTCCCCAACAAACCCAATACACTCGTCAGGTGTATAGGTGCTCTAGTTTAGTGAAGAGATAGTGAAATACAAGTGGTATGGATAATTATAAGTGGTAACGGTGATAGAAAATAGCTTGATGGCGTGGAAGAGATTAAAGGTAAACTGAAATAAAGATGGAAGCAAGCAAACATGTAACAGATCTAGATACAAACAGTGTATCAATGCTTAGAAACAAGACCTAGCGATCATACTTTCACTAGTGAACACTCTCTTATAAATATCTTCTCTTTATGATACTACTCTTAACTATTCTCTGGTTGGACACTCTAATCCATGGTAGGGCTATAACATCACACCTCAAAGTTCATCTTTCCCATCTAGAAAACCCCACACTGTCACCTTGAGCACTAGATGGTTCCAACAAACACCACAATTTCATAGAGATATCCAACTCCAAATATAACTCATAACAAGTATTTGTAATCTCTAGCCTAAGTGCCACCATGGTGTGCACGCTGTCACTTTCACACACATGGGGAGAGCAGAGATCTATTAAAGCACTTGAGTAGCAAAGTAGATCAACTTGATTACAAAGCTCATGATCACAATATGATCATGCATAGAGAGAGAGAGATGAACACATAGCTACCGGTAGAACCCTTAGCCTCGAGGAAGAACTACTCCCTCCTCATCATGGGAATCAGCAATGGTGGTGGAGATGGTGGTGGAGATCGATGGAGATGGCTCCGGGGGCACTTCCCCGTCCCGACAGGGTGCCAGAACAGAGACTTTCTGTCCCCCGAATCTCCTCTTCGGTGGCGGTGACGCTGCGGAACTTTCGTGGCAGGAGGCTTGATTATTTAGGGTTTTTGCCTCGGGGGGAATATATAGGCGAAGGAGGCAAGGTCGGTGGCTAGCCATGGGGGGCCACACCATGCCCTGGCGCGACCTAGGGTTGCCCGCGCCAAGGGGGGTGTGGCCACCCTGTGGCCACTCTCTGACTCTCCTTCTCGCTCCGTGAGTCTTCCGGGAAAATAGTAACTTTGGCTTTTGTCTCGTCCAATTCTGACAATATTCATTTTCCGACTTCCTGGAACCAAAAACAGCAGAATACAGGCAGCTGGTACTTAGGGCTCTTGTTAATAGGTTAGTCCAAGAAATCATATGTAAGGTACTCCAAAGTGTGGACAAAACACAAGAAAGTAGATAAAACCAAGCATGGAACATCAAAAATTATAGATACATTTGCAATGTATCAATGACCCATGCAGAGAAGTTGGATCCATCTAACTTGAGCTTTTCTCCTTTTAACCAATCATTAATAGGGAAGGTATTCTCGGGGAGAACCATTTTCTACATTTATAATTGCAAAAGGAATTTAGACTAAGTTTATAATTAAATGAGTTAATGATAACTCCACTCAGAAACACCTATCCCCACAAGGGTTCCTAGTGATAACACGACCCCTATCAACCACATCTCCCCCGATTGACACAACCATCGATGTGGGTTCAAAGGTGGACGCTAAACGTCGGTCACATCATTCATGCGACTCATGCTCGATCTTTCGACCATCCATGTTCCGAGGCCGCGCTTCTATGGCGTGCTAGGCTCGCCAACTTAACCTTAGTGTATTCGTTGTGCAACATGGCTTACACCCACTGTATGTGAACATAGATATGTCTGACACCCAGGCCTGTACCCTGGATCCTCATACCGAAGAACTTTCTTGGTGGTGCACACTAAGGGGGAACACAATCGTTGGTAATGTTAACAGGGATCATCTTATTAGGCTACCGTCGAGTATCTAATACTAGCACACAATAAGATTTACAAACAATAACATTGAATGTAAATGCGATGTGATATGGTCCTTCATGTCGTGATCTCCATCCGTCATCACCAGATTCCGGTGCTAGGGTTCCGACGCCGTAGACACCAGGGTACCGGTGTCATTCTGGCGTGGTAGTCCGTCACCTCCATGACTATATACTACTACGTAACAAAAGGCCATCACTTTACCTTTGCCACAACCATATCACAAACCAACGCCCCCTGCAAAACAAAGTTAGACGCCTCTACTTTATCTTTGCATGTTTTACGTGGCTGAATGGGCTTTCACACAAGAACCATTCTTACCTATGAACTTTCAGCACAACGCTGATCAAGTAGTTGTCTCTAGAGCAGGGGTTCACACAACTTGAGCACGGTTTCGAGGAGGAGCAACAGACAAGACAACGGTCTTGGCAACAACTGATGCAGTTGCCCGGGAACTTTGGTACCGCAAACGAACAAGCCCGATGCGCTGGTTGCCACCTCCGTCCCACGCCACCAGCTCCGTCGAGAGCGACGTCGATGGGGCGACGCCTCCTCCCACATACGTCGTCGCAGACCCCTGCTGAAAGAACATTTCATGGTTTCCTATGTTTTGTGTGTTAGATAACAATACTGTAGAGATCATTCATGTGCGCTAAGTGTGTAGGAAGCTTTGAGGAGGGCCGGATAATCCGCCCCACCAAGGGCCGGATAATCCGGCCTACCTCATCGCTCAAAGGAAGCCAAGGCGCGTCGCTCGGTATCCGGTCGGATTTTCTCCCGGAAAATCTGAACTGGGGCGGTTTTTCCTCCCCAGGCCGGATAATCCGGCTGTCGCATGGGCCGGATAATCCGGCCCCCAGTTTTCGAGCAAAAGGAGCCAAGGTGCGTCGCTCGGTATCTGGTCAGATTTTCTCCGGAAAATCTGAACTGGGGCGGTTTTTCCTCCCCAGGCCGAATAATCCGGCCCTCGCATAGGACCGGATAATCCGGCCCCCAGAAGTTGATCAAGGGCAAGCTCGGCGCGACGCTCTGATAGGGGGCAGATTATCTGCCGGATATTCCGAATCTGGGGCGGTGTTTTCCCCAGACCGGATAATCCGGCCCCCAAAGTGTCCAATGGCTGGTTTCTGAAGGGGGTATAAATACCCCTTCTTCCCCAAAGTTCAGAACTCTTGATTCATTCGAAATTGTCCAGACATTGTGCAAGAGCTCTCATTCTTTATCTCCCACTTCAACCACCCGAAGGTCTTGATCTTTGGGGGAATTGAAGGAGGAGAAGTTCATCACCATCATCAAGAATCAAGCGCTTCAACATCCAACAAAGTCATGCAAGAAATGGCGTCATTCAAAGTGGCAGCAAAGAATGCTAAAGATGCCCGTGCTCGGGCCATTGGAATGCAAAAGGGTGTTAATGTGGCTCTCAAAGCCATTGTTGTTGAGCAAGAGGAAGATGAAGGAGCTTTTGAGGGGGCATCCATGGACTGTCCCAATGAAGTCAAACGTGCTCATGGTGAGTACATGGCGTTTTATGCAAGGAATTTTTGGAAGGATCTTGCCAAAGCCAAGTCTGAACTTGAGTGCAAGAACAGGTCAAATGGAAGAAGAGTGGCCCAAGATTGCGAACTTGAGTGGCCCAAGATTGCGAACTTGCTTCAACTGTGGAGATAGAATGCACTTTGTAGCCGAGTGTCCTTATCAAAATAGAGAAGACAATGGTGGCAGGCTCATTCTTAAAGAGAAATCTAAAGCACTTAAGAAGAAGCCATTTATTAAGAGAATGGCCCTTTCAAGAAGCAACCCAAGATTGTATTGGTAGCACAAGAGGAATACTCCTCCGCAAGTGAAGATGAAGATGATGATGATAGTTCCCACGAGGTGGCTGCTATAGCCACCACATCGACTCCTTCATCTCTCTTCGACTCGCCAAACGAGAACGTCATCAACAACAACGCCACTTGCCTAATGGCAAGAGGGTCCGAGGTATCAACTTCTAGCTCTTCATTTCCTAAGACTAACATAATTTTGGATATGGATGATCATGACAGTCTTAAAATGAAAGAAGAAGTTATTGCTTTGGATACTTTTTTCACTAACCTACAAGGTGAGCACAAACTCCATTTTGATGCTCTTATGAGTCAACTTGCTCAAGCCGAAGATCTTCTTGAAGAAAAGGGCAGAATTGAAAGAGAAGATGCGTTGGAGATAGCTTCTTTGAAGAATGCCTTGGAAGAGGAAGAGGAAGCTCGAGTATCTTTGGAAGAGAGACTCGAATCCATTGAGGAGTCACAGGAAGAAGCCGTAGCTCATCTCATCAAAGAATGTGACCATGCTCTTGCCAAGGTAAAGAAACTAAAGAAAGAAAAGATTGACTTTGGGGCTATTCATGCTAGACTTTTGGAGAAGTTTGATAATCTCGAAAGTGCTCACAAGGCATTGAAGAGTGATCATTCTACTTTAAATGAGTCTCATGACCAGCTCCAAACTCAATTGAAATGCCATGATGTGCCAAGTGCCTCCACTTCATCCTCCGGAAAAGAAGACCTTGCAAGAAGTTCTCAACAAAAAGGTAAAGGAGTTATTGATGAGATACTGAGCAGGCTAAGGACAAACAATAGGGAAGAAGGTCTTGGTTACATACCCAAGACAAAGAGCAAGAAAAACAATAAGAAGAAGAAGAAGAAGAGCAAGACTGCTCAACCAAAGACTAGCAACATTACCAATGACAAGACTAATTATGATGGTTTTGCAGGGGCCAACAATCCTAACTTTGAACTATATTGCGATTATTATGGTGATGTTTATGCTAGTTATGTAGGCCCATATGATTGTTACATTCCTTGGTCTATTTGGGTTCCCAAGACCCTTGTTACTAACATGAGAGGACCCATTGAAAAATGGGTACCTAAAACCAAGAAGTAATTTTCTTGCAGGGCTATGATTCCGGTGGTTCTAAATGGGTACTCGATAGCGGCTGCACGAATCATATGACCGGAAGCGAGGAGATCATCACGGAGATGCGGCCAAACCTTGATCACATAACCGTCTCCTATGGTGACAAGTCAAAATCTGAGGTATTGGGTCTCGGTAAAGTTGTGGTGGCTCACGATATTTCTCTCGTGGACGTCATGCTTGTTGAGACCCTCGGTTACAACTTACTTTCAGTTCGCGCCCTTGGTAAGATGGGCTTTGCATTTTCTATTGATGCTGATTTGGTGGTACACTTGTGGAGCAAGTCTCTAAAAGTCGCTTTCGTGGGATATGTCGAAAATGACCTGTACGTGGTGGACTTTTTGGGGAAAACCACTACAAGCCCGATGTGTCTTTTCGGAAAAGCTGACACGGGTTGGCTATGGCATCACCGACTAGCCCACGTCAATATGAGAACTTTGTAAAGTCTCCACAAGGGTGGCCACATTCTTGGACTAAAAGAAAATGTCTCATTTAGCAAAGATCGTGTTTGCAGGGCGTGCGTTGAAGGAAAAATGCATGACTCACCTCATCGAAGGAAAACTATTATCTCATCAAAAAGGATTTTGGAGCTCCTTCATGTGGACCTTTTCAGACCTCCATCTCATGCAAGCCTGGTGGGAAGAAGTATTGCCTAGTGATTGTTGATGATTACTCAAGATACACTTGGGTTTATTTCTTCAAGTTGAAGAGTGAAACTCAACAAACAGTCATCGACTTCGCCAACGAGGTTCAACATCAACACAACGTCCCCATTCTAGCCATAAGAAGTGATAACGGCTCTGAGTTCAAGAACTACACCTTAAATGAGTTCCTAAGTGAAGAGGGGATAAGACATCAATATTCTCCTGCATACACCCCTCAAAAAAATGGTGTAGCCGAGAGGAAGAATCGAACTCTAATGGATATGGCAAGATCAATGTTAGCCGAATTTAAATCTCCATATAACTTCTGGGCTGAAGTAATCTCTACTGCTTGTCATTCATCTAACCGATTATACTGCTTGTCATTCATCTAACCGATTATACCTCCGCAATATCTTGGACAAGACTTCGTATGAAATACTTACTGGTAACAAGCCAAACATATCATACTTTCGGGTATTCGGGTGTAAGTGTTTCTTTCTTATCAAAGGAGTTCGTTTATCTAAGTTTGAATCTAAGGCTTTAGAAGGTATTTTTGTTGGTTATGGTGCTGAATCCCACACTTATAGAGTCTACAATAAGCTCTCCGGAACTGTTGTAGAATCTTGTATTGTGGTGTTCGAGGAAAATGACGGTTCCCGTGCGGAGCAAGTTGGTGTTTGTGATGCAGATGTTGAAAGACCCCAAGATGCCATAAGAAAAATGGGCGTGGGATTTTTCCGCCCCATTGAGGAACCCCTTGTGGCGGATCGGGAAGGACAATGCTCTTCCCATGAAGAGCCCTCATCTACACATGCCCAACAAGTTCCCACCACGGGAGCAAATTCTGCACCATCTCGATCAACTGCTGAAGGTCAAGCTGTTCCAGAAAACTCCAGGCCGGATTATCCGGTGGACGCCGGATTATCCGGCCACCCCGCTCCAGCTGACCATATTGCTCCTGGTGGTGAAGATATCAACGCAAGCTCCAGGACGTATTTTCCGGCAAGCCCCGGATTATCCGGCCCCTCGCCAGTTAAAGCAAGCCCCATGCTTCCTGATGATGCTGCTACAAATACTCCCAGGCTGGATTATCTGGCCTCTCCATCAGCTGGATTATCCGGCCCTGACTCTACAGTTCAGCAGCCTCTTGTTACGGCTACTGACTCACGTCAAGGGCACGCGTCACCACCACCTGTTGCTGATATTCCAGTTCCTAATCAAGGTCGAGTGAATGCTTCCAATGAAGATTCGAGTGATGAATCTACCCCTCCAAGAGACAACAAACTTATTGAACTTCGTAGCAAGGCTCGAGCTGATCGAAACCTTGAGTTGAGGGGTCACACTCTCGATAAAGCTGTTGGTGATCTTTGACGAAGGGTTTCTACAAGAAGAGAATTGGCCAGTTTTGGTGAGCATCAAGCTCATATCTCTATGGTGGAACCTAAGAAAGTCTTTGAAGCTCTTGAAGACCCAAACTGGGTTGTTGCTATGCATGAAGAATTGAATAATTTCGAGTGCAACAAAGTCTGGAAACTCGTGGAGAAACCCAAAGAGTGCTGCAATGTTATCGGCACCAAGTGGATATTCAAAAACAAGCAAGACGAGAATGGCATTGTTGTGAGGAACAAGGCTAGACTTGTGGCACAAGGTTACTCCCAAGTTGAGGGCATTGAGTTTTGCGAGACCTATGCTCCAGTGGCTCGCCTTGAGTCCATCTGTATCCTTCTTGCTTATGCTGCTCATAACAATTTTAAGTTGCAGCAAATGGACGTCAAGAGTGCCTTCCTTAACGGTCCTCTACATGAGTTGGTATACGTAAAGCAACCCCCTGGGTTTGAGGATCCTAACTTTCTGAACCATGTCTACATACTCGATAAGGCACTCTATGGACTTAAACAAGCCCCACGTGTGTGGTATGAGCACCTTAAAGAGCTTTTGTTAGATCGTGGCTTCGAAGTTGGGCAAATCGATCCCACTCTTTTTACTAAGAAGGTTAAGGGGGAGCTCTTCGTCTGCCAACTATATGTAGACGATATCATCTTTGGTTCTACTAATAAAGCTTTTAATGATGAATTTTCAAAGCTTATGACTAATAGGTTTGAGATGTCCATGATGGGGGAATTACGGTTCTTTCTTGGATTCGAGATCAAGCAACTTAGAGAAGGAACCTTTATTAATCAAGCAAAGTACATCCAAGACATGCTAAAGATGACGGATCTAAACAGTGTCGCCACTCCGATGCAAACAAAATGTCATCCTGAACTTAACCCACATGGTAAAGATGTGGACCAAAAGGTATACCGGTCCATGATCGGTTCTCTTCTTTACCTCTGCGCATCTAGACTCGATATTGTGTTGAGTGTGGGAGTGTGTGCAAGGTATCAAGTGGCTCCTAAAGAAAGCCACTTAGTGGCGGTCAAGAGGATCTTTCGATATTTGGTTCATTCCCCTAACTTTGGTCTCTGGTATCCCAAAGGCTCCAATTTCTCTTTATGTGGTTATACTGACTCAGATTGGGCTGGTGAAAAGGATGATCGTAAATGCACTTCTGGAGCTTGTCAATTCTTGGGAAGATCTCTTGTATGTTGGTCTTCTAAAAAGCAAAATTGTATATCTCTCTCTACCGCCGAAGCTGAATATGTTGTTGCTGCCAGCGGTTGCACTCAATTATTGTGGATGAGGAAAACTTTAAAGGAATACAGTGTCAATTGTGACAAAGTGCCTCTTTTATGTGATAATGAAAGTGCAATCAAAATTGCGTACAATCCTGTTCAGCACACAAGGACGAAGCATATTGAGATTCAGAATCATTTTATTCGAGACCATGTTGCTCGCGGCGATATTGATCTATCCTTTGTGAGCACGAAGAACCAACTTGCGGATATTTTTACAAAGCCACTTGATGAAGCAAGATTCTGCTACTTGAGGAATGAGCTAAATATCATTGATTCCAGGAGCTTGTCTTGATTACCCATGCACTCACTCGTACATCTCAATCCTTCTTGGGTCTAGGTGTGGGCATGGATATAGGGGGAGTGTGGTCCTAACTCATTGGGCTAACCCTCCCCCCATAATGCCAAAACCAAGTTAAATCATTTCTCTTAATATCATTTTGTGACATGTGAGCTTATTGAAGATCGACCATCCATCCCGTGACTCCCTAATAAGAATTAAAAAGAAAACGCATGCATGGTTAATTACCTGGTGGCTAGATGTCCATCGATCGATACAGTACATGCACAATACTCGGCCGGCCAGATATCAAGGACTCCATCTTCACCTCCACCTCTTTAAGGCAGCGACACCGATGAAGCACCACGGCCAGCCACTCGTCTAGCCAAACTCTTTTGCATCCGTCTCATCTCTCCCGTTTCTATCCTCTCCACCCCTTGCTGTCGCCCGTCGATCGATATAGTATATGCAGAAAACTCGGTTGGCTAGATATCAAGGACGACTGACTCCATCGATCTTCACGTCCACCACCTCTAGGGCGGCCGCGCCGATGAAGCACCACGGCCGGTCACTCGCCTAGCCAAACTCTTTTGCCTCCGTCTCATCTCTCCCGTTTCTCTCCTCTCCTCTCCTCTCTTCTCCACCCCTCGTCGTCGCCAAAGTCCAAAGTCACAAGTCACGCGATACCCGCACGCGGCTTGTGACGAGCTGCTCCTACTTATAGTGAGGAGGCCGGAAGGCTCGACAAGTTTTTGGAACCGTTTGATTTTTTACTAGGGTGGACGGGCGGGCGGGAAGAAGCTGAAACTTCTTTCTCGGTTCGCTCTTCCGATCCCTTCCTTGGTTGCTAGGAGCGCATGGATGGATGGGCGCCCAGATGATAAGTGCCGCGGATAGCTCACGTGGTGGACGCTAGCTAGCCAATCAATAAGTCTTCTCGTCATCTCATGTGTACGCGAGTGCCCGTAGTAATAGTAGTAATTAATTGTGGGAATACTAATTGCCCGTTGCATGCGAAAGGTTGGAGAGACCCTCTAGAAATCATGACTCTGCTTTGATTCGTTTCCAAAAATCATGGTGATTAGTTTTCCTAGATACTCCTGTCACCTATGCAGATGAATCGGCGCATAGGTCACATTTAGCTATCTATTTGTTTTACTCATGAAATTATACTCCTGTAACTTCGATTCGTTTCCAAAAATTAATTATGGTAATCGCATCCAAGTGAGTACTCCCTCCGTCTTAAAATAGATGTCCAAAGTTTTTCTAAATTTAAATGAATCTAGATACTAAATAGTTTTTAGATACGTCTAAATTTTAAAAAAAGTTTGCGACATCTATTTTGAGACGTAGGGAGTATGTCGGGTACATATAACTATCGCATCAAACTATTCTTGAGGATTTCTAGAGGGGAAGCACCATAAATCCAATTAGTTTTTTGGACAAACTGGTGTTACTCCTGAGCCAACATAACCTGACCCAGGAAAATTATTACTCAGCACGCAGATAATATGAACTCTGCTAGGAACACATGCACATGAAATGCTCAACCAGTGGCAATTTACTTGGTGAGCTTGCACAATTGTATATATCATATCAATCCAACGTCGAGAAATTTACAATGCCAGCGCTGTGGAATCGTTACTCAATAATGCACACGACAACCAAAAATGGGTAGTAGGCATAGCTCATAGACATCAAGCATTGTTTTGTCACAATAAAAATATAGTGTTCAGTAAACATGGAATATCCAATAGTGACAACATTAGCATCCATTGGACATGGCAAGTGATTCACAAACACATCAAGATTGTAATTTAGTAAAATGTGAGATAACTCAGGTAATTAGCTGTGATCACCTAATATACCCAGCTAGCTTTCACAGGCAAACACTACCCATACTAGGAAAGTAAGCACAAAATGATTTTCGACTAATAACCAGCAACATAACATAACATAAAGCTACTACCAATCTAAATCTACCCAGGACGCTACAACATGCACAACATTACAAAATGTTCTAACATCACTACAAGAAAATATGTTCCACCAGCTAAAGGCTCTGTTCAGGCCAGATCCATCTATACTTCTTCCATGCTGCTTCTGCTGCAACATCAGGGAAACTTCCGGAGCACCAGAGCAGTCTGCGTATATGCGTCTCACTGCAGGATCGCATCCTTGGTCAAATAAGAATCCCGGTTTGTCCATCCATCACCTGCATGACAATAGGCAAAGAAAGATCCACCTCAACATATGGCATAGGAAATTATTACTCGACACGCGGACAAGATGAACTATGCTAGGAACATAGGCACATGGAATGTTCAACTAGTGGCAATTAACTTGGTGAGCTTTCACATTTGTTTACATAATATTAATTTAACGTCCAGAGAATTCTACTGGCTGCATGACGTCATGGTGCTTGTTTTTTCTCATGAAACAATCTGGATCCATATAAGAATAGGAATCATTATTCCACGATAAGATGACTATTGTATGTTTGTCATATAAGCAATATGTACATAAGTTGATCTTAAGGATATTTAAGGATGCCACAGTAGATTGTGCTTTATACTATTTTATGTAAAAACAACAAGAAGCCTATATGAGAATGCAGTTCTCTTCATCAGGGACAACAAAGTTTGGATGCATCAAGGAGCACAAAGAATTTGCATTTGCAAGAAATACCAACACTAGTGATCACTCTAAGCAGTTACAAACTAGATGTGTAAAATAAAATCTGGGTGGACTGAAGAGAGCAATGCATCCATGCTTGGTGCCTCAAGAGATACATCATAGCCAAATTTCTGGCTGGATTCTTAACTTGTTTGCTCGTATTTGGCAAGAAGATGATGTACACAGAGAGATAAGCCTGCAAGGAGGATATCATACCAAGGCACCCGAGGGTAGAATGCGTCGATGGTGATGTGAGACCAATTGGAGGAAGTGCTGGAAGTCGAGGGCTTAGGAGCGGGACAACGTCATCTCAACATCGCTATGGAACTCATGGGATAGATGGTGCTATCAGACAAGAAAGCCCTTCCTGCCGGCAATGCCAAATTAGATATCGTTTCAGCAAGTATAGAGACAAAGGTATTCAAGCTGGTGGGATTGGGCAAGGCAAAGATAGTACATTTGGATGGTGATTTCGCCAAGGTCCTAAACGGTGTTAGCTGTGTTGGGCCTAACCTTTTGCACGACTCAACCCAAAACATATTTAGACCCTACAAGAAAGGAACGGAAAAGACAAAAATCAATGGAAAAATACATGAGAGGAATACAAGTATATTACGAAGTATAAAAAATGGCAAAATCTATTGTCCCGTCATTCTCGAAAAAAAAGGTGTTCGCATATACTTTTTAGTCTGAACAATTTGAAGTTATCTACATCGCAAATTTTACTTGCTTAAATATGAAATCAAGATTGGAATCCAAGTAATCCCAAAAAATAGTAGCCTTATTTTTTCTTTATGATTTTTGTGAAAACAAAAACCTCAACATATAAAAGAATAGATGGCATCCTAAATACTTGTCAATAAAGTTATATTTACATGTTTAGAACATTAGTAATTATGAAGTTTTGTGATTTGATTCATCAAGTGATGATTAGATCAGATTGTTAAATGGACAATAAGCAAGAAAAAACAAATAACTCACTCATGTCTTACAAGTACAGCGTAAACTTGCCACATTTCGGAAGCAAAGTGAAAACCATGATGAACATGGGAGGAAACATCTTACGGAAGTAAATTGCATGTTTATGCTATTGTAGATTTATTAGCAACCATAAGCACAAGTACATCGATACATTGCAAATGTATCTATAATTTTTGATGTTCCATGCTTGGTTTTATCTACTTTCTTGTGTTTTGTCCACACTTTGGAGTACTTTCATATGATTTCTTGGACTAACCTATTAACAAGATCCACAGTATCAGCTTCTTGTTTTCTATTGTTTTTTGTTCCAGAAAGTCAGAAAATGAATATTCTCAGAATTGGATGGTACAAAAGCCAAAGTCGATATTTTACCGGAAGACTCACGGAGCCAAAAGACGAGACGGAGAGGGGCTATTGGCTGGCCACACCACCTGGTGGCTCGGGCCAGGCCAGGCCGCGCCAGGGGGTGGTGTGGGCCCCTCCGGCACCCCCTCGGTCTCCCCTCTCGCCTATAAGAGCCTCCCAATGCATAAACCCTAAATCATCAAGCCTCCAGCCACAAAACGTTCTACAGCGCTACCGCCACCGAAGCGGAGATGCGGTGGATAGAAAGTCTCTGTTCCGGCACCCTGTCAGGACGGGGAAGTGCCCCGGGAGCCATCTCCATCAATCTCCACCACCATCTCCATCACCATTTCTGATTCCCATGATGAGGAGGGAGTAGTTCTCTCTCGAGGCTAAGGGTTCTACCGGTATCTATGTGTTCATCTCTCTCTATGCATAATCTTATTGAGATCATGAGCTTGTAATCTATAAATCTACCTTGCTACTCAAGTACTTTAATAGATCTCTGCTCTCCCTGTGTGTGTGAAGTTGACAGTGTGCACACCATGGTGGAACTTAGGCTAGAGATTACAAATACTTGGTATGAGTTATATTTGGAGTTTGATGTCTTTATGAAATTGTGGTGTTTGTTTGAACCATCTAGTACTCAAGGTGATAGTGTGGGGTTATCTAGATGCGGAAAGTGAACTTTAAGGTGTGCTGTTATAGCCCTACCATCGATTAGAGTGTCCAACCGGAGAGTAGTTAAGAGTAGTATCATAAAGAGAAGATATTTATATGGGAGTGTTCACTAGTGAAAGTATGATCCCTAGGACTTGTTTCTAAACATTGAAACATTGTTTGTGATTAGATCTGTTACATGTTTGCTTACTTCCATCTTTATTTCAGTTTGCCTTTAGTCTCTTCCACGCCATTAAGCTATTTTCTATCACCGTTGTCATATATCCATAGCACTTGTATTTCACTATCTCTTCGCCGAACTAGTGCACCTATACACCTGACAAGTGTATTGGGTGTGTTGGGGACACAAGAGACTTCTTGTATCTTGATTGCAGGGTTGCTTGAGAGGGGATACCTTTGACCACTTCCTCCCTGAGTTTTATAAACCTTGGGTGATCCACTTAAGGGAAAACTTGCTGTTGTTCTACAAACCTCTACACTTGGAGGCTCAACAATTGTCTACAAGAATAGAAGTGCGTAGACATCAAACTATTTTCTGGCGCCGTTGCCGAGGAACTGAAGAAAAAGAAGAAGCTCCCACGTTAACAACGTGCCATCAAAGATACTATTTTCTGGTGCTGTTGCCGGGGAGGTAAGGTAAAAGGTACTCACATCCTCCGGTGTGAGTGCTCGAAGTTATTTCCTTTAGATTCTGCAATTTTGTCTTTTTGTTTCTTGTCTTCACTAGTTAGGCTTAATGGAAAACAACAACAAAATTAGAGAGCTTTTTAGTATTTTTCCTAATGTAGAACATGAATTCTTTGAAAAGAAAATTAAAAAACCCTTGGAACCTTCTTTGCATGCTAATAGCAATGTTATTAGTATGAATCTTTCGAACACCTTTGTTACTAATGCTATGGAAACGTCTAAGCTTGGGGAAGTTAGTTTTTATGGAAATGATCTTTACTTCCCCAGTTTTAAAGAAGAAAGTTTGCTCTGATGATACTTTATCTCCCATATGTGGTAATTCTAATGATAATTTTAAGATACCTACAAGAATTATTGATCGTGTTATGGATAACTACTATTTTTGAGATGGAACTGTCCATCTCGGTGATCATTTGCTTTTTATACACGAATTATGCAGGTTGTTCAAGTGTGCAGGTATTACAACAGATCACGTCAAGAAGAAGTTATTCTCTTTATCACTTTAGGGCAAAGCAAGGGAGTGGTATGAGCTACTGGATGATCCTCATCCTTTGGAGTGGAAGGAACTTGAATCTCTCTTTTACTCTAAATTTTATCCTCCTCGTGAAATTCATAAAGATAGGAATTATATTTATAATTTTAATCCTCATGATGGAGAAAGTATTGCCCAAGCATGGGGGGGATTGAAGTCACTAATGCTCAAATATCCCTTGAATACGAGGGTCGCTCATCATGCTACTCAAGTTTAGTCATCGGTAAGTTCTTGTCATTGTAAGTACATGTGTATCCTAGAGAACCGCCAACGGGGTACCCCTTTCCCGATGATACAGAAGAATCCCCATATCAAAATGATAAGGCAAGCAGACAACGAGCATCTCAGCAATCTTCTTATTTACCATGGGAATATGGTGCTTTTTTCTCTCTTTCCTCTTTTCATAATCTCTTTTTTTTCTTTTTCTCTTTTTTCTCAATATAGGACTCTTTTTTATAAGAAGAATGCTTCATAGACAGCTCATTATGGTTACGCTACAGGTTTCCACCATGTCAGCATGGATTAGACCAGTGGCCCAGGCGTTTCTCTAACACATATACATAACTCCATGGACTTACAAGCTCCCCTTTCATTTCACACCGACGACATCCATAGACAAAAGAGCATGATATCAACTAGGTACAACGTACCAAGTGCAATGTTGAAAGCGTTCCCCACGACAGCATGGTTCTGCTAATTCCCAACAAATAATTGCAAGCATATACAACATAGACGGCACAATGGTTCAAGTTTATTAAGGGCAAGAAAAGTAAAGTGTGCCATCAAGTTCGTGAGAGCTTTAATCACTAGTTTTCTCATAACAAATTTAATTCGGAAGGTAAACAAAAACATGAATATACTTGGAATAACATAAGCTAATAGGTAGGTATGGTGGACTCTTTGGAGTAACTTGGTTTAGGGAGTTGGATGCAGTAGTGGAACTCATACTTGGTTGTGGAGGCTAGCAAAAGACTGGGAGCGACAAACTAATAGAGCAATAATGGACATAATCATGCAGAGCGACAAAACATCATTGATCAAATCATAAAGTGATACTACAAGTTGAAAACTAAAGGATCATAAAGGCTATGGTGACTTGAGATAGTCATAACATGGTGTGAGCATCCGCCAAGTTAACCCAAATAAAGCGTCAAAGGAGAATACCAATATACTATGCTTTAATATGATAAAACAACGCATGATTCATCCAAAGCACATTAAGCAATCTCAATTTTTTATAACAAATCATGCTACAGCAAAGAATACTAAGAATAAAGCCAAAAAAATATCAAGCATGGCATGACAAAGCATAGGCCACAGTCAAAAAGAAACTCTCCTTAACACTTAAGCATGAACTTTCCTACTCTTTTCCAATCCAAACCAAACTATTTGAAAACCAATGTATGAAAGAGGGGGTCCAACAAATTTATTCATAAAACCAAGAAAACCAAGCAAACAAAAAACCAAAATGAAAACGAAAAAGAAGACGCTTCAAGAACAACACAACTGTGCATGAAACTTTAAAAATAAAGCGTTTGGAAGAAACTTGGGATTTTTATTGATGAACAAGGGGATGCCTTGGGCATCCCCAAGCTTTGACGCTTGTACTTCTTGGATATTTCTTGGGGTGACACGCATGGCATCCCCAAGCTTGAGCTTTAGTCCATCCTTCATCTCATTACTCATTCCTTCCATACACCTGAAAATTTTCCTTGATACAAAACTTCACACAATCTTTATTAGCAACATTAGTGCACTCAAGATAATAAATCTTAAGGTTCAGTTTTAACACCAATAAAACTTCCATTAAAACATTAGATACTGTAGAACTTCCCTCAAAAAGCTCATTTCCCAAAAGAACTCAAAAAGGAACCAACAAGAAGCAAATGCAGAAAATGGCAGAAAGCTGTCCAAACAGACCAGAAGGTAAAGACGAATTTTTTCGAAGACCTTCTGTTGCTCAAATCAAAAAGTGTTGAACTAACAAAAGTTAGATAACAACCTGGGGCAGAAGCACAAATATTCATGCCTCAAAAGGGCGTACAGAGATTTTACACGAATTTTTATGGTGAAGCACAGAAATCTGTTTCGGGACAGCAACTTTTCTAATCATTACTTCTCTCTCAATAGAGGTTACTCTTGGCACAAAAAAGCAAATAAAAAGGATAAGGAGCGGTTATTACTGAAGTAATAACTTCTAAGACTCATCTAAAACTTCTGGGTTATCTCTCAATAAATACTTTTCTTTAACGCCTTTAAGTTAGGCATGATAGTTTGAGAAGATGCTCACAAAAGAACTATGAATTGAACTAAAAGAGAGCATCAAGAAGCAAATTCAAAGCACATTTAAGTCTAACCCACTTCCTATGCATAGGAATCTTGTAAAGAAACAAATTATGAAAGCACAAAGCAACCATCATAGAAAAGCAAAACAAGTGCAACTTCAAGACTTTCAACATAAAGAGGGGAAACATAATATTATTGAGATGCATACAACCATGTTTCCCTCTCTCATAATAACTTTCAGTAGCATCATGAATAAAATTAACAATATAACTATCACATAAAACATTCTTATCATGAGCCACATGCATAAAATAATTAATACCCTCCACATAAGCATAGTCATTCTTATTAATTGTAGTGGGAGCAAATTTAACAAAATAGCTATCATTATTATTCTCATCACCATAATCATCAAATATAGGAGGCATATTGTAATCATTACTTTTCTCCTCAATAGTACGTGGACTGAAAATATCATATTCATCATTGTAATCATCATATATTGGAGGTTTTGTATCATCATAGGCAATAGAATAGCTATCTTCCAAAGCTGCGGAACTAAAAAGATCATTTTCATAAAAACTAGCTTCCCCAAGCTTAGAATTTTCCATAGCATTAGCAATAACGGTGTCGAAAGAATTCATACTAACAACATTTCTATTAGCATGCAAATAAAGTTCCATAGGTTTTTAATTTTCTCTTCAAACACTTCATGTCCTACATCAAGATAAATACTATAAAGCTCTCTAATTTTGTTGTTGTTTTCCATTAAGCCTAACTAGTGAAAACAAGAAACAAAAAGACAAAATTGCAGAACCTAAAGGAAATAACTTCGAGCACTCACACCAAAGGATGTGAGTACCTTTTACCTTACCTCCCTGGCAACGGCGCCAGAAAATAGGCGTTTGCCGTGGGAGGTTCTTCTTATTTAATCCTCCGGTGTGAATACCTTTTACCTTACCTCCCTAGCAACGGCGCCAGAAAATAGGCGTTTGCCATGGGAGGTTCTTCTTCTTTAATCCTCCATTGTGAATACCTTTTACCTTACCTCCCCGGCAATGGCGCAAGAAAATAGCTTGATGTCTACGCACTTCTATTCTTGTAGACAATTGTTGGGCCTCCAAGTGCAGAGGTTTGTAAAACAGCAGCAAGTTTTCCCTTAAGTGGATCACCCAAGGTTTATCGAACTTAGGGAGGAAGTGGTCAAAGGTATTCCCTCTCAAGCAATCCTGCAATCAAAATACAAGAAGTCTCTTGTGTCCCCAACACACCCAATACACTTGTCAGGTGTATTGGTGCACTAGTTCAGTGAAGAGATAGTGAAATACAAGTGGTATGGATAATTATAAGTGGTAACAGTGATAGAAAATAGCTTGATGGCGTGGAAGAGATTAAAGGCTAACTGAAATAAAGATGGAAGCAAGCAAACATGTAACAGATCTAGATGCAAACAGTGTATCAATGCTTAGAAACAAGACCTAGGGATCATACTTTCACTAGTGAACACTCTAATATAAATATCTTGTCTTTATGATACTACTCTTAACTACTCTCCGGTTGGACACTCTAATCCATGGTAGGGCTATAACAGCACACCTCAAAGTTCATCTGTCCCATCTAGAAAACCCCACACTGTCACCTTGAGCACTAGATGGTTCCAACAAACACCACAATTTCATAGAGATATCCAACTCCAAATATAACTCATAACAAGTATTTGTAATCTCTAGCCTAAGTGCCACCATGGTGTGCACGCTGTCACTTTCACACACATGGGGAGAGCAGAGATCTATTAAAGCACTTGAGTAGCAAGGTAGATCTACTTGATTACAAAGCGCATGATCAGAATATGATCATGCATACAGAGAGAGATGAACACATAGCTACTGGTAGAACCCTTAGCCTCGAGGAAGAACTACTCCATCCTCATCATGGGAATCAGCAATGGTGGTGGAGATCGATGGAGATGGCTCCGGGGGCACTTCCCCGTCCCGACAGGGTGCCAGAACAGAGACTTTCTATCCCCCGAATCTCCCCTTCGGTGGCGGTGGCGCTGCGGAACTTTTCGTGGCTAGAGGCTTGATTATTTAGGGTTTTTGCCTCGAGGGGAATATATAGGCGAAGGAGGCAAGGTCGGTGGCCAGTCAGGGGGCCCACACCATGCCCTGGTGCGTCCTAGGGTTGCCCGCGCCAAGGTGGGTGTGGCCACCCTGTGGCCCCTCTCCGACTCTCCTTCTCGCTCTGTGAGTCTTTCGGGAAAATAGTAACTTTGGCTTTTGTCCTGTCCAATTCCGAGAATATTCATTTTCTGAGATCCTGGAACCAAAAACAGCAGAATACTGGCAGTTGGCACTGTGGCTCTTGTTAATAGGTTAGTCCAAGAAATCATACGTAAGGTACTCCTAAGTGTGGCCAAAACACAAGAAAGTAGATAAAACCAAGCATGGAACATCAAAAATTATAGATACATTTGCAATGTATCAATGACCCATACCGACAAGTTGGATCCATCTAACTTGAGCTTTTCTCCTTTTAACCAGTCATTAATAGGGAAGGTATTCTTGGGGAGAACCATTTTCTACATTTATAATTGTAAAGGGAATTTAGACTAAGTTTATAATTAAATGAGTTAATGATAACTCCACTCAGAACCACCTATCCCCACAAGGGTTCCTAGTGATAACACGACCCCTATCAACCACATCTCCCCCGATTGACACGGCCATCGATGTGGGTTCAAAGATGGACGCAAAAGGTCGGTCACATCATTCATGCGACTCGTGCTCGATCTTTCGACCATCCGTATTCCGAGGCCACGCTTCTATGGCGTGCTAGGCTCACCAACTCAACCTTAGTGTATTCGTTGTGCAACATGGCTTACACCCACTGTATCCGAACATAGATATGTCTGACACCTAGGCCTGTACCCTGGATCGCCTCATACCAAAGAACTTTCTTGGTGGTGCACACTAAGGGGGAACACAATTGTTGGTAATGTTAACAGGGATCATCTTATTAGGCTACCATCGAGTATCTAATACTATCACACAATAAGATTTACAAACAATAACATTGAATGTAAATGCGATGTGATATGGTCCTTCACGTCGTGATCTCCATCCGTCTTCACTGGATTCCGGTGCCAGGGTTCCGGCGCCGTAGACACCAGGGTACCGGTGTCATTCTGGCGTGGTAGGCCGTCACCTCCGTGACTATCTACTACTACGTAACAAAAGGCGATCACTTTACCTTTGCCACAACCATATCGCAAAGCAACGCCGCCTGCAAAACAAAGTTAGATGCCTCTACTTTATCTTTGCATGTTTTACGTGGCTGAATGGGCTTTCGCACAAGAACCGTTCTTACCTACAAACTTTCAGCACAACGCTGATCAAGTAGTTGTCTCTACTACACCCCTTTCGGGGCCCTCCGTTGCAAATGGTATACCAACTAATGCGAGAGAGACAGACACCCCCCTAAGCCACTTTATACGGTACAAGCCGTATGTCAAGCGTGGACCAGTCTCGCGAATGAACGCGTAAAGTCGGTTGGGGGACGCTTCATCAAGCATTACTATGGTATACACAAGTACACGTGGGAGGGTAACAACTAAAACATCAACGCCCACACGCTACATCTCGTGTGTTCTACCCGTACTAGCATTACTACGCATAGATCTAGCTCTGATACCACTGTTGGGGTTCCGCGTATGAAAACAATAATTTTTACCCTACGCCCCTGAACCCCTGAAGCTGCCAGGACCTATCTATTAGTAATACAGTAACGGGAGGGGATTTTTGCGATCTTACCCTTGAAGACCGAAAAGCGTTGTCAACGCTCAGGAGAGCGTGGTTGATGTAGAGGAGCCGAAGCCAACCTCAAGGTCATGACGAAGTCCTTGCGCTACAATGGCTCCAATGACTTGAGTGCCTCAAGTGCGATACCTCGCGGGGAGTTACACACATCCGGTGCCTGACGATGACTCCCGCTTCCCCGATCCAGCAGCAGTTGTGGAACTAGAGCTCCTGGATCCGAATCCCGCGGCGCGACGGCGCTCCGCGGTGAAGATGTCTCTCGTTCGCGCAGTCTAGACTTGGGACCACGGTCACGAGAGAGGGGGAGGGAGAAAATATCAATTAGAGGTCCTCCCAAAAGTGAGAAGACCTTTATTGATTATTGGTGTATTTAATTTGGCCAAATACCCCCAATATATAGGGGGAGGGGAAGTACTACCTCCCTCAAAGTCTCGGGGTGGGACTAAAGGAGAGGAGGGGGAGGGGAGGCCGCCGACCACCTAGTGGGCCCCACACAGGGGGGCTAGGCCCATCCGTCCACCCCCCTTGGCCCCTTCTCCCTCTCTCCTTTCCCCTAATGGGCCCTCTCCCGTCCGGGAATTGGCCCATTAAGCCTTTGACCATTTAATTGATTTTTCTCTTTATTAAATAATTATAAATAAAGATGAAATCAATATTTAACATTCATTGACATATTATTCAACCTCCATGGCTATGGAACACCTTCCACCTCCACTCCGGTTATCCTCCGGACTTACCAAAACCCTTCCGGTTTTCTCTCTACTATTCTTCGGTGATTCTTTCGATCCTATAAACACTCTCTAAGCATCATCAAGCCCTTAAGCGTGATACCCCATGGTTCGAGAACACTCCAGACATGGTCGGGACACTCCCGCACCAATGATCGACAGAGGGACCTGGATGGCCATGTGACCCCTGTGCGTTCCACGAAGATCTTTTGTCGTTTGAACCGAGACAGTCGTGTCTTATTCCCTTTGTCACTCGATACTTGCATTGTGCGAGATCTGCTCAATGAAATCTCCATGTCGTGTTCAATCTCGTTACCGAACAATGCTACTTGACTCGTTCCGACAAGTGATATCCCCGTGATCAAATCACACGCTGCGCAGCTATTGGATATAACTTCTTCGAGTGGGCCCTTTAAGTATCTTCCGGTCACATGGATGGACAAATCCCGCTCTTGACATATATTGCCTCTACGGTTTCCTATGAGTACCTGAACACACTTTTATAACCACTTTATTACCAAGTGGCGCTTGATGCTATCTACGCACTCTTGGGAGACAGTGATTGATATAGACTCACGGTCTAAGGAATAGTCTGCGAGGATCCATTTCTAATCATCGTAACTTGAACTACGTGACATGATCGGGTCATGATGTTTAGGTTGGGTATTGGTTCATCATCTCATTATCGGAATGAGATGACTCCATTTCCAACTGTCATAAATGCCACATGATCAGGAAACATGATCATGTGTTGACCAATGAACCAGTGACTAGAGTTTCACTAGGAACCCCTGGTTGTTTGTATATCACACTTGTATTGATGTTTCCACTCAATACAGTTATAGCATGATTTAAAACTTAATCATAAACTATATGAAATATGATAATAGTCCTTACTACTATTTGTCTCTAGGGCATATTTCCAACACTTTTCATGTACCACATATGGATCCACCAGAGTCATTGCATGTCTGTTCTTTCCACAAACCACATGGATCCACAATTTTCATTGCATGTGTGTTATTTTCATGAACCACATATGGATCCACCAGTGTCATTGCATGTGTATTCTTTTCATGAACCACATATGGATCTACCAGAGTCATTGCATGTCTATTCTTTTCATAAAACTCATGGATCCACTAGATTCATTGCATGTGTGTTCTTTTCATGAACCATATATGGATCCACTAGAGTCTTTACATGTGTGTTCTTATCCTAAACCAGCACTAGAGTCATTGCATGTGTTTTCTTTGCATAAATCATATGGATCCAACTAGATTCATTGAATGGTGGCCGTTAGATCGCGTCTTCTAAAAGGCCCGCCCTCGTGAAGAACGAGATCCCAAGAAGAACTAGTTGTCTGATCTGATTGTTGCGGACCTTCGATTGGGGTGCGTGGATGAATAAGATGGTTCTTCGTAAGAGCGATCAGCGAGTAGGCTGTTCTGCGACATGATTGGCTGCGCTTACATTTTCACTTATATTAGTATTATTTCCAGTCCCATACAGCCTACTAGTAATAACATAGTGCTCGTGAGTGAGCACGTCTACTCCATAGCCCCCTCCTCCACCACACGTCACCGGGCCCGAATGACGCCACTGGATTTCATGCATCGTGCCCGGACGATAGCCGCTGATTCTCGGGTCGCTACCTTCATGCTAAGAAATCATTTTACAAGATTTTGAATTTAACTTACATATTCCTACTATTTGCCGATCTAACTACTGATCTTTTATCCGATTTCTCGACAAACTTCAGATGTGGGAGATGCCGCAGCCGAAGAATCTAGAGATCATCGCGTGCAAAATCGCAGCGACATTCCCGCTCGCGTGCTCCCACCCAGGATGATTTCGCCGTTGCTCCTACTACGAGCTCCCGCTCCATGAGCTCGTGTGCCCGCACGGCGCGTGCTCCTGCACGGAGTCAGGCTGCAACTACACCGGCCCGCCGTCAGAGCTCGTCTTCCACCTTGCAGAGGAGCACTTGATCCAAGTGATTAGGATCTCGTACGGCCACGACCAACTTCTCAAAGAGTAGGTGCCATTCACTGACTCGGCATGCCGTCAGCTAATTTTCTAGGGAGAGGACGGCTCTATTTTCGTCCTGACCATCACCACCGGTGTACCAGGAACCAGAGATGGTCCCACCATCGTGTGTGCGGTATGTGTCAGGTCGGTCTCGGTCGTCTGGCCCCTGTACATGGTACGCATGTGGGCGAACGCCCATCCATCGTCGTCCGATAGCATGCTTGTGCTAGCCGAGGTGCCAAGCTGCCCGATGCCGCAGGAGGTGGAGTATGCGGACCTGAGGTCGATCCTATACGTTCCATCTTAGTACCTTGTCGGTGATGGACCATACAAGCAGATGCATTTCTACATCTATATCGAGAAGACCGACATGGATTTGTAGTACTTTTGTTGTCGTTAAGTGTTAGACTTAAATGATGCTTCTCTGGTGTGGAGAGCATACGTGTTGAACGAAGGTATCCTAGTTGTAGTATTTTAGTACTCCATAATAATTCGACTAGTTTACTTATCCGACGGATAAGTAATTGGTCCCATCAGCTTGTTGTTGTCATGTTGCAAAGTCCGCTTGCTCTGGACAGACTATCAATACCGCTTGCTCCCGCCTGTTAGTGTCACGTGTTCCGTGGGCCTAGCTGTCAGTATCCCCACTTCTCTTCCTTCGTCTTGAAGCCACTTTCCCCACTTCTCTTCCATCATGCCCCTAACGTCTGATGGTTGTAATCTTATTTCATTGGTTTGTTTACATGTAATCTACGTGGATCCTGCAACATGCAAATGGCATATACACAATTTCTATAGTGGAAGCACTTACACACTATTATTGCACATATTTCTCAATATAGCTCGCCAAACCCATTACAATAATTGTACTCGCGCTAAACACAACCAAAATTGCAACCATCTTAAACAACATCTAAACCCATATCACAGCGCTGTCACCGGAGTGCACCTCGATTGGTGACACCGCCATGCTCTTCCCAGCGACATCCACTCCTGCATGTGGCTTGCCCTTCGCCAAGGAGGAAATAGTGGCATTCTGCATTGCTTCGTCCCCTGCGTCCTCCACATCGGAATCAACAATGACGAAGGGGATGGGGTTGGCGTGGACCGAGCCCCATCGCGCCTGGCGGCTCCTGCTCGAGCTCGACGCCGCATCAGTCCTTCTACAGGTAGGAGGGTCCGAGCTTGGAGACGTAGCGTCATCGCTCCGCTCAAGAAACCATGGCCATTTGATACTGCGACGGTAGCATGTTGGGGTGGATCCGCCGCGGCAAGCCCGACCGGGAGCAGATGGATCTGCCGGCGCGAGCCATTCCAGGTTCCGAGGGAGTAAGAGTGTGGGCCAGGCATGTCTGCTTCTTGAGCAAGGCCTCCTAGTGATATGTACGCGGGCAAGGTGCCAAAAAATTTGTCCAATGCACGTGACATGGCCTTTGAACCACAAAGGTGCGAGGTTTGGTTGACAAGTCCACCCGCTAGGTCCCCCGCCTGTCAGCCGAATGTGGACGATATGATCCAGCCAGAGTTATTAAGTGGGGATAAATCACGCGTCACCGTGCCACTACTCTGACATCCAAAGGCTCCTCTTTCCTCTGCCCTCGCTCATGACTTGCAACTCATGCAGTTCGTCTCGGGCGGAAACAGGGTCGGCTCAACGAAGTCAGGCGGGTGCCCCCATCAGGTACCAGAGGACGTCCTACGATTACTACCCCGATATGTTGTGTTTGTGTGGCTAGAACATGCCGAGATGGATTTCGTGGACCGACAAAAATACTGCAGGAAAATTTGGCAACTACAACATCAGAGCGATAAGTACCTACTGTAGGTATAATGGTAACCAGGATCTGAAAAGCGTAATGTAATTTTTTTTGTTTCCTTCGATCTACTTCGCAGGAAGTGAGGGGAATTGGTTGTGAGAAGTTTGTGCGGATCGAAAAGCCACTAACAGGTTTTCACAAAGAGCTTGTTCAGGATCTACGTGATGCTGTGTGGGACAAGAAAGAGGAGATTCGTGCGTTGGAGCAAGAGATTCGGGAGCTTCACCAGTTGCAGGGGAGGCAGGAGCAGGGAGGTGGTGAGACAGACGGACTCAAGATTAGGCCATATAGTGGAAACAATTTCCTCAATATATGGGCATTATATGTTGCCTTTGCATTTTATGGTGCAATGTCGTTGTCCAGCAGCTGAAATAAGTTGCTACTTCATGGAGTGTAGCAGCTAGCTTAGAACTTGTTTTTCAGCTCAGAACCTTATCATAAGTGTAATGCCAATAGAGGGATTTACTAAGCACCTATAAATAATTCATTTCTGGGCCACTAACATCCATCGATTTTGGAGACCCGTTAACCGCTCAGCTATCACGGTCCCAGTGGTGCGATTGTTCAGATAGTAGTGGCACAGTCACAATTTCGGATTCAACTAGTGGCCTCGGCCATATCCAATCCTCAAGTCACGATACATTTTACTCCCAGTACGGGAGGCAGATTGTTTCGCCTGACAAGTTCCACGCACACAGCTCTAGAGTTTAACCGAACTACATATATAGGTTCAAGTTCAATACATTATTAGGCTTCTACACTGCTAGCATTCTTCCTCTTCTTAGGAGCCAACACTCTTCATCTTTCCTTCATGTCCACTGTCTTCTTCATTTCCTGCCTTCTTCCTCTTCCTGGGTGCCAATTTTGTTTCCTTCACATACACTGCATCTCCGGGTCGAGGGAAGTTAGGCCAATTAGCACCAGAGTCTTGTCCAGCATCATCACTCCACTCGTTTTGGTTTTCTTCCCGCAGCAAAATCACTGAGTTGGCTATCTTGTTTCTTACCTTGCGCTTCCTATAAAAAAAAGTACAAGGATTACTACCTTATATTTCATGGTGGTGTCACGGCAGATGCCATGGATATGCTAAAGGTGGGGACTAAATGCACTAGGGGAATCCAGGGAGGGATAGTGAGGTGATTCCACACGCAGAAGTTTTATATTTTATTCACTTGCAAGGTTTACAAGTGCTCCTAGAGCTGTATTGGGGAGAGGAGGAAGAAGGGACTCTCTTACTCTCACCACTGGCTAACCCGTACAAGACCAACCAGAGAACAACCCGTAGAACCTAACCTTTTCTACAGAAGCCCTAGCCCTCCTTATATAGGGGTGGCTAGGTGTCCACTTAGGGAATACGTGGAGGCACATTCCAGGGAATATGCCTCCTCCCAAAATATTAAGCCGACCGGGTCGCTTTTCCCCGCGTCACCCATGCAGAAGCTACGTGAGCCTCTGCGGCGCCTGCGTCAGCCGACATTGGCGTCGTCACCTCTGTCGGCCACACCTCGCTGGTCCTGCCTCTGTCCGATTCACTCATGTCGTGCGTACCAGGGCTACTTTTGACCAGCGAGATTCCTTCCTTCTCCTAGAAGCTTGACATGACCCGGATCGTAGTTGATCCGGCCACTACTCTTCCTACATGAAAGTTAGATACATCTTTCCGACTTACGGCTTAAGTCGGTTGAGACCAAGTTAGGTGGATGTCCCCTGGTGCGGGTTACTCCGTGATTCGGCCTACCTTGAGGTGACCCAGCCAGCATCCGCTTTGGCCTTGCCGAACCTCGGCAAACTCGGCCTTTATACCCCGGCGTGACCCTACCCGGGGGTATCCCCCCAACATTATATCTACAGGCTATAAACATTTTTTTGAATGTACCATCTCATACCTAGGTTTGGGAGCATTAAGGGGACAGCCTGCTACTCTATGGCCTATAAGATGGCACGTCTTGCATCTTTTTTTCCCTTGTTGGTGGCACAGAAAGCCGAACCCTTCTTCTCGAGAAAATTCTTAAACCTATTCACCTGAGGTCTTCCTGTGCCCCTTTTTGTAACTAGCTGGCAAAGCTCCAAACTTAGTTGGACTTGAGGCCACTGAGATGGGTCTGTACATAGCTCGATGGATCCAGCGTACGCAGCTCTAAACTTTTCCATTGACTAGTAGTCTGACAAATACTTATTCAAATGTGGTAGAGTTCTTTTCTTCACCAAGAAGACCAAGGCGTGGCCGCAAGTTTTCCCGGTATGATGCCACTCTAAGCAGGTGCATTCTCGCAGATGGATGTTCACAACACCTCGTTTGCCACTCTTGGACATATCGACCACCTCACAGTTGCTGCTGGTTGATGGGAGAACCCTAAGATGAGCAAGTCCTCAGCTTCTCTTGTGTAGTTGTTGTTCAACTAGCGGTAGCATATGTCCTCTAAGTCTCCTACCGATCTATATCCTTATATTTAACATCTTCATGATCATACCATGTATGATGTCCATCAAGATATGAACATGACGCACTTTTATGTCCTTCACCTAGTTATTCAGGCATTCTTCAAGGTTGTTGTTTATGTAATCAACTTTGATGTCAGGGTTAATTGACTCCTCTTCCATAGCTGCAAATGATGGACGACTAAGTACTCCGGAAGTTCAGGGGCCACCCACTCTGTATCAGCCATTGAGGATTTCAGTTTGCTGCTTGTCAAACACATGTGTAGAGAGCCCATTTTGTTGACCTGCAACATAGATTCATTTAAAAGATAAGCGGAGTCGACTCGTTGCCAGAAAGATCTTGCACAGCAATTGTAGTTATAAAGTGAAAAGAGAGAAAGTTCTAATGCTTTGCTGCATTCACTGCCCTGGTACCCAAATTTCCTTCGACGCAGATAAGGCTCTTGATGTGATCCACCATGGACAATGTACCTCGACCCATCCATTCATCCATGTTAACCTGCAAACGGCCTCATACCTCTAGGCAGTGTTCTCCAATCGATGAATGTTGAACTCCCCCTTGATACAAAAATGTCATAACGACATCCTGAACTCATGCATGCTCCTGAACTCGGTGCCGACCAAAATTATAGGATACTCGTGGACATGTTTCATTTCTTCTACTTCAACACCCAAATCATCGACTGGAATGCCACCCTCATTGTTAAGTTCATCGTCATCATCACCAGATTCTTGATCCTCTATAGTGCACTCTTCTTCATCTGATTCAGAATCTTGGCCATCGTCTCGAATTCCTAGTACTGCACACATCATATTGACTCCCATGGGTGGGGATGCACCTTTATCTCCACCCGGATAGACCGGAACATTGCCCCAATCTACCTCACCGGCAACTCTGTTTTATCCCAGACACTCGGTTGGTTCTGCTGCAACCACATGGGTGGGTCTTACGTTTGCACGTATCCCATGTTCTTTAGTAGAAAAATAGCAGTCAGAATCTATTTCATCTTGACTGTACAGAACCCACTTGCTCTTCTTGTGTACATCCTCCTTTCTGATGTAATAGCAGTCAGAATCTATTTCATCTTGATGGTATTAGTAGGGCTTGACATCTACGTTCTATTCCCCATCGAACTAGGCTTTTTGCTGCCGCTCTTGGGTGTGATCTTCTTCCTACTTGCCGTCACGGGTGTTGGCTCCAGGGTGCTGGCATTATTGCCTGACCTCTGCGGTGTGTTCTTCTTCGAATTAGCCCTTTTGCTGCTACTATTGGGTGTGTTCTCCTTTGTGCTAGCATTATTCCCTGACCTCAGCGGCGTGTTCCGCTCCAAATGAGCATTTTTTCTGCCACCACTTGGTGTGGTAGCCTCCGTGCTGGCCATCTTCGCCTTTTTGTGCGACACTTGGGCGTCCTCGTCTCTAGCATGGTATCCTTGGTGATGTTCTTCTTCAGGGTGCCCTTTCTGGGGATGCTCTTCCTGCTTCTCTTTATGACGCTCCTCTGTAAGACTCTCCTCTGTTCGAAGCTACCCTCAGTCGCACAATCCCCAGTGATGCCATGGATCAAGTCACGCATGTCTTCTACAAGTCCATCATCTCTTGTCGAAATCCAATTCCTCTCCAACCATTTGCACTATCAAGTGGATGTACACTTCACCTCCATAATGTTTTCTTATAAATGGTACGACTAAATTGCTGATATCTTTCACTTCTATAGCATTTTTACTCCTATTAATAAAATATACCAAACGTGCTACCTGGGAGGACCCCCATAGCACCTTCACACGTAACGATGCCATCAGGTCAGATAACTGTACCACTTTAGGATCGTATCTGCCAAGGATTACATCAAACTCCTCATAGAATTTTTCTGTGCCATCATCTAAATTTGTAGTATACTCCTCGACACTGATACGAACGATTACTTTGTCATTATCAGGTTCTGCAGGATAGAAACCTCCAAGGTTCAAGAGGTGGAGCGGCACCATCAAACCCAGCCACAATGCCACCATCGCCATCACTAACGTCATCGTTAGCCGGAGCAACCTCGGTGGAAATACTAGGACCAGGAGCAAGGCGAGAGCCCTTAGCAGCGGGAACTACAATACATAGACAAAAGAGCATGATATCAACTAGGTACAACGTACCAAGTGCAATGTTGGAAGCGTTCCCCACGACAGCATGGTTCTGCTAATTCCCAACAAATAAGTGCAAGCATATACAACATAGACGACACAATGGTTCAAGTTTATTAAGGGCAAGAAAAGTAAAGTGTGCCATCAAGTTCGTGAGAGCTTTAATCACTAGTTTTCTCATAACAAGTTTAATTCGGAAGGTAAACAAAAACATGAATATACTTGGAATAGCATAAGCTAATAGGTAGGCATGGTGGACTCTTTGGAATAACTTGGTTTAGGGAGTTGGATACATGAGTGGAACTCATACTTGGTTGTGGAGGCTAGCAAAAGACTGGGAGCGACAAACTAAGAGAGAAATAATGGCCATAATCATGTAGAGCGACAAAACATCATTGATCAAAGCATAAAGTGATACTACAAGTTGAAAACTAAAGGATCATAAAGGCTATGGTGACTTGAGATAGTCATAACATGGTGTGAGCATGCGCCAAGTTAACCCAAATAAAGCGTCAAAGGAGAATACCAATATACTATGCTTTAATATGCTAAAACAACACATGATTCATCCAAAGCACATTAAGCAATCTCAATTGTTTATAACAATTCATGCTACAACAAAGAATACTAAGCATAAAGCCAAAAAAATATCAAGCATGGCATGACAAAGCATAGGCCACAACCTAAAAGAAACTCTCCTTAACACTTAAGCATGAACTTTCCTACTCTTTTCCAATCGAAACCAAACTATTTGAAAACCAATGTATGAAAGAGGGGGTCCAAACAATTTATTCAGAAAACCAAGCAAACCAAGAAAACAAAAAACCAAAATGAAAACGAAAAAGAAGACTCTCCAAGAACAACACATCTGTGCATGAAACAATAAAAATAAAGCGTTTGGAAGAAACCTGGGATTTTCATTGATGAAGAAGGGGATCCCTTGGGCATCCCCAAGATTTGACTCTTGTACTTCTTGGATATTTCTTGGGGTGACACGCGTGGCATCTCCAAGCTTGAGCTTTAGTCCATCCATCATCTCATTACTCATTCCTTCCATACACTTGAAATTTTTCCTTGATACAAAACTTCACACAATCTTTATTAGCAACATCAGTGCACTCAAGATAATAAATCTTAAGGTTCAGTTTTAACACCAATAAAACTTCCATTAAAACATTATATACTGTAGCACTTCCCTCAAAAATCTCAATTCCCAAAAGACTCAAAAAGGAACCAACAAGAAGCAAATGCAGAAAATGGCAGAAATCTGTCCAAACAGACCAGAAGGTAAAGACGAATTTTTTCGAGGACCTTCTGTTGCTCAAATAAAAAAGTGTTGAACTAAAAAAAGTTAGATAACAACCTGGGGCAGAAGCACAAAAATTCACGCTTCAAAAGGGCGTACAGAGATTTTACACGAATTTTTACGGTGAAGCACCGAAATCTGTTTCGGGACAGCAACTTTCCCAATCATTACTTCTCTCTCAATAGAGGTTACTCTTGGCACAAAAAAGAAAAAAAGGATAAGGAGAGGTAATTACTGAAGTAATAACTTCCAACACTCATCTAAAACTTTTGGGTTATCTCCCAATAAGTACTTTTCTTTAACGCCTTTAAGTTAGGCATGATAGTTTGAGAAGATGCTCACAAAGGAAATATGAATTGAAGTAAAAGAGAGCATCAAGAAGCAAATTCAAAGAACATTTAAGTCTAACCCACTTCCTATGCATAGGAATCTTGTAAAGAAACAAATTATGAAAGAACAAAGCAACCAGCATAGGAAAGCAAAACAAGTGCAACTTCAAGACTTTCAACATAAAGAGGGGAAACTTAATATTATTGAGATGCATACAACCATGTTTCCCTCTCTCATAATAACTTTCAGTAGCATCATGAATAAAATTAACAGTATCACTATCACATAAGACATTCTTATGATGAGCCACATGCATAAAAGAATAAAACCCTCCACATAAGCATAGTCATTCTTATTAATTGTAGTGGGAGCAAATTCAACAAAATAGCTATCATTATTATTCTCATCACCATAATCATCAAATATAGGAGGCATATTGTAATCATTACTTTTCTCCTCAATAGAAGGTGGACTGAAAATATCATATTCATCATTGTAATCATAATATATTGGAGGGTTTGTATCATCATAAGCAATAGAATAGCTATCTTCCAAAGCTGGGGAACTAAAAAGATCATTTTCATAAAAACTAGCTTCCCCAGGCTTAGAATTTTCCATAGCATTAGCAATAACGGTGTTGAAAGAACTCATAGTAATTCAATTGCTATTAGCATGCAAATAAAGTTCCATAGGTTTTTTAATTTTCTCTTCAAACACTTCATGTCCTACATCAAGATAAATACTATAAAGCTCTCTAATTTTTGTTGTTGTTTTCCATTAAGCCTAACTAGTGAAAACAAGAAACAAAAAGACAAAATTGTAGAATCTAAAGGAAATAACTTCGAGCACTCACACCAGAGGATGTGAGTACCTTTTACCTTACCTCCCTAGCAACGGCGCCAGAAAATAGGCGTTTGTCGTGGGAGGTTCTTCTTATTTAATCCTCCGGTGTGAATACCTTTTACCTTACCTCCTCGGGGACGGCGCCAGAAAATAGTCATTTGCCATGGGAGGTTCTTCTTCTTTAATCGTCCATTGTGAATACCTTTTACCTTACCTCCGCGGCAACGGCGCCAGAACATAGCTTGATGTCTACGCACTTCTATTCTTGTAGACAGTTGTTGGGCCTCCAATTGCAGAGGTTTGTAAAGCAGCAGCAAGTTTTCCCTTAAGTGGATCACCCAAGGTCTATCAAACTCAGGGAGGAAGTGGTCAAAGGTATTCCCTCTCAAGGAATCCTACAATCAAGATACAAGAAGTCTCTTGTGTCCCCAACACACCCAATACACTTGTCAGGTGTATAGGTGCACTAGTTCAGTGAAGAGATAGTGAAATACAAGTGGTATGGATAATTATAAGTGGTAACGGTGATAGAAAATAGCTTGATGGCGTGGAAGAGATTAAAGGCTAACTGAAATAAAGATGGAAGCAAGCAAACATGTAACAGATCTAGATGCAAACAGTGTATCAATGCTTAGAAACAAGACCTAGGGATCATACTTTCACTAGTGAACACTCTCATATAAATATCTTCTATTTATGATACTACTCTTAACTACTCTCTGGTTGGACACTCTAATCCATAGTAGGGCTATAACAGCACACCTCAAAGTTCATCTGTCCCATCTAGAAAACCCCACACTGTCACCTTGAGCACTAGATGGTTCCAACAAACACCACAATTTCATAGAGATATCCAACTCCAAATATAACTCATAACAAGTATTTGTAATCTCTAGCCTAAGTGCCACCATGGTGTGCACGCTGTCACTTTCACACACATTGGGAGAGCAGAGATCTATTAAAGCACTTGTGTTAGATCGCGTCTTCTAGAAGGCTCGCCCCCGTGAAGAACGAGATCCCAAGAAGAACTAGTTGTCTGATCCGATTGTTGCAGACCGTTCGATTGGGGTGCGTAGATGAATAAGATGGTTCTTTGTCAGAACGATCAGCGAGTAAGCTATTCTGCGACATGATTGGCTGTGCTTACATTTTCACTTATATTAGTATTATTTCCAGTCCCATATAGCCTACTAGTAATATCATAGTGCTCGTGAGTGAGCACGTCTACTCCATAGCCCCCTCCTCCACCACACGTCACCGGGCCCGAACGACGCCACTGGATTTCATGCATCGTGCCCGGACGATAGCCGCTGATTCTCGGGTCGCTACCTTCATGCTAAGAAATCATTTTACAAGATTTTGAATTTAACTTACATATTCCTACTATTTGCCGATCTAACTACTGATCTTTTATCCGATTTCTCGACAAACTTCAGATGTGGGAGATGCCGCAGCCGAAGAATCTGGAGATCATCGCGTGCAAAATCGCAGCGACATTCCCGCTCGCGTGCTCCCACCCAGGATGATTTCGCCGTTGCTCCTACTACGAGCTCCCGCTCCATGAGCTCGTGTGCCCGCACGGCGCGTGCTCCTGCATGGAGTCAGGCTGCAACTACACCGGCCCGCCGTCAGAGCTCGTCTTCCACCTTGCAGAGGAGCACTTGATCCAAGTGATTAGTATCTCGTACGGCCATGGCCAACTTCTCAAAGAACAGGTGCCATTCACTGACTCGGCATGCCGCCAGCTAATTTTCTAGGGAGAGGACGGCTCTATTTTCGTCCTGACCATCACCACCGATGTACCAGGAACCAGAGATAGTCCCACCATCGTGTGTGCGGTATGTGTCAGGTCGGTCTCGGTCGTCTGGCCCCTGTACATGGTATGCATGTGGGCGAACGCCCATCCATCGTCGTCCGATAGCATGCTTGTGCTAGCCGAGGTGCCAAGCTGCCCGATGCCGCAGGAGGTGGAGTATGCGGACCTGAGGTCGATCCTATACGTTCCATCTTAGTACCTTGTCGGTGATGGACCATACAAGCAGATGCATTTCTACATCTATATCGAGAAGACCGACATGGATTTGTAGTACTTTTGCTGTCGTTAAGTGTTAGACTTAAATGATGCTTCTTCGGTGTGGAGAGCATACGTGTTGCACGAAGGTATCCTAGTTGTAGTATTTTAGTACTCCATAATAATTCGACTAGTTTACTTATCCGACGGATAAGTAATTGGTCCCATCAGCTTGTTGTTGTCATGTTGCAAAGTCCGCTTGCTCTGGACAGACTATCAATACCGCTTGCTCCCGCCTGTTAATGTCACGTGTTCCGTGGGCCTAGCTGTCAGTATCCCCACTTATCTTCCTTCGTCTTGAAGCCACTTTCCCCACTTCTCTTCCATCATGCCCCTAACGTCTGATGGTTGTAATCTAATTTCAATGGTTTGTTTACATGTAATCTACGTGGATCCTGCAACATGCAAATGGCATATACACAATTTCTATAGTGGAAGCACTTACACACTATTATTGCACATATTTCTCAATATGGCTCGCCAAACCCATTATAATAATTGTACTCGCGCTAAACACAACCAAAATTGCAACCATCCTAAACAACATCTAAACCCATATCACAATGCTGTCATCGGAGTACACCTCGATTGGTGACACCGCCATGCTCTTCCCAGCGACATCCTCTCCCGCACGTGGCTTGCCCTTTGCCAAGGAGGCAATAGTGGCATTCTGCATTGCTTCATCCCCGGCGTCCTCCACATCGGAATCAACAATGACGAAGGGGACGGGGTTGGCGTGGACCGAGCCCCATCGTGCCTGGCGGCTCCTGCTCGAGCTCGACGCTGCATCAGTCCTTCTACAGGTAGGAGGGTCCGAGCTTGGAGACGTAGCATCATTGCTCCGCTCAAGAAACCATGGCCCTTTGATACTGCGACGGTAGCATGTTGGGGTGGATCCGCCGCGGCAAGCCCGACCGGGAGCAGATGGATCTGCCGGCGTGAGCCATGACAGGTTCCGAGGGAGTAAGAGTGTGGGCCAGGCGTGTCTGCTTCCTGAGCAAGGCCTCCTAGTGATATGTACGCGGGCAAGGTGCCAAAAAATTTCGTCCAATGCACGTGAGAGGGCCTTTGAACCACAAAGGTGTGAGGTTTGGTTGACAAGTCCGCACGCTAGGTCCCCCCCCTGTCAGCCGAATGTGGACGATTTATCCAGCCCGAGTTATTAAGTGGGGATAAATCACACTTCACCGTGCCACTACTCTGACATCCAAAGGCTCCTCTTTCCTCTGCCCTCGCTCATGACTTGCAACTCATGCAGTTCGTCTCGGGCGGAAACAGGGTCGGCTCAACGACGTCAGGAGGGTGCCCCCATCAGGTACCAGAGGACGCCCTACGATTACTACCCGGATATGTTGTGTTTGTGTGGTGAGAACATGCCGAGATGGATTTCATGGACCGACAAAAATACTGCAGGAAAATTCAGCAACTACAGCATTAGAGCGATAAGTACCTACTGTAGGTACAATGGTAACCAGGATCTAAAAAGCGTAATGTAATTTCTTTTGTTTCCTTCGATCTACTTCGCAGGAAGTGAGGGGAATTAGTTGTGACAAGTTTGTGCAGATCGAAAAGCCACTGACAGGTTTTCACAAAGAGCTTGTTCAGGATCTACGTGATGTTGTGTGGGACAAGAAAGAGGAGATTCGTGCGTTGGAGTGAGAGATTCGGGAGCTTCGCTAGGTGCAGGGGAGGCAGGAGCAGGGAGGTGGTGAGAGAGAAGGGCTCAAGATTCGGCCATATAGTGGAAACAATTTCCTCAATATATGGGCATTATATGTTGCCTTTGCAGTTTATGGTGCAATGTCGTTGTCCAGCAGCTAAAATAAGTTGCTACTTCGTGGAGTGTAGCAGCTAGCTTACAACTTGTTTTTCAGCTCAAAACCTTATCATAAGTGTAATGCCAATAGCAGGGATTTACTAAGCACCTATAAATAATTCATTTCTGGGCCACTAACATCCATCGATTTTGGAGACCCGTTAACCGCTCAGCTATCGCGGTCCCAGTGGTGCAATTGTTCAGATAGTAGTGGCACAGTCAGAGTTTCGGATTCAACTAGTGGCCTCGGCCGTATCCAATCCTCAAGTCACGATACATTTTACTCCGAGTACGGGAGGCAGATTGTTTCGCCCGACAAGTTCCACGCACACAGCACTAGAGTTTAACCGAACTACATACATAGGTTCAAGTTCAATACATTATTAGGCTTCTACACTTCTAGCATTCTTCCTTTGCTTGGGTGCCAACTTTCTTCGTCTTTCCTTCATGTCCACTGTCTTCTTCATTTCCTGCCTTCTTCCTCTTCCTGGGTGCCAATTTTGTTTCCTTCACATACACTGCAACTCCGGGTCGAGGGAAGTTAGGCCAATCAGCACCAGAGTCTTGTCCAGCATCATCACTCAACTCGTTTTGGTTTTCTTCCCGCAGCAAAATCACTGAGTCGGCTATCTTGTTTCTTACCTTGCGCTTCCTATAAAAACAGTACAAGGATTACTACCTTATATGTCGTGGTGGTGTCACAGCAGATGCCATGGATAGGATAAAGGTGGGGACTAAATGCACTAGGGGAATCCAGGGAGGGATAGTGAGGTGATTCGACACAAAGAAGTTTTATATTTTATTCACTTCCAAGGTTTACAAGTGCTCCTAGAGCTGTATTGGGGAGAGAAGGAAGAAGGGACTCTCTTACTCTCGCCACTGGCTAACCCGTACAAGACCAACCAGAGATCAACCCGTAGAACCTAGCCTTTTCTACAGAGGCCCTAGCCCTCCTTATATTGGGGTGGCTAGGTCTCCACTTAGGGCATACGTGGAGGCATATTCCAGGGAATATGCCTCCTCCCAAAATAGTAAGCCGACCAGGTCGCTTTTCCCTGCGCCACCCATGCAGAGGCTACGTGAGCCTCTGCGGCGCCTGCGTCAGCAGACATTGGCGTCGTCACCTCTATCGGCCACGCCTCGCTGGTCCTGCCTCTGTCCGCTTTGCTCATGCCGTGCGTACCGGGGCTACTTTTGACCAGCGAGATTCCTTCCTTCTCCTAGAAGCTTGACATGACCCGGATCGTAGTTGATCCGGCCTAACCTCTTCCTGCATGAAAGTTAGATACATCATTCCGACTTTCGTCTTAAGTCGGTTGAGACCAAGTTAGGTGGACGTCCCCTTGTCCAGGTTACTCCGTGATTCGGCCTGCCTTGAGGTGACCCGGCCAGCATCCGCTTTGGCCTTGCCGAACCTCGGCTAACTCGGCCTTTATACCCCGGCGTGACCCTACCCGGGGGTATCCCCCCAATATTAGTCCCCGAAGCTGGTGCGGTCTTAGCTGCCTTGGCCGCTAAGGCCACATCAGGTTCCATTTCACTGAGCTTTGGATCTTATTTCCAAGTTACCTCCTTATCTCGGATTCTATGGATTTACTTTCCCTTGGCACATTCCAAGTTTTCCCTTGCTGGCCGGGTTACCACCTTATCTCGGATTCTATGGATTTACTTTCCCTTGGCACATTCCAAGTTTTCACTTGCTGGCCGGGTTATTACATTCTCATACGGGTTGTTCTTCCTTCTCTCGTATGCTTTCCCATGTGGAGGATAATCATCACATCGCCTCATTTTAAGGGCCAGCCACAGTAACCGCCGCAGTTACTGTTAAGAGTTACTGTGCGCGCGTTAACTGCATCAATGCATCGCGTCATGGGATCCACTGCGCCCTGTGGCCTTCCGTGTGGCCTGATGATGATTGGTTAATTTGGTTGGTACACGGCCAGACGATGTGGCCTGCCCGCAAATGTGATCCCACTTCCTCGCAGAGGGAGCGGTTAAATAGGGGAGGGGTGCGCCCCTTGGGTCCTTTCCCCATTTCCGTGCCCCTCTGCCCGTTCTTCTTCCTCGTCTTCTCCCGCGATAGTGCCGCCACCACCGCACTACTTCCACACGCATCTGCGTCGCCCTCGCCGCTGCGCACCTTCTCTGCCACGGGTCGTTGTCAGTATAGGCCGCTGCCCCCCACCGCCGCTAGCACCTGTGAGGGTAGCGAACTTGAGATGACTGAAGAGGAGCTCGCCGTCGACGAGCAGGAGATGGAGGAAGACGCTGCGACAGCGGACAGCAGTGCGTGGGCTGGATCCTGGGTCTGCCAGGATGACCTGGACTGGCTCTACCGCACCAGGCGCCTCCTCGCAGGCGTCACCGCACACCTTGCCTCTGCCGAACTCGCGCCCTCACCAAATCCGGGTGTGTATGTGGTGTTTCTGTCACATTTCCAGTGGGGATTCGGTTTGCTAGTTAGTTATTTTTTCCACGACTGGTTGAGCACCTACGAACTCCAGCCGCACCACCTTCCTGCCAACGCAATCACCTCTCTCTCTACTTTCGCCTCCACGATCGAAGGCTATGCCGGATTATGGCCCACGAAGGAGCTACGGATCTGGTTTTTCGGCCTTTGTCGTCACGTAATTCCGAACATTCAGCTTGATCCTGAGTACAAGCAGCTTACGCAGTTTAGGGCTGCGTCCATCTCTCCCCGGAGGCTATCCATCTTCCCCCGAGTCCCCGGGCTGGACTCCTGCAAGGATGGCCCCGGACTTTCTTTTATGTTTGGAACGACGACACCGAAGACTTGATCCTGCTGCTCCCTTATGCTTCGGGTCCTCCTAACCTGGAATTGTGGGACATTGTCCCCAAGAAGCCCACGGTCTTGGCCAACCAGGTCCATAAATGGTTCGCGGAGCTACAAAAGCTCGGGTTGCGCAACGAGGACGCCATGATCATGTTCGTCCGCAACCGGATCTCCCCCCTCTAGAAGCGCACTCACAAGGTGTGTCACATGAGCTGGGGCCGCGACCCCAACCGGACCTCGTCCTTCGAGTTGAGCAACACGGAGATCTATCCCCGGGTCAAGGCCCTCTTCACCACCCACAAGGACTTTTCCTCTGAGTGGACGTGGGGAATTGAGCGCTATTGCCGTGATAGGATTCCTCCCATGGTAAGCTTCGTGCCGCAAACTTTCTCCGAATTAAACCTTATGTCGGTCCCTGTTGTATTTTTAACTCTGTTGTCTGTTCTTTTCCTTAGCTTTTCCTTCAGCAAACCCTCGAAGATGGCACCGATCCCACCCTTAAGTAGGCGCCTGACCGGGAGACCTCGGACGAGGAAGAGCCAGATCAGGAGATCTTCCTTCCAATGACTGACGCTACGAAGCGACCCACCGGTAAACTCTCTTCCATTAGAGATTGGCCCGATGATGAAGATGACTCGGATGTCGAGGTGATGGAAGCTTTTGACGATGTCCCCCTTTCTTATGCTTTTTGGGCATCAGCTAACCCCGGTGGGCAGATCCATGAGGACCCTCCCCTTGCCGTGGGTGACCCTGTTCCGGTTGCACCGAAGAAGAAGCGGGGAGCTGCATCAACTTCTTCCTCCGGACCTTCTCAGCCTGCCAAAAGGCGAAAGAAGTCCGGGGACAAAACTGCCTCCAAGCCTGCAACCAAGGCCCCTGCACGAAGGGCTCGGAAGCTCAAGGATCCCCTTACCTCGGATGTGTAAGCCTCTTTTCCCTCTGCCACTTACTTGTTCTTGCATTGTTATAGTTTCTCATCCGACACTGTTTGATTCGGTAGGGCTACGGTGGAGGTCCCCCATAGCGGATCTAGCATTGCTTCGCCGCTCCGATAGAACCCTTATCCCCCTCGTGGCGACGATTCACGCCCGCTCAGCCCTATTCCGGAGGGTTCAGTGGCTGCTACGGGTTCCACGCCACCTCGTCAAGAGGGGGGCAACCTTGGAGCAGGGGAGACAGGCCCAACCGAGGCAGCGGCATCCACCACTTCGGCTTTGCCACAACCAGCTACTACCGAGGCTACCTCAGCACCTCCACCGAAGAAGAAACCAGCATTAGCACCAGCACCAACTCCAACACCAGTTCCAGCACCAACTCCAGCACCAGCACCAACTCCGGCAGCCAGAGCAACAGCAGCAGAGCCAAGCTCCTCCGCCTCGTTCGAGACTTCCCACTCTCAGCGAGAAAGTACTCAGGCAGCTCCCAAGGGGAAATCCGCTGCAACCACTTCCTCCTCCCACTAGCCCAAGGGAAAAAAGGCCCCTGACGCCACCAAGGCAGCGTCCGTCGAGGCTGGACAACGCACTCTCGCGTCCATGCTTTCCAAGAAGCCTCCAGCACCGAAGGACGCCCCTGCCGAGCCAGCTGATGCGCAACAGATGGTTTTGCACACCAGCCCGGCCCTTGCCCTGGTTGAGAGGAGGGAGGCGCATGCGAAGGGCTTGGTGGCGCCCCATATGCCTAGCAGTGAACGATACCCTCCGACCCTGATTGAATTTGTCGTGAATTGGAACAAGGCGGAGTTCGTCCACAACGATGATCTTTCGGAGAAGTTCGGCCCCGCTGAATTTTCTGCTCAAATGAACACAGCCGCTAAGGCAATTAACCTCGCGGGTCGGATGATGGAGGTACGTTACTTCACCTTTTCCTTAGCATGTTGTAGATATCAGTGATATAACCATTAGTCCCCGAGCCTCCGGGGGAGTAACTTGTCACTCGGCCGGATGCTCCTTAGAAAACTAACTTAGCTCCTTGATACTTCGAATATGCACACACCTAGAGCCGGGTTAAGTTCCACTTGGCCCAGATTTTGTACACTTCGAATATGTACAAGGCTAAGTTGTATTTTTGTATACTTTTTAGGTGACTACCAACCACTGGAGCGCTGAGTTTCAGCGTCTCCTAGACACTCACAAGATGCTGCATGCCAAGCATAACTCACTTCTGGCTGATCATGATAAGAGGGGTAAGTTTCTCCCTCGGCATTTCTCCATTTTCCTTCATCTTTTTCTGCTGAACTAATCCATCATTCGGTTTTCGCAGCTGGGGTGGAGGCTGAGAACACGCTTATGAGGAAGAATCTGGATCAGATCAAGGATAAGTTATATCTGCTCAACCTTGCTATGCTTTCCATCTCCATTCCTCCTTGGCTCGGCAAACATTCATACCTCAGCTTTGCCGGGTTGACAAATTATTTCAGTATCGCTGGAAGATATTGTGCCCGTGCCTGATATGATGCTGCATTTTCTCGAACAAGCAGGGCAGCATCAGGCCGAGCTCAAAAAGAAAGTCGATGAGCTTGCCCTCCTCTGGACCAAGGATGATGAGATCGCCAAACTTAAGGCTGAGATGAAGAAATTGAAAGCACAGCATCAATCCGAGCTCCAAAACGCTGGCCAAGACTTCACCGAGGAGCGCGAGCACCTCAACCTCCAAATTGCCAAGGACCGAGAACTTCTCCAGGAGGCCGACGTCAAGCTTGAGTCGGCGAATGTTGAACTTGTGCAGCTTCGCAAAAGACGTGATGACTGTACCAGGGAGTTGACTCGGATCCTCAGCCATATTTCACGTAAGTTCCTTTCCCTTATCTGGCATATTACTCCGGGTTACTTCACATGTCTTTTCTTTACCTACTTCTCTTATCTTGTTTCCAGGCAAATTTCTAGAGGGCACTGCCATCGCGAGCGCCGCTGTTGCTGATTTCCGCCGAGAGAGGGGTACTCCCGTTGCTCCTGACGCTGAAGAGATTCCCTATGACATGGAGGACCTGTTGGTCAGCCTGTCATCTCGCATGGAACTCATCAAGAACTATGGCAAGGATATCCTTGACGTTGCAGTCCGAATCTTCAATAAGTTTTGGCCTACAGAAGACACTCCGGAGGGTACCGCAGTTCTTGTTGAAAAGTTGATGGAGTGCGAGACCCAGCTCGACCTTTGGAGTGAATCCGCTGGACGCGCCGCAGCTGAGACCGTTCTCCACTACGTACTTACGTGGTACGAGAAGATCGACCTCAACCTCTTAGCGCGCATGCGCACCGGATCCAAATGGACCAGCGACCCGGAGTGGGTAACTCGGCGCAAGGCTTGCGCCCATAGCCTCATCGAATATGCTCCCATTCATGAATGGACTGAGGGACCGAGCTTCCTAGAAGCCGCCGGTGACGAAAACGCTGAAAACGTTGAAGATGGCTCGGATGAGGACGAAGAGGGCGATGCCTCGGACATTGAAGATAGCGAAGATGACGCCGAGCTTCCTCCTCCTGCTGCTCCTTAAGTGAAAAAACATTAAAGTTTATCAGATCCCCGGTATGCCGAGTGGAATTGTATCCAGTACACATGTGGTATTTTGCTACTAAGTTTTATGCCAGATTAACTTGGGCGTAGTCCCCAAGTTTCATTTTCTTGTTCGTCCAATCTTTTGGCTCGGATCATGTCTACCTTGATTCGGTTTTACAACTTACGAATCCGAGCTTCAAAAATTGTCTTAACAATACTTGGAAACTTTTAGGCTTATCTCAAAATAATGCAGCATAATAAACTAAAAATACTCAAGGTTAGTTCGAAAAACAAACGTCGGCTCGATTAAGTTCTTTTCCTTTGTCGTTTTTCATGTGCTACGCATTTCCAAACTTGTTCTCTTGCCTGCCATGAAGCCAATTCTTGTTGAACAGCAGCAAGTCGAAGAGTTGGGTTTTTGGTGCTCACACACTACTAATCCAAGTTAAGTAGAACAACTTACTCCATCTGACGTATAAATAACAGAAGACAACAAATATTATTAAGGCAGTCCCCGAGTTACTGCTCGAGGTGCCAACATTTCATTGATAAGCTCATTGTCGGCATACATACCGACATATGAGAAGACTCGGATACATACACTTCTCTGCTATGTGTAGAAAGGATGAAGTAGAGCTACATTCCACGGACGCTTAGATTCCTAGCCGGACCTGTCCTCCTTGTTCTTTTCCTGTGGCTTTGCATCTATAAGATAATAAGAATCATTGTGCAATGCTTTGCTCACAATGAATGGCCCTTCCCATGGAGGAGATAATTTATGCATGCCAGTAGTACGTTGTACCAACCGGAGCACCAGATCGCCTTCCCGGAAAACTCGAGGGCTTACTTTCCGGCTATGATAGCGTCGGAGGTTTTGCTGATATATGGCGGATCTGGACAGTGCCAATTCTCTCGCTTCTTCCAGCAGATCAACATCATTTTGCCGGGCTTCTTGCACTTTAGCCTCTGTGTACTGGGTGACCCTAGGCGAATCATGCTCTATGTCGGCTGGTAATACAGCTTTTGCCCCATATACCAGAAAAAATGGCGTATAGCCTGTTGATCGATTCAGAGTTGTTCTTAAACTCCACAGTACCGCTGGTAGTTCTTCTATCCAGCACCCCGTTGATCTTTGCAGCGGCTCAATGAGCCGGGGTTTTATCCCGGATAATACCAATCCATTGGATCTTTCCACTTGTCCGTTCGAAGCGGGGTGGGCTACCGAGGCAACGTCCAACCGGATCTTCTTATCCCGGCAGAAACGCGCAAATACTCCTTCCGCAAAGTTTGTGCCATTATCAGTTATGATACTGTGAGGATAACCGTATCTCAAGATGATGTATTTGAGAAACGTCACGGTCGTAGCTCCATCACATGTTCTTATGGGCTTCACCTCAATCCACTTTGTAAATTTGTCCACCATGACCAAAATGTGAGTCATATTTCCCCTTGCTGGTTTAAACGGGCCAACCATGTCCAAACACCACACGGCAAATGGCCAGGTGATTGGTATGGTCTTGAGCTTCGACATTGGCATATACCTCTGACAACCATTGCACTTTCTCACCAGATCTTCTGTTTGTTCTAGGGCACTTGGCCAGTAGAATCCATGCCGGAAAGCTTTTGCCACCAACGCTCGGGACGAGGCATGATGCCCGCACTCCCCTTGATGTATATCTCGGAGGATGTCAAGCCCTTCTTCCGGGTCAACGCATCGCTGGAGGACATTGGTCACACTCCTTTTGTATAGCTCAGAATTGATGATTGTGTATGCCTTTGCTCTCCTCTGAGTTTGCCTTGATAGCACCTCCTCAGTGGGTAAACTTCCATCTTTCAGGAATTGAAATGTAGGTAGTGCCCAAGCTGGTATTGCTCGTATAGGGAACACATCTTCATCAATTTCCATCCGATCCACTGGCATAACTTCAACCAGACCATGCTGAGCAGTCCCCGGGTCTTGCGAAGCAGCCCCCGGGCTTGCCGAGGCAGTCCCCGGGTTTCGCGCACCACCTCCCGTGTCAATGTACATGGGCACGGCTCCGGATTCTGTATCCTTCGGGACGTAAATTGAGTTGGTTTCTGGGGACAGCCTGATAAACGGTTTTCTGAGGTGTTCCAATGCTACCCCCGGTGGAATTGCTTGTCGGGTTGATCCGAGCTTCGAAAGTACATCGGCAGCCTCATTTTCCACCCAGGGTACATGGTGAAATTCACATCCCTCAAAGTAACCAGATATCTTCTGCACATGAAATCGGTACAGCGCCATGTTTGGATCAAGGGCGTCCCACAGTCCCGACACTTGCTGTACTACCAAATCTGAGTCGCCAAAGCATAGGATCCGACGTATCCCAATTTCTTTTGCCACTTTTAGCCCATGCACAAGTGCTTCATACTCAACGACATTGTTTGATGCCGTGAAATGGATCTGCAGCACATATTTCAGCTGGTCCTTCTTTAGCGAGGTAAGTACAACTCCGACGCCTAGCCCGGTTTTTGTTTTCGACCCGTCAAAGTGCATCCTCCAGTAATTCAGATCTGGTAGCGGTGGTTCATATTGTACCTCGGCCCAGTCCACAAAAAAGTCGGCCACAGCCTGAGACTTGATTGCTTCTCTTCTATCATACTGTGGTGCATAGGGAGCTAGATCAATTGCCCATTTTGCAATCCTACCACTCGCATCCTTGTTACTCATTATCTCGGATATGGGAGCCTCACATATTACCTTGATGGGGTGCTCCTCAAAGTAATGCTTCAACTTCTTAGATGCCATATACACACCATATGCCACCTTTTGATAGTGTGGGTAGTTCTTCTTTGAGGCAGCGAACACCTCGCTCAGATAATACACTAGCCTTTGCACTGACTTACCCTCTTCATCACGCTCTACCACAATCACTACACTTACAACTCGGTCGGTTGCGGCTATATAGAGCAACATTGGCTCCTTTGATAGTGGAGAGGCTAAGACTAGTGCAGTGGCTAACATTTTCTTTAACTGTATAAAGGCTTCATTGGCCTACGGCGTCCAAATGAACTTGTCCGACTTTTTCATGAGTTGGTAGAGAGGCAATGCCTTTTCTCCCAACCGACATAGAAACCGACTTAACGATGCTAGGCAACCAGTGAACTTCTGGACATCGTTAAGACACTTTGGCAGTTCCATTCGTTCAGTGGCCCGGATTTTAGTTCGATTAACTTCGATACCTCGGCTGGAAACAAGAAATCCGAGTAATTTCCCAGCCGGGACACCGAAGGTACATTTTTCTGGGTTAAGCTTCATCCGGAACCGTCTTAAGTTTGCGAAAGTCTTCCTGGTATCGTCAAGGAGCGTCTTGCTTTCCTTGGTCTTGATAACCACATCATCCACATACACTTGTACATTTTGACCAATTTGGTCATGCAAACATTTTTGCATACATCTTTGGTACGTTGCCCCTGCATTACGTAAACCAAAAGGCATGGTGCGATAGCAATAAGCCCTATACATGGTGATTCCGAATTTAGAGGTATCTGGTGGAAACCAGAAATATGCATTAATGAATGACAACAGTTCACATTCAGCAGTTGAGTCTATGACTTGATCTATCCTTGGCAGTGGAAATGGATCTTTTGGACACACCTTGTTCAGGTTCGTGTAATCGATATACATACGCCAAACCACCACCACATTCGGATCATCCTTCTTCTTCTCCACCATCATCGGATTAGATAGCCAATCCGGGTAAAGAACTTCCATGATAAATCCTATAGCCAACAACCTAGCTATCTCATCTCCGATGACTTTCCTCCTATCTTCGCCAAAGCGGCGGAGAGATTGCTTCACCGGCTTTGCTCCGGGTCTCACATTCAAAGAGTGCTCGGCCAACTCCCTCGGAACACCTTGCAAGTCCTGTGTGGACCAAGCAAAAATGTCCCGATTCTCATGGAGGAAGTTGACAAGCTTGCTTTCCTATTTGTCATTTAACCCGGCACCAATTGTTACGGTGCGCTCTGGGAACATATCATCAACAGGCACCTTCTTTGGTATCTTTCGTGGCTTGGAATGAGACACTCCCATGCGGGTTACTCAGCGCCGGCATATACTGCTGCGCGGACTGAGCCAATGCCGCCACCTCTTGGATTTTTCTTTTCTCTTGCGCGATCACGAGTGACTCGGCTAGGTTAGACCCGCCGATGCACACTCAATGGAACATCGGGAATCTCCAGCAATAGTAATCACTCCATTTGGCCCGGGCAACTTCATCTTCAAGTAACTGATGTGACAACTTGCCATGAACTTGTTCAGTGCTGGTCTTCCGAGTAACGTGTGATACGCACTTTCTAAGTTCACCACTTCAAACTCCAAATTCTCAGTCCGGCAATTATCTCTCGTGCCGAACAATACGTCAACTCGGACCTTGCCTATGGGCTCACAAGAAATGTCAGGCACAATACCATGGAAAGTTGTCCTTGTAGCCTGGAGCATGTTCTCCGAGATACCCAACTTGCGCATTGTATCCGCATACATGATGTTAATGTAGGGTAACGGGTAGGCTACACTAGCGTAAAATCAAAATTTTCTACCGCGTCAACCAGGAATACTATTGTCATAGATCACGGGATTACCGCTAGACGCGCAGGTGCGGAACTCGATGAAGCACGTTGCGGCAGTGTAGATGTTCTACGTCTCCTCCTCGTCCTCGTCCCATGAGCAGCTCCCCTTTGCGCGGCTCGTCCAAGTGCTACAGATGCAGCACCTCCGAGGTATCCACACGTCCGGAGTGGAAGCCGTCACACGCCAGACTGCTAGGTCTACGCGTACAATACAGGCGGAAGAGGAGTGGCGGCTGGCTGGAATGCTCAACCCTATTCAGCTCGCCTCACCCTCTCTTATATAGGCATCCCTGCTGGGCTTCTACATTAGCAGCCCATTAGTAGCCTAAGCCTGGTCTAAATTGGATCCAATCCTCATTAGGCTTCCAGCCCCTAAAGTGTGTGACCCTATAGGTTCATACATGTATAGATATGACGCGAGTATACTTACTCCGTCAATAGTTGGTAGCGGCCTCTAGAAAGACGTGCCAACTCCTAAACGCATATAAATATCATTCAGACGAACCATCACAAGGTTGAGTACATGTCTTTCCTTTTGCCTCATGATATTTGGTCTAGCTCCAAGCTGACCTCTCTTTCTCGATACTGTGATTCGGAATCCCTTTTACTAGGTTAACTCTTAACCATATGTAGCACGGCCATGCATTTCTGGATCCGATCACTCGAGGGGCCCAGAGATATCTCTCTCAAGTAGAGAGGGGCAAATCCCATCTTGAATGACCGATGCCTTGCAGCATGTATCAGGACAAACCCGAAAGCTACCTTTATAACTACCCAGTTAAGGAGTAGTGTTTGATAACCCCAAAGTAGGTCGATCCACATCTCAAGTACATGCGACAATCTTAGGTCTAAGGACAAAACGTACACGATGTATAGAGAGAGCTGCAAGTATTATTGCCAGTCTCATGTTGGGTCAGTCCAACCCCATGTTCATAACATGTGTCCGCATAATTGGTTTGACATCTCCATGTCTATGAGTTGCGAAACATAGTCATCAACCACTCGATGTGCTAGTCTAATATTCACGTGTGTCCTCGCATGAACTCCGACTAGGGACAATTATTAGATAACCATACAAGTAAAGAGTTTCACAAACAATTCACATAATTGCCAATCAATACAAGTTGCCTAGTATATGGATATTCAAGGAACATTATAATAACTCATGGATACACATGAAATACAATCATCTCTATGATTGCCTCTAGGGCATATTTCCTCCAGTCTCCCACTTGAACTAGAGTCAATCTAGACAGTATCTAATACCTATTGCTCTTGTGTGCGCTTCAAGCGCAGGCTGCTGGAGTGTCTTAGTCAAGGGATCAGCAACATTTGAGTCCGTATGTATTTTGCATAACATGACACTACCATCATGAATGAACTCACGAATCAGATGGTAACGCATGCGAATATGTTTGTTCTTCTGGTGCTGTCTAGGTTCCTTGGCTTGTGCAATAGCACCATTGTTGTCACAATAAACGTCCAAGGGATTGGACGAGCCCTGAACCACACCAAGAGCGATCAGGAAATTCCTAATCCAAACAGCTTCCTTTGCAGCCTCCGAGGCAGCAATATATTTAGCTTCTGTTGAAGAGGAGGCCACTATATCTTTCTTGGAACTTTTCCAGCTCATAGCACCACCATTTATGACAAACACATAACCTGATTGCGATTTCGAGTCATCTGAGTAGTTAAGGTAACTCGCATATGTGTAACCCTTTACACTGAGTTCAACCTCACCTCCATAAACTAGGAACATATCCTTAGTCCTTCTCGAGTACTTAAGGATATTCTTTACCGCAGTCTAGTGAATCTCACCTGGATCAGCCTGGTATCTGCTCGTAACACTTAGAGCATAGGAATCATCTGGGCGAGTACATGTCATTGCATACATGATGGATCCAATAGCCAAAGCATATGGAACCCTACTCATGCGTTCTCGCTCATCAGTGGTCGAAGGACACCGAGTCTTGCTGAGTTTAATGCCGTGAGACATGGGTAAGAACCCCTTCTTAGCCTCTTCCATGCTTAACCGTTTCAACACTTTGTCAATGTACGTACTCTGGCTTAATCCAATTAGCCTCCTTGATCTATCTCTATAGATCTTGATACCCAGAATATATGCCGCTTCTCCCAAGTCCTTCATAGAAAAACTATTTTTCAATGAGGTCTTAACAGACTCGAGGATAGGAATGTCATTTCCAATCAGTAATATGTCATCCACATATAAGATTAGAAACACAAGTGATTTCCATTTTCTTTCTTATACACACAAGGTTCTTGTTCGTTTTTGGTGAAGCCAAACTCCTTTCCAACTTCATCAAATCTAATGTTCCAACTCCGAGATGCTTGCTTCAGCCCATAAATAGACTTTTGAAGTTTGCATACCTTTCCAGCATTGTTTGGATCGACAAAACCTTCGGGCTGCATCATATACACGTCCTCAGAAAGGATTCCATTTAAGAAAGCCGTCTTGACATCCATCTGCCATATCTCATAATCGAAATGTGCAGCAATGGCTAGAATGATCCGTATAGATTTAAGCATCGCTAAGGGCGAGAAAGTCTCATCGTAGTCAACTCCTTGAACTTGTCAAAAACCTTTTGCAACAAGTCGAGCTTTATGGATGTGAACATTTCCATCCATATCAATCTTCTTCTTAGAGATCCACTTGCACTCGATGGCTTTAAAACCACCAGGCAGGTCAACCAAGTTCCAAACTTGATTGTCTCCCATGGACTCTACCTCGGATCTCATGGCAATCAACCATTTCTCAGAGTCTGGGTCCACCATCGCTTCTGCATAGGTCGCAGGCTCCTCATTGTCTTATAATAATAACTCTCGCGCTTCGCGGAGCCTCGCCGACCTTCGTGGCTGTGGTGCTTCTATTGCCACGGGTTCCTCAACTTGTTCTGCTACAATAGCATCACTCGTAGAAGCATCCCTGACTGGCTCATCTTGAACTTCTTCAAGTCACACCGACCATCCACTCGTTCCCTTTGTGAGAAACTCTTTCTCTAGGAAAACACCGCTACGTGCGACAAACACTTTGCCCTCTTCTCGGTTGTAGAACTAATACCCTAAGGTTTCCCTTGGGTATCCCACAAAAATGCACTTCTCCGATTTGGGTGTTAGCTTGTCCGACTGAAGTCGCTTGACAAATGCATCACAACCCCAAATCTTTAGAAAGGACAAACTGGGATTCTTTCCAGTCCACATCTCATATGGTGTCTTAACTACGGATTTAGATGGTACCCTATTTAGTGTGAAAGCTGCTGTTTCTAGCGCGTAACCCCAAAATGATAATGGTAAATCCGACTGGCTCATCATCGATTGAACCATGTCCAACAAAGTTCGATTACGCCGTTCAGAGACCCCGTTTCTTTGAGGCGTTCGGGGCGGCGTGAGCTGTGGAACAATTCCACAACTCTTAAGATGATTGCTAAACTCGTGACTCAAATATTCACCTCCGCGATCAGATCGCAAGGCCTTTATTTTCTTGCCACGTTGATTCTCTACCTCATTTTGAAACTCTTTGAACTTTTCAAAAGTTTCAGACTTATGCTTCATCAAGTAGACATAGCAATATCTACTGAAATCATCAGTGAAAGTAATGAAGTAGTGATATCCTCCTCTGGCTGTCGTGCCCATTGGTCCACATACATCAGTATGTATGAGTTCCAACAAGTCTGTCGCTCTCTCGGGAAACCCCATAAAAGGCGTCTTGGTCATCTTTCCAAGTAAACAAGCTTGACATGTCTCGTATGATTCAAAATCAAACGAAGTTAGAAGACCATCAGCATGGAGCTTCTTCATGCGCTTTTCACTTATATGCCCCAAACGACAATGCCACAAATAGGTAGGACTCAAATCATTTGGCCAAAGCCTTTTAGCACTAACATTGTAAACACATGCATTATCAAGATTGAAAATAAATAACCCATTCATAATGGGAGCATCAGCCACAAACATAGCATTCTTAGAGATTACACAACCATTGTTTGTACTCGCGAATGAATAACCATCCCTCATCAAACATGAAGGTGATAAAATGTTTCGACCCATACTAGGAATGTAATAACAATTATTCAACTCCATGATAAATCCTGACGGAAGGTGAAGTTGCATGACGCCGACGAACAATGCAGCAACCCTTGCTTTATTTCCGACGCGAAAATCCACTTCGCCTTTCTGCACTTCTCTAGTCCTTATTAGCCCCTGCATCGAATTGCAAATATGAGCAACCGATCCAGTATCAAATACCCAAGAGTTAACATAAGAATCTGCGAGAAAAATGTCCACAACATTTACAACAAGCGTACCTAAGTGGGAAGTACTCTTACTTCCACTCTTCTTCAAAGAAGCCTGGTACTTCCTGCAGTTTCTCTTCCAGTGGCCATATTCGTGACAAAAGAAACACTCAGTGTCTCCTGAAGGACCTGCCTTTTGCTTGGGTGCAGGGTTTGGCTTAGGGATCGTATCCTTAGCCTTGCCCTTCTTCTTCTGCCAAGAAGTGCCCTTTTTCTTGAAGCTAGGCTTGTTCTGCATAGCCATCACATGGCTATGCCCTGCACACTTCTTAATGTCACATTCTGCTATTTTCAGAATCCCACATAATTCATTAAGGCCCCTCTCCACCCCATGCATATGGTAGTTCGAAATGAAATGCCGATAGCTAGATGGAAGAGATGCCAAAATGAAATCAGTGGCCAACTCTTGGCCTAATGGAAAACCAAGCTTTTCCAAAGTCTGACTGTAACCAACCATTTTGATCACATGGGGGCCTACATATGCTCCCTCTTCCAGCTTGCATTCCACAAAGGACTTAGCGACATTGTACCTCTCAGTCCTAGCCTAAGTCCGGAACATTTCCTTAAGCGCAACGATCATATCGTTCGCTTCCTGATCCTCAAACTGCTTTTGAAGATCAGGTTCCATGCATGCAAGCATAAGACAACTAAACTCAAGAGATTCATCACATGCTTTCTTGTAGGCATTCTTAAGGGTAGCAGTTGCATTATCAGCAGGTTCATCCGGGATTGGGGTATCTAGAACAGTTTCCTTTTTCTCAGCCCTGAGAACAATTCTCAGGTTACGGATCCAGTCCGAATAGTTTGTTCCATTTAGTTTATCCTTTTCAAGAATCGAACGCAAAACAAAAGGTGATGAATTGTTCGGTGCCATTGATCTACAACAAAAAAATATGCAAAATACTAAGCCATGTAACCATGAAAGAGTAAAACATATTAAAAAATTTAATAGCATATACTCCCACTTAAATCAACATCCCTCTATTGATACTAAGTGATTCAAGATCCACAATTAACAAGTCGACTAGTGAGCTTGAGCATCACTGCTAGAAGACAAGGTAAATCGGTAAGCAACCTTTGCTAATCATATCACATATGACTCTTATTGTTGGGTGACATCTCTATGTCAAAACTAGGCGCCCAACCTTTATGCCCCAAGGTCCTTAACTGTTAAGATGACCTTGTTAAGCTCACCAACCCTTATGCGTGTAGGTATCCAATACAAACCCATCCAGCCAAGGAAAACCGTGGCACCCTAATTTCATAGACCCACCAACGATTGTACAGGGCATAGGATGGTGCAAGGTTTGGTTGCGAGGGCATGGTTTAACTTAAACTTTGTGAGGGATCGTTCTATTTCTATCATCTAAGGATGCATAGTAGTAAAACGTATAAGAATAGCATTCACATAGATGTGATACAGTATGGCCCATTTTCTAATGGTGATCTCCATCGCCATAGAACCTGTCCACCATGATGATCTCCATCTTCATGCTCTATGCCAGCCATCCTCCAAATGATGAGTTCTCCAAGAACTAATACAAGCTATTACTCCTAACAACTAGTAATCAAAATTACATGGTATTGGGATCATCACAAGTTGGCACGCATGCCATTACAATAATTGACAACACATATGGCCCCAACCGTGTTGCCCTACTCACGACACGCAGGTCATGAAAAATATACATGCATCACATACATTTTTGGGCCATACTGATCACATAAATCCTGCAAAAACAAGTTGTGCATAGAATCGCATTCTACCGGATCATGTGAAATCGTAGCACCTATGAACCTTAACGAGATACAAAAAGGGGGCTACGACTAAAGGGGGTCTAGGGGGTCTCCCCCTGCGGGATTCGAAGGGGCAGCGCCCCTCGCGGTACCTTGTGAAAAAGGAGAGATCAAATCTATACAATTTTCTTTAAGGATTTTGATCGGCAAATCAAATTTACCATAAACCGACCATAGTTCTGATTCGACCAAACTCCTTTGATCACGATACGTCGATTTAGATCTAATTCCCGATTCGATCAATCATATTGATCTTCGCGTGATTCAAAAGGATTTATGTGTCACTATCTACCCCGATGGCGGAAACCGATCGGTAGGGGTAAGTCGTTCGACGACCTTAGAATCACGATCACGGAAAGTAAGATCATAGATCAATCCAGAAACACCGCCATACAAACGATCACATCATTCATATCAATCTACATATCACCATATGCAAACTTCCCGAACCTATGACGGAATAGCATCGGCTCTGATACTACTGTAGGGTAACGGGTAGGCTACACTAGCGTAAAATCAAAATTTTCTACCGCGTCAACCAGGAATACTATTGTCATAGATCATGGGATTACCGCTAGACGCGCAGGTGCGGAACTCGATGAAGCACGTTGCAGCAGTGTAGATGTTCTACGTCTCCTCCTCGTCCTCGTCCCAGGAGCACCTCCCCTTTGCGTGGCTCGTCCAAGTGCTACAGATGCAGCACCTCCGAGGTATCCACACATCCGGAGTGGAAGCCGTCACACGCCAGACTGCTAGGTCTGCGCGTACAACACAGGCGGAAGAGGAGTGGCGGCTGGGTGGAATGCTCAACCCTATTCAGCTCGCCTCACCCTCTCTTATATAGGCATCCCTGGTGGGCTTCTACATTAGCAGCCCATTAGCAGCCTAAGCCTGGTCTAATTCGGATCCAATCCTCATTAGGCTTCCAGCCCCTAAAGTGTGTGACCCTATAGGTTCATACACGTATAGACATGACGCGAGTACACTTAATCCGTCAATAGTTGGTAGCGGCATCTAGCAAGACGTGCCAACTCCTAAATGCATATAAATATCATTCAGACGAACCATCACAAGGTTGAGTACATGTCTTTCCTTTTGCCTCATGATATTTGGTCTAGCTCCAAGCTGACCTCTCTTTCTCGATACTGTGATTCAGAATCATCTCTGCCAATGTGGTTGGCATTTTCCTTCGCAACTTCTGCCACACCTCGCTTGCATATCTGCCTGTGACTCTATCACACCCTCACACGAGTTTCTCACGGTACACCACCAGGTTAAAAACTCCTAGTCCATCTCATTCGGTCTCTGCTTACACATAGCTAGGGTCTATGGCCTATTTGGCCTCTGCTACATACTTGAGAAATTGCTGATAAACATTTCCTCAAAATCGATCTAGCAGTTAATACTTCCGGGCGGCAAATTGTTTAGCCATGCCCTTGCTGGCCCCTCCAACATCTGGGGTACGTATCTCACAACCCATCTCAAGTTTCCTGTAGCAATTTTCACAGCTGTAGCATAGTTTATCTACCAATCCTCCGGCTTAGTACTGCCGTCATACGTATTTGTGCCTTTGGGTAACTGGAAGTTGGGTACCGGTGGCTCCTTCATGATCCGGGGCCCAAAACACGCAGGACCCGATGGACCTTGACACTCAATCTGTTCCGACCTATACAGTCGATCCAGTTTTAACCTGGCATCATTAGGCATCAAATCTTTTCTTCCCAATCTTGACCCTATCACATGATAGTCCGACCTTGGGTATCCTGCGTTCACCATTTCCGAATCTCCATCGTTATACTGGTCTTGCTCTCGTGGAGCACCTCTCTGTTGTATACCTCGGCCGGCACTTTGCTCTTGCCTCGGTATATTCCGCTGTTGCGGTTGTCCTGCCGAGTTACGCTGTCCGGCATTGCCATTTACAGCGTTTCCTTGACCGGCATTGCCTTGGTCGCGATTACCTCGGCCAGCTTCACCTCGGCTCACACTTCGTCAATCCTCATTTCTCTGTACTTCTTTTCCTTTCCCTGCCTATGTTGGGTCATACGGGACGATCTGTTTGTTCCTTCTGGCCGAGGTTACTACCTCTTCTCTCCTAGGACCACCATGAGGAGACGATGTGGCTCCAGCGGATTTCTCCGGGTTACCCACCGCTGAATGAACGATCTTGGAGGCCCCAGCTCTCTCCGGGTTAGCCCTGAGAAGTTCCTCATTTTGCCTGTTCGTAATCCGAACCAACTCATTAACCCTATCTTGCTGTCTCTAACGGGCTTCACCCGTCAGACCCTCTAACTCGGATGCAGTTTCATCCACTGCCCTAAGGTTCTTTGCCGGGGTAATATACCTCGGCAGCCCCACGGACAAACAGTTCTCTGACTTCTCAATCCTAGTGTCTCCCTCTTTGTTCATTTCTCTTATGAGGTTTCTCCCCTTCACTTTTGCAGCATCTACTTTATTTGGCTTTGCGTACTCACGCAGCGTCATGTTCAACGACTGCTGAGCCGCGGCTATCTTTTTCGCACCCTCTAGTATTTTTTGCCTAGTTTCCTCTAGCTCGGCATGCGCCTGAGCCAGATCTACTGCTGCTACTATAGGGTTTGCCAAGCTATCCATCGCTTCCCGCAGCACATTCTTAGGCCTCTCTAGTGGAGGACCTCTACCTTTCCTCGGTGCCTTAGGCGTTACCTCCGGATCTGGTGCCGGATCCTTGCTTGCGCCTGCACCAGGCGCAGTCATCATCACCTCAGCACGGTCCGGGGAGCGAGTGATACGCGCCCCGTGAATCATGCTAAGGGGTGGCTCCCCTGCCTCGACGACATGCCGCGGATGAACGCACAACACATCTATAGAAACGTAGACCTTGTGAGCGCCGAGCTTGACGAAGAAGCCGTTGCGCGGAAGTGGGCGCGTACCGAAGCAGCCAGCGTTGTCGCTGACATAGTCCAGCGCTCCAAATCGCTGAACGAGCCCAGAGACGATGCGTTTGCCGGTGCCGATGAGGTTTCCCGTCCGGATCTTGACCCCTTCTAGCGCCGCTAGCCCCACGGTGGGCAACAACTGTCGTGGTGGTGTCACAGCAGATGCCATGGATAGGCTAAAGGTGGGGACTAAATGCACTAGGGGAATCCAGAGAGGGATAGTGAGATGATTCCACACAGAAGTTTTATATTTTATTCACTTCCAAGGTTTACAAGTGCTCCTAGAGCTGTATTGGGGATTGGAGGAAGAAGGGACTCTCTTACTCTCACCACTGGCTAACCCGTACATGACCAACCAGAGATCAACCCGTAGAACCTAACCTTTTCTACAGAGGCCATAGCCCACCTTATATAGTTGTGGCTAGGTCTCCAAAATAGTAAGTCGGTCGCTTTTCCCCGCATCACCCATGCAGAGGCTACGTGAGCCTCTGCGGCGCCTGCGTCAGCCGACATTGGCGTCGTCACCTCTGTTGGCCACACCTCGCTGGTCCTGCCTCTATTCGCTTCGCTCATGCCGTGCGTACCGGGGCTACTTTTGACCAGCGAGATTCCTTCCTTCTCCTAGAAGCTTGACATGACCCGCATCGTAGTTGATCCAGCCACACCAGTTCCTGCATGAAAGTTAGATACATCTTTCCGACTTACGGCTTAAGTCGGTTGAGACCAAGTTAGGTGGACGTCCCCTGGTCCGGGTTACTCCGTGATTCAGCCTGCCTTGAGGTGACCTGGCCAGCATCCGCTTTGGCCTTGCCGAACCTCGGCTAACTCCGCCTTTATACCCCGGCATGACCCTACCCGGGGGTATCCCCCCAACATTATATCTACAGGCTATAAACATTTTTTTGAATGTACCATCTCATACCTAGGTTTGGGAGCATTAAGGGGACAGCCTGCTGCTCTATGGCCTATAAGATGGCACATCTTGCATCTTTTTTTGCCCTTCTTGGTAGCACATAAAGCCGAACCCTTCTTCTCGAGAAAGTTCTTAAACCTATTCACCTGAGGTCTTCCTCTGCCCCTTTTTGTAACTAGCTGGCAAAGCTCCAAACTCAATTGGACTTGAGGCCACTGAGATGGGTCTGTACATGGCTCGATGGATCCAGCGTACGCAACTCTAAACTTTTCCATTGAGTAGTAGTCTAACAAATACTGATCCAAATGTGGTAGAGTTCTTTTCTTCACCAAGAAGGCCAAGGCGTGGTCGCAAGGTTTCTCGGTATGATGCCACTCTAAGCAGGTGCATTCTCGCAGATGGATGTTCACAACACCCCGTTTGCCACTCTTAGACATATCGACCACCTCACAGTTGCTGCTGGTTGATGGGAGAACCCTAAGATGAGCAAGTCCTCGGCTTCTATTGTGTAGTTGTTGTTCAACTAGCGGTAGCATATGTCCTCTAAGTATCCTACCGATCTATCTCCTTATATTTAACATCTTCATGATCATACCATGTATGATGTCCATCAAGATATGAACATGACGCACTTTTATGTCCTTCACCTAGTTATTCAGGCATTCTGCAAGGTTGTTGTTTATGTAATCAACTTTGATGTCAGGGTTGAATTGACTCCTCTACCATAGCTGCAAATGATGGACGACTAAGTACTCCGGAAGTTCAGGGGCCACCCACTCTGTATCAGCCATTGAGGATTTCAGTTTGCTGCCTGTCGGACACATGTGTAGAGAGCCCATTTTGTTCACCTGCAACACAGATTCATTTAAAAGATAAGCGGAGTCGACTCGTTGCCAGAAAGATCTTGCACAGCAATTGTAGTCATAAAGTGAAAAGAGAGAAAGTTCTAATGGTTTGCTGCATTCACTGCCCTGGTACCCTAATTCCCTTCGACGCAGATAAGGCTCTTAATGTGATCCACCATGGACAATGTACCTCGACCCATCCATTCATCCACATTAACCTGCAAACGGCCTCATACCTCTAGGGAGTGTTCTCCAATCGATGAATGTTGAACTCCCCCTTGATACAAAAATGTCGTAACGACATCCTGAACTCATGCATGCTCCTAAACTCGGTGCCGAACGAAATTATAGGATACTCGTGGACATGTTTCATTTCTTCTACTTCAACACCCAAATCATCGACTGGAATGTCTCGTTAAGTTCCTCGTCATCATCACCAGATTCCTGATCCTCTATATTGCACTCTTCTTCATCTGATTCAGAATCTTGGCCATCGTCTCTAATTCCTAGTACTGCACACATCATATTGACTCCCATGGGTGGGGATGCACCATTATCTCCACCCGGATAGACCGGAACATTGCCCCAATATACCTCATTGGCAATTCTGTTTTCTCCCATACACTCGGTTGGTTCTGCTGCAACCACATGGGTGGGTCTTACGTTTGCACGTATCCCATGTTCTTTAGTAGAAAAATAGCAGTCAGAATCTATTTCATCTTGACTGTACAGAACCCTCTTGCTCTTCTTGTGTACATCATCCTTTCTGATCTAATCTTTCCTGATGGTATCCGTAGGGCTTGACATCTGCGTTCTGTTCCCCGACGAACTAGGCTTTTTGCTGCCGCTCTTGGGTGTGATCTTCTTCCTACTTCCCTCACGGGTGTTGGCTCCAGGGTGCTGGCATTATTTCCTAACCTCTCCGGTGTGTTCTTCTTTGAATTAGCCCTTTTGCTTCCACTATTGGGTGTGTTCTCCTTTGTGCTGGCATTATTGCCTGACCTCAGCGGCGTGTTCCGCTCCAAATTAGCATTTTTTATGCTACCACTTTGTGTGGTAGCCTCCGTGCTGGCCATCTTCGCCTTTCTGCTACCACTCCTGGGAGTGTTCACCACCCTGCTATCCCTCTTAGTGTTTTTGCTGTTACCATTTGGTGTGGCATTTTGACTAGATCTCATGGGTGTACTCTGTGGCGTGGTGCCTTTTTTGTGTGACTCTTGTGCGTCCTCGTCTCTAGCATGGTATCCTTGGTGATGTTCTTCTTCAGGGTGCCCTTTCTGGGGATGCTCTTCCTGCTCCTCTTTATGACGCTCCTATGTAAGACTCTCCTCTGTTCGAAGCTACCCTCAGTCGCACAATCCCCAGAGATGCCATGGATCAAGTCACGCATGTCTTCTACAAGTCCATCATCTCTTGTCGAAATCCAATTCCTCTCCAACCATTTGCACTATCACGTGGATGTACACTTCACCTCTATAATGTTTTCTTATAAACGGTACGACTAAATCGCTGGTATCTTTCACTTCTATAGCATTTTTACTCCTATTATCAAAATATACCAAACGTGCTACCTGGGAGGACCCCCACAGCACCTTCACACGTAACGATGCCTTCAGGTCAGATAACTGTACCACTTTACGGTCGTATCTGCCAAGGATTACATCAAACTCCTCATAGAATTTTTTTGTGCCATCATCTAATTTTGCAGTATACTCCTCGACACTGATATGAACGATTACTTTGTCATCATCAGGTTCTGCAGGATAGAAACCTCCGAGGTTCGAGAGGTGGAGCGACACCATCAGACCCAGCCACAATGCCACCATCGCCATCACCAACGTCATCGTTAGCTGGAGCAACCTCGGTGGAAATACCAGGACCAGGAGCAAGGCGAGAGCCCTTAGCAGCAGGAACTACAATACCTGGTGGAAAGGCAGGGCCACGGCTAACGGCAACCACGATAGGAGCAGCTGCTGCCATGCCATATCGACGATCAGGAGCAGTTCCCACAACATCAGTGTTTCGAGTGCTAGCAGAGTCCATACCAAGAGCTAGTTCTAGACCTGCAGCTCGCTGAACCTGAGGACGGGTTCGAGGAGGAGCAGTGGGGCAGCCTTCGAAAGCCTTAGTTTGCTCAACAACAGCAGGGATTGGGTCAATAACAGCTAGATCAACAACAATACGGGGACGACCAGTACCAGTAGATTCTAGAGCAGGGGTTCACACAACTTGAGCACGGTTTCGAGGAGGAGCAGCAGACAAGACATCGGTCTTGGCAACAACCGATGCAGTCGCCCGGGAACTTTGGTACCGCAAATGAACAAGCCCGATGCGGTGGCTCCCACCTCCGTCCCACGCCACCTGCTCCGTCGAGAGCGGCGTTGATGGGGCGACCACTCCTCCCGCATACCTCGTCGCAGACCCCCCCTGAAAGAACATTTCATGTTTTCCTATGTTTTGCGTGTTAGATAACAATACTGTGGAGATCATTCATGTGCGCTAAGTGTGTAGGAATCTTTGAGGGGGGCCGGATAATCCGCCCCACCAAGGGCCAGATAATCCGGCCTACCTCATTGCTCAGAGGAAGCCAAGGCGCGTCGCTTGGTATCCGGTCGGATTTTCTCCCGGAAAATCTGAACTGGGGTAGTTTTTCCTCCCCAGGCCAGATCATCCGGCTGTCGCATGGGCTGGATAATCTGGCCCCCAGTTTTCGAGCAAAAGGAGCCATGGTGCGTCGCTCGGTATCCGGTCGGGTTTTCTCCCAGAAAATCCGAACTAGGGCGGTTTTTCCTCCCCGGGCCGGATAATCCGGCCCTCGCATAGGATCGGATAATCCGGCCCCCAGAAGTTGATCAAGGGCAAGCTCGGCGTGACACTCTGATAGGGGGCGGATTATCTGCCGGATATTCCGAGTCTAGGGCGGTGTTTTCCCCAGACTGGATAATCTGGCCCACACTTGGGCTAGATAATCCAGCCCCCAAGGTGTCCAACCGGTGGTTTCTGAAGGGGGTATAAATATCCCTTCTTCCCCAACATTCAGAACTCTTGATTCATTCGAAATTGTCCTGACATTATGCAAGAGCTCTCATTCTCGATCTCCCAATTCAACCACCCGAAGGTCTTGATCTTTGGGGGAATTGAAGGAGGAGAAGTTCATCAACATCATCAAGAATCAAGCGCTTCAACTCCTATCCATTCACTTGGAGAAATCCCTGATCTATTATTCTTGTCAATACGTAGATCTTGTTTATTGTATTTGATAACGTTGTTCTTGTGGCAGCTTGTTGTCATTTCGGGAGCCTCCGAGTTGTTGTGGAGTTGTTGCCCTGCTAATTGTGTAAAGGCACCGGTGCCTGCCTCGAAGGGTACCTATAGTGGAAAGGTAGATCAGGCCTCTGGTGGCGAGATCCATCGGAGAACAGGGTGAGTCCTATTATGGCGTGGTGGTCTTAGTACCGCCCACCCCTCCAACGTAGACGTACTTCCCTTAACAAGGAAGGAACTATGGTCAAACAAATCCAGTGTCTCCGCGTGCTTCACTTCGGTTTATCTGTTCCTCTTCCACTCGCTCTTCACTCGCTAGTAGATTGGTTTGCATATAGGGAAAATTCCACCTAATAGTTTATCTAGAGAATTTATCCTTTGTGCTAAGCCTAAAATTGAAAAAGTATTAAAAATTGGTGTAGCACCTATCACCCTCCCTCTAGGTGCCCATACGATCCATTTCAATTGGTATCAGAGCCCCGACTCTTAATTCGGGCTTAACTGCCTAAGAGTAGCATGGGTACCAAGGCTGATGGAAATGAGGTTGTGGATATGGTCAAAATGGATGATCTCAAGTCGTTGCAAACAACCTTGTTGAAATCCTTTGAGGCCAAGATGGAGGAGATGAATCAAATGATTGCTCGCCTTCCATCATCCATAGCCCCATCTCCATCCTTCTCTGAGGCTGCCACACCATCATCTAAGGAAAAGGGTAACACTGGCTCCAAGGATGATGATGTGGAAGGTGAAAATTTAATGGTTCCACCTCCAAGAAGGGAAGTGGTAAGGAGGAATATAGTGAGGTTCACCACGTATATTCCCCCGACCCACCTATCCCTCATCCTCATATAAACAATAGGGGTGATCCACCCAAGCTCACTGTATCCTCCTTCAATCAATGGCAATTCCTATTGAAATCTCATGTTTGCAGTTCCTCTATTGAATTGTGGAGGATTATTGAAGAGGGTCTTCATATTGGAGATCAAACCAACCTAACGAGAAGAGAAGTTGTGCACAACCAGTTGAATGCCACCGCTCTCCACATGATACAGCTGGGTGTGGGTTCCAAGGACATGCCACACATTGACCATCTCAACACAGCTAAAGAGGCTTGGGATGCTCTTACGGATCTCTTCGTTGGAAATGAAAGCATGAGAAGGAACAGGTATGATGCCCTTAGTAATGAAGCTGAGGGATTCTACATGTTGGATGGTGAAAACCATGAGGACATGTATAGAAGACTCAAGGGCATCGCAACAACATTTCTAAAGCATGGGGCCAATCACATTGATGATGCATGGATAAAAAGGAAATATGTGAGTGCCTTAATGCCTTTCGACCCAACGGACTTGAAGATCCTGCAAGGTAGACATAACTATCATCAAATGACATCCAATAAAGTCATGCAAGAAATGGCATCATTCAAAGTGGCAGCAAAGAATGCTGAAGATGCCCGTGCTCGGGCCATTGGAATGCAAAAGGGTGTCAATGTGGCTCTCAAAGCCAATGTTGTTGAGTAAGAGGAAGATGAAGGAGCTTTTGAGGGGGCATCCATGGACTGTCCCGATGAAGTCAAACGTGCTCATGGTGAGTACATGGCGTTTTATGCAAGGAAGTTTTGGAAGGACCCTGCCAAAGCCAAGTCTGAACTTGAGCGCAAGAACGGGTCAAATGGAAGAAGAGAAAGTAGCCCAAGATTGAGAACTTGCTTCAACTGTGGAGATAGAATGCACTTTGTAGCCGAGTGTCCTTATCAAAATAGAGAAGACAATGGTGGCAGGCTCATTCTTAAAGAGAAATCTAAAGCACTTAAGAAGAAGCCATTTATTAAGAAGAATGGCCCTTTCAAGAAGCAACCCAAGATTGTATTGGTAGCACAAGAGGAATACTCCTCCGCAAGTGAAGATGAAGATGATGATGATAGTTCCCGCGAGGTGGCTACTATAGCCACCACATCGACTCCTTCATCTCTCTTCGACTCGCCAAACGAGAACGTCATCAACAACAACGCCACTTGCCTAATGGCAAGAGGGTCCGAGGTATCAACTTCTAGCTCTTCATTTCGTAAGACTAACATAATTTTGGATATGGATGATCATGACAGTCTTAAAATGAAAGAAGAAGTTATTGCTTTGGATACTTTTTTCACTAACCTACAAGGTGAGCACAAACTCCATTTTGATGCTCTTATGAGTCAACTTGCTCAAGCTGAAAATCTTCTTGAAGAAAAGGGAAGAATTGAAAGAGAAGATGCGTTGGAGATAGCTTCTTTGAAGAATGCCTTGGAAGAGGAAGAGGAAGATCGAGTATCTTTGGAAGAGAGACTCGAATCCATTGAGGAGTCACAGGAAGAAGCTGTAGCTCAGCTCATCAAAGAACGTGACCATGCTCTTGTCAAGGTAAAGAAACTAAAGAAAGAAAAGATTGACTTTGGGGCTGTTCATGCTAGACTTTTGGAGAAGTTTGATAATCTCGAAAGTGCTCACAAGGAATTGAAGAGTGATCACTCTACTTTAAATGAGTCTCATGACCAGCTCCAAACTCAATTGAAACGGTATGATGTGCCAAGTACCTCCACTTCATCCTCTAGAAAAGAAGACTTTGCAAGAAGTTCTCAACACAAAGGTAAAGGACTTAGTGATGAGATACTGAGCAGGCAAAGGACAAACAATAGTAAAGAAAGTCTTGGTTACATACCCAAGACAAAGAGCAAGAAAAACAGGAAGAAGAAGAAGAAGAAGAAGAAGAGCAAGACTGCTCAACCAAAGACTAGCAACATTGCCAATGACAAGACTAATTATGATGGTTTTGCAGGGGCCAACAATCCTAACTTTGAACTATATTGCGATTATTATGGTGATGTTTATGCTAGTTATGTAGGCCCATATGATTGTTACATTCCTTGGTCTATTTGTGTTCCCAAGACCCTTGTTACTAACATGAGAGGACCCAATGAAAAATGGGTACCTAAAACCAAGAAGTAATTTTCTTGCAGGGCTATGCTTCCGGTGGTTCTAAATGGGTACTCGATAGCCGCGGCATGAGTCATATGACCGGAAGCAAGGAGATCATCACGGAGACGCGGCCAAACCTTAATCACATAACCGTCTCCTATTGTGACAAGTCAAAATCTGAGGTATTGGGTCTCAGCAAAGTTGTGGTGGCTCACGATATTTCTCGCGTGGACGTCATGCTTGTTGAGACCCTCGGTTACAACTTACTTTAAGTTCGCGCCCTTGGTAAGATGGGCTTTGCAGTTTTTATTGATGCTGATTTGGTGGTACTCTTCTGGAGCAAGTCTCTAAAAGTCGCTTTCGTGGGATATGTCGAAAATGACCTGTACGTGGTGGACTTTTTGGGGAAAACCACTACAGGCCCGATGTGTCTTTTTGGAAAGGCTGACGTGGGTTAGCTATGGCATCGCCGACTAGCCCACGTCAATATGAGAACTTTGCAAAGTCTCCACAAGGGTGGCCACATTCTTGGACTAAAATAAAATGTCTCCTTTGCCAAAGATCGTGTTTGCAGGGCGTGCGTTGAAGGAAAAATGCATGACTCACCTCATCGAAGGAAAACTATTATCTCATTAAAAAGGATTTTGGAGCTCCTTCATGTGGACCTTTTCAGACCTCCATCTCATGCAAGCCTCGGTGGGAAGAAGTATTGCCTAGTGATTGTTGATGATTACTCAAGATACACTTGGGTTTATTTCTTCAAGTTGAAGAGTGAAACTCAACAAACAGTCATCGACTTTGCCAACGAGGTTCAACGTCAACACAACGTCCCCATTCTGGCCATAAAAAGTGATAACAGCTCTGAGTTCAAGAACTACACCTTAAATGAGTTCCTAAGTGAAGAGGGGATAAGACATCAATATTCCGCTCCATACACCCCTCAACAAAATGGTGTAGCCGAGAGGAAGAATCGAACTCTAATGGATATGGCAAGATCAATGTTAGCCGAATTTAATTCTCCATATAACTTCTGGGCTGAAGCAATCTCTAGTGCTTGTCATTCATCTAACCGATTATACCTCCGCAAGATCTTGGACAAGACTCCGTATGAAATACTTACCGGTAACAAGCTAAACATCTCATACTTTCGGGTATTTGGGTGTAAGTGTTTCTTTCTTATCAAAGGAGTTCGGTTATCTAAGTTTGAGTCTAAGGCTTTAGAAGGTATTTTTGTTGGTTATGGTGCTGAATCCCACACTTATAGAGTCTACAATAAGCTCTCCAGAACTGTTGTAGAATTTTGTAGTGTGGTGTTCGAGGAAAATGACTGTTCCCGTGCGGAGCAAGTTGGTGTTTGTGATGCAAATGTTGAAAGACCCCAAGATGCCATCAGAAGAATCGGCGTGGGATTTTTCTGCCCCATTGAGGAACCCCTTGTGGCAGATCAGGAAGGACAATGCTCTTCCCATGAAGAGCCCTCATCTACACATGCCCAACAAGTTCCCACCACGGGAGCAAATTCTGCACCATCTCCATCAACTGCTGAAGGTCAAGCTGTTCCAGAAAACTCCAGGCCGAATTATCCGGTGGACGCCGGATTATCCGGCCACCCCGCTCCAGCTGACCATATTGCTCCTGGTGGTGAAGATATCAATGCAAGCTCCAGGCCGGATTTTCTTGCAAGCCCCGGATTATCCGGCCCCTCGCCAGTTCAAGCAAGCCCTAGGCTTCCTAATGATGCTGCTACAAATACTCCCAGGCTGGATTACCCGGCCTCTCCATCGGCCGGATTATCCGGCCCAGACTCTACAATTCAGCAGCCTCCTGTTACGGCTACTGACTCACCTCAAGGGCACGCGTCACCACCACCTGCTGCTGATATTCCAGTTCCTGATCAAGGTCGAGTGAATGCTTCCAATGAAGATTCGAGTGATGAATCTACCCCTCCAAGAGACAACAAACTTATTGAACTTCGTCGCAAGGCTGGAGCTGATTGAAACCTTGAGTTGAGGGGTCACACTCTCGACAAAGTTGTTGGTGATCTTTGACGAAGGGTTTCTACAAGAAGAGAATTGGCCAGTTTTGGTGAGCATCAAGCTCATATCTCTATGGTGGAACCTAAGAAGGTATTTGAAGCTCTTGAAGACCCAGACTGGGTTGTTGCTATGCATGAAGAATTGAATAATTTCGAGCGCAACAAAGTCTAGAAACTCGTGGAGAAACCAAAAGAGTGCTGCAATGTTATCAGCACCAAGTGGATATTCAAAAACAAGCAAGACGAGAATGGCATTGTTGTGAGGAACAAGGGTAGACTTGTGGCACAAGGTTACTCCCAAGTTGAGGGCATTGACTTTGGCGAGACCTATGCTCCAGTGGCTCGCCTTGAGTCCATCCGTATCCTTCTTGCTTATGTTGCTCATAACAATTTTAAGTTGCAGCAAATGGACGTCAAGAGTGCCTTCCTTAACAGTCCTCTACATGAGTTAGTATACGTAAAACAACCCCCTGGGTTTGAGGATCCTAACTTTCTGAACCATGTCTACAAACTCGATAAGGCACTCTATGGCCTTAAACAAGACCCACGTGCGTGGTATGAGCACCTCAAAGAGCTTTTGTTAGATCGTGGCTTCGAAGTTGGGCAAATCGATCCCACTCTTTTTACTAAGAAGGTTAAGGGGGAGCTCTTCGTATGCCAACTATATGTAGACGATATCATCTTTGGTTCTACTAATAAAGCTTTTAATGATGAATTTTCAAATCTTATGACTGACAGGTTTGAGATGCCCATGATGGGGGAATTACAGTTCTTTCTTGGATTCGAGATCAAGCAACTTAGAGAAGGAACCTTTATTAATCAAGCAAAGTACATCCAAGACATGCTCAAGAGATTCTAGTGTCACCACTCTGATGTAAACAAAATGTCATCTTGAACTTAACCCACATGGTAAAGATGTGGACCAAAAGGTATACCGGTCCATGATCGGTTCTCTTCTTTACCTCTGCGCATCTAGACTCGATATTGTGTTGAGTGTGGGAGTGTTTGCAAGGTATCAAGTGGCTCCTAAAGAAAGCCACTTAGTGGCGGTCAAGAGGATCTTTCGATATTTGGTTCATTCCCCTAACTTTGGTCTCTGGTATCCCAAAGGCTCCAATTTCTCTTTATGTGGTTATACTGACTCAGATTGGGCTGGTGAAAAGGATGATCGTAAATGCACTTCTAGAGCTTGTCAATTCTTGGGAAGATCTCTTGTATGTTGGTCTTCTAAAAAGCAGAATTGTATATCTCTCTCTACCGCCGAAGCTGAATATGTTGTTGCTGCCAGCGCTTGCACTCAATTATTGTGGATGAGGAAAACTTTGAAGGAATACAGTGTCAATTGTGACAAAGTGCCTCTTTTATGTGATAATGAAAGTGCAATCAAAATTGCGTACAATCCTGTTCAGCACACAAGGACGAAGCATATTGAGATTCGGAATCATTTTATTCGAGACCATGTTGCTCGCGGCGATATTGATCTATCCTTTGTGAGCACGAAGAACCAACTTGCGGATATTTTTACAAAGCCACTTGATGAAGCAAGATTCTGCTACTTGAGGAATGAGCTAAATATCATTGATTCCAGGAGCTTGTCTTGATTACCCATGCACTCACTCGTACATCTCAATCCTTCTTGGGTCTAGGTGTGGGCATGGATATAGGGGGAGTGTGGTCCTAACTCATTGGGCTAACCCTCCCCCCATTATGCCAAAAGCAAGATAAATAATTTCTCTTAATATCATTTTGTGATATGTGAGCTTATTGATGAGTATTGGTCGTGAACCCAAGATATATCTTCGAGGTGTCACACCATACACTCCAACAAGGTGGCCTCGGCCACCACCCTCTCCCTTGAGGAGAATTGACTCTTTTTGGTTGTTCTTTGCAATCTCATGTTCTTATGGGAATCACACTCAATCTTGGCTTTTATTTGATTTGGATTTTGCAATTTTGAGTGTCTAGTGCCATCTCAGTTTGGCTCTCTTAATCCTAAGCCTTCCCCTACCCCTAAGCCATCTATTCTAGCACACAAGTCCCTTGTACACCTAGTGGGGGTGTTGTTTGGGGACGCGCGGGCCTGGTTCTGTGTATAACAGAGTCCCAGATTTGAGGCCGGATAATCCGGCCCAAGTGTAGGCTAGATAATCCGGCCCTGGCGGATTTCATCTTAAAGGGCAAGGCTTGGGGGGAAGGGCTCATAATGAGCAGCACTTCTCCCCCAACCCTCTCCTCCTCCCCAGCCGCCGCCTGCCGTCCCCCACCCTCCCCGGAGCCTCTCCGGCCACCGGATTTTCTGGGCCTCCCCGGATCTTCTTCTCCACGCCTCCGGGTACCTTCTCCTCCGTGTTCTTCCTCCAATGAGTGAGGGTAACTCCCTCTCTCCCCATCTTTAGCTAGATGTGTAACTTGTTGGGTGGAACGTTGTCTAGAAGGATGTGTTTTCGCATAGAAATCATAGTCTTACAGTTTCTAGGCCCGATCTACTTTGTTGCATTCAACCTAGGTGAAATCGAAAATTTCTGCCAGGGCCGGATTATCCTCCCCTGGCTAGGCCAGATAATCCGGCCTGACAAATTCGATTATGGTTCAGTTTCACTATGGAGTATGCATTGAGTAGTTTTGTCCTATGAACTTTTTGACTACTTTTTCCATGCTCTCCTGAACTTGTGTGTATACTTATCCCCTTGCTATCACCCTTATTCTCCACACAGGTGGTTCCGGTGTTCCCCAGACCTACAGGCGCCTCCCTCGCGCCAAATACTTTCGGGACGACGGACAGGGTAACTTAGTGGACGAAGTTGAGTTGAGGAGAAGAAAGAACGAAGAGAAACGCATGGCTGAACAGGCAAAGAGGACTAGGAAGGGGGTGTCCAAGAGGAAGGGAAAGGAGCCCAAGATCAACTACAGGACTTTGGATGCGGTCTCCTATTCTGCCATCCATCACCATGACTTGTTTGCTGAGCTGCCTCGTGATGATGAGCTGGGGGATACTCGTTTTTGATGTGCAGAACAGAAGGGGATCTATGAAGATATATATGCCAGGCTGAACATTAGGCCTGTGCACCCACTGGTACTTGCCGCTGCTTTGGAGAAGGCTCATCTTGTGGATTTGATGTATGTGGCTGAGAGGATGGGCCTGCACCATCTCATGTCTCTCCAGTGCTCCTTTGACTCTGAGGTGGTGAAGCAGTTCTTCTCCACATTGGTTCTTTGTGGGGATGAGCGTCGCACTACGAAGTGGATGACTCATGACAGGCCTATGACTGCTGATTTTCACGTGTTTGCTGAGGTGCTTGGATACTCTTTCCGCGGTAGGGATAGAGCAAGTGGTCACCGGATCATCACCCAGCTGAAGCCCAACAAAGATGCAGCTCTCTCTCCTTGCACTGTGGACAATGGCATTGTGGGCACTATGGCTGGCCTTGCTCCCATCTATGTTGCCTTAGTGGGTATCTTAAGTGACTCCATTACACCGAGTGGGGGCAACAATGACAGCATTCGTGGTCACCTTGTTCAGCTACTCAATTTTCCCATGAGGTTGCCTCTTGCGAGGACGAGTCAGTGCAGTACAGGCTGGATGTCATGGACTTCATTTACCATGCGCTGTGTGATGCTATGTTCAATCGTCTGTCCATTCCCTATGCACCCTACATTATGATGCTCATCCGGCACATGCTTCCTGTTGAGGAGTTCCACATTGACTCGGTGCACAAGGCCAAGAAGATCTACAACAAGGTTCAGAAGACCTCTCACCCCTCCTCGGCTCCTAAGGGCCTCATGAGGGATGCTCGCAGGCCCCCTGTGCCTCCCGTTGCCCGTGAGATCAAGCAGCTGAACTGGTTCCAGCGTAACATTCTCTGCATGGGTGTGGACACGCGCAAGGGTCAGTACGAGGCATATAAGCAGCACCATGAGTTGGCTCACTCCCAGCAGCTCATTCTCCACCATGTGTCCGGTGCCTCGGGTGATCCTCCGGCTCCTACTTCTCCCACTCCGTATGCTCGGTGGAACTCTTCCTCCGGGTTGAACTATGGTGAGCTGGAGCGTCACTTGTTCCCCTCTGCGCCTGCTGCTGATGATGAGGATGAGGAAGGTGACACTGAGGAGCTTGAAGATGAGGACGAGAATGAAGACGAGGAAGACGACGAGGACGAGGACTACAGGTGATCCCGTGGGGCGCTAGCATCGCTCTTCTCCATTTTTGGTGTCTCGATGCCAAAGGGGGAGAAGTAGTTCTATTAGGTTGTCCGTGGATTTGCATGGGTCGGGCATATGCACTTGCATTTTTATATTTGTCGTTTTCTTGCTTATGCCCATTTAGCGTTGAACTTTAAATTTGTGATTTGTGGTTGGTTGAGACTCTATATGGTTGTCTGGATTATTATGCCTATGGATTTCATCTCATGTATTATGCTTATGGAGCTATCTATTCATATCCTATTGCTGGAGGTTTTGTCATGGAAGGCGATTATATTGGTTATCCGGTAATGATTGTGGCTTATGTCAAGGATGCCTTCCCTCTACCTCGGTGGTATGTTTTTGTTGCTCATATGTCTATGGGATAGATTCACCTATTTGTGTGCATTTGTATTCCAATGCAAAATTCTATTATGCACACATTGAGGGGGTCTCTTTCATAGTTATTACTATTTGTCTTGTAACTTTCTCCTGCAAATCCTGGTATTGTCATCTAACACCAAAAATGGGGAGATTGAAAGAACATTTCATGTTTTCCTATGTTTTGCGTGTTAGATAACAATATTGTGGAGATCATTCATCTGCGCTAAGTGTGTAGGAAGCTTTGAGGGGGGCGGATAATCCGCCCCACCAAGGGCCAGATAATCCGGCCTACCTCATCGCTCAAAGGAAGCCAAGGCGCGTCGCTCGGTATCCGGTCAGATTTTCTCCCGGAAAATCCAAACTGGGATGGTTTTTCCTCCGTAGGCCGGATAATCCAGCTGTCGCATGGGCCAGATAATCTGGCCCCCCGTTTTCGAGCAAAAGGAGCCAAGGTGCGTCGCTCCATATCCGGTCGGATTTTCTCCCGGAAAATCCAAATTGGGGCAGTTTTTCCTCCCCAGGACGGATAATCCGGCCCTCGCATAGGACCGGATAATTCGGCCCTCGCATAGGACCGGATAATCCGGCCCCCAGAAGTAGATCAAGGGCAAGCTTGGCGCGACGCTCTGATAGGGGGCAGATTATCTGCCGGATATTCCGAGTCTGGGGCGGTGTTTTCCCCATACCGGATAATCCGGCCCCCAAAGTGTCCAACGGCTGGTTTCTAAAGGGGGTATAAATACCCCTTCTTCCCCAACATTCAGAACTCTTGATTCATTCGAAATTGTCTAGACATTGTGCAAGAGCTCTCATTCTAAATCTCCCACTTCAACCACCCGAAGGTCTTGATCTTTGGGGGAATTGAAGGAGGAGAAGTTCATCACCATCATCAAGAATCAAGCGCTTCAACTCCTCTCCATTCACTTGGAGAAATCCCTGATCTAGTATTCTTGCCAATACCTAGATCTTGTTTATTGTATTTGATAACTTTGTTCTTGTGGCAGCCTGTTGTCATTTCGGGAGCCTCCAAGTTGTTGTGGAATTGTTGCCCTACTAGTTGTGTAAAGGCACTGGTGCCCGCCTCGAAGGGTACCTATAGTGGAAAGGTGGATCAGGCCTGTGGTGGCGAGATCCATCAGAGAACAGGTGAGGCCTATTGTGGCGTGGTGGTCTTAGTACCGCCCACCCCTTCAACGCAGATGTACTTCCCTTAACAAGGAAGGAACTGTGGTCAAACAAATCCAGTGTCTCCGCGTGCTTCACTTTGGTTTACCCATTCCTCTTCCACTCGCTCTTTACTCGCTTGTAGATAGGTTTCCATATAGGGAAAAATCCACCTAATAGTTTATCTAGAGAATTTATCCTTTGTGCTAAGCCTAAAATTGAAAAAGTATTAAAAGTTGGTGTAGCACCTATTCACCCCCCCACTCTAGGTTCCCATACGATCCATTTCACCCGCTTCGCCTCCCGAACCCGGTAGTGGTGAGTTGAGCTGCCGCAACCCTAGAAAGGCTCGCATTAGGGGGAAGGTCCATTTGTGTCGATCGGTTGCCAATGTATTCGAAAATTGGTTAAATGGGATTCGGGATAAATATGGGACTTTATTTAGGGTGGGAGCGCTTGCCATTATTTGGTCGCTTTGGCTGTGTAGAAATGACAAGATTTTTAATAACATAGTTTCTTCTTCCTTGCAGGTGGTTTATCGCGCAACGGCTATCCTACAATCATGGATTCCGCTCCAATGTATGGAGTTCCGAGACTTGTTTGTGGAGGGTGTACGCGATTGGAGGATGTGGCGAGGGATATTTTCTCCCGACATGGATGGCAGCGTGATTTGCGGATTGAGCTACCTTAGCCGCCGGCTGTTTTATTTTGTTATTTGGATTGTAATTTTCGTACTTTAGGTTGATTCTCGTGTCGTGGTTGATCGGCTGTGTGCATCCTAGTTATGCAGAGGCCGGGTGTAAACATTGCCTTTGAGTAATAAAGAGCTCATTTCAAAAAAAAAAGAAGCGCGATTCAAAGAGAAATACTCCAGGATTCGTTGCTTTGGCTTCAATCGTACTCATAGGCCGCACCGCACCTGGGCAACTGAAAGTGTGACACACTCGGTTGCTTCCCCACGATGTAGTGCAGCAACGGAGGAGTAAAGCTTCAAACAGAATCCTGACGTCTCCGTGCCTATCTCCGTCCCTCCCTCGGATGTTTTCCTCCTTGGCTAGCTTCGCTTCCACTCGTGGAACTACTTTTGCACTAATTGCTTCCTACTTGGCATAGTATAATTTCTAGATTCTGGCCTGGTAGCGAGAGAGTGTGTTGTATATATATAGGCTGCACTTCAGTCAGACTGTCAGGGCACGCATTTTTCTTTGATTCGAGCTGTGAGTTTGATGAGCACAATGGCCGTGCAGAGAGCGGGTGTTGGCTATCGGCTCCGTCGTGCACTAGCAGTCCTTTGTGCCTTGTGTTGGACATCCTCCTTCAGGTTCGCCGCGGGTCAGACCGGGCAGCTGAGCGTCGATGCCTCGCCGCAGACTGCAAGGAAAATTCCCGACAAGATGTTCGGCATCTTTTTTGAGGTGAGACTACGAGTCTAATTTGAATTTTCTTGTTAAATTACGACCGCTGAAAACTATGCAACAAGCTATAAAGGTGAACTATATTATCGCTCTTTGTTTCAGTTAGGCCATTTTTTTTGAACGGGTCAGGCCATTTCGCTTGGTTGCTATTTACTATGCAGCTATACTGGTTAACTGAATCTGATAGGATTATAGTATGCAGCTATTTCTCAAATTGTCAATTCGTCTCGGTTCAACAATTGGAACCTTAGAAAAAATTGAATGCTGCAAAGAGTACGACCTCAACAACAATCACTAATTGGAGTCATTTTTGGTTCTACTTTTAGGAGATCAACCATGCTGGTGCTGGTGGGTTGTGGGCGGAGCTTGTAAGCACCAGAGGTAAGGAAAAACATACACGAAAGCGACTCAGAGATTCGTGGTGCTGTCTGGCGTCCAGGTTTTAAGTGCCCACAGCGTAGACAACCTGCACATAATCGAGCACAAGTCCAAATGTTACAACTTAGCTATCGATGAGGTCAAATTGCTTTGATTCTATTTATACGCTTGTATAAGCGATCGAAGCATTCTGTTACAACATGGTACAAAGATGCGTCGTTTCCTCTGTCGTCGCCTCCCGAATGGTACCTATGACTATGGTGTGACTCCTCGACCACACAAGAAAAACACAGATCCACCATCCATCCCGTGACTCCCTAATAAGAATTAAAAAGAAAAGGCATGCAGGGTTAATTACCTGGTGGCTTGATGTCCATCGATCGATACAGTACATGCACAAAACTCAGCCGGCCAGATATCAAGGACTCCACCTTCACCTCCACCTCTCTAAGGCGGCGGCACCGATGAAGCACCACGACCAGCCACTCGTCTAGCCAAACTCTTTTGCCTCCGTCTCATCTCTCCCGTTTCTCTCCTCTCCACCCCTTGCCGTCGCACGTCGATCGGTATAGTATATGCAGAAAACTCGGTCGGCCAGATATCAAGGACGACTGACTCCATCGATCTTCACGTCCACCACCTCTAGGGCGGCCGCGCCGATGAAGCACCACGACCGGTCACTCGCCTAGCCAAACTCTTTTGCCTCCATCTCATCTCTCCCGTTTCTCTCCTTTCCTCTCCTCTCTTCTCCATCCCTCGTCGTCGCCAAAGTCCAAAGTCACAAGTCACGCGATACCCGCACGCGGCTTGTGACGAGCTGCTGCTACTTATAGAGAGGAGGCCGGAAGGCTCGACAAGTTTTTGGAACCGTTTTATTTTTTACTAGGGCGGACGGGCGAGCGGGAAGAAGCTGCAACTTCTTTCTCGGTTCGCTCTTCCGATCCCTTCCTTGGTTGCTAGGAGCGTATGGATGGATGGGCGCCCCAGATGATAAGTGCCGCGGATAGCTCACGTGGTGGACGCTAGCTAGCCAATCAATAAGTCTTCTCGTCGTCTCATGTGTACGCGAGCGCTCGTAGTAATAGTAGTAATTAATTGCGGGAATACTAATTGCCCGTTGCATGCGAAAGGTTGGAGAGACCCTTTAGAAATCATGACCCTGCTTTGATTCGTTTCTAAAAATAATGGTGATTAGTTTTCCCAGATACTCATGTCACCTATGCAGATGAATCGGCGCACAAGTCACATTTAGCTATCTATTTGTTTTACTCATGAAATTATACTCCTGTAACTTCGGTTCGTTTCCAAAAATTAATTAAGGTAATCGCATCCAAGTGAGTACTCCCTCCATCTTAAAATAGATGTCCAAAGTTTTTCTAAATTTAAATGAATCTAGATACTAAATAGTTTTTAGATACGTCTAAATTTTAAAAAAAAATTGCGACGTCTATTTTGAGATGTAGGGAGTATGTCGGGTACATATGACTATCGCATCGCATGCACGAAACTATTCTTGAGGATTTCTGGAGGGGAAGCACCACAACTCCAATTAGTTTTTTGGACAAACTGGTGTTACTTCAGGTCTTGGTCCTGAACCAAACATACCGAGGAAAATTATACACAAAATGCTCACGTAACTCAACCTTGAACCTGAGCCAACATAACCTGACCCAGGAAAATTATTACTCGGCACGTAGATAATATGAACTCTGGTAGGAACACATGCACATGGAATGTTCAACGAGTAGCAATTTACTTGGTGAGCTTGCACAATTGTATATATCATATCAATCCAACGTCGAGAAATATACAATGTCAGCACTGTGAAATCGTTACTCAATAATGCACACGACAACAAAAAATGGGTAGTAGGCATAGCTGATAGACATCAAGCATTGTTTTGTCACAATAAAAATATAGTGTTCAGTAAACTTGGAATATCGAATATTGACAACCTTAGCATCCATTGGACATGGCAAGTGATTCACAAACACATCAAGATTGTAATTTAGTAAAATGCGAGGTAACTCGGGTAATTAGTTGTGATCACCTAATATACCCAGCTAACTTTCACAGGCAAACACTATCCATACTAGGAATGTAAGCACAAAATGACTTTCGACTAATAACCAGCAACATAACATAACATAAAGCTACTACCAATCTAAATCTACCCAGGACGCTACAACATGGACAACATTACAAAATGTTCTAACATCACTACAAGAAAATATGTTCCACCAGCTAATGGCTCTGTTCAGGCCAGATCCATCTATACTTCTTCCATGCTGCTTCTGCTGCAACATCAGGGCAACTTCCGGAGCACCAGAGCAGTCTGCGTATATGCGTCTCACTGCAGGATCGCATCCTTGGTCAAATAAGAATCCCGGTTTGTCCATCCATCACCTGCATGACAATAGGCAAAGAAAGATCCACCTCAACATATGACATAGGAAATTATTACTCGACACGCTGACAAGATGAACTATGCTAGGAATACAGGCACATGGAATGTTCAACTAGTGGCAATTACCTTGGTGAGCTTGCACATTTGTTTACATAATATCAATTTAACGTCCAGAGAATTCTACTGGCTGCATGACATCATGGTGCTTGTTTTTTCTCGTGAAACAATCTGGATCCATATAAGAATAGGAATCATTATTCCACGATAAGATGACTATTGTATGTTTGTCATACAAGAAATATGTACATAAGTTGATCTTAAGGATATTTAAGGATGCCGCAGTAGATTGTGCTTTATACTATTTTATGTAAAAACAGCGAGAAGCCTATATGAGAATGCAGTTCTCTTCATCAGGGACAACCAAGTTTGGATGCAACAAGGAGCACAAAGAATTTGCATTTGCAAGAAATACCAACACTAGTGATCACTCTAAGAAGTTACAAACTAGATGTGTAAAATAAAATCTGGGTGGACTGAAGAGAGTAATGCATCCATTCTTGGTGCCTCAAGAGATACATCAAAGCCAAATTTCTGGCTGGATTCTTAACTTGTTTGCTCGTATTTGGCAAGAAGATGATGTACACAGAGAGATAAGCCTGCAAGGAGGATATCATACCAAGGCACCCGAGGATAGAATGCGTCGATATTGATGTGAGACCAGCTGGAGGAAGTGCTAGAAGTCGAGGGCTTAGGAGCGGGACAGCGTCTTCTCAACATCGCTATGGAACTCATGGGATAGATGGTGCTATCAGACAAGAAAGCCCTTCCTGCCGGCAATGCCAAATTAGATATCGGTTCAGCAAGTATAGAGACAAAGGTATTCAAGCTGGCTGGATTGGGCAAGGCAAAGATAGTACCTTTGGACGCTGATTTCGGCAAGGTCCTAAACGGTGTCAGCTGTGTTGGGCCTGACCTTTTGCACGACTCAACCCAAAACATATTTAGTCCCTACAAGAAAGGAACGGAAAAGACAAAAATCAATGGAAAAAGACATGAGAGGAATACAAGTATATTATGAAGTATAAAAAATGGCAAAATCTATTGTCCCGTCATTCTCGAAAAAAAAGGTGTTCGCATATACTTTTTAGTCTGAACAATTTGAAGTTATCTACATCGCAACTTTTACTTGCTTAAATATGAAATCAAGATTGGAATCCAAGTAATGGCAAAAAAATAGTAGCCTTATTTTTTCTTTATGATTTTTGTGAAAACAAAAACCTCAACATATAAAAGAATAGATGGCATCCTAAATACTTGTCAATAAAGTTATATTTACATGTTCAGAACATTAGCAATTATGAAGTTTTGTGATTTGATTCATCAAGTGATGATTAGATCAGATTGTTAAAGGGACAATAAGCAAGAAAAAACAAATAACTCACTGATGTCTTACAAGTACAGCGTAAACTTGCCACATTTCGGAAGCAAAGTTAAAACCATGATGAACATGGGAGGAAACATCTTACAGAAGTAAATTGCAGGTTTACGCTATTGTAGATTTATTAGCAACCATAAGCACAAGTACATTGATACATTGCAAATGTATCTATAATTTTTGATGTTCCATGCTTGGTTTTATCTAATTTTCTTGTGTTTTGTCCACACTTTGGAGTACTTTTCATATGATTTCTTGGACTAACCAATTAACAAGAACCACAGTGTCAGCTACCTGTTTTCTATTGTATTTTGTTCCAGAAAGTCAGAAAATGAATATTCTCGGAATTGGACGGTACAAAAGCCAAAGTCGATATTTTACCGGAAGACGAGACGGAGAGGGGCCAGGGGCTGGCCACACCACCTGGTGGCGCGGTCCAGGCCACGCCGTGCTAGGGGGTGGTGTGGGCCCCTCTGGCACCCCCTCGGTCTCCCCTCTCGCTTATAAGAGCCTCCCGATGCATAAACCCTAAATCATCAAGCCTCCAGCCACAAAAAGTTCTGCAGCGCTGCCGCCACCGAAGGGGAGATTCGGGGGATAGAAAGTCTCTGTTCCGGCACCCTTTCGGAACGGGGAAGTCCCCGGGAGACATCTCCATCGATCTCCACCACCATCTCCATCACCATTTCTGATTCCCATGATGAGGAGGGAGTAGTTCTCTCTCGAGGCTAAGGGTTCTACCGGTAGCTATGTGTTCATCTCTCTCTATGCATAATCTTATTGAGATCATGATCTTGTAATCTATAAATCAACCTTGCTACTCAAGTGCTTTAATAGATCTTTGCTCTCCCCATGTGTGCGAAGTTGATAGTGTGCACACCATGGTGGCACTTAGGCTAGAGATTACAAATACTTGGTATGAGTTATATTTGGAGTTTGATGTCTTTATGAAATTGTGGTGTTTGTTTGAACCATCTAGTACTCAAGGTGATAGTGTGGGGTTATCTAGATGCGGAAAGTGAACTTTAAGGTGTGATGTTATAGCCCTACCATCGATTAGAGTGTCCAACCGGAGAGTAGTATCATAAAGAGAAGATATTTATATGAGAGTGTTCACTAGTGAAAGTATGATCCCTAGGCCTTGTTTCTAAACATTGAAACATTGTTTGCAATTAGATCTGTTACATGTTTGCTTACTTCCATCTTTATTTCAGTTTGCCTTTAGTCTCTTCCACGCCATTAAGCTATTTTCTATCACCGTTGTCATATATTCATACCACTTGTATTTCACTATCTCTTCGCCGAACTAGTGCACCTATACGCCTCACCAGTGTATTTGGTGTGTTGTGGACACAAGAGACTTTTTGTATCTTGATTGCAGGGTTGCTTGAGAGGGGATACCTTTTACCACTTCCTCCATGAGTTCGATAAACCTTGGGTGGTCCACTTAAAGGAAAACTTGCTGTTGTTCTACAAACCTCTGCACTTGGAGGCCCAACAACTGTCTACAAGAATATAAGTGCGTAGATATCAAGCTATTTTCTGGCGCCGTTGTCGGGGAACTGGAGAAGAAGAAGAAGCTCCCACGTCAACAACGTGCCATCAAAGATACTATTTTCTGGCGCTGTTGCCGGGGAGGTAAGGTAAAAGGTACTCACATCCTCCGGTGTGAGTGCTCGAAGTTATTTCCTTTAGATTCTGCAATTTTGTCTTTTTGTTTCTTGTCTTCACTTGTTAGGCTTAATGGAAAACAACAGAGCTTTTTAGTATTTTTCCTAATGTAGAACATGAATTATTTGAAAAGAAAATTAAAAAACCCTTGGAACCTTCTTTGCATGCTAATAGCAATGTTATTAGTATGAATCTTTTGAACACCTTTGTTACTAATGCTATGGAAACGTCTAAGCTTGGGGAAGTTAGTTTTTATGAAAATGATATTTTTACTTCCCCAGTTTTAAAGAAGAAAATTTTCTCTGATGATACTTTATCTCCCATATGTGGTAATTGTAATGATAATTTTAAGATACCTACAAGAATTATTGATCGTGTTATGGATAACCACTATTTTGGAGATGGAACTGTCCATCCCGGTGATCATTTTCTTTTTATACACGAATTATGCGGGTTGTTCAAGTGTGCAGGTATTACAACAAATCACGTCAAGAAGAAGTTATTCTCTTTATCACTTTAGGGCAAAGCAAGGGAGTGGTATGAGCTACTGGATGATCCTTATCCTTTGGAGTGGAAGGAACTTGAATCTCTCTTTTACTCTAAATTTTATCCTCCTCGTGAAATTCATAAAGATAGGAATTATATTTATAATTTTAATCCATATGATGGAGAAAGTATTGCCCAAGCATGGGGGAGATTGAAGTCACTAATGCTCAAATGTCCCTTGAATACGAGGGCCGCTCCTCATGCTACTCAAGTTTAGTCACCGGTAAGTTCTTGTCATTCTAAGTACATGTGTATCATAGAGAACCGCCAACGGGGTACCCCTTGCCCGATGATACGGAAGAATCCCCATATCAAAATGATAAGGCAAGCAGACAACAAGCATCTCAGCAATCTTCTTATATACCATGGGAATATGGTGCTTTTTCTCTCTTTCCTCTTTTCATAATCTCTTTTTTTCTTTTTCTCTTTTTTCTCAATATAGGACTCTTTTTTTATAAGAAGAATGCTTCATAGACAGCTCATTATGGTTACGCTACAGGTTTCCACCATGTCAGCATGGATTAGACCAGCGGCCCAGGCATTTCTCTAACACATATACATAACTCCATGGACTTACAAGATCCCCTTTCATTTCACACCGACGACATCCATAGACAAAAGAGCATGATATCAACTAGGTACAACGTACCAAGTGCAATGTTGAAAGCGTTCCCCATGACAGCATGGTTCTGCTAATTCCCAACAAATAAGTCCAAGCATATACAACATAGACGACACAATGGTTCAAGTTTATTAAGGGCAAGAAAAGTAAAGTGTGCCATCAAGTTCGTGAGAGCTTTAATCACTAGTTTTCTCATAACAAGTTTAATTCGGAAGGTAAACAAAAACATGAATATACTTGGAATAGAATAAGCTAATAGGTAGGTATGGTGGACTATTTGGAATAACTTGGTTTAGGGAGTTGGATGCATGAGTGGAACTCATACTTGGTTGTGGAGGCTAGCAAAAGACTAGGAGCGACAAACTAAGAGAGGAATAATGGCCATAATCATGCAAAGCGACAAAACATCATTGATCAAAGCATAAAGTGATACTACAAGTTGAAAACTAAAGGATCATAAAGGCTATGGTGACTTGAGATAGTCATAACATGGTGTGAGCATGCGCCAAGTTAACCCAAATAAAGCGTCAAAGGAGAATACCAATATACTATGCTTTAATATGCTAAAACAACGCATGATTCATCCAAAGCACATTAAGCAATCTCAATTGTTTATAACAAGTCATGCTACAACAAAGAATACTAAGCATAAAGCCAAAACAATATCAAGCATGGCATGACAAAGCATAGGCCACAGTTAAAAAGAAACTCTCCTTAACACTTAAGCATGAACTTTCCTACTCTTTTCCAATCCAAACAAAACTATTTGAAAACCAATGTATGAAAGATGGGGTCCAACCAATTTATTCAGAAAACCAAGCAAACCAAGCAAACAAAAAACCAAAATGAAAATGAAAAATAAGACACTCCAAGAACAACACAACTGTGCATGAAATAATAAAAATAAAGCGTTTGGAAGAAACCTGGGATTTTTATTGATGAAGAAGGGGATGCCTTGGGCATCCCCAAGCTTTGACGCTTGTACTTCTTGGATATTTCTTGGGTGACACGCGTGGCATCCCCAAGCTTGAGCTTTAGTCCATCCTTCATCTCATTACTCATTCCTTCCATACACCTGAAATTTTTCCTTGATACAAAACATCACACAATCTTTATTAGCAACATTAGTGCACTCAAGATAATAAATCTTAAGGTTCAATTTTAACAGCAATAAACTTCCATTAAAACATTAGATACTGTAGCACTTCCCTCAAAAATCTCAATTCCCAAAAGAACTCAAAAAGAAACCAACAAGAAGCAAATGCAGAAAATGGCAGAAATCTGTCCAAACAGACCAGAAGGTAAAGACAAATTTTTTCGAAGATGTTCTGTTGCTCAAATCAAAAAGTGTTAACTAACGAAAGTTAGATAACAACCTGGGGCAGAAGCACAAAAATTCATGCCTCAAAAGGGTGTACAGAGATTTTACACGAATTTTTACGGTGAAGCACAGAAATCTGTTTCGGGACAGCAACTTTCCCAATCATTACTTCTCTCTCAATAGAGGTTACTCTTGGCACAAAAAAGCACATAAAAAAGATAAGGAGCGGTTATTACTGAAGTAATAACTTCCAAGACTCATCTAAAACTTTTGGGTTATCTCCCAATAAGTACTTTTCTTTAACGCCTTTAAGTTAGGTATGATAGTTTGAGAAGATGCTCACAAAAGAAATATGAATTGAAGTAAAAGAGAGCATCAAGAAGCAAATTCAAAGCACATTTAAGTCAAACCCGCTTCCTATGCATAGGAATCTTTTAAAGAAACAAATTATGAAAGCACAAAGCAACCAGCATAGAAAAGCAAAACAAGTGCAACTTCAAGACTTTCAACATAAAGAGGGGAAACTTAATATTATTGAGATTCATACAACCATGTTTCCCTCTCTCATAATAATTTTCAGTAGCATCATGAATAAAATTAACAATATAACTATCACATAAAACATTCTTATCATGAGCCACATGCATAAAAGAATTAATACCCTCCACATAAGCATAGTCATTCTTATTAATTGTAGTGGGAGCAAATTCAACAAAATAGCTATCATTATTATTCTCATCACCATAATCATAAAATATAGGAGGCATATTGTAATCATTACTTTTGTCCTCAATAGTAGGTGGACTGAAAATATCATATTCATCATTGTAATCATCATATATTGGAGGTTTTGTATCATCATAAGCAATAGAATAGCTATCTTCCAAAGCTGGGGAACTAAAAAGATCATTTTCATAAAAACTAGCTTCCCCAAGCTTAGAATTTTCCATAGCATTAGCAATAACAGTGTTAAAAGAATTCATACTAACAACATTGCTATTAGCATGCAAATAAAGTTCCATAGGTTTTTTAATTTTCTCTTCAAACACTTCATGTCCTACATCAAGATAAATACTATAAAGCTCTCTAATTTTGTTGTTGTTTTCCATTAAGCCTAACTATTGAAAACAAGAAACAAAAAGACAAAATTGCAGAATCTAAAGGAAATAACTTCGAGCACTCACACCGGAGGATGTGAGTACCTTTTACCTTACCTCCCCGGGAACGGCGCTAGAAAATAGGCGTTTGCCGTGGGAGGTTCTTCTTATTTAGTCCTCCGGTGTGAATACCTTTTACCTTACCACCCCGGCAATGGCGCCAGAAAATAGGCGTTTTCCATGGGAGGTTCTTCTTCTTTAATCCTCCATTTTGAATACCTTTTACCTTACCTCCCCGGCAACGGCGCCAGAAAATAGGTTGATTTCTACGCACTTCTATTCTTGTAGACAGTTGTCGGGCCTCCAAGTGCAGAGGTTTGTAAAACAGCAGCAAGTTTTCTCTTAAGTGGATCACCCAAGGTTTATCAAACTCAGGGAGGAAGTGGTCAAAGGTATTCCCTCTCAAGCAATCCTGCAATCAAGATACAAGAAGTCTCTTGTGTCTCCAACACACCCAATACACTTGCCAGGTGTATAGGTGCACTAGTTCAATGAAGAGATAGTGAAATACAAGTGGTATGGATAATTATAAGTGGTAACGGTGATATAAAATAGCTTGATGGTGTGGAAGAGATTAAAGGCTAACTGAAATAAAGATGGAAGCAAGAAAACATGTAACAGATCTAGATGCAAACAGTGTATCAATGCTTAGAAACAAGACCTAGGGATCATACTTTCACTAGTAAACACTCTCATATAAATATCTTCTCTTTATGATACTACTCTTAACTACTCTCCGGTTGGACACTCTAATCCATGGTAGGGCTATAACAGCACACCTCAAAGTTCATCGTTCCCATCTAGAAAACCCCACACTGTCACCTTGAGCACTAGACGGTTCCAACAAACACCACAATTTCATAGAGATATCCAACTCCAAATATAACTCATAACAAGTATTTGTAATCTCTAGCCTAAGTGCCACCATGGTGTGCACGCTGTCGCTTTCACACACATGGGGAGAGCAGAGATCTATTAAAGCACTTGAGTAGCAAGGTAGATCTACTTGATTACAAAGCTCATGATCACAATATGATCATGCATAGAGAGAGAGATGAACACATAGCTACTGGTAGAACCCTTAGCCTCGAGGAAGAACTACTCCCTCCTCATCATGGGAATCAGCAATGGTGGTGGAGATCGATGGAGATGGCTCTGTGGTCACTTCCCCATCCTGACAGGGTGCCAGAACAGAGACTTTCTATCCGCTGAATCTCCCCTTCGGTGGAGGTGGCGCTGCGGAACTTTTCGTGGCTGGAGGCTTGATTATTTAGGGGTTTTGCCTCGGGGGGAATATATAGGCGAAGGAGGCAAGGTCGGTGGCCAGCCAGGGGGCCCACACCATGCCCTGGCACGGCCTAGGGTTTCCCGTGCCAACGGGGGTGTGGCCACCCTGTGGCCCCTCTCCGACTCTCATTCTCGCTCCGTGAGTCTTCCGGGAAAATAGTAACTTTGGCTTTTGTCCCGTCCAATTCCGAGAATATTCATTTTCTGACTTCCTGGAATCAAAAACAGCAGAATACAGGCAGGTGGCACTATGGCTCTTGTTAATAGGTTAGTCCAAGAAATCATATGTAAGGTACTCCAAAGTGTGGACAAAACACAAGAAAGTAGATAAAACCAAGCATGGAACATCAAAAATTATAGATACATTTGCAATGTATCAATGACCCTTGCAGAGAAGTTGGATCCATCTAACTTGAGCTTTTCTCCTTTTAACCAATCATTAATAGGGAAGGTATTCTCGGGGAGAACCATTTTCTACATTTATAATTACAAAAGGAATTTAGACTAAGTTTATAATTAAATGAGTTAATGATAACTCCACTCAGAAACACCTATCCCCACAAGGGTTCCTAGTGATAACACGACCCCTATCAACCACATCTCCCCCGATTGACACGGCCATTGATGTGGGTTCAAAGGTGGACGCTAAACGTCGATCACATCATCCATGCGACTCGTGCTCGATCTTTCGACCATCCGTGTTCCGAGGCCACGCTTCTATGGCGTGCTAGGCTCGCCAACTCAACCTTAGTGTATTCGTTGTGCAACATGGCTTACACCCACTGTATGCGAACATAGATATGTCTGACACCCAGGCCTGTACCCTGGATCGCCTCATACCAAAGAATTTTCTTGGTGGTGCACACTAAGGGGGAACACAATCGTTGGTAATTGTAGCATCCCATCTGTCTAACATATGTAATGCTACATGGTCTAATAATAAAATGCTACTTCCTACATATAATTGTTGCATCATAATTATATCATGCTTATGTCATCATGCCACCTTGTATTTGAGCATCATATAAAAACCCTTTCCTTTTGGTTCTTCTCTCAAATGCATTAGCAATTGTATTTGGCTCTTGATATATGGTATTTGGTTCTTGATCAATGCTTGATGCCCAAGTTGAGTTGGGGGCATGTCTTTTATTCAACTCCATCACCTTTCTTTGTCACCACCTCATAATCCCACCAACCTTCTTTCGGTTCCATCCATCATCTCCACCATTTTAATTATATATGAGCCCTTGTTTTTCTTTTTGTATTTATATCTAGCTCATAAATAATTGAGGATGGTTCCCTCTACCCTCTACATGCTCCCATACAATGGATCTACTTGTTTTCACAATATTGTGTATCATAGCATGCTTGCCACCTTTATATACCATATGTGTTGGGAGGCTTCCATAACCAAATTTGGAGGAATAATCCAAACTTGAATTCTTATTAACACTAGTTGTTTACACAACTAGCAACAATGCATTTAATGCATGCCTGCCCCATGCAAGGATTGCCCTCCTTTTACCCCTATCCTTTCTATTTTCTCTTTTAGTTGGTTTGAATGGTTTTTGGATGGATCAAATTCATATAAAATCAAATGGAAAAGAAAGAAAACAAATCTACACCTAGATACACCACACCACCACCCGATCTACCCCAACCAGCTACCCCATCTACCCCCAACCCTGGTCTAACCTAACCCGAGCCAACCCTAGCCATGCCATCTACCCCTTACCCCGACCCTCTCTTTTCTCTCCCTCTCCCTGCCATGCTGGCCCCACACCCGAGCTACCCCTTGCCCTGGCCCACCTAGCAGCCCCTACCCCTACCCTGCCCTGGCCGCCCATGTTGAGCATGTGAGGGAGGTGAAGGAAAGGTGGCCAAAGCCACCTTTTTCCACCCCGAGCCCCCACGACATCCCACTCTCTCTCCCGTCCTTATCTACCTCCCTCTCCTTTTCCTGGCTTCACCCAAATCTCCCCAGGCCTCTGCGCCGTTCCTATCTCCCCGCTACCACCTGCTGCTACCCCTCTCTCCTCCGTTGCCATCCACCGTCGGCCCCAACCTCCACCTACCTGTTCTAGCCGGCGGCGTGGCGTGTTGGACGTTGAGGAGGACCAAGCCGTTCCCCTCCGTCACCCCCGTACATGCCAGCGAGGAGGAGACGCCTGTACCACTGCTCACCGACGCGTTCCGACCGAAACCCTAGCCGAACCGGGCGTCTGCATCGTCGACGATCTGCTGTGCCCCGTCCCGATCACACCCCACCGACGACCCCGCGGTGAGCCCGTGATCCTCTCTGACATCCTCTCTATTTCCGGCATGGCCTTGTCTTGCCGTTCGTTTTACCGAACACGCTCAGTGCGCCGGTGGTCGCTGCCTCGGTTCGTCGCCGCGCCACGGCACGCCTAACCTAGCTGTCCATCCCCCTCCTAACAACGACCCCGTCCAACCGCGCTGGTACCGCCCCTCTGCGCGCGCCCTGCGTCGCGGGTTCGAATCCCCGCCTCGCCTCAACGCGCCGTGCGCTGGCGTTCCGTCAGAGCCGCAGAGAAGAACAACAGTAGCCGCTGCGCGCTTTGCACTTACCCCCCACACTTTTTGGCCTCAACCCGCAATCCTTCGAGACCCCACCTGTCAGCCACCATGGTCATTTTACAAAAGGTCCCCCGCAAAGTCTGGGCCGCAACCCGCGGTCCCTGTCTCTGCCGCGTGGCCCCAGCGGGCTCAGCCACTAGCACGTGGGGCCATTTGACCACAGGTCCCACCTATCTGCCTCGTGGTCTAGGTAAGCCCACGGTGAGGAAAGTTTTGCGCGCCGTTTCGCCAAGTCAGTACAGGACCCACCTGTCAGTGACTTGGGTTGGATTTGTCTGGGTATAAAAAGCTTTTCTGTTTTCTGTTTAACTAAAAAACATTTCATAAATGTTTAAATACAAATTCAAATCTGTTTTTAAAAAACTTTTAAATTATAAATCCAAATAATACAAATGATATATGTTTTGGAATCAGAAAAATGTGAGGAATTCAAATATTCCATTCAAAATGTTGTTTGACCACTTTAAAATTTCGAGATGATTAAAATTACAACAAAATGCCCTTTTCTTAATAAATTAATAACTTTAAATCTACAATTCCAAATTTGACAAATAATATGTCTAAATCGATCAGCGCAACGAGCCCGTTCTAGCTATGTATTCCTTGTTCTGAATTGAAGCATGCATCATGTCATTATTAAAAATAATAAATGTTTATGGCAATAAAACTTGACCAAATAAATACTAGAATGAATTATTCTTGTCCCCACACCTCACCCATGCCATGCTACTTTAATGCCATGTAAATTGTGCATCATTCATCATGGCATGCTTGTTGGCTTGTCGCATTTTAATTCATATACTTGTGCACTTTATTTATGTTGGCCCTTGTTTGTTTGGTTCTTCTTCGAATAGACGCCCAGCAGGAGAATTATCAGGAATCACAGGAGTTCTACCCAGATCCATCTCTCGCTTCAACTGAGCTGCTAGGTAAGCACTACCACATGCTTGCATACATATAGTACCTATTGCCTCTATCTAATTCTTGCATCATTGAGTCGCGATTGCATTAAATTGAATCCCAAGTACTGCATAGCCTTTACTTTTAAACCCCACCGAAGCTTGTTCCTCCATCCCATGAGCCATTACTACAGGAGTTGTTTGAGCCATGCGAGTCGTAGAAAAGCATGTGTAGGGTATGTGAGTGTCTGATGGATAACGAGGTACCTAAACAACTTAACCTGAGTAGTAATGGGATAACTAATGAAAGAGGCACCGGTGAGCAATATCTGCTATTTGGTTTTTCATGCTCACTTGTGTCCCGTAGGACCCCGAGTACTTGATTCCTGTTCCTTGACTATTCGCACTATCCACATCCGGGAGGCCTTATGGACCCCCCTGAGCCAGAGCTTGATTCATTTCTATTTCTTGGGGCCACAAGTAGTTTGGGGCTTTGTTACTATTATGTACTTATGCCATGGTTACTGTTTTATTTAAGATTGTGCTTGGAGCACCTGTACTGTTTTGGGTCGCGCCACGTTTTCGCGGTATCGACAAGCCCAGTCATCCTTTCGGGTTTCCAGTCGTTTACAGCCGTCGTCGCAAACCCTGGTTCCGTCTCGGAGCGGGCCAAATTCGTTGCGGGTAGCTTATTGGGGTGGCCCCCTGAACTATTTCTGAATCCTGTGATTGCTTTGTCGTGAATGCCTCGTTGGGTTTTGAGTTGGTTTTTCCGAGGTTGATCAAGTGTGTGTTGCTATTTGTGCACCCCTGCAGGGTAAATCTTTCTGAAAGCCGTGTCCGCGGTTATGGACGACTTGGAGCACAGTTTCTCGATCATAGACAAGTATAACTAAAGCACCGCTTTTAAATTGACTAAGTACCTTACTAGTAAATAGTGCAATACTCATGGAATGGTTAATAAAACTGCCAACGGATGGGGGTTGTTCGTCCGCTTCCTCGTTGGTAAGCGAGGAGGAGCATGGATCTGTTAATTATACTGTTATAACTGTTGTTCTTAATTCACGGACATCCTTCTATCATTGGTTAGGTGGATGGTTGGCGAGTATCTATAGACTTGTTAGTTATTATCTTTTGCTGCAATTGCGTCACCATAGGTTGTGTCCCCTTTAGAGGCATAAAGACTTGCTGAGTACCCCTAGGGTCTCACACGATAAATTGTTTGATTCAGATGAACAGGTGTACTCGCAAGATGGATACTGGGTGGAGGAGACGGATGATGTTGGCAATGATCACTCGGTGTAGAGATTCCGGGAATGGGGATCCGTGAGATCTGTGGGCGGGATGTGTTTATTTATGTTGCATCTTATGCCGATTTGCTTCTTATCCATACTCGGATCTTGTTTTCCGCTTCCGCCTGATACTCTGATGTTTGATCCATGAGGAGCTATCCGAAACTATTATGTCTATCTAGGATATTTGGATCTTGCTGTATGGCGTTGCAATATTTCTATTTCTTTTAGATGGAATGTCTCTGAGGACTGTTGTATGTGGCTTGCATACATACTCACTTGTGTATGTACTTGATCCCTTCGCCTACCGATTACGCCGCTCGTTCTTGCCCCGATGTTCTGAAAGTGGTTAGGACGGCCGAAAGGTCGACCGTGAGTGGCCTCGGGCCCCACCGTACTATTTTAACCACTTTCGCTCATCCAGGAATGTAACTAAGAGCGTAATTCACCGAGGTAGTTACAATTGGTATCAGAGCCATCCTGCGCTTCAGGGTCTCAGCCAAAATGGTCGTTGTCAGTCTAGCAAATATTTTTGGTAGTTATGTATACTAGGGAAAAACAAAACGTGAGAGTAGGACTGCTTCCATTTTTCTTCTTACGCACCCACCCACCCTTTTTCTGGTAAGGAAGTGTAACGTTTTCAATCCTCTTCTAAAATTCAAACTAGGATTCACGTGTTCTGGGTTCCGTAGTACCATAGGTTGTGTGTGTGTGTGTGTGAATTATTTGTCTATCTGTTGCATCCAAATGTTATCGCTATCTGCCTTTTGGTTATCAACTGTTGTACATTCCATACCGACAGGCCTTTGTAAACTGACACGATCTATCTGATTCGTTGTATACCGGTGCGATATTTCTTACTCTTTGTTATCCGACGATAGCTTGTTTGGGGTGTTTGTTTCTGTAGTTACTAATCTTTAGGTTCGTCTTAAGAAGAAGGTGTTGGGATATGTGTTTTACTGATTCATGTGCGGAGTAATGATTTGAGTGCGGGATGGAGTCGCGACCATACCACTACTTTTATCATTCTCTCTTGTATATTGAATTAGTAGAGTTACAAATCTTGATTCGTTAAGTGGTTTTGCGCATATAGTGGTATTTTATTGCCGAAATTTGCAGAAAATATTTCTTTGTTAGTTTGTGTACCACACTCCTTGTTCAGTCGTGTGCGATATGCTTAATATCTTCTAGGTGCTTTGAACTTTGTTGATATTTTAATATCATCTCAGTGAATTGTATCCTTTAATCTCGGTTAATTCCATTTTGGTAATATTTTAGATTATTATTATTCTCCATTATAGTACTGACTTGTGTTTTATATCAATCACAGGATGGCACCACCACACAGTTCTGAGGAGGACATACCACCTGAACTGGGGGCTGCTTTGGCAAGTATTGCAAATGCCTTGGGCACTATGCAGCAAAACCAGCAGCTCTTCGAAGAAAGCGTGAGGAGGAATGAGTTTGTTCCGCTACCTCCACCTCCCAAGCGAGGAGACATCAAGAGTTTTCTGAAGTTCAACCCACGCCAATTTGAGGTGTCTGATCAGCCACTTGATGCGGATGATTGGCTGCGGGAAATATCAAGGTTGCTGATGACTGCGGATGTTCCTGAACAAGAATGGGTCAAATGTGCCACTCACCTTCTGAAGGGAGATGCAGCTCTGTGGTGGGAAAATTACCTCAAGGCAGACCTCTCTGGTTTTCAACCTACTTGGGAGCAATTCACTGCGGCGTTCAAAGAGCAATATCTGTCAGAAATTGTCATGGAAAGGATGAAGGAAGTGTTTCTCAACCTCAAGCAGGGCAATGACAATGTCAATACCTACATCAGAAACTTCATGAACCTTTCTCGGTATGGTGGCGATGAGATCTCTGATGACAAGAAGAAGCAAAAGAGGTTCAGGCAAGGGCTCAATGCATCAATTAAATATGCAATCACTCTTGCAAGGCCGGGGTCTTTTCTGGAACTCCAACATACAGCTCTGCAGGATGAAGCAAGTAGGCAAGTGTTTGAGGAGTCAAAGAAACATAGCCGCGATGCAGCAAGCTCTTCAGCTATGACAGCTCCTTCTAAGCGTCGTGTCTGGGTTCCTAACACCCCATCGTCGCTCCCGGCTCCACCAAGACCATCAAGCTACACGGCAAGGCCACCAAACTCCTTCACTGCGGCTCCCAGGGGCTACAACCACAACTACCCTGGAGCGCCTGGCGGAGTCCCTGGCTATGTTGCTCCACGTCCACCTGGTGCTTGCTACACTTGTGGAAACACTGGGCATCAGCACTGGAATTGTCCAGTGAACAACCAAGCTCTTCCTCCACCACCTCCAAGACTTGCGGCAAGCTCTTTTATGGTTCGTGCACCTCCACCTCGGGCTCTCAACATCAACACCAAGCCCGGGTCTACAGTTGCTCGTGCCAACTGTGTCAACGTCGCTCAAGCTGAACATGCACCTGGAGTTGTGATGGGTATGCTTCCTGTTAACTCAGTTCTTGCACGAGTTTTATTTGATTCTGGTGCTTCACATTCTTTCGTGTCATACAAGTTTGCGGAGAGTAATGGGTTACCTTCTGATGCTTTACCAACTCGCCTCATGGTGCAATCTCTTGGATCAAACATGAGGGCTTCTAAAATAAGCCATGGCAATCAAATTGAGATTGGTGGCTCTTCGTTTCCGGCTTCCTTAATTATTCTGGGCAATTCTGATATTGATGTTATCTTGGGCATGGATTGGTTAACAGCAAATGCAGCTGTGATGGATTGTGCTGAACGCTCGGTTTCTCTGAAAATTCCTGAAGGCCATATAGTCTATTCCTCAAGTCTGGCTCCTGCAATTCATCTTTTCTCTTTGGCGGCTCTGAATGATGATGCTATGGAAGCTATTCAGAGTGTTCCAGTAGTCTGTGAGTTCCCAGATGTTTTTCCTGAAGAGTTGCCAGGTATGCCTCCGGATCATGAGGTTGAGTTTGTGATTGAACTTGAACCTAGTACCGCTCCTATCTCCAAGCGGTCTTATAAAATGGGTCCTGCTGAGTTGGCTGAACTCAAACGTCAGCTTGATGAACAAGAAAAGTTGGGTTTCATTCAGCACAGTACTTCTTCTTGGGGTAGCCCAACCATCTTTGTGAAGAAGCGAGACAAGACTGATAGACTTTGTGTTGACTATCGGGCACTCAATGCTAAAACCATCAATAATAAATATCCCCTTCCGCGGATTAATGATCTCTTCGATCAGCTAGCTGGAGCTGTGGTATTCTCTAAGCTTGATTGGAAAAGTGGATATCATCAAATCAAGATTCGCAAGGAAGATGTTCCTAAAACAGCTTTCACCACCCACTATGGTCTGTATGAGTACACGGTCATGTCTTTCGGTCTCACCAACACACCTGCCACCTTCTCGAGGCTTATGAACTCGGTTTTCAAGGAGTATCTTGATAAGTTCGTTGTGGTCTATCTGGATGACATTCTAGTCTATTCTAAGTCAAAGGAAGAACATGAAGAACACCTTTGGTGTGTCCTAAACAAGCTTCGTGAGAACCGCCTGTATGCAAAGTTCTCCAAGTGTGAGTTCTAGCTGCCTCAAGTCACCTACCTTGGTCACGTCATCTCTGCCAAGGGCATTGCCGTCAACCCAGAAAATATTAAGACAATTGTTGACTGGCTTCCACCCATAAATGTCAAAGAAGTCCGGAGTTTCCTTGGTTTGGCTAGTTACTGCCGTCGCTTCGTTCAAAACTTCTCGAAGATTGCGAAGCCTCTTACCGATCTCCTCAAGAAAGGCAAGAAATACCTTTGGACTCCTGCATGTCAAGCAAGCTTTGAAACACTCAAAGAGAAGCTCACTTCCACACCAGTCTTGGTTCCTCCAGATACATCAAAGCCTTTCCAGATATTCTATGACGCCTCATTGCAAGGATTGGGTGCGGTCCTTATGCAAGAAAAACAAGTTGTTGCTTATGCTTCTCGACAGTTGAAGACGCATGAGATCAACTATCCTACACATGACCTCGAACTCGTAGTAGTTGTCTTTGCTTTGAAAGTATGGAGGCATTAATTGCTTGGCAACCGTTGTGAGATCTTTTCTGATCACAAGAGTCTGAAGTATATCTTCACACAGCCTGATCTCCACCTTCGTCAGAGGAGGTGGATTGAAGCAATAAATGATTTCGATTTGACCATCAACTACACTCCAGGCAAAGCTAATGTCATGGCCGATGCTCTCAGCCGAAAAGCTTATGTCAACAACCTCATGGTGGAAGAACAACAGCCTCTCTGTGCGAGTAGTTCCGCAAGCTCAACCTTGAAATTGTGGATCAAGGGTATCTTCTGAACCTTCTGTCAACCCCTCTCTTGGAAGAAAATGTTCGTTCCTTTCAAGTTGGTGATCCTTACACTAAAAATATCATCTCCAACATTCAGCTTCCGAAGTATGAGTCCTTCCACGTCGACGACCAAGGCACTCTTTTCTTTGAACACCGGATGTTTGTTCCGAACTACCCGGGTTTAAGAGAGCAAGTTCTCAAGGAAGCGCATGATTCTGTTCTTTCTATCCACCCTGGCAGCACTAAGATGTACATGGACTTGAAAACACAATATTGGTGGCCTGGTTTGAAACGATATTGTGCCAAGTATGTCTCGGAGTGTGATGTCTGTCGCAGAGTTAAAGCTGTCCATCAGAAACCTTCCGGTCTTCTACAGCCATTGAAGCCTCCAGAATGGAAATGGGAGAAAGTAGAGATGGATTTCATAACTAGTTTTCCAAGGTCGCAGAAGGGCAACAATGCAATCTTTGTTGTCATTGACAGGCTTTCTAAAGTGGCTCACTTCTTTCTAGTCAAGGAACAATTTCTGCAATTTAGTTGGCTGAGCTCTATATCAACAGAATTGTCTCTCTGTATGGGGTTCCTCTTGAGATCATTTAGACCGTGGAAGCATCTTCACTTCCAAGTTCTGGGGAAGTTTCCAAAATGCTTTGGGGACAAAATTGAACTTCAGCATAGCTTACCACCCTTAGTCGCAAGGACAAGTTGAAAGGATCAATCAGATTCTAGAAGATATGCTCCGTGCTTGCGTTATCTCTTTCGGCATGAAGTGGGAAGAATGTATTCCTTATGCTGAATTCTCTTACAATAACAGCTTTCTAGAAAAGTCTAAATATGGCACCATTTGAGGCTCTCTATGGTCGCAAATGCAGAACTCCGATTGGTTGGTCGGGCGCTGGTGAAAGAATATTTTTTGGCCCTGACATTGTAACTCAAGCGGAGGAGAAGGTTCACATCATTCTTGAAAATCTGAAGATTGCTCAAAGTCGCTAGAAGAGCAATTATGACAGAAAGTACACGGACATGGAGTATGTTCCTAGTGATCTCGTTTACCTTCATGTCACTCCCAGGAGAGGCACGCATCGCTTTGGTATCAAAGGAAAGCTGACTCCTAGATACATCGGTCCTTTCAAAGTTCATGGAAGAAGAGGAGAAGTTGCTTATGCGCTTGAGCTCCCTGAAAAACTCAAGGTCCATGATGTTTTCTGAAGGGTGACGGGTAGGCTACACTAGCGTAAAATCAAAAATTTCTACCGCGTCAACCAGGAATACTATGGTCATAGATCACGGGATTACCGCTAGACGCGCAGGTGCGGAACTCGATGAAGCACGTTGCGGCAGTGTAGATGTTCTACGTCTCCTCCTCGTCCTCGTCCCACGAGCAGCTCCCCTTTGCGCGGCTCGTCCAAGTGCTACAGATGCAGCACCTCCGAGGTATCCACACGTCCGGAGTGGAAGCCGTCACACACCAGACTGCTAGGTCTGCGCGTGCAACACAGGCGGAAGAGGAGTGGCGGCTGGGTGGAATGCTCTCTCTTTTTCAGCTCGCCTCACTCCCTCTTATATAGGCATCCCTGGTGCGCTTCTACATTAGCAGCCCATTAGCAGCCTAAGCCTGGTCTAATTCGGATCCAATCCTCATTAGGCTTCCAGCCCCTAAAGTGTGTGACCCTATAGGTTCATACACGTATAGACATGACGCGAGTACACTTACTCCGTCAATAGTTGGTAGCGGCCTCTAGCAAGACGTGCCAACTCCTAAACGCATATAAAGATCATTCGGACGAACCATCACAAGGTTGAGTACATGTCTTTCCCTTTGCCTCACGATATTTGGTCTAGCTCTAAGCTGACCTCTCTTTCTCGATACTGTGATTCAGAATCCCTTTACTAGGTTAACTCTTAACCATATGTAGCACGGCCATGCATTTCTGGATCCGATCACTCGAGAGGCCCAGAGATATCTCTCTCAAGTAGAGAGGGGCAAATCCCATCTTGATTGACCGATGCCTTGCAGCATGTATCAGGACAAACCCGAAAGCTACCTTTATAACTACCCAGTTACGGAGTAGTGTTTGATAGCCCCAAAGTAGGTCGATCCACATCTCAAGTACATGCGACAATCTCAGGTCTAAGGACAAAACGTACACGATGTGTAGAGAGAGCTGCAAGTATTATTGCTAGTCTCATGTTGGGTCAATCCAACCCCATGTTCATAACATGTGTCCACATCATTGGTTTGACATCTCCATGTCAATGACTTGCGAAACATAGTCATTAACCAATCGATGTGCCAGTCTAATATTCACGTGTGTCCTCGCATGAACTCCGACTAGGGACAATTATTAGATAACCATACAAGTAAAGAGTTTCACAAACAATTCACATAATTGCCAATCAATACAAGTTGCCTGGTATATGGATATTCAAGGAACATTATAATAACTCATGGATACACATGAAATACAATCATCTCTATGATTGCCTCTAGGGCATATTTCCTTCAGTCTCCCACTTGCACTAGAGTCAATCTAGATAGTATCTAATACCTATTGCTCTTGTGTGCGCTTCATGCGCAGGCTGCGGGAGTGGCTTAGTCAAGGGATCAGCAACATTTGAGTCCGTATGTATTTTGCATAACATGACACTACCTTCATCAATGAACTCACGAATCAGATGGTAGCGCATGCGAATATGTTTGTTCTTCTGGTGCTGTCTAGGTTCTTTGGCTTGTGCAATAGCACCATTGTTGTCACAATAAACGTCCAAGGGATTGGACGAGCCCTGAACCACACCAAGAGCGATCAGGAAATTCCTAATCCAAACAGCTTCCTTTGCAGCCTCCGAGGCAGCAATATATTCAGCTTCTGTTGAAGAGGAGGCCACTGTATCTTGCTTGGAACTTTTCCAGCTCACAGCACCACCATTCATGACAAACACATAACCTGATTGCGATTTCGAGTCGTCTGAGTCATTAAGGTAACTCGCATCTGTGTAACCCTTTACACTGAGTTCAACCTCACCTCCATAAACTAGGAACATATCCTTAGTCCTTCTCAAGTACTTAAGGATATTCTTTACCGCTGTCCAGTGAATCTCACCTGGATCAGCCTGGTATCTGCTCGTAACACTTAGAGCATAGGAAACATCTGGGCGAGTACATGTCATTGCATACATGATGGATCCAATAGCCGAAGCATATGGAACCCTACTCATGCGTTCTCGCTCATCAGTGGTCGAAGGACACTGAGTCTTGCTGAGTTTAATGCCGTGAGACATGGGCAAGAACCCCTTCTTAGCCTCTTCCATGCTGAACCGTTTCAACACTTTGTCAATGTACGTACTCTGGCTTAATCCAATTAGCCTCCTTGATCTATCTCTATAGATCTTGATACCCAGAATATATGCCGCTTCTCCCAAGTCCTTCATAGAAAAACTATTTTTCAATGAGGTCTTAACAGACTCGAGCATAGGAATGTCATTTCCAATCAATAATATGTCATCCACATATAAGATTAGAAACACAAGTGATTTCCCATTTTCTTTCTTATACACACAAGGTTCTTGTTCATTTTTGGTGAAGCCAAACTCCTTTACAACTTCATCAAATCGAATGTTCCAACTCCGAGATGCTTGCTTCAGCCCATAAATAGACTTTTGAAGTTTGCATACCTTTCTAGCATTGTTTGGATCGACAAAACCTTCGGGCTGCATCATATACACGTCCTCAGAAAGGATTCCATTTAAGAAAGCCGTCTTGACATCCATCTGCCATATCTCATAATCGAAATGTGCAGCAATGGCTAGAATGATCCGTATAGATTTAAGCATCGCTACGGGCGAGAAAGTCTCGTCGTAGTCAACTCCTTGAACTTGTCAAAAACCTTTTGCAACAAGTCGAGCTTTATGGATGTGAACATTTCCATCCATATCAATCTTCTTCTTATAGATCCACTTGCACTCGATGGCTTTAAAACCATCAGGCAGGTCAACCAAGTTCCAAACTTGATTGTCTCCCATGGACTCTATCTCGGATCTCATGGCAATCAGCCATTTCTCAGAGTCTGGGTCCACCATCGCTTCTGCATAGGTCGCAGGCTCATCATTGTCTAACAATAATAACTCTCGCGCTTCGCGGAGCCTCGCCGACCTTCGTGGTTGTGGTGCTGCTATTGCCACGGGTTCCTCAACTTGTTCTGCTACAATAGCATCACTCGTAGAAGCATCCCCGACTGGCTCATCTTGAACTTCTTCAAGTCGCACCGACCTTCCACTCCTTCCCTTTGTGAGAAACTCTTTCTCTAGGAAAACACCGCTACGAGCGACAAACACTTTGCCCTCTTCTCGGTTGTAGAAGTAATACCCTAAGGTTTCCCTTGGGTATCCCACAAAAATGCACTTATCCGATTTGGGTGTTAGCTTGTCCGACTGAAGTCGCTTGACAAATGCATCACAACCCCAAATCTTTAGAAAAGACAAACTGGGATTCTTTCCAGTCCACATCTCATATGGTGTCTTAACTACGGATTTAGATGGTACCCTATTTAGTGTGAAAGCTGCTGTTTCTAGCGCGTAACCCCAAAATGATAATGGTAAATCCGACTGGCTCATCATCGATCGAACCATGTCCAACAAAGTTCGATTACGCCGTTCAGAGACCCCGTTTCTTTGAGGCGTTCCAGGCGGCGTGAGCTGTGGAACAATTCCGCAACTCTTAAGATAATTGCTAAACTCGTGACTCAAATATTCACCTCCGCGATCAGATCGCAAGGCCTTTATTTTCTTGCCACGTTGATTCTCTACCTCATTTTGAAACTCTTTGAACTTTTCAAAAGTTTCAGACTTATGCTTCATCAAGTAGACATAGCCATATCTACTGAAATCATCAGTGAAAGTAATGAAGTAGTGATATCCTCCTCTGGCTGTCGTGCTCATTGGTCCACATACATCAGTATGTATGAGTTCCAACAAGTCTGTCGCTCTCTCGGGAAACCCCTTGAAAGGTGTCTTGGTCATCTTTCCAAGTAAACAAGCTTGACATGTCTCGTATGATTCAAAATCAAACGAAGTTAGAAGACCATCACCATGGAGCTTCTTCATGCGCTTTTCACTTATATGCCCCAAACGACAATGCCATAGATAGGTAGGACTCAAATCATTTGGCCGAAGCCTTTTAGCACTAACATTGTAAACACATGCATTATCAAGATTTAAAATAAATAACCCATTCATAATGGGAGCATCAGCCACAAACATAGCATTCTTAGAGATTACACAACCATTGTTTGTACTCGCGAATGAATAACCATCCCTCATCAAACATGAAGGTGATAAAATGTTTCGACCCATACTAGGAATGTAATAACAATTATTCAACTCCATGATAAATCCTGACGGAAGGTGAAGTTGCATGACGCCGACGAACAATGCAGCAACCCTTGCTTTATTTCCGACGCGAAAATCCACTTCGCCTTTCTACACTTCTCTAGTCCTTATTAGCCCCTGCATCGAATTGCAAATATGAGCAACCGATCCGGTATCAAATACCCAAGAGTTAACATAAGAATCTGCGAGAAAAATGTCCACAACATTTACAACAAGTGTACCTGAGTGGGAAGTACTCTTACTTCCACTTTTCTTCAAAGAAGCCTGGTACTTGCTGCAGTTTCTCTTCTAGTGGCCATATTCGTGACAAAAGAAACACTCAGTGTCTCCTACAGGACCAGCCTTTTGCTTGGGTGCAGGGTTTGGATTAGGGATCGTATCCTTAGCCTTGCCCTTCTTCTTCTGCCAAGAAGTGCCCTTTTTCTTAAAGCTAGGCTTGTTCTGCACAGCCATCACATGGCTATGCCCTGCACACTTCTTAATGTCACATTCTGCTGTTTTCAGCATCCCACATAATTCATTAAGGCCCCTCTCCACTCCATGCATATGGTAGTTCGAAATGAAATGCCCATAGCTAGATGGAAGAGATGCCAAAATGAAGTCAGTGGCCAACTCTTGGCCTAATGGAAAACCAAGCTTTTCCAAAGTCTGACTGTAACCAACCATTTTGATCACATGGGGGCCTACAGCTGCTCCCTCTGCCAGCTTGCATTCCACAAAGGACTTAGCGACATTGTACCTCTCAGTCCTAGCCTGAGTCTGGAACATGTCCTTAAGCGCAACGATCATATCGTACGCTTCCTGATCCTCAAACTGTTTTTGAAGATCAGGTTCCATGCATGCAAGCATAAGACAACTGACCTCAAGAGATTCATCACATGCTTTCTTGTAGGCATTCTTAAGGGTAGCAGTTGCATTATCAGCAGGTTCATCCGGGATTGGGGTATCCAGAACAGTTTCCTTTTTCTCAGCCCTGAGAACAATTCTCAGGTTACGGACCCAGTCCGAATAGTTTGTTCCATTTAGTTTATCCTTTTCAAGAATCGAACGCAAAGCAAAAGGTGATGAATTGTTCGGTGCCATTGATCTACAACAAAAAAAATATGCAAAATACTAAGCCATGTAACCATGAAAGAGTAAAACATATTAAACAATTTAATAGCATATACTCCCACTTAAATCAACATCCCTCTATTGATACTAAGTGATTCAAGATCCACAATTAACAAGTCGACTAGTGAGCTTTAGCATCACTGCTAGAAGACAAGGTAAATCGGTAAGCAACCTTTGCTAATCATATCACATATGACTCTTGTTGTTGGGTGACATCTCTATGTCAAACCTAGGCACCCAACCTTTATGCCCCAAGGTCCTTAACTGTTAAGATGGCCTTGTTAAGCTCACCAACCCTTATGCGTGTAGGTATCCGATACAAACCCATCCAGCCAAGGAAAACCGTGGCACCCTAATTTCATAGACCCACCAACGATTGTACAGGGCATAGGATGGTGCAAGGTTTGGTTGGGAGGGCATGGTTTAACTTAAACTTTGTGAGGGATCGTTCTACTTCTATCATCTAAGCATGCATAGTAGTAAAACGTATAAGAATAGCATTCACATAGATGTGATACAGTATGGCCCATTTTCTCATGGTGATCTCCATCGCCATAGAACCTGTCCACCATGATGATCTCCATCTTCATGCTCTATGCGAGCCATCCTCCAAGTGATGAGTTCTCCAAGAACTAATACAAGCTATTACTCCTAACATCTAGTAATCAAAATTACATGGTATTGGGATCATCACAAGTTGGCACGCAAGCCATTACAATAATTGACAACACATATGGCTCCAGCCGTGTTGCCCAACTCACGACACGCAGGTCATGAAAAAATACATACATGCATCACATACATTTTTGGGCCATACTGATCACATAAATCCTGCAAAAACAAGTTGTGCATAGAATCGCATTCTACCGGATCATGTGAAATCGTACCACCTATGAACCTTAACGAGATACAAAAAGGGGGCTACGACTAAGGGGGGTCTAGGGGGTCTCCCCCTGCGGGGTTCGAAGGGGCAGTGCCCCTCGCGGTACCTTAGAATTCGTGAAAAATGAGAGATCAAATCTATATAATTTTCTTTAAGGATTTTGATCGGCAAATCCAATTTACCATAAACCGACCATAGTTCCGATTTGACCAAACTCCTTTGATCACGGTACGTCGATTCAGATCTAATTCCCGATTCGATCAATCATATTGATCTTCGCGTGATTCAGAAGGATTTATGTGTCACTGTCTACCCCGATGGCGGAAACCGACCGGTAGGGGTAAGTCGTTCGACGACCTTAGAATCACGATCATGGAAATTAAGATCATAGATCAATCCAGAAACACCGCCATACAAACGATCATATCATTCATATCAATCTACATATCACCATATGCAAACTTCCCGAACCTATGACTGAATAGCATCGGCTCTGATACCACTGAAGGGTGACGGGTAGGCTACACTAGCGTAAAATCAAAAATTTCTACCGCGTCAACCAGGAATACTATGGTCATAGATCACGGGATTACCGCTAGACGCGCAGGTGCGGAACTCGATGAAGCACGTTGCGGCAGTGTAGATGTTCTACGTCTCCTCCTCGTCCTCGTCCCACGAGCAGCTCCCCTTTGCGCAGCTCGTCCAAGTGCTACAGATGCAGCACCTCCGAGGTATCCACACGTCCGGAGTGGAAGCCGTCACACGCCAGACTGCTAGGTCTGCGCGTGCAACACAGGCGGAAGAGGAGTGGCGGCTGGGTGGAATGCTCTCTCTTTTTCAGCTCGCCTCACTCCCTCTTATATAGGCATCCCTGGTGGGCTTCTACATTAGCAGCCCATTAGCAGCCTAAGCCTGGTCTAATTCGGATCCAATCCTCATTAGGCTTCCAGCCCCTAAAGTGTGTGACCCTATAGGTTCATACAAGTATAGACATGACGCGAGTACACTTACTCCGTCAATAGTTGGTAGCGGCCTCTAGCAAGACGTGCCAACTCCTAAACGCATATAAAGATCATTCGGACGAACCATCACAAGGTTGAGTACATGTCTTTCCCTTTGCCTCACGATATTTGGTCTAGCTCTAAGCTGACCTCTCTTTCTCGATACTGTGATTCAGAATCCCTTTACTAGGTTAACTCTTAACCATATGTAGCACGGCCATGCATTTCTGGATCCGATCACTCGAGAGGCCCAGAGATATCTCTCTCAAGTAGAGAGGGGCAAATCCCATCTTGATTGACCGATGCCTTGCAGCATGTATCAGGACAAACCCGAAAGCTACCTTTATAACTACCCAGTTACGGAGTAGTGTTTGATAGCCCCAAAGTAGGTCGATCCACATCTCAAGTACATGCGACAATCTCAGGTCTAAGGACAAAACGTACACGATGTGTAGAGAGAGCTGCAAGTATTATTGCTAGTCTCATGTTGGGTCAATCCAACCCCATGTTCATAACATGTGTCCACATCATTGGTTTGACATCTCCATGTCAATGACTTGCGAAACATAGTCATTAACCAGTCGATGTGCTAGTCTAATATTCACGTGTGTCCTCGCATGAACTCCGACTAGGGACAATTATTAGATAACCATACAAGTAAAGAGTTTCACAAACAATTCACATAATTGCCAATCAATACAAGTTGCCTGGTATATGGATATTCAAGGAACATTATAATAACTCATGGATACACATGAAATACAATCATCTCTATGATTGCCTCTAGGGCATATTTCCTTCATTTTCCATATCTCTCAACTCAAGAAGTGCTTCAAGGATCCCGGCAGGACCATGGACCATGAACTCATCAATCTCCAAGAAGATCTGTCTTATCAAGAACACCCCATAAAAATTCTTGAAGTCGTAGAAAGAAGGACTTGCAACAAGGCCATCAAGTTCTACAAGGTGCAGTGGTCGCACCATTCCGTTGATGTAGCCACTTGGGAATGCGAGGATGAGCTCCGTGCCAAGTATCCTACCCTCTCCGTGTCTTCTTCTTCTTCCTAGAATCTCGGGGCGAGATTCCTGTTTAGTGGGGGAGAGTTGTAGCATCCCATCTGTCTAACGTATGTAATGCTACATGGTCTAATAATAAAATGCTACTTCCTACATATAATTGTTGCATCATAATTATATCATGCTCATTCATCATGCCACCTTGCATTTGAGCATCATATAAAAACCCTTTCCTTTTGGTTCTTCTCTCATATGCATTAGCAATTGTATTTGGCTCTTGATATATGGTATTTGGTTCTTGATCAATGCTTGATGCCCAAGTTGAGTTGGGGGCATATCTTTTATTCAACTCCATCACCTTTCTTTGTCACCACCTCATAATCCCACCAACCTTCTTTCGGTTCCATCCATCATCTCCACCATCTTAATTATATATGAGCCCATGTTTTTCTTTTTGTATTTATATCTAGCTCATAAATAATTGAGGATGGTTCCCTCTACTCTCTACATGCTCCCATACAATGGCTATACTTGTTTTCACAATATTGTGTATCATAGCATGCTTGCCACCTTTATATACCATATGTGTTGGGAGGCTTCCATAACCAAATTTGGAGGAATAATCCAACTTGAATTCTTATTAAAACTAGTTGTTTACACAACTAGCAACAATGCATTTAATGCATGCCTGCCCCATGCAAGGATTGCCCTCCTTTTATCCCTATCCTTTCTATTTTTCTTTTAGTTGGTTTGAATGGTTTTTGAATGGATCAAATTCATATAAAATCAAATGGAAAAGAAATAAAACAAATCTACACCTAGCTACACCACACTACCACCCCATCTACCCCAACCAGCTACCCCATCTACCCCCAACCCTGGTCTAACCTAACCCGAGCCAACCCTAGCCATGCCATCTACCCCTTACCACGACCCTCTCTTTTCTCTCCCTCTCCCTGCCATCCTGGCCCCACACCCGAGCTACCCCTTGCCCTTGCCCACCTGGCAGCCCCTACTCCTACCCTGCCCTGGCCGCCCACATCGAGCACGTGAGGGAGGAGAAGGAAACGTGGCCAAAGCCACCTTTTTCCACCCTGAGCCCCCACGGCATCCCCCTATCTCTCCCGTCCTTATCTACCTCCCTCTCCTTTTCCTGGCTTCACCCAAATCTCCCCAGGCCTCTGCGCCGTTCCTATCTCCCCGCTACCACCTGCTGCTACCCCCCTCTCTCCTCCGTTGCCATCCACCGTCGGCCCCCACCTCCACCTACCTGTTCTAGCCGGCGGCATGGCGTGTTGGATGTCGAGGAGGACCAAGTCGTTCCCCTGTGTCACCCCCGTACATGCCAGCGAGGAGGAGACGCCTGTACCGCTGCTCACCGACGCGTTACGTTCGAAACCCTAGCCGAACCGGGCATCTGCATCGTGGACGATCTGCTGCGCTCCGTCCTGATCCAACACCATCGACGACCCTGCGGTGAGCCCGTGATCCTCTCTGACATCCTCTCTATCTCCGGCACGGCCTTGTCTCGCCGTTCGTTTTACCGAACATGCTCAGTGCGCCGGTGGTCGCTGCCTCGGTTCGTCGCCGCGCCACGGCACGCCTAACCTAGCCGTCCATCCCCCTCCTAACAACGACCCTGTGCTACCGCGCTGGTACCGCCCCTCTGCGCGCGCCCCGCGTCGCGGGTTCGAATCCCCGCCTTGCTGCGCCGTGCGCTGGCATTCCGTCAGAGCCGCAGAGAAGAACAATAGTAGCCGCTGCGCGCTTTGCACTTACCCCCCCACACTTTTTGGCCTCAACCCGCAATCCTTCGAGACCCCACCTGTCAGCCACCGTGGTCGTTTTACAAAAGGGCCCCCGCAAAGTCTGGGCCGCAACCCGCGGTCCCTGTCTCTGCCACGTGGCCCCAGCGGGCTCAGCCACTAGCACGTGGGGCCATTTGACCACAGGTCCCACCTGTCTGCCTTGTGGTCTAGGTAAGCCCGCGGTGAGGAAAGTTTTGCGCGCCGTTTCGCCAAGTCAGTACAGGACCCACCTGTCAGTGACTTGGGTTGGATTCGTCTGGGTATAAAAAGCTTTTCTGTTTTCTGTTTAACTAAAAAACATTTCATAAATGTTTAAATACAAATTCAAATCTGTTTTTAAAAAACTTTTAAAATATAAATCCAAATAATACAAATGATATATGTTTTGGAATCAGAAAAATGTGAGGAATTCAAATATGCCATTCAAAATGTTGTTTGACCACTTTAAAATTTCGAGATGATTAAAATTACAACAAAATTCCCTTTTCTTAATAAATTAATAACTTTATCTACAACTCCAAATTCGACAAATAATATGTCTAAATCGATCAGCGCGACGAGCCCGTTCTAGCTATGCATTCCTTGTTCTGAATTGAAGAATGCATCATGTCATTATTAAAAATCAGAACTGTTTATGGCAATAAAACTTGACCAAATAAATACTAGAATGAATTATTCTTGTCCCCACACCTCACCCATGCCATGCTACTTTAATGCCATGTAAATTGTGCATCATTCATCATGGCATGCTTGTTGGCTTGTCGCATTTTAATTCATATGCTTGTGCACTTTATTTATGTTGGTCCCTGTTTGTTTGGTTCTTCTTCGAATAGACGCCCAACAGGAGAATTATGAGGAATCACAGGAGTTCTACCCAAATCCATCTCTCGCTTCAACTGAGCTGCTAGGCAAGCACTACCACATGCTTGCATACATATAGTACCTATTGCCTCTATCTTATTCTTGCATCATTGAGTCGCGATTGCATTAAATTGAATCCCAAGTACTGCATAGCCTTTACTTTTAAACCCCACCGAAGCTTGTTCCTCCATCCCATGATCCATTACTACAGGAGTTGTTTGAGCCGTGCGAGTCGTAGAAAAGCATGTGTAGGGTATGTGAGTGTCTGATGGATAACGAGGTACCTAAACAACTTAACTTGAGTAGTAATGGGATAACTAATGAAAGAGGCACCGGTGAGCAATATCTGCTATTTGGTTTTTCATGCTCACTTGTGTCCCGTAGGACCCCGATACTTGATTCCTGTTCCTTGACTATTCGCACTATCCACATCTGGGAGGCCTTATGGACCCCCCTGAGCCAGAGCTTGATTCATTTCTATTTCTTGGGGCCACAAGTAGTTTGGGGCTTTGTTACTATTCTGTACTTATGCCATGCTTACTGTTTTATTTAAGATTGTGCTTGGACCACCTGTACTGTTTTGGATCGCGCCACGTTTTCGCGGTATCGACAAGCCCAGTCATACTTTCGGGTTCCTAGTCGTTTACAGCCATCGTCGCAAACCCTGGGTCCGTCTCGGAGCCGGCCAACTTCGTTGCGGGTAGCTTATTGGGGTGGCCCCCTGAACTATTTCTGAATCCTGTGATTGCTTTGTCGTGAATGCCTCGTTGGGTTTTGAGTTGGTTTTTCCGAGGTTGATCAAGTGTGTGTTGCTATTTGTGCACCCCTGCAGGGTAAATCTTTCTGAAAGCCGTGTCTGCGGTTATGGACGACTTGGAGCACAGTTTCTCGATCATAGACAAGTATAACTAAAGTATCGCTTTAATCTGACTAAGTACCTGATTAGTAAATAGTGCAATACTCATAGAATGGTTAATAAAACTGCCAACGGATGGGGGTTGTTCGTCTGCTTCTTCGTTGGTAAGCGAGGAGGAGGATGGATCTGATAATTATACGGTTATAACGGTTGTTCTTAATTCCTGGACATCCGTCTATCATTGGTTAGGCGGATGGTTAGCGAGTATCTATAGACTTGTTAGATATTATCTTTTGCGGCAATTGCGTCACCCCAGGTTGTGTCCCCTTTAGAGGCATAAAGACTTGCTGAGTACCCCTAGGGTCTCACACGATAAATTGTTTGATTCAGATGAACAGGTGTACTCGCAAGAAGGATACTAGGTGGAGGAGACAGATGATGTTGGCAACGATCATTCGGTGTAGAGATTCCGGGAAAGGGGATCCGTGAGATCTGTGGGTGGGATGTGTTTATTTATGTGGCATCTTATGCCGATTTGCTTCTTATCCATACTCGGATCTTGTTTTCCGCTTCCGCCTGATACTCTGATGTTTGATGTATGAGGAGATATCCGAAAATATTATGTCTATCTAGGATATTTGGATCTTGTCATATGGCGTTGCAATATTTCTATTTCTTTTAGATGGAATGGCTCTGAGGACTATTGTATTTTGCTTGCATACATACTCACTTGTGTATGTAGTTGACCCTTTGCCTGCCGATTACGCCGCTCGTTCTTGTCCAGATGTTCTGAAAGTGGTTAGGACGGCCGAAAGGTCTACCGTGAGTGGCCCCAGGCCCCACCGTACTATTTTAACCACTTTCGCTCATCCAGGCATGTAACTAAGAGCGTAATTCACCGAGGTAGTTACAGTAATGTTAACAGGGATCATCTTATTAGGCTACCATCGAGTATCTAATACTAGCACACAATAAGATTTACAAACAATAACATTGAATGTAAATGCAATGTGATATGGTCCTTCACGTCGTGATCTCCATCCGTCGTCACTGGATTCCGGTGCTAGGGTTACGGCGCCATAGACACCAGGGTACCGGTGTCATTCTGGCATGGTAGTCCGTCACCTCCATGACTATCTACTACTACGTAACAAAAGGCGATCACTTTACCTTTGCCACAACCATATCACAAAGCAACGCCACCTGCAAAACAAAGTTAGATGCCTCTACTTTTATCTTTGCATGTTTTACGTGGCTGAATTGGCTTTTGCACAAGAACCGTTCTTACCTATGAACTTTCAGCACAACGCTGATCAAGTAGTTGTCTCTACTACACCCCTTTCGGGGCCCTCCATTGCAAATGGTATACCAACTAATGCGAGAGAGACAGACACCCCACTAAACCACTTTATATGGTACAAGCCGTATGTGAAGCGTGGACCAGTCTCGCGAATGAACGCGTAAAGTCGGTTGGGGGACGCTTCATCAAGCATTACTGTGGTATACACAAGTACACGTCGGAGGGTAACAACTAAAACATCAACGCCCAGACGCTAGATCTCGTGTGTTCTACCCGTACTAGCATTACTATGCATAGATCTAGCTCTGATACCACTGTTGGGGTTCCGCGTATAAAAACAATAATTTTTACCCTACGCCCCTGAACCCCTAAAGCTGCCAGGACCTATCTGTTAGTAATACAGTAACGGGAGGGGCTTTTCGTGAACTTACCCTTGAAGACCGAAAAGCGTTGTCAACGCTCAGGAGAGCGTGGTTGATGTAGACGAGCCGAACCCGACCTCAAGGTCATGACGAAGTCCTTGTGCTACAATGGCTCCAATGACTTGAGTGCCTCAAGTGCGACACCTCGCGGGGAGTTACACACGTCCGGTGCCTGACGATGACTCCCGCTTCCCCGATCTAGCAGCAGTTGTGGAAGTAGAGCTCCTGGATCTGAATCCCGCGGCGCGACGGCACTCCACGGTGAAGATGTCTCTCGTTCGCGCAGTCCAGACTTGGGACCACGGTGACGAGAGAGAGAGGGGGAGGGATAAAATATCAATTAGAGGTCCGAGATTTGATCAATGACATCTCCATGTCGTGTTCAATCTCGTTACCGAACAATGCTACTTGAATCGTTCCGACAAGTGATATCCCCGTGATCAAATCACACGCTGCGCAACTATTGGATATAACTTCTTCGAGTGGGCCCTTTAAGTATCTTCCCATCACATGGACGGACAAATGTAACATCCCAAATTTTGTAATTTCAGATGTTACTAGTAAGCATGCATCATATCATTGCATCATGGCATCACATATCGAAAATTTTGCATCAGGTATTTTCTCAAACCCCATAGTCAATTTTAGACAAAAGAGGTAAAAGCTTTTTAACCTTTTCAACCATCAAAACCTTTGCAAAAAGATTATTTTATAGTCCTATTCTAACCCTCTCCTTTTTACAAAATTTTGGAAACAAGTTTTGTCTAATTCGGAGTCCGTTTGCAAAAGTTATCAAACAAATAGCAATTCAGAAATTAATAAAAGAATAAAAAAAAACCTAACCTAACCTAACCGGGCCGGCCGAGCCAGCCGGGGAACCTATCTACCGCGCGCCTGCGAGCGAGCGAGCGGCGCGCAGCGCAGCCGCCGCCCAGGCCGGCCCAACCCGCCCGCGCCGCGCAAGCCTGCCAGCCGCCCCGCGCCCACCCCGCCTGTCAGCCGCCTCCTCACCGAGCCCAGCTCGGCCAGCCGCCGCCAGCACAACCGCCGCCGACGAATCCGGAGCGAACTCCGCGACGTCCGCGCCAAGTCTTCCGCCTTTAGATAGCCCTCGGCACGCTCTCCTAGAACCCTAAATTTTTCGCCGCCACGACCACCGAGCGCCGCCGGATTCCTCGCTGGAGTTCCGCCGCCTCCGGTCGCCGTCCGCCGACGCCTCGGAGAAGGAGGGCCGGCGCTGCCCTCGGGAACGGGACTGTGGGGAGGTGTTGCGCGTCGTCCGAGTTCCGCCGCCGCCACCGGTCATCGCCGGAGCATCACCTCCGGTCCGCCGCCACCAGCCACCGCCACCTCGGTAAGCCGCGCCGCCCCCTTCCATCGCCGACCGTCGGATCTAGATCCGACGGCCCCAGATCGGTCAACGGCCGCGGGCCAACCGCGTCGCGCCGCGTGGCAGCGTCACGTCAACGCCGCGTCACCCCCGCGTCGCGTCACGCGTGCTTTGCTGGCCCACTCACGTGGCGCCACGTGTCGCCGCGTCACTGGCCCCTTTTTCCTTTTTCTTTTAAATAGGCAGAAATAGCCCCAATCTTGTAAAATTCATAGAAATTCGAATATTAGTCCAAAATTTGCGTATAATATACCGTTGGATTCATATTTTCGAGTAGAACACAGATCTACAATAATATTACTGTTTTGCCACAGAAATATTGCAGTAGAATTAAAAGTTTAGATTAGAGTATTTTAATTCTAGAAATTTATCCGTAACTCCGTTTTAGTTGATTCTTGTTGCGTTGGCTTTGTTTTGACAATACCTTCTGTAGAAAATTGTCATATCATGCTTAGGGTGTTTAGATCTGTTTCGATATAGATTAGAGCTGTAGGTCTAGTTTCAAGCCTGGTTAATTAGGGTTTAACTCAAAATACTTAAAATCTGTGGGAAATCGATTCTAATGACATCCCCAACTCAACAACACCCCTGGTTAAAACTCTTGGTCGAAATCAAATCCACCCTTGCATATTACCATGTTGCATGCGTGCATATTTGACTTTGTGGATTGTTTTGTGCAAATCGTGATCGAATCCATGTTTGTTTCGTTAGATTGCTCGGAGTGTGCTGAGGAGTATTGTTGTGTAGATTGCTGCTCGGATCAAGGCAAGTTACACCACTTGTTCATGCTTATGTCCCAGTTTTGAATACTAAGCATGTTTTGCTCTTCAAAATAGTAGAATGCATGTGTAGGATGGTTTTGGTAGATCTACTTGAAAATATTCTTGCAAGTACGGTTTTGTAGTATGCCATGATAGTTCTATACTTAGGATTCTCCGTCCTATTAGGTTTCCCTATTTTTGCTAAGTATTACCTCCTATGCTATATATATATATATATCAAGTACCGTTAGGAGGGTTCGAAAGACTCAAGAATTTTCTAAGTATGATAGCTCTCTCGAGCGAACTTTTCTTCTCCAAAACCCCTTCAAAATAAAACTAAGTTTTCTTCTGGGCGGAATGGTTGTCGGGACAACGAGTGAGGTTTTGGTGGAGGACGGCCGCCCAGGAATCAAAGAAGTCTGCCATGTTTCGGAATTCAGAAGCTTCCGGTGCAACCACAATACATATGGGCTCTGTCTTGGCTTAGTACTTAGTGGGAAACCTCACCGGGGTACCAACATTTGGAGGTTCTTGGCACGTTTGGATCCAGCTGGTAGAGGGGCTACTAAGGGAAGGCTTCGCCAAGGTCTTGTCTGTAACATACTTGATCGTGGATTGTGGGGAAAGTGCACAACCTCTCGAGATTATTGCAAACTGATCGGTCAGTTGTGTTCACGGAAATAGAACAACATCGAGCATCTGAAGGATGGAGCCTCTAAAAGATCTTCCTCTCTCTTTTCTAAACCTAAAGTTTATAAACCCCAAGGCGTGAGTAATATCGCCATTGGGTTTTGGGAACTTGGTGTGTCATATCCAAGTAGCTTGGTGCGTAATATCCAAGTGCCACCTGGTGTGTAATACCCAAGTGTTAGGTTGTATGGGCACTTGGTGAGTAATATCCACGTGTTCCATTCGACCCTATATTATTTACCAAAGTTTACAAAGTAGGGAAAACTTTCTTCCTCTGTTCTTATTACTTTGATAAAATTGGCTTTACGCAAACAAACCCCAGAGCCTACTCTTAGCCTTGCATGTAGGGATAGTCTTACTCTTTCCTTGGTGTAATTTGCCAATACATTTAAAGTATTGACCCAACTTGTTGGCTGCACGTCTTGTGTGCAGAATCCGAAGATTGAAAGGTGCGTAGGGATCACGGGTCTTCACGCAGCTAGCCTGAGGCGTTGATGGACTCAATTTTTATTTAGTTTCCGCTGTTTTATTTGAGCTAGCTATAAGCTATGCAAGTTGTAATAACTATACTCTGGATTATTCGTGTAATAATGACTTGTGTTTTACATGATATTTCATCGACTGTGAGTGCTAGCTAATGATCTAGGGACTAGCATGTTAATCACAGGGACTTAGGATCTTTAACGATCTAAGGTCGCAACAGATGGTATTAGAGCACAAAGTTGCCTGTAGGACGTGACCCTAGGATTGGAAACCACCTTTACCATGTGTGTTATGCTTTCTATATTCTTCTAAGTTATTTGTACTCTTCTAGTATTTCTCTTCTTTATCACCCTGTGTCTAATTTTCTCTCTCCTAATCTAAAGATGACGGCCTTCTACTATGACACCGCCGAAGACATCAAGTGCCTACGCTTCGGGGAATGCCTTCTGGACATCATCAAGACACTGCAGTTACCCATGCCATCAATCAAGGGAAGCGAGTTGAGGAAGATGCACAAGGAAGGATTATGGGCAATTGAAGTCATCCAACCAGGGCGTAGTCAGATAGAACCGAAGACGGAGGCCATTGTACTCAACGTCACTAGCGACTCCAAGGAGAAAGGACTTAACATTTGCTTGCAGGAGCTCATTGGACGCCTTTGCGGACGCCACCATGAGGAGGTTGAAGGCAACTACATCAAACTCTTTGGAAGACGTGATGAGAAGGGAGTCCCAATCGAGTTAACCCCAGAGGAAAGGAAGACATGCAAGCGTCGAAGAATCCAATATCAAGACTTGGAGTTCCACATCAATGGCCTTCAGAAGGGGAGCTGCCTTGATATCGTGAGGAATGACGAGCTTTGTGCCCTAGTGAAGGAGAAGGACGAGAAGATCGAAGAGCTGGAAGAGAAGATCAAGTCCCTAGGAGGGGAACTTACCGCCCAAGACAAGAGGTTCGCTAATCAAGAGAAGAGGGTGCAAGATAAGAACAAGAGGATTAGGGAGCAAAGTCTAGTGCTCGCAAAGAACGAGCTAGAGTTCAAGAACCTTGCCACCATGTTGAAGGACCTACGAGCAGCCAAGAGGAGCTTGGAGGAGAAGATCACGCCCGTGACTATAGGGTCAAGTTTGATCAAGAAGCTACAGAAGGAGAAGAAGGAACTCCGAGCGAAGCTGGAAGCTGCTACCCAGGAGCTGCAAGAGGTGAAGGAACTTCAAGGAAGGCTCGAAGCTGCAACACCGGAGCCATAGGAGATGAAGGAACTTCAAGAGAAGCTTGAAGCCACGACAAGGGACATGGAGCTATACAAGTCACTTCTGGAAAAGGAAGGCTTCATCATTGAGGATGAGGAAGTGGATGATGAGTAGAGTAGTTGGACCACCTTTAGTTCTATAGTCGAACGTTATTCGTGATTGTAATGAGTACCAAAAAAAATCTTATATTGGTTAGTTAAACTTGGATGAGTGTGTGGATTTTTGTGCTATGTGTGCCTTGCATTTCTCGTGTGATTTTTCTTGTTTACATAAGGGTAGGAGTTTATTCCTTAGACTTTCTATCATTTCTTAACTCGCCTCCCAAACTCCCCAGATGGCGAGATGTGGAAACAACAATAACAACATGCCCCCAGATATAGCACAACTTCTGAACTCCCAGAATCAGTTGATCCAACTCCTCACTCAAAACATGCAAAACAACAACAACAACCCGCCACCTCCACCGCCTCCACCGCCCCAACAAGATCGCCTGACTCGGTTCTTGAGGTTGAACCCTCCAACCTTCTCAAGTAGTGCTGAGCCAATTGTGGCAGACGACTGGCTCCGCACCATCAACAAGAAGTTAGACACCGTCCAAGTTGTTGGAGATGATAGGGTGAGCTTTGCCGCGCACCAACTTGAGGGACCAGCTATCGAATGGTGGGATAACTACCAGGTCACCCACCCTGATATTGAAGCTATCACCTGGAACCAGTTCAAAGCAGCCTTTCCTACTCATCACGTAGCCGCGGGAGTCATGTCACTTAAGAGATGTGAGTTCCGCGACTTGAAACAACTGCACCGCTCTGTCTCCGAGTATGGGGACCTTTTCAACAAGCTGGCACGTTATGCACCTGATATGTATCCACTGATGCCAAGAGGCAGGAGGAGTTCTTGAGGGGACTTAATGACGAAATATCTATTCAGCTTGTGGCTCTGAAGTTTGATAGCTATCAGGAACTTCTGGACAGGGCAGTTGTAGTTGAAGCAAAGCAAAGGAGTATAGAGAACCGGAAGAGAAAGTCCACCTCACACAAGCACAACTCTGCCCCATATCAGAAGCAACGCACTTCGTCACCACCACCACACAACCACAGTGGTCATCGTCATGGAGGACATAACCACAATGGCCATAAGCACCGCAATGGAAATGGCAATGGGAAGGATCTGAGTGAAGTGACATGCTTCAAGTGTAACAAGACGGGGCACTATGCAACTACCTGCCCCAAAAAGATGAAGAATGGGAATGGTAATGGAAACGGCAACGGACACAACCATAACAATGGTAATGGAAATGGGAAGAAGCCGAACCCGTTCGTCAAAGCCACGGTGAATCATGTCTCCATGGAGGATGCTCGTGAGGCACCTGACTCCGTGATCGGTAAGTTCAAGCTTAACTCCACACCTACAGTTGTTCTTTTTGATACTGGTGCATCGCATTCATTCATATCAAGGGTATTTGTGGATAGAGGGAAGATACCTACGGAGACTATTAGTACTCCTCTAAGGGTAAGTTCTCCTGGAGGAGAAATAGTGGCAAGCTCTGGATGTCGTGGGTTAGAACTAAGAATTGGGGCGCACAACTTTCCCACCAGCCTAGTCATTCTGGAATCACAAGGCCTAGACATAATCTTGGGCATGAATTGGATGACCGAGTATGAGGGAGTCATAGATTGTGCCAAAAGGACTATCGCACTCGCGACTCCGGATAAGAAAAGGATCCGCTTTAAGTCAGCCTTCGCGCTCAAAGGAAGTATGGTGAACTCTCTTAAGGGGGGTTAGCTTGGAGGATGTGCCAATTGTGAAGGAGTATCCAGATGTGTTTCCGGAAGAGTTGCCAGGGATGCCGCCCGACCGTGACATCGAGTTTCTCATTGACTTGATGCCAGGTACTGGACCAATAGCCAAGAGACCGTACAAGATGGATGTGGATGAGTTGAATGAACTTAAGAAACAGCTTAGAGAGCAATTGGACAAAGGCTTCATTCAACCAAGTGCGTCATCTTGGGGAGCACCTGTCCTATTCGTGGAGAAGAAGGATAAGACCAAGAGGCTAGTCGTCGACTACCTATCACTGAACGAAGTAACAATCAAGAACAAGTACCCTCTACCCAATATTAATGACCTGTTTGACCAATTAAAGGGAGCTAGTGTGTTCTCTAAGATTGATCTCCGGTCAGGTTATTTTCAGTTGAAGATCTGAGAATAGGATGTACCCAAGACAGCTTTCACCACAAGATATGGATTGTATGAATACACCGTGATGTTGTTTGGCTTAACCAATGCCCCAGCATACTTCATGACTATGATGAACAAGGTGTTCATTGATGCCAAAAGGAGTACTTGGATAAGTTTATTGTGGTATTCATTGATGACATACTCATATACTCCAAGGACGAGAAGGAACATGAGCGGCACCTGCGCCTAATCATGGAAAAGTTAAGGAAACACAAGTTGTATGCTAAATTTAGCAAATGTGAGTTCTGGTTGAAAGAAGTGGGATTCCTTGGCCATATTGTGTCGGCTAAAGGAGTTGCCGTGGACCCAAGTAAGGTAGCTTCCGTGACAGAATGGGAGTATCCTAAGAATGTGGGTGATATTAGGAGTTTCCTGGGCCTTGCGGGATATTACCGAAGATTCATTGAAAACTTTTCCAAGATAGCAAAACCTATGACAGAGTTGCTGAAGAAAGAGAAGAAGTTCCAATGGACTGAGGGATGTGAAGCAAGTTTTTAGGAATTAAAGAAACGTCTAGTAACAGCACCAGTTCTGTGTCTCCCTGATATCCAAAAGGATTTCCAAGTCTACTGCGACGCATCTCGACAAGGATTCGGTAGTGTACTGATGCAAGATGGAAAAGTAGTGTCTTATGCCTCTCGGCAACTTAAGAACCATGAGAATATCTACCCCACGCACAATTTGGAACTAGCATCAGTTGTGCATGCGCTCAAGGTATGGAGACACTACCTAATGGGCAAACATTGTGATGTGTTCACGGATCACAAGAGTCTCAAGTATATCTTCACTCAAAAGGAGTTAAATATGAGGCAAAGGAGATGGCTTGAGCTCGTCAAGGACTATGACTTGGACCTGCAGTACCATCCTGGAAAGGCCAACGTGTGGCTAACGCCTTCAGCCGGAAAGTCTATGTAAATGGGATTACCGTGGGAGAACTTCCAAATGATTTGTGTGAACAATTCAAGGACCTTAGGTTGGAAATAGTTCCGAAGGGGTACTTAGCAACTATGGAGATAGTGCCAACACTTCTGGACCAAATCAAAGAGGCCTAGAAGGGGGACAAAGAGTTGGAGGAAATAAGAGCTAATATAAGAAAGGGTAAAGCAAAATGGTTTCACACGGATGAACAAGAAACACTTTGGTATGAAAAACGCCTGTGCGTTCCCGATAACCCTGATATCAGGAAGTTAATCCTTCAGGAAGCTCACGATTCGCCTTACTCAATTCATCCCGGTAATACAAAGATGTACATGGATGTGAAAGAGAGGTTCTGGTGGAACAACATGAAAAGAGAAATTGCTGAATATATCTCCTTGTGTGACGTGTGCAACAGAGTCAAGGCCGAACATAAAAAACACGCAGGACTGCTGCAGCCACTACATGTGCCCGATTGGAAGTGGGACAAGGTAGGCATGGATTTTATCATAGGACTACCGCGGACTCGATCTGGGTATGACTCCATCTGGGTAGTGGTCGACCACTTCACAAAAGTGGCCCACTTTATTCCTGTAAAGACCACCTATACAAGTGCTAAACTTGCCAAGATTTATATGTCAAAGATCGTAAGTCTTCACGGAGTGCCCAAGGGGATTGTTTCTGATAGAGGTACCCAATTCACCTCTAAGTTTTGGCGACAGTTACGCGAGTATCTAGGGACACGACTGGAGTTTAGTACTGCATTCCACCCACAAACAGATGGACAAACGGAAAGAGTTAATCAGATCTTGGAGGACATGTTAAGAGCCTGTGCGCTAGACTATGGGTCGAGTTGGGATGATAACTTGCCATATGCAGAATTCTCATACAATAACAGCTACCAAACTAGCATCAAGATGGCTCCATTTGAAGTTCTCTATGGCAGAAAGTGTAGGACTCCGCTGCTATGGAGTGGGGTTGGTGAACGTAGTCTGTATGGACCTGAACTGATCAAAGATGCCGAAGAGAAGGTGAGACAGATTCAAGACAGGTTAAAAATAGCCCAATCCAGACAAAAGAGTTATGCTGATTCCAAGCGCAGGGATGTGACTTATAAAGTGGGAGACCGTGCATATCTCGGAGTTTCACCACTACGAGTAGTTAAGAGATTCGGAATCAAGGGTAAGTTAGCACCCCGATTCATAGGGCCCTACAAAATCTTGGGTCGCAGAGGGGAAGTTGCCTATCAGTTGGAATTACCCGAAGGGCTAACGGTTCACGATGTTTTCCATGTGTCGCAACTGAAGAAGTGTCACCCAGAAATGGCTGAAACCCCACTAAGAGATACAATACCGTTGGAAGAAGTTCAATTGGAAAATGATCTCACCTATGAGGAAAAACCCACCAGGATTTTAGAAACAGCCGAGAGAATCACTCGTACCAAGACTATCAGATTCTGCAAAGTTCAATGGAATCACCATTCCGAGGATGAAGCCATGTGGGAACGTGAAGAAGATCTGAAGAAAGAACACCCACACCTATTTGCTAACCAACCTGAATCTCGGGAACGAGATTCTTCTTAAGGGGGTAGGTTTGTAACATCCCAAATTTTGTAATTTCAGATGTTACCAGTAAGCATGCATCATATCATTGCATCATGGCATCACATATCGAAAATTTTGCATCAGGTATTTTCTCAAACCCCATAGTCAATTTTAGACAAAAGGGGTAAAAGCTTTTTAACCTTTTCAACCATCAAAACCTTTGCAAAAAGATTATTTTATAGTCCTATTCTAACCCTCTACTTTTTACAAAAATTTAGAAACAAGTTTTGTCTAATTCAGAGTCCGTTTGCAAAAGTTATCAAACAAATAGAAATTCAGAAATTAATAAAAGAATAAAAAAACCTAACCTAACCTAACCGGGCCGGCCGAGCCAGCCGGAGAACCTATCTACCGCGCGCCTGCGAGCGAGCGAGCGGCGCGCAGCGCAGCCGCCGCCCAGGCCGGCCCAACCCGCCCGCGCCGCGCCAGCCTGCCAGCCGCCCCACGCTCGCAGCCGCTGACAGGCGGGGCCCGCCTGTCAGCCGCCTCCGCACCGAGCCTGGCTCGGCCAGCCGCCGCCAGCGCAACCGCCGCCGACGAATCCGGAGCAAACTCCGCGACGTCCACGCCAAGTCTTCCGCCTTTAGATAGCCCTCGGCACGCTCTCCTAGAACCCTAAATTTTTCGCCGCCACCACCACCGAGCGCCGCCGGATTCCTCGCTGGAGTTCCGCCGCCGCCCGCCGCCTCCGGTCGCCGTCCGCCGACGCCTCGGAGAAGGAGGGCCGGCGCTGCCCTTGGGAACGGGACTGCGGGGAGGTGCTGCGCGTCGTCTGAGTTCCACCGCCGCCGCCGGTCATCGCCGGAGCATCGCCGCCGCTTGCCTCCGGTCTGCCGCCACCAGCCGCCGCCACCTCGGTAAGCCGCGCCGCCCCCTTTCATAGCCGACCGTCGGATCTAGATCCGACGGCCCCAGATCGGTCAACGGCCGCGGGCCAACCGCGTCACGCCGCGTGGCGGCGCCACGTCGACGCCCCCAACTCAACAACACCCCTGGTTAAAAATCTTGGTCGAAATCAAATCCACCCTTGCATATTACCGTGTTGCATGCGTGCATATTTGACTTCGTGGATTGTTTTGTGCAAATCGTGATCGAATCCATGTTTGTTTCGTTAGATTGCTCGGAGTGTGCTGAGGAGTATTGTTGTGTAGATTGTTGCTCGGATCAAGGCAAGTTACACCACTTGTTCATGCTTATGTCCCAGTTTTGAATACTATGCATGTTTTGCTCTTCAAAATAGTAGACTGCATGTGTAGGATGGTTTTGGTAGATCTACTTGAAAATATTCTTGCAAGTACGGTTTTGTAGTATGCCATGATAGTTCTATACTTAGGATTCTCCGTCCTATTAGGTTTCCCTGTTTTTGCTAAGTATTACCTGCTATGCTATATATATATAAATATCAAGTACCGTTAGCAGGGTTCAAAAGACTCAAGAATTTTCTAAGTATGATAGCTCTCTCGAGCGAACTTTTCTTCTCCAAAACCCCTTCAAAATAAAACTAAGTTTTCTTCTGGGCGGAATGGTTATCGGGACAACGAGTGAGGTTTTGGTGGAGGACGGCCGCCCAGGAATCAAAGAAGTCTGCCATGTTTCGGAATTCAGAAGCTTCCCGTGCAACCACAATACATATGGGCTCTGTCTTGGCTTAGTACTTAGTGGGAAACCTCACCGGGGTACCAACATTTGGAGGTTCTTGGCACGGTTGGATCCAGCTGGTAGAGGGGCTACTAAGGGAAGGCTTCGCCAAGGTCTTGTCTGTAAAAGACTTGATCGTGGATTGTGGGGATAGTGCACAACCTCTCGAGATTATTGCAAACTGATCGGTCAGTTGTGTTCACGGAAATAGAACAACATCGAGCATCTGAAGGATGGAGCCTCTAAAAGATCTTCCTCTCTCTTTTCTAAACCTAAAGTTTATAAACCCCAAGGCGTGAGTAATATCGCCATTGGGTGGGATTTTGGGAACTTGGTGTGTCATATCCAAGTAGCTTGGTGCGTAATATCCAAGTGCCACCTGTTGTGTAATACCCAAGTGTTAGGTTGTATGGGCACTTGGTGAGTAATATCCACGTGTTCCATTCGACCCTATATTATTTACCAAAGTTTACAAAGTAGGGAAAACTTTCTTCCTCTGTTCTTATTACTTTGATAAAATTGGCTTTACGCAAACAAACCCCAGAGCCTACTCTTAGCCTTGCATGTAGGGATAGTCTTACTCTTTCCTTGGTGTAATTTGCCAATACATTCAAAGTATTGACCCAACTTGTTGGCTGCACGTCTTGTGTGCAGAATCCGAAGATTGAAAGGTGCGTAGGGATCGCGGGTCTTCACGCAGCTAGCCTGAGGCGTTGATGGACTCAATTTTTATTTAGTTTCCGCTGTTTTATTTGAGCTAGCTATAAGCTATGCAAGTTGTAATAACTATACTCTGGATTATTCGTGTAATAATGACTTGTGTTTTACATGATATTTCATCGACTGTGAGTGCTAGCTAATGATCCAGGGACTAGCATGTTAATCACAGGGACTTAGGATCTTTAACGATCCGAGGTCACAACAAAAAATCCTGCTCTGTACATATATTGCCTCTACGGTTTCCCGTGAGTACCTGAGCACACCTTTATAACCACTTTATTACCAAGTGGCACTTGATTCTATCTACGCACTCTTGGGAGACAGTGATTGATATAGCCTCACCGTCTAAGGAATAGTCTACGAGGATCCATTTCTAATCATCTTAACTTGAACTTTGTGACATGATCGGGTCATGATGTTCATCATCTCATTATTGGAATGAGATGACTCCATTTCCAACTGGCATAAATGCCACATGATCAGGAAACATGATCATGTGTTGACTAATGAACAAATGACTAGAGTTTCACTAGGAACCCCTGGTTGTTTGTATATCACACGTGTATTGATGTTTCCACTCAATACAGTTATAGCATGATTTAAAACTTAATCATAAACTATATGAAATATGATAATAGTCCTTACTACTATTTGTCTCTAGGGCATATTTCCAACACTTTTCATGTACCACATATGGATCCACCAGAGTCATTGCATGTCTGTTCTTTCCACAAACCACATGGATCCACCATTGTCATTGCATGTGTGTTATTTTCATGAACCATATATGGATCCACCAGTGTCATTGCATGTGTATTATTTTCATGAACCACATATGGATCTACCAGAGTCATTGCATGTCTATTCTTTTCACAAAACACATGGATCCACTAGATTCATTGCATGTGTGTTCTTTTCATGAACCATATATGGATCCACTAGAGTCTTTACATGTGTGTTCTTATCCTAAACCAGCACTAGAGTCATTGCATGTGTTTTCTTTGCATAAATCATATGGATCCAACTAGAGTCATTGAATGGTGGCCGTTAGATCGCGTCTTCTAGAAGGCCCGCCCCCGTGAAGAACGAGATCCCAAGAAGAACTAGTTGTCTGATCCGATTGTTGCAGGCCATTCGATTGGGGTGCATGGACAAATAAGATGGTTCTTCGTAAGAGCGATCTGCGAGTAGGCTGTTCTGCAACATGATTGGTTGCGCTTACATTTTCACTTATATTAGTATTATTTCCACTCCCATATAGCCTACTAGTAATATCATAGAGCTCGTGAGTGAGCACGTCTACTCCATAGCCCCCTCCTCCACCACACGTCACCGTGCCCGAATGACGCCATCGGATTTCGTGCATCGCGCCCGGACGACAGCCGCTGATTCTCGGGTCGCTACCTTCATGCTAATAAAACATTTTTACAAGATTTTGAATTTATCTTACATATTACTACTATTTGCTGATCTAACTACTGATCTTTTATCCGATTTCTCGACAAACTTCACATGTAGGAGATGCCGTAGCCGAAGAATCTGGAGATCATCGCGTGCAAAATCGCAGCGACATTCCCGCTCGCGTGCTCCCACCCAGGATGATTTCGCCGTTGCTCCTACTACGAGCTCCCCTCCATGAGCTCGTGTGCCCACACAGCGCGTGCTCCTGCACGGAGTCAGGCTGCAACTACACCGGCCCGCCGTCAGAGCTCGTCGTCCACCTTGTAGAGCAGCACTCGATCCAAGTGATTAGGATCTCGTACGGCCACGGCCAACTTCTCAAAGAGCAGGTGCCATTCACTGACTCGGCATGCCGCCAGCTAATTTTCTAGGGATACGACGGCTCTATTTTTATCCTGACCATCACCACCGGTGTACCGGGAACCAGAGATGGTCCCACCATCGTGTGTGCGGTATGTGTCAGGTCAGTCTCGGTCGTCTGGCCCCTGTACATGGTACGCATGTGGGCGAACGCCCAGCCATCGTCGTCCGATAGCATGCTTGTGCTAGCCGAGGTGCCAAGCTGCCCGATGCCGCAGGAGGTTGAGTATGCGGACCTGAGGTCGATCCTATACGTTCCATCTTAGTACCTTGTCGGTGATGGACCATACAAGCAGATGCATTTCTACATTTATATCGAGAAGACCGACATGGATTTGTAGTACTTTTGCTGTCGTTAAGTGTTAGACTTAAATGATGCTTCTCCGGTGTGGAGAGCATACGTGTTGCACGAAGGTATCCCAGTTGTAGTATTTTAGTACTCCATAATAATTCGACTAGTTTACTTATCTGACGGATAAGTAATTGGTCCCATCAGCTTGTTGTTGTCATGTTGTAAAGTTCGCTTGCTCTGGACAGACTATGAATACCGCTTGCTCCCGCCTGTTAGTGTCACGTGTTCTGTGGGCCCACCTGTCAGTATCCCCACTTCTCTTCCTTCGTCTTGAAGCCACTGTCCCCACTTCTCTTCCATCCTACCACTAACGTCTGATCGTTGTAATCTAATTTCATTGGTTTGTTTACATGTAATCTACGTGGATCCTGCAACATGCAAATGGCATATACACAATTTCTATAGTGGAAGCACTTACACACTATTATTGCACATATTTCTCAATATAGCTCGCCAAACCCATTACAATAATTGTACTCGCGCTAAACACAACCAAAATTGCAACCATCCTAAACAACATCTAAACCCATATCACAGCGCTGTCATCGGAGTCCACCTCGATTGGTGACACCGCCATGCTCTTCCCAGCGACATCCACTCCCGCACGTGGCTTGCCCTTCGCTAAGGAGGCAACTGTGGCATTCTGCATTGCTTCGTGCCCGGCGTCCTCCACATCGGAATCAACAATGACGAAGGGGACGGGGTTGGCGTGGACCGAGCCCCATCGCACCAGGCGGCTCCTGCTTGAGCTCGATGCCGCATCTGTCCTTCTACAGGTAGGGGGTACGATCTTGGAGACGTAGCGTCATCGCTCCGCTCAAGAAACCATGGCCATTTCATACTGCGACGGTAGCATGTTGGGGTGGATCCGCGGCGGCAAACCCGACCGGGAGCGGATGGATTTGCCGGCGCGAGCCATGACAGGTTCCGAGGGAGTAAGAGTGTGGGCCAGGCGTGTCTGCTTCCTGAGCAAGGCCTCCTAGTGATATGTACGTGGGCAAGGTGCCAAAAAAATTTGTCCAATGCACGTGAGAGGGCCTTTGAACAACAAAGGTGCGAGGTTTGGTTGAGAACAAATGTGGACGATAGGATCCAGCCCGAGTTATTAAGTGGGGATAAATCATGCTTCACTATGCCACTACTCTGACATCCAAAGGCTCCTCTTTCCTCTGCCCTCGCTCATGACTTGCAACTCATGCAGTTCGTCTCGGGCGGAAACAGGGTCGGCTCAACGATGTCAGGCGGGTGCCCCCATCAGGTACCAGAGGACGCCCTACGATTACTACCCCGATATGTTGTGTTTGTGTGGTGAGAACATGCCGAGATGGATTTCGTGGACCGGCAAAAATACTGCAGGAAAATTCAGCAACTACAGCATCAGAGCGATAAGTACCTACTGTAGGTACAATGGTAACCAGGATCTGAAAAGCGTAATGTAATATTTTTTGTTTCCTTCGATCTACTTCGCAGGAAGTGAGGGGAATTGGTTGTGACAAGTTTGTGTGGATCGAAAAGCCACTGACAGGTTTCCACAAAGAGCTTGTTCAGGATCTACGTGATGCTGTGTGGGACAAGAAAGAGGAGATTCGCGCGTTGGAGCGAGAGATTCGAGAGCTTTGCCAGGTGCAGGGGAGGCAGGAGCAGGGAGGTGGTGAGACAGACGGGCTCAAGATTAGGCCATATAGTGGAAACAATTTCCTCAATATATGGGAATTATATGTTGCCTTTGCAGTTTATGGTGCAATGTCGTTGTCCAGCAGCTGAAATAAGTTGCTACTTCGTGGAGTGTAGCAGCTAGCTTAGAACTTGTTTTTCAGCTCAGAACCTTATCATAAGTGTAATGCCAATAGCAGGGATTTACTAAGCACCTATAAATAATTCATCGATTTTGGAGACCCGTTAACCGCTCAGCTATCGCGCTCCCAGTGGTGCGATTGTTCAGATAGTAGTGGCACAGTCACAGTTTCGGATTCAACTAGTGGCCTCGGCCGTATCCAATCCTCAAGTCATGATACATTTTACTCCGAATATGGGAGGCAGATTGTTTCGCCTAACAAGTTCCATGCACACAGCTCTAGAGTTTAACCGAACTAGATATATAGGTTCAAGTTCAATACATTATTAGGCTTCTACACTGCTAGCATTCTTCCTCTGATTGGGTGCCAACTTTCTTCGTCTTTCCTTCATGTGCACTGTCTTCTTCATTTCCTGCCTTCTTTCTCTTCCTGGGTGCCAATTTGGTTTCCTTCACATACACTGCATCTCCGGGTCGAGGGAAGTTAGGCCAATCAGCACCAGTCTTGTCCAGCATCATCACTCGACTCGTTTTGGTTTTCTTCCCACAGCAAAATCACTGAGTCGGCTATCTTGTTTCTTACCTTGCGCTTCCTATAAAAAACAGTACAAGGATTACTACCTTATATGTTGTGGTGGTGTCACGGCAGATGCCATGGATAGGCTAAAGGTGGGGACTAAATGCACTAGGGGAATCCAGGGAGGGATAGTGAGGTGATTCCACAAACAGAAGTTTTATATTTTATTCACTTCCAAGGTTTACAAGTGCTCCTAGAGCTGTATTGGGGAGAGGAGGAAGAAGGGACTCTCTTACTCTCGCCACTGGCTAACCCGTACAAGACCAACCAGAGATCAACCCGTAGAACCTAACCTTTTCTACAGAGGCCCTAGCCCTCCTTATATAGGGGTGGATAGGTCTCCACTTAGGGCATACGTGGAGGCATATTCCAGGGAATATGCCTCCTCCCAAAATCGTAAGCCGACCGGGTCGCTTTTCCCCTATCACCCATGCAGAGGCTACGTGAGCCTCTGCGGCGCCCGCATCAGCAGACATTGGCGTCATCACCTCTGTCGGCCACGCCTCGCTGGTCCTGCCTCTGTCCGCTTCGCTCATGCCGTGCGTACCGGGGCTACTTTTGACCAACGAGATTCCTTCCTTCTCCTAGAAGCTTGACATGACCCGGATCGTAGTTGATCCGGCCACACCTCTTCCTGCATGAAAGTTAGATACATCTTTCCGACTTACGGCTTAAGTCGGTTGATACCAAGTTAGGTGGACGTCCCCTGGTCCGGGTTACTCCATGATTCGGCCTGCCTTGAGGTGACCCGGCCAGCATCCGCTTTGGCCTTGCCGAACCTCGGCTAACTCGGCCTTTATACCCCGGCGTGACCCTACCCAGGGGTATCCACCTAACATTAGTCCCCGAAGCTGGTGCGGTCTTAGCTGCCTTGGCCGCTAAGGCCACATCAGGTTCCATTTCACTACGCTTTGGATCTTATTTCCGAGTTACCTCCTTATCTCGGATTCTATGGATTTACTTTTCCTTGGCACATTCCAAGTTTTCCCTTGCTGGCCGTATTACCACCTTATCTCGGATTCTATGGATTTACTTTCCCTTGGCACATTCCAAGTTTTCACTTGCTGGCCGGGTTATCACATTCTCATCCCGGTTGTTCTTCCTTCTCTCGTACGCTTTCCCACGTGGAGGCTAATCATCACATCGTCTCATTTTAAGGGCCAGCCACAGTAACCGCCGCAGTTACTATCAGGAGTTACTGTGCGCGCGTCACGTCACGCCTACCTCCTCGTTAACTACATCAATGCATCGCGTCATGGGATCCACTGCGCCCTGTGGCCTTCCGTGTGGCCTGATGTTGATTGGTTAATTTGGTTGGTACACGGCCACATGATGTGGCCCGCCCGCAAATGCGATCCCACTTCCTCGCTGAGGGAGCGGCTAAATAGGGGAGGGGTGCGCCCCTTGGGTCCTTTCCCCATTTCCGCGCCCCTCTGCCCCTTCTTCTTCCTCGTCTTCTCCCGCGACAGCGCCGCCGCCACCACACTGCTTCCACACGCATCTGCGTCGCTGCCGCCGGTGTGCACCTTCTCTGCCACGGGTCGCTGTCAGTCAAGGCCGCTGCCCCCACCGCCGCTAGGACCAGTGAGGGTAGCGAACTCGAGATGACTGAAGAGGTGCTCGCCGTCACCGAGCAGGAGATGGAGGAAGACGCTACAACGGCGGACCGCGGTGCGTGGGCTGGATCCTGGGTCTGCCAGGATGACCTGGACTGGCTCTACCGCACCAGGCGCATCCCCGTAGGCGTCACCACACGCCTCGCCTCCGCCGAACTCTCCCCCTCACCCAATCCGGGTGAGTATGTGGTGTTTCTGTCACATTTCTAGCGGGGATTCGGTTTGCCAGCTAGTGATTTTTTCCCCGACTGGTTGAGCACCTACGAACTCCACCCGCACCACCTTCCTGCCAACGGAATCACCTCTCTCTCTACTTTCGCCTCCACGATTGAAGGCTATGCCGGATTATGGCCCACGAAGGAGCTATAGATCTGTTATTTCGGCCTTCGTCGTCACGTAATTCCGAACATTCATCTTGATCCGGAGGACAAGCAGCTTACGCAGTTCAGGGCTGCGTCCATCTCTCCCCGGAGGCTATCCGACTTCCCCCGAGTCACCGGGCTAGACTCCTGCAAGGGATTTCCCCGGACTTTCTTTTATGTTTGGAACGACGACACCAAAGACTTGATCCTGCTGCTCCCCTATGCTCCGGGTCCTCCTAACCCGGAGATGTGGGACGTTGTCCCCAAGAAGCCCACGGTCTTGGCCAACCATGTCAATAAAAGGTTCGCGGAGCATTAGAAGCTCGGGTTGTGTCACATGAGCTGGGGCCATGACCCCAACCGGACCTCGTCCTTCGAGTTGAGCAACACGGAGATCTATCCCTGGGTCAAGGCCCTCTTCACCACCCACAAGGACTTCTCCACTGAGTGGACGTGGGGAACTGAGCACTATTGCCGTGATAGGATTCCTCCCGTGGTAAGCTTTGTGCCGCAAACTTTCTCCGAATTAAACCTTATGTCGGTCACTATTGTATTTTTAACTCTATTGTATGTTCTTTTCCTTAGCTATTCCTTCAGCAAACCCTCGAAGATGGCACCGATCTCACCCTTAAGTAGGCGCCTGACCGGGATACGTCAAACGAGGAAGAGCTGAATCAGGAGATGTTCCTTCCAAATACCGACGCTACGAAGTGACCCACTGGTAAACTCTATTCCATTAGAGATTAGCCCGATGATGAAGATGACACGGATGTCGAGGTGATGGAAGCTTTTGATGCTATCCCCCTTTCTTATGCTTTTCCGGCATCAGCTAACCCCGATGGGCAGATCCATGAGGACCCTCCCCTTGCCGTGGGTGACCCGGTTCCGGTTGCACCGAAGAAGAAGCGGGGAGCTGCATCAACTTCTTCCTCCGGACCTTCTCAGCCTGCCAAAAGGCGAAAGAAGTCCGGGGACAAAACTGCTTCCAAGCCTGCAACCAAGGCCCCTGCACGAAGGGCTCGGAAGCTCAAGGATCCCCTGACCTCGGATGCGTAAGCCTCTTTTCCCTCTACCACTTACTTGTTCTTGCATTGTTATAGTTTCTCATCCGACACTGTTTGATTCGGCAGGGCTGCGGTGGAGGTCCCCCATAGTGGAAGTAGCATTGCTTCGCCGCTCTAACAGAGCCCTTCTCCCCCTCGTGGCGACGATTCACGCCCGATCAGCCCTATTCTAGAGGGTTCAGTGGCTGCTCAGGGTTCCACACCACCTCGTCAAGAGGGGGGCAACCTTGGAGCGGGGGAGACAGGCCCAGCCGAGGTAGCGGCATCTACCACTTCGGCTTTGTCGCAACCAGCTACTACCGAGGCTACCTCAGCACCTCCACCAAAGAAGAAACCGGCATCAGCACCAGCACCAACTCCAGCACCAGTTCCAGCACCAACTCCAGCACCAGCACCAACTCCGGCAACCAGAGCAACAACAGCAGAGCCAAGCTCCTCCGCCTCATCCGAGACTTCCCAGTCTCGGCGAGAAAGTACTCAGGCAGCTCCCAAGGGGAAATCTGCTGCAACCACTTCCTCCTCTCAGCAGCCCAGGGGCAAAAAGGCCCCTGATGCCACTAGGGCAGCGTCCGTCGAGGCTGGACAGAGCACTCTCGCGTCCATGCTTTCCAAGAAGCCTCCATCACCGAAGGACGCACCTGCCGAGCCAGCTGATGCGCAACAGATGGTTTTGCACACTAGCCCGGCCCTTGCCCTGGTTGAGAGGAGGGAGGCGCAAGCGAAGGGCTTGGTGGCGCCCCATATGCCCAGCAGCGAGCAATACCCTCTGACCCTGATTGAATTTGTCGTGAATTGGAACAAGGCGGAGTTCATCCACAACGACGATCTTTCGGAGAAGTTTGGCCCCGCTGAATTTTCTGCTCAAATGAACACAGCCGCTAAGGCAATTAACCTCGCGGGTCGGATGATGGAGGTACGTTACTTCACCTTTTCCTTAGCATGTTGTAGATATCAGTGATATAACCATTAGTCCCCGAGCCTCCGGGGGAGTAACTTGTCACTCGGCCGGATGCTCCTTAGAGAACTAACTTAGCTCCTTGATAACTTCGAATATGCACACACCTAGAGCCGGGTTAAGTTCTACTTGGCCTGGATTTTGTACACTTCGAATATGCACACACCTAGAGCCGGGTTAAGTTCCACTTGGCCCGGATTTTGTACACTTCGAATATGCACACACCTAGAGCCGGGTTAAGTTCCACTTGGCCCAGATTTTGTACACTTCAAATATGCACACACCTAGAGCCGGGTTAAGTTCCACTTGGCCCGGATTTTATACACTTCGAATATGCACACACCTACAGCCGGGTTAAGTTCCACTTGGCCCTTATTTTGTACACTTCGAATATGTACAAGGCTAAGTTGTATTTTTGTCTTCTTTTTAGGTGACCACCAAACGCTGGAGCGCTGAGTTTCAGCGTCTCCTAGACACTCACAAGATGCTGCGCACCAAGCATAACTCACTTCTGGCTGATCATGATAAGAGGGGTAAGTTTCTCCCTCGGCATTTCTCCATTTTCCTTCGTCTTCTTCTGCCGAACTAATCCATCATTCGGTTTTCGCAGCTGGGGTGGAGGCTGAGAACATGCTTATGAGGAAGAATCTGGATCAGATCAAGGGTAATTTATATCTCCTCAACCTTGCTATGCTTTCCATCTCCATTTCTCCTTGGCTCGGGAAACATTCATACCTCAGCTTTGCCGGGTTGACAAATTATTTCAGTATCGCTGGAAGATAGTGTGCCCGTGCCTGATATGATGCTGCATTTTCTCGAACAAGCAGGGCAGCATCAGGCCGAGCTCAAAAAGAAAGACGATAAGCTTGCCCTCCTCCAGACCAAGGATGACGAGATCGCCAAACTTAAGGCTAAGCTGGCCAAGCTCAACCGAGGAGCGCGAGCGCCTCAACCTCCAAATTAGCAAGGACCGAGAACTTCTCCAGGAGGCCGACGTCAAGCTTGAGTCGGCGAACGTTGAACTTGTGCAGCTTCACAAAAGACGTGATGACTGTACCAGGGAGTTGACTCGGATCCTCAGTCATATTTCACGTAAGTTCCTTTCCCTTATCTGGCATATTTCTCCGGGTTACTTCACATGTCTTTTCTTTACCTGCTTCTCTTATCTCTTTTCCAGGCAAATTTCCAGAGGGTACTGCCATCGCGAGCGCCGCTGTTGCTGATTTCCGCCGAGAGAGGGGTACTCCCGTTGCTCCTGACGCTGAACAGATTCCCTATGACATGGAGGACATGTTGGTCAGCCTGTCATCTCGTGTGGAACTCATCAAGAACTATGGCAAGGATATCCTTGACGTTGCAGTCCGAATTTTCAATACCTTTTGGCCTACAGAAGACACTCCGGAGGGTACCGCAGTTCTTGTTGAAAAGTTGATGGAGTGCGAGAGCCAGCTCGACCTTTGGAGGGAATCCGCTGGACGCGCCGCAGCTGAGACCGTTGTCCACTACTTACTTACGTGGTACGAGAAGATCGACCTCAACCTCTTAGTGCGCATGCGCACCGGATCCAAATGGACCAGTGACCCGGAGTGGGTAGCTCGGCGCAAGGCTTGCACCCATAGCCTCATCGAATATGCGCCCATTCATGAATGGACTGAGGGACCGAGCTTCCTAGAAGCCGCCGGTGACGAAAACGCTGAAAACGTTGAAGATGGCTCGGATAAGGCCGAAGAGGGCGATGCCTCGGACAATGAAGATAGCGAAGATGACGCCTAACTTCCTCCTCCTGCTACTCCTTAAGTGAAAAAACTTTAAAGTTTATCAGATCCCCGGTATGCCGGGTGGAATTGTATCCAGTACACATGTGGTATTTTGCTACTAAGTTTTTATGCCGGATTAACTTGGGCGTAGTTCCCGAGTTTCATTTTCTTGTTCGTCCAATCTTTTGGCTCGGCTCGTGTCTACCTTGATTCGGTAGATTGCATGTGTATTATCATATTTGGTGGATCCATATGTGGTACATGCAATGACACATGCAATGACTCTGGTGGATCCATATGTGGTACATGAAAACTGTTGGAAATATGCCCTAGAGACAAATAGTAGTAAGGACTATTATCATATTTCATATAGTTTATGATTACGTTTTATATCATGGTATAACTGTATTGAGTGGAAACATCAATACACGTGTGATATACAAACAACCAGGGGTTCCTAGTGAAACTCTAGTCACTGGTTCATTAGTCAACACATGATCATGTTTCCTGATCATGTGGCATTTATGCCAGTTGGAAATGGAGTCATCTCATTCCGATAATGAGATGGTGAACCAATACCCAACCTAAACATCGTGACCCGATCATGTCACGAAGTTCAAGTTATGATGATTAGAAATGGATCCTCGTAGACTATTCCTTAGACCATGAGGCTATATCAATCACTGTCTCCCAAGAGTGCGTAGATAGCATCAAGCGCCACTTGGTAATCCAGTGGTTATAAAGGTGTGTTCAGGTACTCATAGGAAACCGTAGAGGCAATATATGTCAAGAGCGGGATTTGTCCGTCCATGTGACGGGAAGATACTTAAAGGGCCCACTCGAAGAAGTTATATCCAATAGCTGCGCAGCGTGTGATTTGATTACGGGGATATCACTTGTCGGAACGAGTCAAGTAGCATTGTTCGGTAACGAGATTGAACACGACATGGAGATGTCATTGATCAGATCTCGCACAATGCAAGTATCGAGTGACAAAGGGAATAAGACACGACTGTCTCGGTTCAAACGACGAAAGATCTTCGTGGAACGCACAGGGGTCACATGGCCATCCAGGTCCCTCTGTCGATCATTGGTGCGGGAGTGTCCCGACCATGTCTGGAGTGTTCCCGAACCATGGGGTATCACGCTTAAGGGCTTGATGATGCTTAGAGAGTGTTCATAGGATCGGAAGAATCACCGAAGAATAGTAGAGAGAAAACCGGAAGGGTTTCGGTAAGTCCGGAGGATAACCGGAGTGGAGGTGGAAGGTGTTCCATAGCCATGGAGGTTGAATAATATGTGAATGAATGTTAAATATTGATTTAATCATTTATATATAATTATTTAATAAAGAGAAAAATCAATTAAATGGTCAAAGGCTTAATGGGCCAATTCCCGGATGGGAGAGGGCCCATTAGGGGAAAGGAGAGAGGGAGAAGGGGCCAACGGGGGTGGCCGGCTGGGCCTAGCCCCCTCGTGTGGGGCCCACTAGGTGGCCGGCGGCCTCCCCTCCCCCTCCTCTCCTTTAGTCCCACATCGAGACTTTGAGGGAGGTAGTACTTCCCCTCCCCCTATATAGTGGGGGTATTTAGCCAAATTAAATACAACAATAATCAATAAAGGTCTTCTCACTTTTGGGAGGACCTCTAATTGATATTTTCTCCCTCCCCCTCACTCCCTCGTGACCGTGGTCCCAAGTTTGGACTGCGCGAGCGAGAGACATCTTCACCGCGGAGCGCCGTCGGGCCGCGGGATTCGGATCCAGGAGCTCTACTTCCACAACTACTGCAGGATCGGGGAAGCGGGAGTCATCGTCAGGCACCGTACATGTGTAACTCCCCGCGAGGTGTCGCACTTGAGGCACTCAAGTCATTGGAGCCATTGTAGCGCAAGGACTTCGTCATGACCTTGAGGTCGGCTTCGGCTCGTCTACATCAACCACACTCTCCTGAGCGTTGACAACGCTTTTCGGTCTTCAAGGGTAAGTTCGCGAAAAGCCCCTCCCGTTACTGTATTACTAATAGATAGGTCCTGGCAGCTTCAGAGGTTCAGGGGCGTAGAGTAAAATTATTGTTTTCATACGCGGAACCCCAACAGTGGTATCAGAGCTAGATCTATGCGTAGTAATGCTAGTACGGGTAGAACACACGAGATGTAGCGTCTGGGCGTTGATGTTTTAGTTGTTACCCTTCCACGTGTACTTGTGTATACCACAGTAATGCTTGATGAAGCATCCCCCAACCGACTTTACGCGTTCATTCGCGAGACTGGTCCACGCTTCACATACGGCTTGTAACGTATAAAGTGCCTTAGGGGGGTGTCTGTCTCTCTCGCATTAGTTGGTATACCATTTGCAACGGAGGGCCCCGAAAGGGGTGTAGTAGAGACAACTACTTGATCAACGTTGTGCTGAAAGTTCGTAGGTAAGAACGGTTCTTGTGCGAAAGCCCATTCAGCCACGTAAAACATGCAAAGATAAAGTAGAGGCATCTAACTTTGTTTTGTAGGCGGCGTTGCTTTGTGATATGGTTGTGGCAAAGGTAAAGTGACCGCCTTTTGTTACGTAGTAGCAGATAGTCATGGAGGTGACGGACTACCATGCCAGAATGACACCGGTATCCTGGTGTCTACGGCGCCGGAACCCTAACACCGGAATCTAGTGATGACGGATGGAGATCACAACATGAAGGACCATATCACATCGCATTTACATTCAATGTTATTGTTTTTAAATCTTATTGTGTGCTAGTATTAGATACTCGACGGTAGCCTAATAAGATGATCCCTGTTAACATTACCAACGATTGTGTTCCCCCTTAGTGTGCACCACCAAGAAAGTTCTTTGGTATGAGGCGATCCAGGGTACAAGCCTGGGTGTCAGACATATCTATGTTCGCATACAATGGGTGTAAGCCATGTTGCACCACCAAGAAAGTTCTTTGGTATGAGGCGATCTAGGGTACGAGCCTAGCACGGCATAGAAGCGTGGCCTCGAAACACGGATGGTCGAAAGATCGAGCACGAGTCGCATGAATGATGTGATTGACGTTTAGAGTCCACCTTTGAACCCACATCGATGGCCGTGTCAATCGGGGGAGATGTGGTTGATAGGGGTCGTGTTATCACTAGGAACCCTTGTGGGGATAGGTGTTTCTGAGTTGAGTTATCATTAACTCATTTAATTATAAACTTATTCTAAATTCCTTTTGCAATTATAAATGTAGAAAATGGTTCTTCCCGAGAATACCTTCCCTATTAATGATTGGTTAAAAGGAGAAAAGCTCAAGTTAGATGGATCCAACTTCTCTGCATGGGTCATTGATACATTGCAAATGTATCTATAATTTTTGATGTTCCATGCTTGGTTTTATCTACTTTCTTGTGTTTTGTCCACACTCTGGAGTACCTTACATATGATTTCTTGGACTAACCTATTAATAGGAGCCATAGTGCCAACTGCCTGTATTCTGCTGTTTTTGCTTCCAGGAAGTCTGAAAATGAATATTCTCGGAATTCGACGGGACAAAAGCCAAAGTTACTATTTTCCTGGAAGACTCACGGAGCGAGAAGGAGAGTCGGAGAGGGGCCACAGGGTGGCCACACCCCCTTGGTGCGGGCAACCCTAGGCCGCGCTAGGGCATGGTGTGGGCCCCCTGGCTGGCCACCGACCTTGCCTCCTTCGCCTATATATTCCCCCCGAGGCAAAAACCCTAAATAATCAAGCCTCCAGCCACGAAAAGTTCCGTAGCGCCACCGCCACCGAAGGGGAGATTCGGGGGATACAAAGTCTCTGTTCGGGCACCCTGTCGGGACGGGGAAGTGCCCTCGGAGCCATCTCCATCGATCTCCACCACCATTGCTGATTCCCATGATGAGGATGGAGTAGTTCTTCCTCGAGGCTAAGGGTTCTACCAGTAGCTATGTGTTCATCTCTCTCTATGCATGATCATATTGTGATCATGAGCTTTGTAATCAAGTAGATCTACCTTGCTACTCAAGTGCTTTAATAGATCGCTGCTCTCCCCATGTGTGTGAAAGTGACAGCGTGCACACCATGGTGGCACTTAGGCTAGAGATTACAAATACTTGTTATGAGTTATATTTGGAGTTGGATATCTCTATGAAATTGTGGTGTTTGTTGGAACCATCTAGTGCTCAAGGTGATAGTGTGGGGTTTTCTAGATGGGACAGATGAACTTTGAGTTGTGCTGTTATAGCCCTACCATGGATTAGAGTGTCCAACCGGAGAGTAGTTAAGAGTAGTATCATAAAGAGAAGAATGAGAGTGTTCACTAGTGAAAGTATGATCCCTAGGTCTTGTTTCTAAGCATTGATACATTGTTTGCATCTAGATATGTTACATGTTTGCTTGCTTCCATCTTTATTTCAGTTAGCCTTTAATCTCTTCCATGCCATCAAGCTATTTTCTATCACCGTTACCACTTATAATTATCCATACCACTTGTATTTCACTATCTCTTCACTGAACTAGTGCACCTATACACCTGAAAAGTGTATTGGGTGTGTTGGGGACATAAGAGACTTCTTGTATCTTGATTGCATGATTGCTTGAGAGGGAATACCTTTGACTACTTCCTCCCTGAGTTCGATAAACCTTGGGTGATCCACTTAAGGGAAAACTTGCTGCTGTTTTACAAACCTCTGCACTTGGAGGCCCAACAACTGTCTACAAGAATAGAAGTGCGTAAACATCAAGCTATTTTCTGGCGCTGTTGCCGGGGAGGTAAGGTAAAAGGTATTCACAATGGAGGATTAAAGAAGAAGAACCTCTCATGGCAAACGCCTATTTTCTGGCACCGTTGCCAGGGAGGTAAGGTAAAAGGTATTCACACCGGAGGATTAAATAAGAAGAACCTCCCACGGCAAACGCCTATTTTCTGGCGCCGTTGTCGGGGAGGTAAGGTAAAAGGTACTCACATCCTCCGGTGTGAGTGCTCGAAGTTATTTCCTTTAGATTCTGCAATTTTGTCTTTTTGTTTCTTGTTTTCACTAGTTAGGCTTAATGGAAAACAACAACAAAATTAGAGAGCTTGAAGTGTTTGAAGAGAAAATTAAAAAACCTATGGAACTTTATTTGCATGCTAATAGCAATGTTGTTAGTATGAATTCTTTCGACACCGTTATTGCTAATGCTATGGAAAATTCTAAGCTTGGGGAAGCTAGTTTTATGAAAATGATCTTTTCAGTTCCCCAGCTTTGAAAGATAGCTATTCTATTGCTTATGATGATACAAACCCTCCAATATATGATGATTACAATGATGAATATGATATTTTTAGTCCACCTACTATTGAGGAGAAAAGTAATGATTACAATATGCATCCTATATTTGATGATTATGGTGATGAGAATAATAATGATAGCTATTTTTTTGAATTTGCTCCCACTACAATTAATAAGAATGACTATGCTTATGTGGAGGGTATTCATTATTTTATGCATGTGGCTCATGATAAGAATATTTTATGTGATAGTTATATTGTTAATTTTATTCATGATGCTACTGACAGTTATTATGAGGGAGGGAAGCATGGTTATATGCATCTCAATAATATTAAGTTTCCCCTCTTTATGTTGAAAGTCTTGAAGTTGCACTTGTTTTGCTTTTCTATGCAGGTTGCTTTGTGCTTTCATAATTTGTTTCTTTACAAGATTCCTATGCATAGGAAGTGGTTTATACTTCAATGTGCTTTGAATTTGCTTCTTGATGCTCTCTTTTACTTCAATTCATATTTCTTTTGTGAGCATCTTCTCAAACTATCATGCCTAACTTAAAGGCGTTAAAGAAAAGTAGTTATTGGGAGATAACCCAAAAGTTTTAGATGAGTCTTGGAAGTTATTACTTTAGTAATAACCGCTCCTTATCATTTTTATTTTCTTTTTTGTGCCAAGAGTAACCTCTATTGAGAGAGAAGTAATGATTGGGAAAGTTGCTGTCCCGAAACAGATTTCTGTGCTTCACCGTAAAAATTCGTGTAAAATCTCTGTACGCCCTTTTGAGGCGTGAATTTTTGTGCTTCTGCCCCAGGTTGTTATCTAACTTTTGTTAGGTTAACACTTTTTGATTTGAGCAAGACAAGGTCTTCGAAAAAATTCGTCTTTACCTTCTGGTCTGTTTGGACAGATTTCTGCCATTTTCTGCATTTGCTTCTTGTTGGTTCCTTTTTGAGTTCTTTTGGGAATTGAGCTTTTTGAGGGAAGTGCTACAGTATCTAATGTTTTAATGGAAGTTTTATTGGTGTTAAAACAGAACCTTAAGATTTATTATCTTGAGTGCACTGATGTTGCTAATAAAGAGTCTGTGAAGTTTTGTATCAAGGAAAAATTTCAGGTGTATGGAAGGAATGAGTAATGAGATGAAGGATGGACTATAGCTCAAGCTTGCGGATGCCACTCGTGTCACCCCAAGAAATATCCAAGAATTACAAGCGTCAAAGCTTGGGGATGCCCAAGGCATCCCCTTCTTCATCAATGAAAATCCCAGGTTTCTTCCAAACGCTTTATTTTTATTGTTTCATGCACAGTTGTGTTGTTCTTGGAGCGTCTTCTTTTTCGTTTTCATTTTGGTTTTTTGTTTGCTTGGTTTGCTTGGTTTTCTGAATAAATTGGTTGGACCCCCTCTTTCATACATTGGTTTTCAAATAGTTTGGTTTGGATTGGAAAAGAGTAGTAAAGTTCATGCTTAAGTGTTAAGGAGAGTTTCTTTTTGACTGTGGCCTATGCTTTGTCATGCCATGCTTGATATTGTTTTGGCTTTATGCTTAGTATTCTTTGTTGTAGCATGATTTGTTATAAACAATTGAGATTGCTTAATGTGCTTTGGATGAATCATGCATTGTTTTAGCATATTAAAGCATAGTATATTGGTATTCTCCTTTGACGCTTTATTTGGGTTAACTTGGCGCATGCTCACGCCATGTTATGACTATCTCAAGTCAACATAGCCTTTATGATCCTTTAGTTTTCAACTTGTAGTATCACTTTATGCTTTGATCAATGATGTTTTGTCGCTCTGCATGATTATGGCCATTATTGCTCTCTTAGTTTGTCGCTCCTAGTCTTTTGCTAGCCTCCACAACCAAGTATGAGTTCCACTCATGCATCCAACTCCCTAAACCAAGTTATTCCAAAGAGTCCACCATACATACCTATTAGCTTATGCTATTCCAAGTATATTAATGTTTACCTTCCGAATTAAACTTGTTATGAGAAAACTAGTGATTAAAGCTCTCACGAACTTGATGGCACACTTTAATTTTCTTGCCCTTAATAAACTTGAACCATTGTGTGGTCTATGTTGTATATGCTTGCACTTATTTGTTGGGAATTAGCAGAACCATGCTGTCGTGGGGAACGCTTCCAACATTGCACTTGGTACGTTGTACCTAGTTGATATCATGCTCTTTTGTCTATGTATTGTAGTTCCCGCTGCTAAGGGCTCTCGCCTTGCTCCTGGTCCTGGTATTTCCACCGAGGTTGCTACAGCTAACGATGACGTTGGTGATGGCGATGGTGGCATTGTGGCTGCGTCTGATGGTGCCGCTCCACCTCTCGAACCTCGGAGGTTTCTATCCTGCAGAACCTGATGATGACAAAGTAATCGTTCGTATCACTGTTGAGGAGTATACTGCAAAATTATATGATGGCACAGAAAAATTCTATGAGGAGTTTGATGTAATCCTTGGCAGATACAATCCTAAAGTGGTACAGTTATCTGACCTGATGGCATCGTTACATGTGAAGGTGCTGTGGGGGTCCTCCCAGGTAGCATGTTTGGTATATTTTGATAATAGGAGTAAAAATGCTATAGAAGTGAAAGATACCAGCGATTTCGTCGTACCTTTTATAAGAAAACATTATAGAGGTGAAGTGTACATCCACTTGATAGTGCAAATGGTTGGAGAGGAATTGGATTTCGACAAGAGATGATGGACTTGTAGAAGACATGCGTGACTTGATCCATGGCATCACTGGGGATTGTGCGACTGAGGGTAGCTTCGAACAGAGGAGAGTCTTACAGAGGAGCGTCATAAAGAGGAGCAGGAAGAGCATCCCCAAAAAGGGCACCCTGAAGAAGAACATCACCAAGGATACCATGATAGAGACAAGGACGCCCAAGAGTCGCACAAAAAAGGCACCACGCCACAGAGTACACCCATGAGATCCAGTCAAAATGCCACACCAAACGGTAACAGCAAAAACACTAAGAGGGATAGCAGGTGGTGAACACTCCCAGGAGTGGTAGCAAAAAGGCGAAGATGGCCAGCACGGAGGCTACCAAACCAAGTGGTAGCAGAAAAAATGCTAATTTCGAGTGGAACACGCCGCTGAGGTCAGGCAATAATGCCAGCACAAAAGAGAACACACCCAATAGTAGCAGCAAAAGGGCTAATTCGAAGAAGAACACACCGCAGAGGTCAGGCAATAATGCGAGCACCCTCGAGCCAACACCCGTGAGGGCAAGTAGGAAGAAGATCACACCCAAGAGTGGCAGAAAAAAGCCTAGTTCGATGGGGAACATAACGCAGATGTCAAGCCCTACCGATACCATCAGGAAAGATTACATCAGAAAGGAGGATGTACACAAGAAGAGCAAGAGGGTTCTGTACAGTCAAGATGAAATAGATTCTGACTACTATTTTTCTACTAAAGAACATGGGATACGTGCAAACGTAAGACCCACCCATGTGGTTGTAGCAGAACCAACCGAGTGTCTAGGAGAAAACAGAGTTGCCGGTGAGGTAGATTGGGGCAATGTTCCGGTCTATCCGGGTGTAGATAATAGTGCATCCCCACCCATGGGAGTCAATATGATGTGTGCATCACTAGGAATTAGAGACGATGGCCAAGATTCTGAATCAGATGAAGAAGAGTGCACTATTGAGGATCAAGAATCTGGTGATGATGACGAGGAACTTAACGATGAGGCTGGCATTCTAGTCAATGATTTGGGTGTTGAAGTAGAAGAAATGAAACATGTCCACGATAATTTCGGTCAGCACAGAGTTGAGGAGCATGCATGAGTTTAGGATGTCGTTACGACATTTTTGTATCAAGGGGGAGTTCAACATTCATCGATTGGAGAACACTGCCTAGAGGTTTGAGGCCGTTTGCAGGTTAACGTGGATGAATGGATGGGTCGAGGTACATTGTCCATGGTGGATCACATCAGGAGCCTTATCTGCGTCGAAGGAAATTAGGGTACCAGGGCAGTGAATGCAGCAAACCATTAGAACTTTCTCTCTTTTCACTTTATAACTACAATTGTTGTGCAAGATCTTTCTGGCAACGAGTCGACTCCGCTTATCTTTTAAATGAATCTGTGTTGCAGGTGAACAAAATGGGCTCTCTACACATGTGTCCGACAGGCAGCAAACTGAAATCCTCAATGGCTGATACAGAGTGGGTGGCCCCTCAACTTCCGGAGTACTTAGTCGTCCATCATTTGCAGCTATGGAAGAGGAGTCAATTCAACCCTGACATCAAAGTTGATTACATAAACAACAACCTTGCAGAATGCGTGAATAACTAGGTGAAGGACATAAAAGTGCGTCATGTTATATCTTGATGGACATCATACATGGTATGATCATGAAGATGTTAAATATAAGGAGATAGATCGGTAGGAGAATTAGAGGACATATGCTACCGCTAGTTGAACAACAACTACACAAGAGAAGCCGAGGACTTGCTCATCTTAGGGTTCTCCCATCAACCAGCAGCAACTGTGAGGTGGTCGATATGTCCAAGAGTGGCAAACGGGGTGTTGTGAACATCCATCTGCGAGAATGCACCTACTTAGAGTGGCATCATACTGGGAAACCTTGCGACCACGCCTTGGCCTTCTTGGTGAAGAAAATAACTCTACCACATTTGGATCAGTATTTGTCAGACTACTACTCAATGGAAAAGTTTAGAGCTACGTACGCTGGATCCATCGAGCCATGTACAGACCCATCTCAGCGGCCTCAAGTCCAACTGAGTTTGGAGCTTTGCCAGCTAGTTACAAAAAGGGGCTGAGGAAGACCTCGGGTGAATAGGTTTAAGAATTTTCTCGAGAAGAAGGGTTCGGCTTTCTGTGCTACCAAGAAGGGCAAAAAAAGATGCAAGACGTGCCATCTTATAGGCCAGAGAGCAGCAGGCTGTCCCCTTAATGCTCCCAAACCTAGGTATGAGATGGTACATTCAAAAAAATATTTATAGCCTATAGATATAATGTTGGGGGGATACCCCCGGGTAGGGTGACGCCGGGGTATAAAGGCCGAGTTAGCCGAGGTTCGGCAAGGCCAAAGCGGATGCTGGCCGGGTCTCCTCAAGGCAGGCCGAATCACGGAGTAACCTGGACCAGGGGACGTCCACCTAACTTGGTCTCAACTGACTTAAGCCGTAAGTCGGAAAGATGTATCTAACTTTCATGCAGGAACAGGTGTGGCCGGATCAACTACGATTCGGGTCATGTCAAGCTTCTAGGAGAAGGAAGGAATCTCGCTGGTCAAAATTAGCCCCGGTACGAACGGCATGAGCGAAGCGGATAGAGGCAGGACCAGCGAGGCGTGGCCGACAGAGGTGACGACGCCAATGTCGGCTGACGCAGGCGCCGCAGAGGCTCACGTAGCCTCTGCATGGGTGACGCGGGGAAAAGCGACCGGCTTACTATTTTGGGAGGAGGCATATTCCTTGGAATATGCCTCCACGTATGCCCTAAGTGGAGACCTAGCCACCCCTATATAAGGAGGGCTAGGGCCTCTGTAGAAAAGGTTAGGTTCTACGGGTTGATCTCTGGTTGGTCTTGTACGGGTTAGCCAGTGGTGAGAGTAAGAGAGTCCCTTCTTCCTCCTCTCCCCAATACAGCTCTAGGAGCACTTGTAAACCTTGGAAGTGAATAAAATATAAAACTTCTGTGTGTGGAATCACCTCACTATCCCTCCCTGGATTCCCCTAGTGCATTTAGTCCCCACCTTTAGCCTATCCATGGCATCTGCCGTGACACCACCACGATAGTTGGTGCCCACCGTGGGGCTAGCAGCGCTAGCAGGCGTCAAGATCCGGACGGGAAACCTCATCGGCACCGGCAAACGCATCGTCTCCGGGCTCGTTCAACGCTTTGGAGGGCTGGACTTTGTCAGCGACAATGCTGGCTACTTCGGTACGCTCCCACTTCCGCGCAACGGCTTCTTCGTCAAGCTCGGCGTGCACAAGGTCTACGTTGCTGTAGATGTGTCATGCGTTTATCCGCGGCACGTCGTCGAGGCAGGCGAGCCACCCCTTAGCGTGGTTCACGGGGCGCGTATCACTCGCTCCCCGGACCGTGCTGAGGTGATGATGACTGCGCCTAGTGCAGGCGCAAGCAAGGATCCGGCACCAGATCCGGAGGTAATGCCTAAGGCACCGAGGAAAGGTAGAGGTCCTCCAGTAGAGAGGCCAGAGATGTGCTGTGGGAAGCGATGGATAGCTTGGCAAACCCTGTAGTACCAGCAGTAGATGCGGCTTAGGCACATGCCGAGCTAGAGGAAACTAGGCAAAAAATACTAGAGGGTGCGAAAAAGATAGCCGCAGCTCAATAGTCGTTGAACATGACGCTGCGTGAGTACGCAAAGGCAAATAAAGTAGATGCTGCAAAAGTGAAGGGGAGAAACCTCATAAGCAAAATGAACAAAGAGGGAGACACTAGGATTGAGGAGTCAGAGAACTGTTTGTCCATGGGGCTGCCGAGGTATAGTACCCCGGCAAAGAACCTTAGGGCAGTGGATGCAGCTGCATCCGAGTTAGAGGGTCTGATGGGTGAAGCCCGTCAGAGACAGCAAGATAGGGTTAATGAGTTGGTTCGGATCGCGAATAGGAAAAATGAGGAACTTCTCAGGGCTAACCCGGAGAGAGCTGGGGCCTCCAAGATCGTCCATTCAGTGGTGGGTAACCCGGAGAAATCCGCTAGAGCCGCATCGTCTCCTCATGGTGGTCCCAGGAGAGAAGAGGTAGTAACCTCGGCTAGAAGGAACAAACAGATAATCCCGTATGACCCGACACGGGCAGGGAAAGGAAAAGAAGTACAGAGAAATGATGATCGACGAAGTGTGAGCCGAGGTGAAGCTGGCCGAGGTAACCGCGACCAAGGCAATGCCGGTCAAGAAAACGCTGTAAATGGCAATGCCAGACAGTGTAACTCGGTAGGACAATCGCAACAGCGGGATATACCGAGGCAAGAGCAAAGTGCCGGCTGAGGTATACAACAGAGAGGTGCTCCACGAGAGCAAGACTTGTATAACGATGGAGATTCGGAAATGGTGAACGCGGGATACCCAAGGCCGGACTATCATGTGATAGGCTCAAGATTGGGAAGTAGAGATTTGATGCCTGATGATGCCAGGTTAAAACTGGATCGACTGTATAGGTCGGAACAGATTGAGTGTCAAGGTCCATCGGGTCCTGCGTGTTCTGGGCCCCGGATCATGAAGGAGCCACCGGTACCCAACTTCCAGTTACCTAGAGGCACAAAGACGTATGACGGCAGTACTAAGCTGGAAGATTGGATGATAAACTATGCTACAGCTGTGAAAATTGCTACAGGAAACTTGAGATGGGCTGTGAGATACGTACCCCAGATGTTGGAGGGGCCAACAAGGGTATGGCTAAACAATTTGCCGCCCAGAAGTATTAACTGCTGGATCGATTTTGAGGAAATGTTTATCAGCAATTTCTCAAGTATGTATCAGAGGCCAAATAGGCCACAGACCCTAGCTATGTGTAAGCAGAGACCAAACGAGACGGACCAGGAGTTTTTAACCCGGTGGTGTGCCGTGAGAAACTCGTGTGAGGGCGTGATAGAGTGACATGCCATAGCATGGTTTGCGCAGGGATGCAGATATGCAAGCGAGCTATGGCAGAAGTTGCAAAGGAAAATGCCAACCACATTGGCAGAGAAGATCTGGATTGCTGATTCGTATGCTTTGGGTGATCCAACTCAACCCAGGCTCGTGTCAAACGAGTAATGAGGAGTACTACCAGAGAGATGGAGTCGGATTATCCCGGAGGAATGATTACAGAGGTAAATGAAGAGATGACAGACCAGATCACCGGTACAGTTCGCAACAAGTTGCAGCTATGAATCAAGATCAGCCTGGAGCAGGAGGCAATCAACGTCAGAAAACTAGAGGGGGACAATGGACACCAAGAAATGAAGGCAAGAAAACTTGGAAGCCGGAGCAGAAGAAACAGTGTCAAGAAAAGAAGGACCGTCCGAGGTACACTTATGAGTCGATGTTGGATCAGCCGTGTAAATTTCACACGCCAAATCCGAATAACCCAGCTAAGCATACAACAAGGCAATGTGAGTGGATGCGTAAAATAGAACAAGGTGGTAGCTCGGTTGTTGGCTGCAGGATTTATCATGGAAGTTCTTTACCTGGATTGGCTATCTAATCCGATGCTGGTGGAGAAGAAGAAGGATGATCCGAATGTGGCGGTGGTTTGGCGTATGTATATCCATTACACGAACCTGAACAAGGCGTGTCCAAAAGATCCATTTCCACTGCCAAGGATAGATCAAGTCATAGACTCAACTACTGGATGTGAACTGTTGTCATTCATTGATGCATATTCTGGTTTCCACCAGATACCTCTAAATCCGGATGATCAAATAAAGACTGCATTTATCACCCTGTATGGGGCTTATTGCTATCGCACCATGCCTTTTGGTTTACGTAATACAGGGGCAACGTACCAAAGATGTATGCAAAAATGTTTGCATGACCAAATTGGTCAAAATGTACAAGTGTATGTGGATGATGTGGTTGACGATATTAGGCAGACGTTCGCAAACTTAAGACGGTTCCGGATGAAGCTTAACCTAGACAAATGTACCTTCGGTGTCCCGGTTGGGAAATTACTCGGATTTCTTGTTTCCAGCCGAGGTATCGAAGTTAATCCAACTAAAATCCGGGCCATTGAACGAATGGAACTGGCGAAGTGTCTTAACGATGTCCAGAAGTTCACTGGTTGCCTAGCATCATTAAGTCGGTTTCTATGTCGGTTGGGAGAAAAGGCATTGCCTCTCTACCAACTCATGAAAAAGTCGGACAAGTTCATTTGGACGCCGTAGGCCAATGAAGCCTTTATACAGTTAAAGAAATTGTTAGCCACTGCACCAGTGTTAGCCTCTCCACTATCAAAGGAGCCAATGTTGCTCTATATAGCCGCAACCAACCGAGTTGTAAGTGTAGTGATTGTGGTAGAGCACGATGAAGAGGGTAAGTCAGTGCAAAGGCCAGTGTATTATCTAAGCGAGGTGTTGTCTGCCTCAAAGCAGAACTACCCACACTATCAAAAGGTGGCGTATGGTGCGTATATTGCAGCTAAGAAGTTGAAGCATTACTTTGAGGAGCATCCCATAAAGGTAATATGTGAGGCTCCCATATCCGAGATAATGAGTAACAAGGATGCGAGTGGTAGGATTGCAAAATGGGCAATTGAACTAGCTCCCTATGCACCACATTATGATAGAAGAGAAGAAATCAAGTCTCAGGCTGTGGCAGACTTTTTTGTGGACTGGGCCGAGGTACAATATGAACCACCGCTACCAGATCCGAATTACTAGAGGATGCACTTTGACGGGTCGAAAACACTGGCCTTTCCACGAGGTAGACACGAACAAGAAAATGAAACTCGGGGACTATGCCCAAGTTAATCCGGCATAAAAACCATATGGATCCACCATTGTCATTGCATGTGTGTTATTTTCATGAACCACATATGGATCCACCAGTGTCATTGCATGTGTATTCTTTTCATGAACCACATATGGATCTACTAGAGTCATTGCATGTCTATTATTTTCATAAAACACATCGATCCACTAGATTCATTGCATGTGTGTTCTTTTCATGAACCATATATGGATCCCCTAGAGTCTTTACATGTGTGTTCTTATCCTAAACCAGCACTAGAGTCATTGCATGTGTTTTCTTTGCATAAATCATATGGATCCAACTGGAGTCATTGAATGGTGGTCGTTAGATCGCATCTTCTAGAAGGCCCGCCCCCGTGAAGAACGAGATCCCAAGAAGAACTAGTTGTCTGATCCGATTGTTGCAGACCGTTCGATTGGGGTGCGTGGACGAATAAGATGGTTCTTCGTAAGAGCGATCTGCGAGTAGGCTGTTCTGCGACATGATTGGTTGCGCTTACATTTTCACTTATATTAGTATTATTTCCACTCCCATATAGCCTACTAGTAATATCATAGAGCTCGTGAGTGAGCACGTCTACTCCATAGCCCCCTCCTCCACCACACGTCACCGTGCCCGAACGACGCCACCGGATTTTGTGCATCGCGCCCGGTTAATAGCCGCTGATTCTCGGGTCGCTACCTTCATGCTAAGAAATCATTTTACAATATTTTGAATTTATCTTACATATTCCTACTACTTGCCGATCTAACTACTGATCTTTTATCCGATTTCTCGACAAACTTCAGATGTGGGAGATCCCGTAGCCGTAGAATCTGGAGATCATCGCGTGCAAAATCGCAGCGACATTCCCGCTCGCATACTCCCACCCAGGATGATTTCACCGTTGCTCCTACTATGATCTCCCGCTCCATGAGCTCGTGTGCCCGCATGGCGCGTGCTCCTGCACGAAGTCGGGCTGCAACTACACCGGCCCGCCGTCAGAGCTCGTCGTCCACCTTGCAGAGGAGCACTTGATCCAAGTGATTAGGATCTCGTACGGCCACGACCAACTTCTCAAAGAGCAGGTGCCATTCACTGACTCGGCATGGCGCCAGCTAATTTTCTAGGGAGAGGACGGCTCTATTTTCGTCCTGACCATCACCACCGGTGTACCGGGAACCAGAGATGGTCCCACCATCGTGTGTGCAGTATGTGTCAGGTCGGTCTCGGTCCTCTGGCCCCTGTACATGGTACGCATGTGGGCGAACGCCCAGCCGTCGTCGTCCGATAGCATGCTTGTGCTAGCCGAGGTGCCAAGCTGCCCGATGCCGCAGGAGGTGGAGTATGCGGACCTGAGGTCGATCCTATACGTTCCATCTTAGTACCTTGTCGGTGATGGACCGTACAAGAAGATGCATTTCTACATCTATATCGAGAAGACCGACATGCATTTGTAGTACTTTTGCTGTCGTTAAGTGTTAGACTTAAATGATGCTTCTCCGGTGTGGAGAGGATACGTGTTGCACGAAGGTATCCCAGTTGTAGTATTTTAGTACTCCATAATAATTCGACTAGTTTACTTATCCGACGGATAAGTAATTGGTCCCATCAGCTTGTTGTTGTCATGTTGCAAAGTCCGCTTGCTCTGGACAAACTATCAATACCGCTTGCTCTCGCCTGTTAGTGTCACGTGTTCCGTGGGCCCACCTGTCAGTATCCCCATTTCTCTTCCTTCGTCTTGAAGCCACTGTCCCCACTTCTCTTCCATCCTGCCACTAACATCGGATGGTTGTAATCTAATTTCATTGGTTTGTTTACATGTAATCTACGTGGATCCTGCAACATGCAAATGGCATATACACAATTTCTATAGTGGAAGCACTTACACACTATTATTGCACATATTTCTCAATATAGCTCGGCAAACCAATTACAATAATTGTACTCACGCTAAACACAACCAAAATTGCAACCATCCTAAACAACATCTAACCCATATCACAGCGCTGTCATCGGAGTCCACCTCGATTGGTGACACGGCCATGCTCTTCCCAGCGACATCCACTCCCGCACGTGGCTTGCCCTTCGCCAAGGAGGCAATAGTGGAATTCTGCATTACTTCGTCCCGGCGTCTTCCACATCGGAATCAACAATGACGAAGGGGACGGAGTTGGCGTGGACCGAGCCCCATCGCGCTGGGCGGCTCCTGCTCGAGCTCAACGCCGCATCAGTCCTTCTACAGGTAGGGGGTCCGAGCTTGGAGACGTAGTGTCATCGCTCTGCTCAAGAAACCATGGCCATTTGATACTGCGACGGTAGCATGTTGGGGTGGATCCGCCGTGGCAAGCCCGACTGGGAGCAGATGGATCTGCCGGCGCGAGCCATGCCAGGTTCCGAGGGAGTAAGAGTGTGGGCCAGGTGTGTCTGCTTCCTGAGCAAGGCCTCCTAGTGATATGTACGCGGGCAAGGTGCCAAAAAATTTCGTCCAATGCACATGAGGGGGCCTTTGAACCACAAAGGTGTGAGGTTTGGTTGACAAGTCCGCATGCTAGGTCCCCCACCTGTCAGCCGAATGTGGACGATAGGATCCAGCCCGAGCTATTAAGTGGGGATAAATCACTCTTCACCGTGCCACTACTCTGACATCCAAAGGCTCCTCTTTCCTCTGCCCTTGCTCATGACTTGCAACTCATGCAGTTTGTCTCGGGCGGAAACAGGGTCGGCTCAACGACATCAGGCGGGTGCCCCCATCAGGTACCAGAGGACGCCCTACGATTACTACCCCGATATGTTGTGTTTGTGTGGTGAGAACATGCCGCGATGGATTTCATGGACCGACAAAAATACTGTAGGAAAATTCAGCAACTACAGCATCAGAGCGATAAGTACCTACTGTAGGTACAATGGTAACCAGGATCAGAAAAGCGTAATGTATTTTTTTTTGTTTCCTTCGATCTACTTCGCAGGAAGTGAGGGGAATTGGTTGTGACAAGTTTGTGCGGATCGAAAAGCCACTGACAGGTTTTCACAAAGAGCTTGTTGAGGATCTGCGTGATGTTGTGTGGGACAAGAAAGAGGAGATTCATGCATTGGAGCGATAGATTCGGGAGCTTCGCCAGGTGCAGGGGAGGCAGGAGCAGGGAGGTGGTGAGACAGACGGGCTCAATATTAGGCCATATAGTGGACACAATTTCCTCAATATATGGGCATTATATGTTGCCTTTGCAGTTTATGGTGCAATGTCGTTGTCCAGCAGCTGAAATAAGTTGCTACTTCATGGAGTGTAGTAGCTAGCTTAGAACTTGTTTTTCAGCTCAGAACCTTATCATAAGTGTAATGCCAATAGCAGGGATTTACTAAGCACCTATAAGTAATTCATTTCTAGGCCACTAACATCCATCGATTTTGGAGACCCGTTAACCGCTCAGCTATCATGGTCCCAGTGGTGCGATTGTTCAGATAGTAGTGGCACAGTCAGAGTTTCGGATTCAACTAGTGGCCTCGGCCGTATCCAATCCTCAAGTCACGATACATTTTACTCCGAACATGGGAGGCAGATTGTTTCGCCCGACAAGTTCCACGCACATAGCTCTAGAGTTGAACCGAACTACATATATAGGTTCAAGTTCAATATATTATTAGGCTTCTACACTGCTAGCATTCTTCCTCTGCTGGGTGCCAACTTTCTTCGTCTTTCCTTCATGTCCACTGTCTTCTTCATTTCCTTCCTTCTTCTTCTTCCTGGGTGCCAATTTTGTTTCCTTCACATACACTACTTCTACGGGTCGAGGGAAGTTAGGCCAATCAGCACCAGAGTCTTGTCCAGCATCATCACTCGACTCGTTTTGGTTTTCTTCCCGCAGCAAAATCACTAAGTCGGCTATCTTGTTTCTTACCTTGCGCTTCCTATAAAAAATAGTACAAGGATTACTACCTTATATGTCGTGGTGGTGTCACGGCAGATGCCATGGATAGGCTAAAGGTGGGGACTAAATGCACTAGGGGAATCCAGGGAGGGATAGTGAGGTGATTCCACACACAGAAGTTTTATATTTTATTCACTTCCAAGGTTTACAAGTGCTCCTAGAGCTGTATTGGGGAGAGGAGGAAGAAGGGACTCTCTTACTCGCGCCACTGGCTAACCCGTACAAGACCAACCAAAGATCAACCCGTAGAACCTAACCTTTTCTACAGAGGCCCTAGCCCTCCTTATATAGGGGTGGCTAGGTCTCCACTTAGGGCATACGTGGAGGCATATTCCAGGGAATATGCCTCCTCCCAAAATCGTAAGCCGACCGGGTCGCTTTTCCCGCGTCACCCATGCAGAGGCTACGTGAGCCTCTGCGGTGCCTGCGTCAGCAGACATTGGCGTCGTCACCTCTGTCGGCCACGCCTCGCTGGTCCTGCCTCTGTCCGCTTCGCTCATGCCGTGCGTACCGGGGCTACTTTTGACCATGGAGATTCCTTCCTTCTCCTAGAAGCTTGACATGACCCGGATCGTAGTTGATCCGGCCACACCTCTTCCTGCATGAAAGTTAGATACATCTTTCCGACTTACGGCTTAAGTCGGTTGAGACCAAGTTAGGTGGACGTCCCCTGGTCCGGGTTACTCCGTGATTCGGCCTGCCTTGAGGTGACCCGGCCAGCATCCTCTTTGGCCTTGCCGAACCTCGCCTAACTCGGCCTTTATACCCCAGCATGACCCTACCCGGGGGTATCCCCCCAACATTAGTCCCTGAAGCTGGTGTGCTCTTAGCTACCCTGGCCGCTAAGGCCACATCAGGTTCCATTTCACTGAGCTTTGGATCTTATTTCCGAGTTACCTCCTTATCTTGGATTCTATGGATTTACTTTCCCTTGGAACGTTCCAAGTTTTCCCTTGCTGGCCGGGTTACCACCTTATCTCGGATTCTATGGATTAACTTTCCCTTGACACATTCCAAGTTTTCACTTGCTGGCCGGGTTATCACATTCTCATCCGGGTTGTTCTTCCTTCTCTCGTACGCTTTCCCACGTGGAGGCTAATCATCACATCGCCTCATTTTAAGGGCCAGCCACAGTAACCGCCGCAGTTACTGTCAGGAGTTACTATGCGCGCGTCACGTCACGCCTGCCTCCTCGTTAACTGCATCAATGTGTCGCGTCATGGGATCCACTGCGCCCTGTGGCCTTCCGTGTGGCCTGATGCTGATTGGTTAATTTGGTTGGTACACGGCCACACGATGTGGCCTGCCCGCAAATGCGATCCCACTTCCTCGCTGAGGGAGTGGTTAAATTGGGGAGTGGTGCGCCTCGTGGGTCCTTTCCCCATTTCCGCGCCCCTCTGCCCCTTCTTCTTCCTCGTCTTCTCACGCGACAGCGCCGCCGCCACCGCACTGCTTCCACACGCATCTACGTCACCGCCGCCGCTGCGCACCTTCTCTGCCACATGTCGGTGTCAGTCTAGGCCACTACCCCCCACCGCCGCCAGCACCAATGAGGGTAGTGAACTCGAGATGACTGAAGAGGAGCTCGCCGTCGCCGAGTAGGAGATGGAGGAAGACGCTGTGGCGGCGGACCGCGATGCGTGGGCCGGATCCTGGGTGTGCCAGGATGACCTTTACTGGCTCTGCCGCACTAGGCGCATCCCCGCAGGCGTCACCGCACGCCTTGCCTCTGCCGAACTCGCCCCCTCACCCAATCCGGGTGAGTATGTGGTGTTTCTGTCACATTTCTAGCGGGGATTCGGTTTGCCAGTTAGTGATTTTTTCCACGACTGGTTGAGGACCTACGAACTCAAGCCGCACCACCTTCCTGCCAACGCAATCACCTCTCTCTCTACTTTCACCTCCACGATCGAAGGCTATGCCAGATTATGGCCCACGAAGGAGCTATGGATCCGGTTTTTCGGCCTTCATCGTCACGTAATTCCGAACATTCAGCTTGATCCGGAGGACAAGCAGCTTACGTAGTTCGGGGCTGCGTCCATCTCTACACGGAGGCTATCCATCTTCTCCCGAGTCACCGGGCTGGACTCCTGCATGGGATGGCCTCGGACTTTCTTTTATGTTTGGAACGACGGCACCGAAGACTTGATCCTGCTGCTCCGCTATGCTCCGGGTCCTCCTAACCCGGAGTTGTGGGACGTTGTCCCCAAGAAGCCCACGGTCTTGGCCAACCAGGTCAATAAAAGGTTCGTGGAGTTGCAGAAGCTCGAGTTGCGCAACGAGGACACCATGATCACGTTCGTCCGCAACTGGATCTCCCCCTCCAGAAGCGCACTCACAAGGTGTGTCACATGAGATGGGGCCGCGACCCCAACCGGACCTCGTCCTTCGAGTTGAGCAGCATGGAGATCTATACCCGGGTCAAGGCCCTCTTCACCACCCACAAGGACATCTCCTCTGAGTGGACGTGGGCAATTGAGCACTATTGCCGTGATAGGATTCCTCCCGTGGTAAGCTTCGTGCCGCAAACTTTCTCCGAATTAAACCTTATGTCGGCAGCTGTTGTATTTTTAACTCTGTTGTCAATTCTTTTCCTTAGCTATTCCTTCAACAAACCCTCAAAGATGGCACCGATCCCACCCTTAAGTGGGCGCCTGACCGGGAGACCTCGGACGAGGAAGAGCCGGATCAGGAGATGTTCCTTCCAATGACCGACGCTACGAAGCGACCCGCCGGTAAACACTCTTCCATTAGAGATTGGCCCGATGAGGAAGATGACTCGGATGTCGAGGTGATGGAAGCTTTTGACGCTGTCCCCCTTTCTTATTCTTTTCTGGCATCAGCTAACCCCGGTGGGCAGATCCATGAGGACTCTCCCCTTGCCGTGGGTTACCCTGTTCCGGTTGCACCGAAGAAGAAGCGGGGAGCTGCATCAACTTCTTCCTCTGGACCTTCTCAGCCTGCCAAAAGGCGAAACAAGTCCGGGGACAAAACTGCCTCCAAGCCTGCAACCAAGGCCCCTACACGAAGGGCTCGAAAGCCCAAGGATCCCCTGACCTCGGATGCGTAAGCCTCTTTTCCCTCTGCCACTTACTTTTTCTTGCATTGTTATAGTTTCTCATCCGACACTGCTTGATTCGGCAGGGCTGCGGTGGAGGTCCCCCCAGAGTGGATCTAGCATTGCTTCGCCGCTCCGACAGAGCCCTTCTCTCCCTCTTGGCGATGATTCACGCCCGCTCAGCCCTATTCCGGAGGGTTCCATGGCTGCTCCGGGTTCCACACCACCTCGTCAAGAGGGGGGCAACCTTGGAGCGGGGGAGACAGACCCAGCCGATGTAGCGGCATCCACCACTTCGTCTTTGCCGCAACCAGATACTACCGAGGCTACCTCAGCACCTCCACCGAAGAAGAAACCAGCATCAGCACCAGCACCAACTCCAGCACCAGTTCCAACACCAACTCCAGCACCAGCACCAACTCCGGCAGCCAGAGCAACAGCAGCAGAGCCAAGCCCTCCGTCTCGTCCGAGACTTCCCAGTCTTGGCGAGAAAGTACTCAGGCAGCTCCCAAGGGGAAATCTACTACAACCACTTCCTTCTCTCAGCAGCCCAAGGGCAAAAAGGCCCCTGACGCCACCAGGGCAGTGTCCGTCGAGGCTGGACAGCACACAATAGCGTCCATGCTTTCCAAGAAGCCTCCAGCACCGAAGGACGCCGCTGCCGAGCCAGCTGATGCGCAACAGATGGTTTTGCACACCAGCCCGGCCCTTGCCCTGGTTGAGTGGAGGGAGGCGCATGCGAAGGGCTTGGTGGCGCCCCATATGCCCAGCAGCGAGCGATACCCTCCGACCCTGATTGAATTTGTCGTGAATTGGAACAAGGCGGAGTTCGTCCACAACGACGATCTTTCGGAGAAGTTCGGCCCCACTGAATTTTCTGCTCAAATGAACACAGCCGCTAAGGCAATTAACCTTGCGGGTCGGATGATGGAGGTACGTTACTTCACCTTTTCCTTAGCATGTTGTAGATATCGGTGATATACCTTTAGTCCCCGAGCCTCCGGGGGAGTAACTTGTCACTCGGCCGGATGCTCCTTAGAAAAATAACTTAGCTCCTTGATAACTTTGAATATGCACACACCTAGAGCCGGGTTAAGTTCCACTTGGCCCGGATTTTGTACACTTCGAATATGCACACACCTAGAGCCGGGTTAAGTTCCACTTGGCCCGGATTTTGTACACTTGGAATATGCACACACCTTGAGCCGGGTTAAGTTCCACTTGGCCCGGATTTTGTACACTTCGAATATGCACACACCTAGAGCCGGGTTAAGTTCCACTTGGCCTGGATTTTGTAGACTTCGAATATGCACACACCTAGAGCAAGGTTAAGTTCCACTTGGCCCGGATTTTGTACCCTTCGAATATGTACAAGGCTAAGTTGTATTTTTGTATTCTTTTTAGGTGACCACCAACCGCCGGAGCGCTGAGTTTCAGCGTCTCCTAGACACTCACAAGATGCTGCGCACCAAGCATAACTCACTTCTGGCTGATCATGATAAGAGGGGTAAGTTTCTCCCTCGGCATTTCTCCATTTTCCTTCATCTTCTTCTGCCGAACTAATCCATCATTCGGTTTTCGCAGCTAGGGTGGAGGCTGAGAACACGCTTATGAGGAAGAATCTGGATCAGATCAAGGGTAAGTTATATCTGCTCAACCTTGCTATGCTTTCCATCTCCATTCCTCCTTAGCTCGGCAAACATTCATACCTCAGCTGTGCTGGGTTGACAAATTATTTCAGTATCGCTGGAAGATAGTGTGCCCGTGCCTGATATGATGCTGCATTTTCTCGAACAAGCAGGGCAGCATCAGGCCGAGCTCAAAAAGAAAGACGATGAGCTTGCCCTCCTCCGGACCAAGGATGATGAGATCGCCAAACTTAAGGCTGAGATGAAGAAATTGAAAGCATAGCATCAATCCGAGCTCCAAAAGGCTGGCCCAGACTTCACCGAGGAGCGCGAGCGCCTCAACCTCCAAATTGCCAAGGACCGAGAACTTTTCTAGGAGGCTGACGTCAAGCTTGAGTCGGCGAACGTTGAACTTGTGCAGCTTCGCAAAAGACGTGATGACCGTACCAGGGAGTTGACTCGGATCCTCAGCCATATTTCATGTAAGTTCCTTTCCCTTATCTGGCACATTTCTCGGGTTACTTCACATGTCTTTTCTTTACCTGCTTCTCTTATCTCGCTTCCAGTTAAATTTCCAGAGGGCACTGCCATCGCGAGCGCCGTTGTTGCTAATTTCCGCCGAGAGAGGGGTACTCCCGTTGCTCGTGCCGCTGAAGAGATTCCCTATGACATGTAGGACCTGTTGGTCAGCCTGTCATCTCGCGTGGAACTCATCAAGAACTATGGCAAGGATATCCTTGACGTTGTAGTCTGAATCTTCCATACGTTTTGGCCTACAGAAGACACTCCGGAGGGTACCGCAGTTCTTGTTGAAAAGATGATGGAGTGCGAGATCCAGCTCGACCTTTGGAGGGAATCCGCTGGACGCGCCGCAGCTGAGACCGTTCTCCACTACGTACTTACGTGGTACGAAAAGATCGACCTCAACCTCTTAGTGCGCATGCACACCGGATCCAAATTTACCAGTGACCCGGAGTGGGTAGCTCGGCGCAAGGCTTGCGCCCATAGCCTCATCGAATATGCCCCCATTCATGAACGGACTGAGGGACCGAGCTTCCTAGAAGCCGCCAGTGACGAAAACGCTGAAAACCTTGAAGATGGCTCGGATGAGGACGAAGAGCGCGATGCCTCGGACATTGAAGATAGCGAAGATGACGCCGAACTTCCTCCTCCTACTGCTCCTTAAGTGAAAAAAACTTTAAAGTTTATTAGATCCCCGGTATGCCGGGTGGAATTGTATCCAGTACACATGTGGTATTTTTCTACTAATTTTTTATCCCGGATTAACTTGGGCGTAGTCCCCGAGTTTCATTTTCTTGTTCGTCCAATCTTTTGGCTCGGCTCCTGTCTACCTTGATTCGGTTTTATGACTTATGAATCCGAGCTTCAAAAATTGTCTTAGCAATACTTGGAAACTTTTAGGCTTATCTCAAAATAATTCAGCATAATAAACTAAAAATACTCAAGGTTAGTTCGAAAAACAATCGTCGGCTCGATTAAGTTCTTTTCCTTAGTCATTTTTCATGTGCTACGCATTTCCAAACTTGTTCTCTTGCCTGCCATGAAGCCAATTCTTGTTGAATAGCAGCAAGTCAAAGAGTTGGGTTTTTGGTGCTTACACACTACTAATCCGAGTTAAGTAGAACAACTTACTCCAGCTGACGTATAAATAACAGAAGACAACAAATATTATTAAGGTAGTCCCCGAGTTACTGCTCGAGGTGCCAACATTTCATTGATAAGCTCATTGTCGGCATACATACCGACATATGAGAACACTCGGAAACATACACTTCTCTACTAAGTGTAGAAAGGACGAAGTAGAGCTACATTGCACGGACGCTTAGATTCCTCGCTGGACCTGTCCGCCTTGTTCTTTTCCTGTGGCTTTGCATCTATAAGATAATAAGAATCATTGTGCAATTCTTTGCTCACAATGAATGGCCCTTCCCACGGAGGAGATAATTTATGCATGCCAGCAGTACGTTGTACCAACCGGAGCACCAGATCGCCTTCCCGGAAAACTCGGGGGCTTACTTTTCGGCTATGATAGCGTCGGAGATTTTGCTGATATATGGCGGATCTGGACAGTGCCAATTCTCTCGCTTCTTCCAGCAGATCAACATCATTTTGCCGGGCTTCTTGCACTTCGGCTTCTGTGTATTGGGTGACCCTAGGCGAATCATGCTCTATGTCGACTGGTAATACAGCTTTTGCCCCATATACCAGAAAAAATGGCGTATAGCCTGTTGATCGATTCAAAGTTGTTCTTAAACTCCACAATACCGCTGGTAGTTCTTCTATCCAGCACCCCGTTGATCTTTGCAGCGGCTCAATGAGCCGGGGTTTTATCCCAGATAATACCAATCTGTTGGATCTTTCCACTTGTCCGTTCGAAGCAGGGTGGGCTACCGAGGCAACGTCCAACCGGATCTTCTGATCCCAACAGAAACGCGCAAATACTCCTTCCACAAAGTTTGTGCCATTATCAGTTATGATACTGTGAGGATAACCGTATCTCAAGATGATGTCTTTGAGAAACGTCACGGCCGTAGCTCCATCACATTTTCTTATTGGCTTCACCTCAATCCACTTTGTAAATTTGTCCACCATGACCAAAATGTGAGTCATATTTCCCCTTGCTGGTTTAAAGGGGCCAACCATGTCCAAACACCACATGGAAAATGGCCAGGTGATTGGTATGGTCTTGAGCTCCCACATTGGCATATGTGTCTTGGTAGCATACCTCTGACAACCATTGAACTTTCTCACCAGATATTCTGCTTGTTCTAAGGCACTTGGCCAGTAGAATCCATGCCGGAAAGCTTTTGCCACCAAGGCTCGGGACGAGGCATGATGCCCGCACTCCCCTTGATGTATATCTCGGAGGATGTCAAGCCCTTCTTCCGGGTCAACGCATCGCTAGAGGACATTGGTCACACTCGTTTTGTATAGCTCGGAATTGATGATTGTGTATGCCTTTGCTCTCCTCTGAGTTTGCCTGGATAGCACCTCCTCAGTGGGTAAAGTTCCATCTTTCAGGAATTGAAATATAGGTAGTGCCCAAGCTGGTATTGCTCGTATAGGGAACACATCTTCATCAATTTCCATCCGATCACCCGGCATAACTTCAACTGGACCATGCTGAGCAGTCCCCGGTCTTGCGAAGCAGCCCCCGGGCTTGCCGAGGCAGTCCCCGGGTTTCGCGCACCACCTCCCGTGTCAATGTCCATGGGCACGGCTCTGGATTCTGTATCCTCCGGGACGTAAATTGAGTCGGTTTCTGGGGACGGCCTGATAGACGGTTTTCTGAGGTGTTCCAATGCTACCCCCGGTGGAATTGCTTATCGGGTTGATCCGAGCTTCGACAGTACATCGGCAGCCTCATTTTCCACCCGGGGTACATGGTGAAATTCACATCCCTCAAAGTAACTAGATATCTTCTATGCATGAAATCTGTACAACGCCATGTTTGGATCAAGGGTGTCCCACAGTCCCGACACTTGCTGTCCTACCAAATCTCAGTCGCCAAAGCATAGGATCCGACGTATCCCAATTTCTTTTGCCACTTTGAGCCCATGCACAAGTGCTTCATACTCAGCAACATTGTTTGATGCCCTGAAATGGATCTGCAGCACATATTTCAGCTGGTCCTTCTTTGGCGAGGTAAGTACAACTCCGGCGCCTAGCCCGGTTTTTGTTTTCGACCCGTCAAAGTGCATCCTCCAGTAATTCGGATCTGGTAGCGGTGGTTCGTATTGTACCTCGGCCCAGTCTACAAAAAAGTCGGCCATAGCCTGAGACTTGATTGCTTCTCTTCTATCATACTGTGGTGCATAGGGAGCTAGTTCAATTGCCCATTTTGCAATCCTACCACTCGCATCCTTATTACTCATTATCTCGGATATGGGAGCCTCACATATTACCTTGATGGGATGCTCCTCAAAGTAATGCTTCAACTTCTTAGCTTCCATATACACACCATACGCCACCTTTTAATAGTGTGGGTAGTTCTGCTTTGAGGCAGACAACACCTCGCTCAGATAATACACTAGCCTTTGCACTGACTTACCCTCTTCATCGCGCTCTACCACAATCACTACACTTACAACTCGGTTGGTTGCGGCTATATAGAGCAACATTGGCTCCTTTGATAGTGGAGAGGCTAACAATGGTGTAGTGGCTAACATTTTCTTTAACTGTATAAAGGCTTCATTGGCCTACGGCGTCCAAATGAACTTGTCTGACTTTTTCATGAGTTGGTAGAGAGGCAATGCCTTTTCTCCCAACCGACATAGAAACCGACTTAACGATGCTAGGCAACCAGTGAACTTCTGGACATCGTTAAGACACTTCGGCAGCTCCATTCGTTCAATGGCCCGGATTTTAGTTGGATTAACTTCGATACCTCGGCTGGAAACAAGAAATCCGAGTAATTTCCCAGCCGGGACACCGAAGGTACATTTTTCTAGGTTAAGCTTCATCCAGAACCGTCTTAAGTTTGCGAACGTCTGCCTGATATCGTCAAGGAGCGTCTTGCTTTCCTTGGTCTTGATAACCACATCATCCACATACACTTGTACATTTTGACCAATTTGGTCATGCAAACAATTTTGCATACATCTTTGGTACGTTTCCCCTGCATTACGTAAACCAAAAGGCATGGTGCGGTAGCAATAAGCCCCATACAGGGTGATAAATGCAGTCTTTATTTGATCATCCGGATTTAGAGGTCTCTGGTGGAAACCAGAATATGCATCAATGAATGACAATAGTTCACATCCAGCAATTGAGTCTATGACTTGATCTATCCTTGGCAGTGGAAATTGATCTTTTGGACACGCCTTGTTCAGGTTCGTGTAATCGATATACATACGCCAAACCACCGCCACATTCGGATCATCCTTCTTCTTCTCCACCAGCATCGGATTAGAGAGCCAATCCGGGTAAAGAACTTCCATGATAAATCCTGCAGCCAACAACCGAGCTATCTCATCTCCAATGACTTTCCTCCTATCTTCGGCGAAGCGGCGGAGATGTTGCTTCACCGGCTTTGCTCCGGGTCTCACATTCAAAGAGTGCTCGGCCAACTCCCTCAGAACACCTTGCAAGTCCTATGTGGACCAAGCAAAAATGTCCCGATTCTCACCGAGAAAGTTGACGAGCTCGCTTTCCTATTTGTCATTTAACCCAACACCAATTGTTACGATACGCTCTAGGAACATATCATCAACATGCACCTTCTTTGCTATCTTTTGTGGCCTGGAATGAGACACTCCCATGCGGGTTACTCAGCGTCGGGATATACTGCTGCGCGAACTGAGCCAATGCCGCCACCTCTTGGATTTTTCTTTTCTCTTGCGCGATCACGAGTGACTCGGCTAGGTTAGACCCGGCCGACGCACACTCAATGGAACGTCGGAAATCTCCAGCAATAGTAATCACTCCGTTTCGCCAGGGCAACTTCATCTTCAAGTAACTGATGTGACAACTTGCCATGAACTTGTTCAATGCTAGTCTTCCGAGTAACGCATGATACACACTTTCTAAGTTCACCACTTCAAACTCCGAATTCTCAGTCCAGCAATTATCTCTCGTGCCGAACAATACGTCAACTCGGACCTTGCCTATGGGCTCACAAGAAGTGTCGAGCACAATACCATGGAAAGTTGTCCTTGTAGCCTGGAGCATGTTCTCCGAGATACCCAACTTGCGCATTGTATCCGCATACATGATGGTAATGCTACTGCCATTGTCGATCAGTACCTTGGAGAACCTCACATTGATGTATGGCCCAATGAATGTCGGATCCAGGACCAATGCATACGAACCAGGACTCGTCATAAGCTTGGGATGATCTTTAATGCTCCAGGTGATTTCTTGGTCCGACCAAGGCATATACCTCATCACTGCTGGCATTACCGCATTCACCTCCATATGTCGGCGCTGCAAGCTCTTTCTGTCTGTTTCCTCAGTGGTAAACACGCAGTAACTCTGATGATGCTCTCTGTACTCATTCGTCCCCTCATTTCCGGGGTACCTCTGATCCGGCTGATGCTGGTTTTCTACTTGATGCACTGCATCCCTTCTATCATGGTTATCATACCTCGGCGGAGGGGGTGGCAACATTAGCTATTGCGTGTTCGCTCCAGAGAGCAATTGCTGCCGGGGTAACTCCTGCCGAGGTTGATCATTCCGGGGTTCCTGAGCATTCCCCGAACCACCTTGTTCTATTTTACGCATCCACTCACATTGCCTTGTTGTATGCCCATCTAGGTTATTCGGATTTGGCGTGTGAAATTTACACGGCTGATCCAACACCGACTCATAAGTGTACCTCGGACGGTCCTTCTTTTCTTGCCACTGTTTCTGCTGCTCCGGCGTCCAAGTTTTCTTGCCTTCATTTCTGGGTGTCCATTGTCTCCCTCTAGTTTTCTGACGTTGATTGCCTCCTGATCCGGGCTGATCTTGATTCATAGCTGCAACTTGTTGCGAACTGTACCGGGATGCAAGTGAATGACTTTGATTTCAAAGCTTTATGTGATCTTGATAGTAGTGTTTCTATCATGCCTAGAAGGATTTATGATATGCTTGATTTGCCTCCTCTTGAAGATTGTTATTTGAATGTCCCACTTGATGATAATGCTAAAAATAAACTCATGGGGAGTCTTAATGATGTTCTTATTATGGTTCACAATTCCTATGTCCCTGTTGATTTCTATGATTTGGATGTTGAATACAATGCTTCTTGTCCTATTACTTTGGGAAGACCTTTTCTTAGAACCGTTGGTGCCATCATTGATATGAAAGAAGGCACCATTAAATATCAACTCCCACTCAAGAAAGGTATAGAACACTTCCCTAAAAAGAGAGAAAAGATTTCTTTTGCTTCTCCTATGAAAACAAAATTTGGTCTTAATGCTTCTTCATTTGAGAACACTTGATTCTTTCTTTGCTTCTTATGCCTAACTTAAAGGCGTTAAAGAAAAGTACATGTTGGGAGATAACCCAAAAGTTTTAGATGAGTCTTAGAAGTTATTACCTCTGTAATAACCTCTCCTTATCCTTTTTATTTGTTTTTTGTGCCAAGAGTAACCTCTAATGAGAGAGAAGTAATGATTGGGAAAGTTGCTCCCCCGAAACAGATTTTTGTGCTTCACCATAAAAATTCGTGAGAGATCTCTGTATGTCGGACTGAGCTGTACATTTTTGTGCTTCTGCCCCAGGTTGTTATATGACTTTAGTTAGTTCAACACTTTTTGAGTTGAGCAACAGAAGGTCTTCGAAAAAATTCGTCTTTACCTGCTGGTCTGTTTTGACAGATTTCTGCCATTTTTTGCATTTGCTTATTATTGGTTCCTTCTTGAGTTCTTTTGGGGAATTGAGCTTTCTGAGGGAAGTGCTGCAGTAGCTAGTGTTTTAATGGAAGTTTATTTGGTGTTAGAACTGAACCTTAAGATTTATTTATCTTGAGTGCACTAATGTTGCTAATGAGATTGTGTGAAGTTTTGTATGAAGGAAAATTTTCAGGTGTATGGAAGGAATGGGTAATGAGATGAAGGATGGACTAAAGCTCAAGATTGGGGATGCCACGCATGGCACCCCAAGAAATATCCAAGAAGTATAAGCATCAAAGCTTGGGATGCCCAAGGCATCCCCTTCTTTATCAATAAAAAATCCCAGGTTTCTTCCAAACGCTTCATTTCTATTGTTTCATGCACAGTTGTGTTTTTCTTGGAGCGTCTTCTTTTTCGTTTTCGTTTTTGTTTTTAGTTTGCTTGGTTTGCTTAGTTTTCTGAATAAATTGGTTGTACCCCCTCTTTCATACATTGGTTTGCAAATAGTTTGGTTTGGTTTGGAAAAGAGTAGGAAAGTTCATACTTATGTGGTAAAAAGAGTAGGAAAGTTCACTACCGGTCTGTCATCTCTTCTTTTACCTCTGTAATCATTCCTCCGAGATAATCCGGCTCAATCTCTCTGGTAGTACTCCTCATTTGACTCGTTTGACACGAGCCTGGGTTGCGTTGGATCACCCAAAGCATACGAATCAGCAATCCAGATCATCTCTGCCAATGTGGTTGGCATTTTCCTTTGCAACTTCTGCCACAGCTCGCTTGCATATCTGCATCCCTGCGCAAACCATGCTATGGCATGTGACTCTATCACACCCTCACATGAGTTTCTCATGGTACACCACCGGGTTAAAAACTCTTGGTCCGTCTCGTTTGGTATCTGCTTACACATAGCTAGGGTATGTGGCCTATTTGGCCTCTAATACATACTTGAGAAATTGCTGATAAACATTTCCTCAAAATCGATCCAGCAGTTAATACTTCCGGGCGGCAAATTATTTAGCCATACCCTTGCTGGCCCCTCCAACATCTGGGGTACGTATCTCACAGCCCATCACAAGTTTCCTATAGCAAATTTAACAGCTGTAGCATAGTTTATCAACCAATTCTCCGTCTTAGTACTGCCGTCATACATCTTTGTGCCTCTGGGTAACTGGAAGTTGGGTACCGGTGGCTCCTTCATGATCTGGGGCACAAAACACGTAGGACCCGATGGACCTGGACACTCAATCTGTTCCGACCTATACAGTCGATCCAGTTTTAACCTGGCATCATCAGGCATCAAATCTCTGCTTCCCAATCTTGACCCTATCACATGATAGTCCGGCCTTGGGTATCCCGCGTTCACCATTTCCGAATCTCCATCGTTATACCGGTCTTGCTCTCGTGGAGCACCTCTCTGTTGTATACCTCGGCCGGCACTTTGCTCTTGCCTCGGTATATTCCGCTGTTGCGGTTGTCCTGCCGAGTTACGCTGTCCGGCATTGCCATTTACAGCGTTTCCTTGACCAGCATTGCCTTGGTCGCGGTTACCTCAGCCAGCTTCACCTTGGCTCACACTTCGTCGATCGTCATTTCTCTGTACTTCTTTTCCATTCCCTGCTCGTGTCGGGTCATACGGGACGATCTGTTTGTTCCTTCTGGCCGAGGTTACTACCTCTTCTCTCCTAGGACCACCATGAGGAGACGATGCGGCTCCAGCGGATTTCTCCGGGTTACCCACCGCTGAATGAACGATCTTGGAGGCCCCAGCTCTCTCCGGGTTAGCCCTGAGCAGTTCCTCATTTTGCCTGTTCGCGATCCGAACCAACTCATTAACCCTATCTTGCTGTCTCTAACAGGCTTCACCTGTCAAACCCACTAACTCGGATGCAGCTGCATCCGCTGCACTAAGGTTCTTTGCCGAGGTACTATACCTCGGCAGCCCCACGGACAAACAATTCTCTGACTCCTCAATCCTAGTGTCTCCCTCTTTGTTCATTTCGCTTATGAGGTTCCTCCCCTTCACTTTTGCAGCATCTACTTTATTTGCCTTTGCGTACTCACGCAGCGTCATGTTCAACGACTGCTGAGCCGCGGCTATCTTTTTCGCACCCTCTAGTATTTTTTGCCTAGTTTCCTCTAGCTCGGCATGCGCCTGAGCCAGATCCATCGCTTCCCGCAGCACATTCTCAGGCCTCTCTAGTGGAGGACCTCTACCTTTCCTCGATGCCTTAGGCGTTACCTCCGGATCTGGTGCCGGATCCTTGCTTGCGCCTGCACCAGGCGCAGTCTTCATCACCTCAGCACGGTCTAGGGAGCGAGTGATACGCGCCCCATGAACCACGCTAAGCGGTGGCTGCCCTGCCTCGACGACGTGCCGCGCGGATGAACGCACGACACATCTACAACAACGTAGACCTTGTGCGCGCCGAGCTTGACGAAGAAGCCGTTGCACGGAAGTGGGCGCGTACCGAAGCAGCCAGCGTTGTCACTGACAAATTCCAGTGCTCCAAAGCGCTGAACGAGCCCGCAGACGATGCGTTTGCTGGTGCCGATGAGGTTTCCCGTCCGGATCTTGACCCCTGCTAGCGCCGCTAGCCCCACGGTGGGCACCAACTGTCGTGGTGGTGTCACGGCAGATGCCATGGATAGGCTAAAGGTGGGGACTAAATGCACTAGGGGAATCCAGGGAGGGATAGTGAGGTGATTCCACACACAGAAGTTTATATTTTATTCACTTCCAAGGTTTACAAGTGCTCCTAGAGCTGTATTGGGGAGAGGAGGAAGAAGGGACTCTCTTACTCTCACCACTGGCTAACCTGTACAAGACCAACCAGAGATCAACCCGTAGAACCTAACCTTTTCTACAGAGGCCCTAGCCCTCCTTATATAGGGGTGGCTAGGTCTCCACTTAGGGCATATGTGCAGGCATATTCCAGGTAATATGCCTCCTCCCAAAATAGTAAGCCGGTCGCTTTTCCCCGCATCACCCATGCAGAGGCTACGTGAGCCTCTGCGGCGCCTGCGTCAGCCGACATTGGCGTCGTCACCTCTCTCGGCCACGCCTCGCTGGTCCTGCCTCTATCCGCTTCGCTCATGCCATGCGTACCAGGGCTACTTTTGACCAGCGAGATTCCTTCCTTCTCCTAGAAGCTTGACAGGACCCGGATCGTAGTTGATCCGGCCACACCTGTTCCTGCATGAAAGTTAGATACATCTTTCCGACTTACGGCTTAAGTCGGTTGAGACCAAGTTAGGTGGACGTCCCCTGGTCCGGGTTACTCCGTGATTCGGCCTGCCTTGAGGTGACCCGGCTAGCATCCGCTTTGGCCTTGCCGAACCTCGGCTAACTCGGCCTTTATACCCCGGCATGACCCTACCCGAGGGTATCCCCCCAACATTATATCTACAGGCTATAAACATTTTTTTGAATGTACCATCTCATACCTAGGTTTGGGAGCATTAAGGGGACAGCCTGCTGCTCTATGGCCTATAAGATGGCACGTCTTGCATCTTTTTTTGCCCTTCTTGGTAGCACAGAAAGCCGAACCCTTCTTCTCGAGAAAATACTTAAACCTATTCACCTGAGGTCTTCCTCTGCCCCTTTTTGTAACTAGCTAGCAAAGCTCCAAACTCAGTTGGACTTGAGGCCACTGAGATGGGTCTGTATATGGCTCGATGGATCCAGCGTACGCAGCTCTAAACTTTTCCATTGAGTAGTAGTCTGACAAATACTGATCCAAATGTGGTAGAGTTCTTTTCTTCACCAAGAAGGCGAAGGCGTGGTCGCAAGGTTTCCCGGTATGATGCCACTCTAAGCAGGTGCATTCTCGCAGATGGATGTTCACAACACCCCGTTTGCCACTCTTGGACATATCGACCACCTCACAGTTGCTGCTGGTTGATGGGAGAACCCTAAGATGAGCAAATCCTCGGCTTCTCTTGTGTAGTTGCTGTTCAACTAGCAGTAGCATATGTCCTCTAAGTGTCCTACCGATCTATCTCCTTATATTTAACATCTTCATGATCATACCATGTATGATGTCCATCAAGATATGAACATGACGCACTTTTATGTCCTTCACCTAGTTATTCAGGCATTCTGCAAGGTTGTTGTTTATGTAATCAACTTTGATGTCAGGGTTGAATTGACTCCTCTTCCATAGCTGCAAATGATGGACGACTAAGTACTCCGGAAGTTCAGGGGCCACCCACTCTGTATCAGCCATTGAGGATTTTAGTTTGCTGCCTGTCGGACACATGTGTAGAGAGCCCATTTTGTTCACCTGTAACACAGATTCATTTAAAAGATAAGCGGAGTCGACTCGTTGCCAGAAAGATCTTGCACATCAATTGTAGTTATAAAGTTAAAAGAGAGAAAGTTCTAATGGTTTGCTGCATTCACTGCCCTAGTACCCTAATTTCTTTCGACGCAGATAAGGCTCTTGATGTGATCCACCATGGACAATGTACCTCGACCCATCCATTCATCCATGTTAACCTACAAACGGTCTCATACCTCTAGGCAGTGTTCTCCAGTCGATGAATGTTGAACTCCCCCTTGATACAAAAATGTCGTAACGACATCCTGAACTCATGCATGCTCCTGAACTCGGTGCCGACCAAAATTATAGGATACTTGTGGACATGTTTCATTTCTTCTAATTCAACACCCAAATCATCGACTCGAATGCCAGCCTCATCGTTAAGTTCCTCATCATCATCACCAGATTCTTGATCCTCTATAGTGCACTCTTCTTCATCTGATTCAGAATCTTGGCCATCGTCTCTAATTCCTAGTACTGCACACATCATATTGACTCCCATGGGTGGGGATGCACCATTATCTCCACCCGGATAGACCGGAACATTGCCCCAATCTACCTCACCGGCAAATCTGTTTTCTCCCAGACACTCGGTTGGTTCTGCTGCAACCACATGGGTGGGTCTTACGTTTGCACGTATCCCATGTTCTTTACTAGAAAAATAGTAGTCAGAATCTATTTCATCTTGACTGTACAGAACCCTCTTGCTCTTCTTGTGTACATCCTCCTTTCTGATGTAATCTTTCCTGATGGTATTAGTAGGGCTTGACATCTGCGTTCTGTTCCCCATCGAACTAGGCTTTTTGCTGCCGCTCTTGGGTGTGATCTTCTTCCTACTTCCCCTCACGGGTGTTGGCTCCAGGGTGCTGGCATGATTGCCTGACCTCTGTGGTGTGTTCTTCTTCGAATTAGCCCTTTTGCTGCTACTATTGGGTGTGTTCTCCTTTGTGCTGGCATTATTGCCTGACCTCAGTGGCGTGTTCCGTTCCAAATTAGCATTTTTTCTGCTACCACTTGGTGTGGTAGCCTCCGTGCTAGCCATCTTCGCCTTTTTCTACCACTCCTGGGACTGTTCACCACCGTGCTATCCCTCTTAGTGTTTTTGTTGTTACCGTTTGGTGTGGCATTTTGACTGGATCTCATGGGTGTACTCTGTGGCGTGGTGCCTTTTTTTGTGCGACTCTTGGGCATCCTCGTCTCTAGCATGGTATCCTTGGTGATGTTCTTCTTCAGGGTGCCCTTTCTGGGGATGCTCTTCCTGCTCCTCTTTATGACGCTCCTTTGTAAGACTCTCCACTGTTCGAAGCTACCCTCAGTCGCACAATCCCCAGTGATGCCATGGATCTAGTCACGCATGTCTTCTACAAGTCCACCATCTCTTGTTGAAATCCAATTCCTCTCCAACCATTTGCACTATCAAGTGGATGTACACTTCACCTCTGTAATGTTTTCTTATAAACGGTACGACTAAATCGCTGGTATCTTTCACTTCTATAGCATTTTTACTCCTATTATCAAAATATACCAAACGGGCTACCTGGGAGGACCCCCACAGCACCTTCACACGTAACGATGCCATCAGGTCAGATAACTGTACCACTTTAGGATCGTATCTGCCAAGGATTACATCAAACTCCTCATAGAATTTTTTTGTGCCATCATCTAATTTTGCAGTATACTCCTCGACACTGATACGAACGATTACTTTGTCATCATTAGGTTCTACGGGATAGAAAACTCCGAGGTTCGAGAGGTGGAGCGGCACCATCAGACCCAGCCACAATGCCACCATCGCCATCACCAACGTCATCATTAGCTGGAGCAACCTCGGTGGAAATACCAGGACCAAGAGCAAGGCGAGAGCCCTTAGCAGCGGGAACTACAATACCTGGTGGAAAGGCAGGGCCACGGCTAACGGCAGCCACAATAGGAGCAGCTGCTGCCACGCCATATCGACGATCAGGAGCAGTTCCCACAAAATCAGTGTTTCGAGTGCTAGCAGGGTCCATACCAAGAGCTAGTTCTAGACCTGCAGCTCGCTGAACCTGAGCATGGGTTCGAGGAGGAGTAGTGCGGCAGCCTCCGGAAGCCTTAGTTTGCTCAACAGCGGCAGGGATTGGGTCAACAACAGCTAGATCAACAACAATTCGGGGACGACCAGTACCAGCAGATTCTAGAGCAGGGGTTCACACAACTTGAGCATGGTTTCGAGGAGGAGGAGCAGACAAGACAGCGGTCTTGGCAACAACCGATGCAGTCGCCCGGGAACTTTGGTACCGCAAACGAACAAATCCGATGCGGTGGCTGCCACCTCCGTCCCACACCACCTGCTCCGTCGAGAGCGACGTCGATGGGGCGACCACTGCTCCCGCATACCTCGTCGCAGACCCCCGCTGAAAGAACATTTCATGTTTTCCTATGTTTTGCGTGTTAGATAACAATACTGTGGAGATCATTCATGTGCGCTAAGTGTGTAGGAAGCTTTGAGGGGGGCCGGATAATCCGCCCCACCAAGGGCCGGATAATCCGGCCTACCTCATCGCTCAAAGGAAGCCAAGGCGCGTCGCTCGGTATCCGGTCGGATTTTCTCCCGGAAAATCTGAACTGGGGCGGTTTTTCCTCCCCAGGCCGGATAATCCGACTGTCGCATGGGCTGGATAATCCGGCCCCCAGTTTTCGAGCAAAAGGAGCCAAGGTGCGTCGCTCCGTATCCGGTCGGATTTTCTCCCGGAAAATCCGAACTGGGGCGGTTTGCCTCCCCAGGCCGGATAATCCGGACCTCGCATAGGACCGGATAATCCGGCCCCCAGAAGTTGATCAAGGGAAATCTCGGCGCGACGCTCTGATAGGGGGCGGATTATCTTCCGGATATTCCGAGTCTGGGGTGGTGTTTTCCCCAGACTGGATAATCCGGGCCGCACTTGGGCCGGATAATCCGGCCCCCAAAGTGTGCTGGTTTCTGAAGGGGGTATAAATATCCCTTCATCCCCAACGTTTAGAACTCTTGATTCATTCGAAATTGTCCAGACATTGTGCAAGAGCTCTCATTCTCGATCTCCCACTTCAACCACCCGAAGGTCTTGATCTTTGCGGGAATTGAAGGAGGAGAAGTTCATCACCATCATCAAGAATCAAGCGCTTCAACTCCTATCCATTGACTTGGAGAAATCCCTAATCTAGTATTCTTTTCAATACCTAGATCTTCTTTATTGTATTTGATAACTTTGTTCTTGTGGCAGCTTGTTGTCATTTCGGGAGCCTCCGAGTTGTTGTGGAGTTGTTGCCCTGCTAGTTGTGTAAAGGCGCCGGTGCCCGCCTCGAAAGGTACCTATAGTGGAAAGGTGGATCATGCTTGTGGTGGCGAGATCCATCGGAGAACAGGGTGAGTCCTATTATGGCGTGGTGGTCTTAGTACCGCCTACCACTCCAACGCAGACGTACTTCCCTTAACAAGGAAGGAACTACGGTCAAACAAATCCAGTGTCTCCGCGTGCTTCACTTCGCTTTACCCGTTCCTCTTCCACTCGCTCTTCACTCGCTAGTAGATTGGTTTGCATATAGGGAAAATTCCACCTAATAGTTTATCTAGAGAATTTATCCTTTGTGCTAAGCCTAAAATTGAAAAAGTATTAAAAATTGGTGTAGCACCTATTCACCCCCCCACCCCTCTAGGTTCCCATACGATCCATTTCAATTGGTATCAGAGCCCTGGCTCTTAATTCGGGCTTAACCGCCTAAGAGTAGTATGGGTACCAAGGATGATGGAAATAAGGTTGTGGATAAGGTCACAATGGATGATCTCAAGTCGTTGCAAACAACCTTGTTGAAATCCTTTGAGGCCAAGATGGAGGAGATGAATAAAATGATTGCTCGCCTTACATCATCCATTGCCCCATATCCTTCCTCCTCTGAGGCTTCTAAACCATCATCTAAGGAAAAGGGTAACACCGGATCCTAGGATGATGATGTGGAAGGTGAAAAACTTAGTGGTTCCACCTCCAAGAAGGGAAGTGGTAAGGAGGAATATAGTGAGGTTCGCCACGTATATTCCCCCGACCCACCTATCCCTCATCCTAATATAAACAATAGGGTGATCCACCCAAGCTCACTGTATCCTCCTTCAATCAATGGCAATTCCTAATGAAATCTCATGTTTGCAGTTCCTCTATTGAATTGTGGAGGATTATTGAAGAGGGTCTTCATATTGGAGATCAAACAAACCTAATGAGAAGAGAACTTGTGCACAACCCATTGAATGCCACCGCTCTCCACATGATACAGCTGGGTGTGGGTCCCAAGGACATGCCACACATTGAACATCTCAACACAGCTAAAGAAGCCTGGGATGCTCTTACGGATCTCTTCGTTGGAAATGAAAGCATGCGAAGGAACAGGTATGATGCCCTTAGTAATGAAGCTGAGGGATTCTACATGTTGGATGGTGAAAACCATGAGGACATGTATAGAAGACTCAAGGGCATTGCAACAACATTTCGAAAGCATGGGGCCACTCACATTGATGATGCATGCATAAAAAGGAAATATGTGAGTGCCTTAATGCCTTTCGAGCCAACGGACTTGAAGATCCTGCAAGGTAGACATAACTATCATCAAATGACATCCAACGAAGTCATGAAAGAAATGGCATCATTCAAAGTGGCAGCAAAGAATGCTGAAGATGCCCGTGCTCGGGCCATTGGAATGCAAAACGTTGTCAATGTGGCTCTCAAAGCCAATGTTGTTGAGCAAGAGGAAGATGAAGGAGCTTTTGAGGGGGCATCCATGGACTTTCCTGATGAAGTCAAACGTGCTCATGGTGAGTACATGGCGTTTTATGCAAGGAAGTTTTGGAAGGACCCTGCCAAAGCCAAGTCTGAACTTGAGCGCAAGAACGGGTCAAATGGAAGAAGAGAAAGTGGCCCAAGATTGAGAACTTGCTTCAACTTTGGAGATAGAATGCACTTTGTAGCCGAGTGTCCTTATCAAAATAGAGAAGACAATGGTGGCAGGCTCATTCTTAAAGAGAAATCTAGAGAACTTAAGAAGAAGCCATTTATTAAGAAGAATGGCCCTTTCAAGAAGCAACCCAAGATTGTATTGGTAGCACAAGAGGAATACTCCTCCGCAAGTGAAGATGAAGAGGATGATGATAGTTCCCGCGAGGTGGCTGCTATAGCCACCACATCGACTCCTTCATCTCTCTTCGACTCACCAAACGAGAACGTCATCAACAACAACGCCACTTGCCTAATGGCAAGAGTGTCCGAGGTATCAACTTCTAGCTCTTCATTTCCTAAGACTAACATAATTTTGGATATGGATGATCATGACAGTCTTAAAATGAAAGAAGAATTTATTGCTTTGAATACTTTTTTCACTAACCTACAAGGTGAGCACAAACTCCATTTTGATGCTCTTATGAGTCAACTGGCTCAAGCCGAAAATCTTCTTGAAGAAAAGGGCAGAATTGAAAGAGAAGATGCGTTGGAGATAGCTTCTTTGAAGAATGCCTTGGAAGAGGAAGAGGAAGCTCGAGTAACTTTGGAAGAGAGACTCGAATCCATTGAGGAATCACAGGAAGAAGCTGTAGCTCATGTCATCAAAGAACGTGACCATGCTCTTGCCAAGGTAAAGAAACTAAAGAAAGAAAAGATTGACTTTGGGGCTGTTCATGCTCGACTTTTGGAGAAGTTTGATAATCTCGAAAGTGCTCACAAGGCATTGAAGAGTGATCATTCTACTTTAAATGAGTCTCATGACCAGCTCCAAACTCAATTGAAACGGTATGATGTGCCAAGTACCTCCACTTCATCCTCTAGAAAAGAAGACCTTGCAAGAAGTTCTCAACACAAAGGTAAAGGAGTTATTGTTGAGATACTCAGCAGGCAAAGGACAAAAAATAGTAAAGAAGGTCTTGATTACATACCCAAGACAAAGAGCAAGAAAAACAAGAAGAAGAAGAAGAAGAAGAAGAAGAAGAAGAAGAAGAAGAAGAGGAAGACTGCTCAACCAAAGACTAGCAACATTACCAATGACAAGACTAATTATGATGGTTTTGCTGGGGCCAACGATCCTAACTTTGAACTATATTGCGATTATTATGGTGATGTTTATGCTAGTTATGTAGGCCCATATGATTGTTACATTCCTTGGTCTATTTGGGTTCCCAAGACCCTTGTTACTAACATGAGAGGACCCATTGAAAAATGGGTACCTTAAACCAAGAAGTAATTTTCTTGCAGGGCTATGCTTCCGGTGGTTCTACATGGGTACTCGATAGCGGCGGCACTAGTCATATGACCGGAAGCAAGGAGATCATCACGGAGATGCGGCCAAACCTTGATCACATAACCGTCTCCTATGGTGACAAGTCAAAATCTGAGGTATTGGGTCTCGGCAAAGTTGGGGTGGCTCACGATATTTCTCTCGTGGACGTCATGCTTGTTGAGACCCTCGATTACAACTTACTTTTAGTTTGTGACCTTGGTAAGATGGGCTTTGTAGTTTTTATTGATGCTGATTTGGTGGTACTCTTCTGGAGCAAGTCTCTAAAAGTCGCTTTCGTGGGATATGTCGAAAATGACCTGTACGTGGTGGACTTTTTGGGGAAAACCACTACAGGCCCAATGTGTCTTTTCGGAAAGGCTGACGCGGGTTGGCTATGGCATCGCTGACTAGCCCACGTCAATATGAGAACTTTGCAAAGTCTCCACAAGGGTGGCCACATTCTTGGACTAAAAGAAAGTGCCTCCTTTGCCAAAGATCGTGTTTGCAGGGCGTGCGTTGAAGGAAAAATGCATGACTCACCTCATCGAAGGAAAACTATTATCTCATTAAAAAGGATTTTGTAGCTCCTTCATGTGGACCTTTTCGGACCTCCATCTCATGCAAGCCTCGGTGGGAAGAAGTATTGCCTAGTGATTGTTGATGATTACTCAAGATACACTTGGGTTTATTTCTTCAAGTTGAAGAGTGAAACTCAACAAACAGTCATCGACTTCGCCAACGAGGTTCAACGTCAACACAACTTCCCCATTCTAGCCATAAGAAGTGATAACGGCTCTGAGTTCAAGAACTACACCTTAAATGAGTTCCTAAGTGAGGAGGGGATAAGACATCCATATTCCGCTGCGTACACCCCTCAACAAAATGGTGTAGCCGAGAGGAAGAATCGAACTCTAATGGATATGGCAAGATCAATGTTAGCCAAATTTAAATCTCCATATAACTTCTGGGCTGAAGCAATCTCTACTGCTTGTCATTCATCTAACCGATTATACCTCCGCAAGATCTTAGACAAGACTCCATATGAAATACTTACCGGTAACAAGCCAAACATCTCATACTTTCGGGTATTTGGGTGTAAGTGTTTCTTTCTTATCAAAGGAGTTCGTTTATCTAAGTTTGAATCTAAGGCTTTAGAAGGTATTTTTGGTGGTTATTGTCGAATCCCACACTTACAGAGTCTATAATAAGCTCTCCGGAACTGTTGTAGAATCTTGTAGTGTGGTGTTCGAGGAAAATGACGGTTCCCGTGCGGAGCAAGTTGGTGTTTGTGATGTAGATGTTGAAAGACCCCAAGATGCCATAAGAAGAATGGGCGTGGGATTTTTCCGCCCCATTGAGGAACCCCTTGTGGCGGATCGGGAAGGACAATGCTCTTCCCACGAAGAGCCCTCATCTACACATGCCCAACAAGTTCCCACCACGGGAGCAAATTCTGGACCATCTCCATCAACAGCTGAAGGTCAAGCTGTTCCACAAAACTCCAGGCCGGATTATCCGGTGGACGCCGGATTATCTGGCCACCCGCTCCAGCTGACCATATTGCTCCTGGTGGTGAAGATATCAATGCAAGCTCCAGGCCAGATTTTCCGGCAAGCCCCGCATTATCCGGCCCCTCATCAGTTCAAGCAAGCCCTAGGCTTCCTGATGATGCTTCTACAAATACTCCCAGGCTGGATTATCTGGCCTCTCCATTGGCCGGATTATTCGGCCCTGACTCTATAGTTCAGTAGCCTCCGGTTACGGCTACTGACTCACCTCAAGGGCACGCGTCACCACCACCTGCTGCTGATATTCTAGTTCCTGATCAAGGTCGAGTGAATTCTTCCAACGAAGATTCGAGTGATGAATCTACCCCTCCAAGAGACAACAAACTTATCGAACTTCGTCGCAAGGCTCGAGCTGATCGAAACGTTGAGTTGAGGGGTCACACTCTCGACAAAGTTGTTGGTGATCTTTGACGAAGGGTTTCTACAAGAAGAGAATTGGCCAGTTTTGGTGAGCATCAAGCTCATATCTCTATGGTGCAACCTAAGAAGGTCTTTGAAGCTCTTGAAGACCTAGACTGGGTTGTTGCTATGCATGAAGAATTGAATAATTTCGAGTGCAACAAAGTCTAGAAACTCGTGGAGAAACCCAAAGAGTGCCGCAATGTTATCGGCACCAAGTGGATATTTAAAAACAAGCAAGACAAGAATGGTATTGTTGTGAGGAACAAGGCTAGACTTGTGGCACAAGGTTACACCCAAGTTGAGGGCATTGACTTTGGCGAGACCTATGCTCTAGTGGCTCGCCTTGAGTCCATCCGTATCCTTCTTGCTTATGCTGCTCATAACAATTTTAAGTTGCAACAAATGGACGTCAAGAGTGCCTTCCTTAACGGTCCTCTACATAAGTTGGTATACGTAAAGCAACCCCCTAGGTTTGAGGATCCTAACTTTCCGAACCATGTCTACGAACTCGATAAGGCACTCTATGGCCTTAAAAAAGCCCCACGTGCATGGTATGAGCACATTAAAGAGCTTTTGTTAGATCGTGGCTTCGAAGTTGGGCAAATCGATCCCAATCTTTTTACTAAGAAGGTTAAGTGGGAGCTCTTCGTATGCCAACTATATGTAGATGATATCATCTTTGGTTCTACTAATAAAGCTTTTAATGATGAATTTTCAAAGCTTATGACTCAAAGGTTTGAGATGTCCATGATGGGGGGATTACGGCTCTTTCTTGGATTCGAGATCAAGCAACTTATAGAAAGAACCTTTATTAATCAAGCAAAGTACATCCAAGACATGCTCAAGAGATTCAAGATGATGGTTCTAAATGGTGTCACCACTCCAATGTAAACAAAATGTCATGTTGAACTTAACCCACATGGAAAAGATGTGGACCAAAAGGTATACCGGTCCATGATCGGTTCTCTTCTTTACCTCTGCGCATCTAGACCCGATATTGTGTTGAGTGTGGGAGTGTGTGCAAGGTATCAAGCGGCTCCTAAATAAAGCCACTTAGTGGCGGTCAAGAGGATCTTTCGATATTTGGTTCATTCCCCTAACTTTGGTCTCTGGTATCCTAAAGGCTCCAATTTCTCTTTATGTGGTTATACTGACTCAGATTGGGCTGGTGATAAGGATGATCGTAAATCCACTTCTGGAGCTTGTCAATTCTTGGGAAGATCTCTTGTATGTTGGTCTTCTAAAAAGCAGAATTGTATATCTCTCTCTACCGCCGAAGCTGAATATGTTGCTGCTGCTAGCGCTTGCACTCAATTGTTGTGGATGAGGCAAACTTTAAAGGAATACAGTGTCAATTGTGACAAAGTGCCTCTTTTATGTGATAATGAAAGTGCAATCAAAATTGCATACAATCCTGTTCAGCACACAAGGACGAAGCATATTGAGATTCGGAATCATTTTATTCGAGACCATGTTGCTCGCGGCGATATTGATCTATCCTTTGTGAGCATGAAGAACCAACTTGCGGATATTTTTACAAATCCACTTGATGAAGCAAGATTCTGCTACTTGAGGAATGAGCTAAATATCATTGATTCTAGGAGCTTGTCTTGATTACCCATGCACTCACTCATACATCTTAATCCTTCTTGGGTCTAGGTGTGGGCATGGATATAGGGGGAGTGTGGTCCTAACACATTGGGCTAACCCTCCCCCCATAATGCCAAAAGCAAGATAAATAATTTCTCTTAATATAATTTTGTGATATGTGAGCTTATTGATGAGTATTGGTCGTGAACCCAAGATATATCTTCGAGGTGTCACACCATACACTCCAACAAGGTGGCCTCGGCCACCACCCTCTCCCTTGAGGAGAATTGACTCTTTTTGGCTGTTCTTTGCTATCTCATGTTCTTATGGGAATCACACTCAATCTTGGCTTTTATTTGATTTGGACTTTGCAATTTTGAGTGTCTAGTACCATCTCAGTTTGGCTCTCTTAATCCTAAGCCTTCCCCTACCCCTAAGCCATCTATTCTAGCACATAAGTCCCTTGTACACCTAGTGGGGTGTTGTTTGTCTTTCATAATGAGCAGGACTTCTCCCCCAACCCTCTCCTCATCCTCAGCCGCCGCCTGCCGTCCCCCACCTCCCCAGAGCCTCTCCGGCCACCGGATTTTCCGTGCCTCCCCGGATCTTCTTCTCCATGCCTCCGAGTTCCTTCTCCTCCGTGTTCTTCCTCCAATGAGTGAGGGTAACTCCCACTCTCCCCATCTTTGGCTAGATGTGTAACTTGTTGGGTGGAACGTTGTCTGGAAGGATGTGTTTTCGCATAGAAATCATAGTCTTACAGTTTCTAGGCCTGCTCTACTTTGTTGCATTCAACCTAGGTGAAATTGAAAATTTCTACCAGGGCCGGATTATCTGCCCTGGCCAGGCCAGATAATCCGGCCTGACAGATTCGATTCTGGTTCAGTTTCACTATGGAGTATGCATTGAGTAGTTTTGTCCTATGAACTTTTTGACTACTTTTTCCATGCTCTCTCCTGGACTTGTGTGTATACTTATCCCCTTGCTATCACCCTTATTCTCCACACAGGTGGTTCCGGTGTTCCTCGGACCTACAGGCGCCTCCCTCGCGCCAAATACTTTCGGGACGACGGACAGAGTAACTTAGTCGACGAAGTTGAGTTGAGGAGAAGAAAGAACGAAGAGAAGCGCATGGCTGAACAGGCAAAGAAGACTAGGAAGGGGTGTCCAAGAGGAAGGGCAAGGAGCCCAATATCAACTATAGGACTTTGGATGCGGTCTCCTATTCCGCCATCCGTCACCATGACTTGTTTGCTGAGCTGCCTCATGATGATGAGCTGGGGGATACTCGTTTTTGGTGTGCAGAACAGAAGGGGATCTATGAAGATATATATGCCAGGCTGAACATTAGGCCTATGCACCCACTGGTACTTGCTGATGCTTTGGAGAAGGCTCATCTTGTGGATGCGATGTATGTGGCTGAGAGGATGGGGCTGTACCATCTCATGTCTCTCTAGTGCTCCTTTGACTCTGAGGTGGTGAAGCAGTTCTTCTCCACTTTGGTTATTTGTGGGGATGAGCGTCGCACTACGAAGTGGATGACTCATGACAGGCCTATGACTGTTGATTTTCACGTGTTTGCTGAGGTGCTTGGATACTCTTTCCGTAGCAGGGATAGAGGCAGTGGCCACTGGATCATCACCCAGCTGAAGCCCAACAAAGATGCAGCTCACTCTCCTTGCACTGTGGACAATGGCATTGTAGGCACTATGGCTAGCCTTGCTCCCATCTGTGGTACCTTAGTGGGTCTCTTCCGTGACTCCATTACACCGAGTGGGGGCAACAATGACAGCATTCGTGGTCACCTTGTTCAGCTACTTCAATTTTCTCATGAGGTTGCCTCTCGCGAGGACGAGTCAGTGCAGTACAGGCTGGATGTCATGGACTTCATTTACCATGAGCTGTGTGATGCTATGTTCAATCGTCTATCCATTCCCTATGCACTCTACATTATGATGCTCATTCGGCACATGCTTCCTGTTGAGGAGTTCCACATTGACTCGGTGCACAAGGCCAAGAAGATCTACAATAAGGTTTGGAAGACCTCTCACCCCTCCTCGGCTCCTAAGGGCCTCATGAGGGATGCTCGCAGGCCCCCTGTGCCTCCCGTTGCCCGTGAGATCAAGCAGCTGAACTGGTTCCAGCGTAACATTCTCTGCATGGGCGTGGACACGCGCAAGGGTCAGTACGAGGCATACAAGCAGCGCCATGAGTTGTCTCACTCCCAGCAGCTCATTCTCCACCATGTGTCCGGTGCCTCGGGTGATCCTCCGGCTCCTACTTTCCACTCCGTATGCTCGGTGGAACTCTTCCTCTGGGTTGAACTATGGTGAGCTGGAGCGTCACTTGTTCCCCTCTGCGCCTGCTGCTGATGATGAGGATGAGGAAGGTGACTCTGAGGAGCTTGAAGATGAGGACGATAATGAAGATGAGGAAGAGGACGAGGACTACGAGTGATCCCGTGGGGCGCTAGCATCGCTATTCTCCCTTTTTGGTGTCTCGATGCCAAAGGGGGAGAAGTAGTTCTATTAGGTTGTCCGTGGATTTGCATGGGTCGGGCATACGCACTTGCATTTATCTATTTGTTGTTTTCTTGCTTATGCCCATTTAGCGTTGAACTTTAAATTTGTGATTTTTGGTTGGTTGAGACTCTATATGGTTGTCTGGATTATTATGTCTATGGATTTCATCTCATGGATTATGCTTATGGAGCTATCTATTCATATCCTATTGCTAGAGGTTTTGTCATGGAAGGCGATTATATTGGTTATCCGATAATGATTGTGGCTTATGTCAAGGATGCCTTCTCTCTACCTCGGTGGTATGTTTTTGTTGCTCATATGTCTATGGAATAGATTCACCTATTTCTGTGCATTTGTATTCCAATGCAAAATTCTATTATGCACACATTGAGGGGGTCTCTTTCATAGTTATTACTGTTTGTCTTGTGACTTTCTCCTGCAAATCATGGTATTGTCATCTAACACCAAAAAGGGGGAGATTGAAAGAACATTTCATGTTTTCATATGTTTTGCGTGTTAGATAACAATATTGTGGAGATCATTCATCTGCGCTAAGTGTGCAGGAAGCTTTGAGGGGGGCGGATAATCTGCCCCACCAAAGGCCAGATAATCCGGCCTACCTCATCGCTCAAAGGAAGCCAAGGCACGTCGCTCGGTATCCGGTCGGATTTTCTCCTGGAAAATCCGAACTGGGTCGGTTTTTCCTCCCAGGCCGGATAATCCGGCTGTCGCATGGGCCGGATAATCTGGCCCCCATTTTTGAGCAAAAGGAGCCAAGGTGCGTCGCTCCGTATCCGGTCGGATTTTCTCCCGAAAAATCTGAATTGGGGCGGTTTTTCCTCCCGAGGCCGGATAATCCGGCCCTCGCATAGGACCGGATAATCGGGCCCCCAGAAGTTGGTCATGGGCAAGCTCGGCGCGACGCTCTGATAGGGGGCGGATTATCTGCCGGATATTCCGAGTCTAGGGTGGTGTTTTCCCCAGACCGGATAATCCGGTGCCCAAAGTATCCAACGGCTGGTTTCTGAAGGGGGTATAAATACCCCTTCTTCCCCAACGTTCAGAACTCTTGATTCATTCGAAATTGTCCAGACATTGTGCAAGAGCTCTCATTCTCGATCTCCCACTTCAACCACCCGATGGTCTTGATCTTTGGGGGAATTGAAGGAGGAGAAGTTCATCACCATCATCAAGAATCAAGCGCTTCAACTCCTCTCGATTCACTTGGAGAAATCCCTAATCTAGTATTCTTGCCAATACCTAGATCTTGTTTATTGTATTTGATAACTTTGTTTTTGTGGCATCTTGTTGTCATTTCGGGAGCCTCCAAGTTGTTGTGGAGTTGTTGCCCTGCTAGTTGTGTAAAGGCCCCGGTGCCCGCCTCGAAGGGTACCTATAGTGGAAAGGTGGATCAGGCCTGTGGTGGCGAGATCCATTGGAGAACAGGGTGAGGCCTATTGTGGCGTGGTGGTCTTAGTACCGCCCACCACTTCAACACAGACGTACTTCCCTTAACAAGGAAGGAACTGTCAAACAAATCCAGTGTCTCCGCGTGCTTCACTTCGGTTTACTCGTTCCTCTTCCACTCACTCTTTACTCGCTAGTAGATAGCTTTCCATATAGGGAAAATTCCACCTAATAGTTTATCTAGAGAATTTATCCTTTGTGCTAAGCCTAAAATTGAAAAAGTATTAAAAATTGGTGTAGCACCTATTCACCCCCCCACTCTAGGTGCCCATACGATCCATTTCACTCGCTTCGCCTCCCGAACCCGGTAGGGGTGAGTTGAGCTGCCGCAACCCTAGAAAGGCTCACATTAGGGGGAAGGTCCATTTGTGTCGATCGGTTGCCAATGTATTCGACAATTGGTTAAATGGGATTTGGGATAAACATGGGAGTTTATTTAGGATGGGAGAGCTTGCCATTATTTGGTCGCTTTGGCTATGTAGAAATGACAAGATTTTTAATAACATAGTTTCTTCTTCCTTGCAGGTGGTTTATCGCGCAACGGCTATCCTACGATCATGGATTCTGCTCCAACGTATGGAGTTCTGAGACTTGTTTGTGGAGGGGTGTACGCGATTGGAGGATGTGGCGAGGGATATTTTCTCCCGACATGGATGGCAGCGTGATTTGCGGATTGAGCTACCTTAGCCGCCAGTTGTTTTATTTTGTTATTTGGATTGTAATTTTCGTACTTTAGGTTGATTCTCGTGTCTTGGTTGATCGGCTGTGTGCATCCTAGTTATGCAGAGGCCGGGTGTAAACATTGCCTTTGAGTAATAAAGCGCGCTCATTTCAAAAAAAAAAGAGAAGCGTGATTCAAAGAGAAATACTCCAGGATTCGTTGCTTTGGCTTATATCGTACTCATAGGCCGCACCGCACTTGGGCAACTAAAAGTGCGACACACTCGGTTGCTTCCCAGCGATGTAATGCAGCAACGGAGGAGTAAAGCTTCAAACAGAATCCTGACGTCTCCGTGCCTATCTCCGTCCCTCCCTCGGATGTTTTCCTCCTTGGCTAGCTTCGCTTCCACTCGTGGAACTACTTTTGCACTAATTGCTGCCTACTTGGCATAGTACAATTTCTAGATTCTGGCCCCGTAGTGAGAGAGTGTGTTGTATATATATAGGCTGCACTTCAGTCAGGCACGCGTTTTTCTTTGATTTGAGCTGTGAGTTTGATGAGCATAATGGCCGTGCAGAGAGCGGATGCAGGCGGCCGGCTCCATCGTGCACTAGCAGTCCTCTGTGCCTTGTGTTGGACATCCTCCGTCAAGTTCGCCGCGGGTCAGACCGGGCAGCTGAGCATCGATGCCTCACCGCAGACTGCAAGGAAGATTCCCGACAAGATGTTCGGCATCTTTTTTAAGGTGAGACTACGAGTCTAATCTGAATTTTCTTGTTAAATTACGACCGCTGAAAATTATGCAACAAGCTATGAAGGTGAACTATATTATCGCTCTTTGTTTTAGTCAGGCCATTTTTTTTGAACGCGTCAGGCCATTTCGCTTGGTTGCTATTTACGCTATGCAGCTATACTGGTTAACTGAATCTGATAGGATTATAGTATGCAGCTATTTCTCAAATTCTCAATTCGTCTCAGTTTAACAATTGGAACCTTAGAAAAAATTAAATACTGCAAAGAGTACGACCTCAACAACAATCACTAATTGGAGTCATTTTTGGTTCTACTTTTAGGAGATCAACCATGCTGGTGCTGGTGGGTTGTGGGCAGAGCTTGTAAGCAACAGAGGTAAGGAAAAACATACATGCTATTCTAGATACACACTTGTACCTAAGAAAGTCGTTCAAAGTTCAGGATATATGTTACTAGGTCAAGGGGAGAGCTTTTACCGTCAGGCTACACGAAAGCGAATCAGAGATTCATGGTGCTGTCTGGCGTCCAGGTTTTAAGTGCCCACAGCATAGACAGCCTGCAGATAATCGAGCACAAGTCCAAATGTTACAACTTAGCTAACGATGAGGTCAAGCTGCTTTAATTCTATTTATACGCTTGTATAAGCGATTGAAGCATTCTGTTACAACATGGTACAAAGATGCGTCGTTTCCTCCTTCGTCGCCTCCTGTATGGTACCTATGACTATGTTGTGACTCCTCGACCACACAAAAAAAACACAGATCGACCATCCATCCCGTGACTCCCTAATAAGAATTAAAAAGAAAAAGCATGCATGGTTAATTACCTGGTGGCTGGATGTCCATCGATCGATACAGTACATGCACAAAACTCAGCCGGCCAGATATCAAGGACTCCATTTTCACCTCCACCTCTCTAAGGCGGTGGCACCGATGAAGCACCACGGCCAGCCACTCGTCTAGCCAAACTCTTTTGCCTCCGTCTCATCTCTCCCGTTTCTCTCCTCTCCACCCCTTGCCGTCGCTCGTCGATCGATATAGTATATGCAGAAAACTCGGTCGGCCATATATCAAGGACGACTGACTCCATCGATCTTCACGTCCACCACCTCTAGGGCAGCCGCGCCGATGAAGCACAACGACCGGTCACTCGCCTACCCAAACTCTTTTGCCTCCGTCTCATCTCTCCCGTTTCTCTCCTCTCCTCTCCTCTCTTCTCCACCCCTCGTCGTCACCAAAGTCCAAAGTCACAAGTCACGCGATACCCGCACGCGGCTTGTGATGAGCTGCTCCTACTTATAGAGAGGAGGCCGGAAGGCTCGACAAGTTTTTGGAACCGTTTGATTTTTTATTAGGGCGGACGGGCGGGCAGGAAGAAGCTGAAACTTCTTTCTCGGTTCACTCTTCTGAGCCCTTCCTTGGTTGCTAGGAGCGCATGGATGGATGGGCGCCCCGGATGATAGGTGCCGCGGATAGCTCATGTGGTGGACGCTAGCTAGCCAATCAATAAGTATTCTCGTCGTCTCATGTGTACGCGAGCGCCCGTAGTAATTGTAGTAATTAATTGCAGGAATACTAATTGCCCGTTGCATGCGAAAGGTTGGAGAGACCCTCTAGAAATCATGACCCTGCTTAGATTCGTTTCCAAAAATCATGGTGATTAGTTTTCCCAGATACTCCTGTCACCTATGCAGATGAATCGGCGCATAGGTCACGTTTAGCTATCTATTTGTTTTACTCATGAAATTATACTCCTGTAACTTCGATTCGTTTCCAAAAATTAATTAAGGTAATCGCATCCAAGTGAGTACTCCCTCTGTCTTAAAATAGATGTCCAAAGTTTTCTAAATTTAAATGAATCTAGATACTAAATAGTTTTTAGATACGTCTAAATTTTAAAAAAAGTTTGCGACGTCTATTTTGAGACATAGGGAGTATGTCGGGTACATATGACTATCGCATCGCATGCACGAAACTATTCTTGAGGATTTCTGGAGGGGAAGCACCACAACTCCAATTAGTTTTTTGGACAAACTGGTGTTACTTCAGGTCTTGGTCCTGAACCAAACAGACCCAGGAAAATTATACACAAAATGCTCACGTAACTCAACCTTGAACCTGAGCCAACATAACCTGACCCAGGAAAATTATTACTCAGCACGCAGATAATATGAACTCTGCTAGGAACACATGCACATGGAATGTTCAACAAGTGGCAATTTACTTGGCAAGCTTGCACAATTGTATATATCATATCAATCCAACGTCGAGAAATTTACAATGTCAGCGCTGTGGAATCGTTAATCAATAATGCACACGACAACCAAAAATGGGTAGTAGGCATAGCTGATAGACATCACGCATTGTTTTGTCACAATAAAAATATAGTGTACAGTAAACATGGAATATCCAATAGTGACAACCTTAGCATCCATTGGACATGGCAAGTGATTCAGAAACACATCAAGGTTGTAATTTAGTAAAATGCGAGGTAACTCGGGTAATTAGCTGTGATCACCTAATATACCCAGCTAGCTTTCACAGGCAAACACTACCCATACTAGGAAAGTAAGCACAAAATGACTTTCGACTAATAACCAACAAAACATAACATAACATCAAGCTACTACCAATCTAAATCTACCCCAGACGCTACAACATGCACAACATTACAAAATGTTCTAACATCACTACAAGAAAATATGTTCCACTAGCTAAAGGCTCTGTTCAGGCCAGATCCATCTATACTTCTTCCATGTTGCTTTTGCTGCAACATTAGGGCAACTTCCGGAGCACCAGAGCAGTCTGCGTATATGCGTCTCACTGCAGGATCGCATCCTTGGTCAAATAAGAATCCCGGTTTGTCCATCCATCACCTGCACGACAATAGGGAAAGAAAGATCCACCTCAACATATGGCATAGGAAATTATTCCTCAACACGCGGACAAGATGAACTATGCTAGGAACACAGGAACATGGAATGTTCAACTAGTGGCAATTAACTTGGTGAGCTTGCACATTTGTTTACATAATATCAATTTAACGTCCAGGGAATTCTACTGGCTGCATGACGTCATGGTGCTTGTTTTTTCTCATGAAAAAATCTGGATCCATATAAGAATGGGAATCATTATTCCACGATAAGATGACTATTGTATGTTTGTCATACAAGCAATATGTACATAAGTTGATCTTAAGGATATTTAAGGATGCCGCAGTAGATTGTGCTTTATACTATTTTATGTAAAAACAGCAAGAAGCCTATAGGAGAATGCAGTTCTCTTCATCAGGGACAACCAAGTTTGGGTGCAACAAGGAGCACAAAGAATTTGCATTTGCAGAAATACCAACACTAGTGATCACTCTAAGCAGTTACAAACTAGATGTGTAAAATAAAATCTGGGTGGACTGAAGAGAGCAATGCATCCATGCTTGGTGCCTCAAGAGATACATCATAGCCAAATTTTTGGCTGCATTCTTAACTTGTTTGCTCGTATTTGGCAAGAAGATGATGTACACAGAGAGATAAGCCTGCAAGGAGGATATCATACCAAGGCACCCAAGGGTAGAATGCGTTGATGGTGATGTGAGACCAACTGGAGGAAGTGCTAGAAGTCGAGGGCTTAGGAGCGGGACAACATCATCGCAACATCGTTATGGAACTCATGGGATAGATGGTACTATCAGACAAGAAAGCCCTTCCAACCGGCAATGCCAAATTAGATATCGTTTCAGCAAGTATAGAGACAAAGGTATTCAAGCTGGCGGGATTGGGCAAGGCAAAGATAGTACCTTTGGACGCTGATTTCGGCAAGGTCCTAAACGGTGTCAGCTGTGTTGGGCCTGACCTTTTGCACGACACAACCCAAAACATATTTAGACCCTATAAGAAAGGAACGGAAAAGACAAAAATCAATGGAAAAAGACATGAGAGGAATACAAGTATATTACGAAGTATAAAAAATGGCAACATCTATTGTCCCGTCATTCTCGAAAAAAAAGGTGTTCACATATACGTTTTAGTATGAACAATTTGAAGTTATCTGCATCGCAACTTTTACTTGCTTAAATATGATATCAAGATTGGAATCCAAGTAATGCCAAAAAATAGTAGCCTTATTTTTTCTTTATGATTTTTGTGAAAACAAAAACCTCAACATATAAAAGAATAGATGGCATCCTAAATACTTGTCAATAAAGTTATATTTACATGTTCAGAACATTAGTAATTATGAAGTTTTGTGATTTGATTCATCAAGTGATGATTAGATCAGATTGTTAAATGGACAATAAGCAAGAAAAAACAAATAACTCACTGATGTCTTACAAGTACAGCGTAAACTTGCCACATTTCGGAAGCAAAGTTAAAACCATGATGAACATGGGAGGAAACATCTTACAGAAGTAAATTGCAGGTTTATGCTATTGTAGATTTATTAGCAACCATAAGCACAAGTACATTGATACATTGCAAATGTATCTATAATTTTTGATGTTCCATGCTTGGTTTTATCTACTTTATTGTGTTTTGTCCACACTTTGGAGTAATTTTCATATGATTTCTTGGACTAAGCTATTAACAAGAGCCACAGTCAGCTGCCTGTTTTCTATTGTTTTTTGTTCCAGAAAGTCAGAAAATGAATACTTGGAATTAGACGGTACAAAAGCCAAAGTCGATATTTTACCGAAAGACTCACAGAGCCAGAAGACGAGACAGAGAGGGGCCAGGGGCTGGCCACACCACATGGTGGCGTGGGCCGGCCCAGGCCGCGCCAGGGGGTGGTGTGGGCCCCTCCGGCACCCCCTCGATCTCCCCTCTCGCCTATAAGATCCTCCCGATGCATAAACCCTAAATCATCAAGCCTCCAGCCACAAAAAGTTCTGCAGCGCTGCCGCCACCGAAGGGGAGATTCGGGGGATAGAAAGTCTCTGTTCCGGCACCCTGTTGGGACGGGGAAGTGCCCCGGGAGCCATCTCCATCGATCTCCACCACCATCTCCATCACCATTTCTTATTCCCATGATGAGGAGGGAGTAGTTCTCTCTCAAGGCTAAGGGTTCTACCGGTAGCTATGTGTTCATCTCTCTCTATGCATAATTTTATTGAGATCATGAGCTTGTAATCTATAAATCTACCTTGCTACTCAAGTGCTTTAATAGATCTCTACTCTCCCCGTGTGTGTGAAGTTGACAGTGTGCACACCATGGTGGCACTTAGGCTAGAGATTACAAATACTAGATATGAGTTATATTTGGAGTTTGAAGTCTTTATGAAATTGTGGTGTTTGTTTGAACCATCTAGTACTCAAGGTGACAGTGTGGGGTTATCTAGATGCGGAAAGTGAACTTTAAGGTGTGCTGTTATAGCCCTACCATCGATTAGAGTGTCCAACCGGAGACTAGTTAAGACTAGTATCATAAAGAGAAGATATTTATATGAGAGTGTTCACTAGTGAAAGTATGATCCCTAGGCCTCGTTTCTAAACATTGAAACATTGTTTGCAATTAGATCTGTTACATGTTTGCTTACTTCCATCTTTATTTCAGTTTGCCTTTAGTCTCTTCCATGCCATTAAGCTATTTTCTATCACCGTTGTCATATATCCATACCACTTGTATTTCACTATCTCTTCGCCGAACTAGTGCACCTATACTCCTGACAAGTGTATTGGGTGTGTTGGGGACACAAGAGACTTTTTGTATCTTGATTGCAGGGTTGCTTAAGAGGGGATACCTTTGACCACTTCCTCCCTGAATTCGATAAACCTTGGGTGATCCACTTAAGGGAAAACTTGCTGCTGTTCTACAAACCTCTGCACTTGGAGGCCCATCAACTGTCTACAAGAATAGAAGTGCATAGACATCAAGCTATTTTCTGGCGCCGTTGCCGGGGAACTAAAGAAGAAGAAGAAGAAGCTCCCACATCAACAACGTGCCATCAAAGATACTATTTTCTGGCGCTGTTGCCGGGGGGTAAGATAAAAGGTACTCACATCCTTCGTTGTGAGTGCTCGAAGTTATTTCCTTTAGATTCTGCAATTTTGTCTTTTTGTTTCTTGTCTTCACTAGTTAGGCTTAATGGAAAACAACAACAAAATTAGAGAGCTTTTTAGTATTTTTTCTAATGTAGAACATGAATTATTTGAAAAGAAAATTAAAAAACCCTTGGAACCTTCTTTGCATGCTAATAGCAATGTTATTAGTATGAATCTTTTGAACACCTTTGTTACTAATGCTATGGAAACGTCTAAGCTTGGGGGAGTTAGTTTTTATGAAAATGATCTTTTTTACTTCCCCAGTTTTAAAGAAGAAAATTTGCTCTGATGATACTTTAACTCCCATATGTGGTAATTCTAATGATAATTTTAAGATACCTACAAGAATTATTGATCGTGTTATGGATAACTACTATTTTGGAGATGGAACTGTCCATCCTGGTGATCATTTGATTTTTATACACGAATTATGCGGGTTGTTCAAGTGTGCAGGTATTACAATAGATCACCTCAAGAAGAAGTTATTCTCTTTATCACTTTAGGGCAAAGCAAGGGAGTGGTATGAGCTACTGGATGATCCTCATCCTTTGGAGTGGAAGGAACTTGAATCTCTCTTTTACTCTAAATTTTATCCTCCTCGTGAAATTCATAAAGATAGGAATTATATTTATAATTTTAATCCTCATGATGGAGAAAGTATTGCCCAATCATGGGGGAGATTGAAGTCACTAATGCTCAAATGTCCCTTGAATACGAGGGCCGCTCCTCATGCTACTCAAGTTTAGTCACCGGTAAGTTCTTGTCATTGTAAGTACATGTGTATCATAGAGAACCGCCAACGGGGTACCCCTTGCCCGATGATACGGAAGAATCCCCATATCAAAATGATAAGGCAAGCAGACAATGAGCATCTCAGCAATCTTCTTATATACCATGGGAATATGGTGCTTTTTTCTCTCTTTCCCTTTTCATAATCTCTTTTTTTCTTTTTCTCTTTTTTCTCAATATAGGACTCTTTTTTTATAAGAAGAATTCTTCATAGACAGCTCATTAAGGTTACGCTACGGGTTTCCACCATGTCACCATGGATTAGACCAGTGGCCCAGGCGTTTCTCTAACACATATACATAACTCCATGGACTTACAAGCTCCCCTTTTATTTCACACGAACGACATCCATAGACAAAAGAGCATGATATCAACTAGGTACAACGTACCAAGTGCAATGTTGAAAGCATTCCCCATGACAGCATGGTTCTGCTAATTCCCAACAAATAAGTGAAAGCATATACAACATAGACGACACAATGGTTCAAGTTTATTAAGGGCAAGAAAAGTAAAGTGTGCCATCAAGTTCGTGAGAGCTTTAATCACTTGTTTTCTGATAACAAGTTTAATTCGGAAGGTAAAAAAACATGAATATACTTGGACTAGCATAAGATAATAGGTAGGTATGGTGGACTCTTTGGAATAACTTGGTTTAGGGAGTTGGATGCATGAGTGGAACTCATACTTGGTTGTGGAGACTAGCAAAAGACTGGGAGCGACAAACTAAGAGAGCAATAATGGCCATAATCATGCAGAGCGACAAAACATCATTGATCAAAGCATAAAGTGATACTACAAGTTGAAAACTAAAGGATCATAAAGGCTATGGTGACTTGAGATAGTCATAACATGGTGTGAGCATGCGCCAAGTTATCCCAAATAAAGCGTCAAAGGAGAATACAAATGTACTATGCTTTAATATGCTAATACAACGCATGATTCATCCAAAGCTAATTAAGCAATCTCAATTGTTTATAACAAGTCATGCTACAACAAAGAATACTAAGCATAAAGCCAAAAAAATATCAAGCATGGCATGACAAAGCATAGGCCACAGTCAAAAAGAAACTCTCCTTAACACTTAAGCATGAACTTTCCTACTCTTTTCCAATCCAAACCAAACAATTTGAAAACCAATGTATGAAAGAGGGGGTCCAACCAATTTATTCAGAAAACCAAGCAAACCAAGCAAACAAAAAACCAAAATGAAAACAAAAAATAAGACGCTCCAAGAACAACACAACTGTGCATGAAACAATAAAAATAAAGCGTTTGGAAGAAACCTGAGATTTTTATTGATGAAGAAGGGGATGCCTTGGGCATCCCCAAGCTTTGACGCTTGTACTTCTTGGATATTTCTTGGGGTGACACGTGTGGCATCCCCAAGCTTGAGCTTTAGGCCATCCTTCATCTCATTACTCATTCCTTCCATACACCTGAAATTTTTCCTTGATACAAAACTTCACACAATCTTTATTAGCAACATTAGTACACTCAAGATAATAAATCTTAAGGTTCAGTTTTAACACCAATAAAACTTCCATTAAAACATTAGATACTGTAGCACTTCCCTCAAAAATCTCAATTCCCAAAAGAACTTAAAAAGGAACCAACAAGAAGCAAATGCAGAAAATGGCAGAAATCTGTCCAAACAGACCAGAAGGTAAAGATGAATTTTTTCGAAGACCTTATGTTGCTCGAATCAAAAAGTGTTGAACTAACGAAAGTTAGATAACAACCTGGGTCAGAAGCACAAAAATACAATCCTCAAAAGGGTGTACAGAGATTTTACACGAATTTTTACGGTGAAGCACAAAAATCTGTTTCGGGACAGCAACTTTCCCAATCATTAATTCTCTCTCAATAGAGGTTACTCTTGGCACAAAAAAGAAAATAAAAAGGATAAGGAGCGGTTATTACTGAAGTAATAACTTACAAGACTCATCTAAAACTTTTGGGTCATCTCCCAATAAGTACTTTTCTTTAACGCCTTTAAGTTAGGCATGATAGTTTGAGAAGATGCTCACAAAAGAAATATGAATTGAAGTAAAAGAGAGCATCAAGAAGAAAATTCAAAGCACATTTAAGTCTAACCCACTTCCTATGCATAGGAATCTTGTAAAGAAACAAATTATGAAAGCACAAAGCAACCAGCATGGAAAAGCAAAACAAGTGCAACTTCAAGACTTTCAACATAAAGAGGGGAAACTTAATATTATTGAGATGCATACAACCATGTTTCCCTCTCTCATAATAACTTTCAGTAGCATCATGAATAAAATTAACAATATAACTATCACATAAAACATTCTTATCATGAGCCATATGCATAAAAGAATTAATACCCTCCACATAAGCATAGTCATTCTTATTAATTGTAGTGGGAGCAAATTCAACAAAATAGCTATCATTATTATTCTCATCACCATAATCATCAAATATAGGAGGCATATTGTAATCATTACTTTTCTCCTCAATAGTAGGTGGACTGAAAATATCATATTCATCATTGTAATCATCATATATTGGAGGTTTTGTATCATCATAAGCAATAGAATAGCTATCTTCCAAAGCTAGGGAACTAAAAAGATCATTTTCATAAAAACTAGCTTCCCCAAGCTTAGAATTTTCCATAGCATTAGCAATAACGGTGTCGAAAGAATTCATACTAACAACATTGCTATTAGCATGCAAATAAAGTGCCATAGGTTTTTTAATTTTCTCTTCAAACACTTCATGTCCTACATCAAGATAAATACTATAAAGCTCTCTAATTTTTTTGTTGTTTTCCAAGCCTAACTAGTGAAAACAAGAAACAAAAAGACAAAATTGCAGAATCTAAAGGAAATAACTTCGAGCACTCACACCGGAGGATGTGAGTACCTTTTACCTTACCTCCCCGACAACGGTGCCAGAAAATAGGCGTTTGCCGTGGGAGGTTCTTCTTATTTAATCCTCCGGTGTGAATACCTTTTACCTTAACTCCCCGGCAATGGCGCCAGAAAATAGGCGTTTGCCATGGGTGGTTCTTCTTCTTTAATCCTCCATTGTGAATACCTTTTACCTTACCTCCCCGGCAACGGCGCCAGAAAATAGCTTGATGTCTACGCACTTCTATTCTTGTAGGCAGTTGTTGGGCCTCCAAGTGTAGAGGTTTGTAAAACAGCAGCAAGTTTTACCTTAAGTGGATCACCCAAGGTTTATCGAACTCAGGGAGGAAGTGGTCAAAGGTATTCCCTCTCAAGCAATCCTGCAATCAAGATACAAGAGGTCTCTTGTGTCCCCAACACACCCAATACACTTGTCAGTTGTATAGGTGCACTAGTTAAGTGATGAGATAGTGAAATACAAGTGGTATGGATAATTATAAGTGGTAACGGTGATAGAAAATAGCTTGATGGCGTGGAAGAGATTAAAGGCTAACTGAAATAAAGATGGAAGCAAGCAAACATGTAACAGATCTAGATGCAAACAGTGTATCAATGCTTAGAAACAAGACCTAGGGATCATACTTTCACTAGTGAACACTCTGATATAAATATCTTCTCTTTATGATACTACTCTTAACTACTCTCCGGTTGGACACTCTAATCCATGGTAGGGCTATAACAGCACACCTCAAAGTTCATCTGTCCCATCTAGAAAACCCCACACTGTCACCTTGAGCACTAGATGGTTCCAACAAACACCACAATTTCAGAAAGATATCCAACTCCAAATATAACTCATAACAAGTATTTGTAAGCGCTAGCCTAAGTGCCACCATGGTGTGCACGCTGTCACTTTCACACACATGGGGAAAGCAGAGATCTATTAAAGCACTTGAGGAGCAAGGTAGATCTACTTGATTACAAAGCTCATGATCACAATATGATCATGCATAGAGAGAGAGAGAGATGAACACATAGCTACTGGTAGAACCCTTAGCCTCCAGGAAGAACTACTCCCTCCTCATCATGGGAATCAGCAATGGTGGTGGAGATCAATGGAGATGGCTCCGGGGTTACTTCCCCGTCTCGACAGGGTGCCAGAACAGATACTTTCTATCCCCGTCTCGACAGGGTGCCAGAACAGAGACTTTCTATCCCTCGACCGGTGGCGGTGGTGCTGCGGAACTTTTCGTGGCTGGAGGCTTGATTATTTAGGGTTTTTGCCTCGGGGGGAATATATAGGCGAAGGAGGCAAGGTCAGTGGCCAGCCAGGGGGCCCACACCATGCCCTGGCGCGGCCTAGGGTTGCCCGTGCCAAGGGGGGTGTGGCCACCCTGTGGCCCCTCTCCGACTCTCCTTCTCGCTCCGTGAGTCTTCCGGGAAAATAGTAACTTTGGCTTTTGTCCCGTCCAATTCCGAGAATATTCATTTTCTAACTTCCTGGAACCAAAAATAGCAGAATACAGGAAGTTGGCACTGTGGTTCTTGTTAATAGGTTAGTCGAAGAAATCATATGTAAGGTACTCCAAAGTGTGGACAAAACACAAGAAAGTAGATAAAACCAAGCATGGAACATCAAAAATTATAGATACATTTGCAATGTATCAATGACCCATGCAGATAAGTTGGATCCATCTAACTTGAGCTTTTCTCCTTTTAACCAATCATTAATAGGGAAGGTATTCTCGGGGAGAACCATTTTCTATATTTATAATTGCAAAAGGAATTTAGACTAAGTTTATAATTAAATGAGTTAATGATAACTCCACTCAGAAACACCTATCCCCACAAGGGTTCCTAGTGGTAACACGACCCCTATCAACCACATCTCCCCCGATTGACACGGCCATCGAGGTGCGTTCAAAGGTGGACGCTAAACGTTGATCACATCATTCAAGCGACTCGTGCTCGATCTTTCAACCATCCGTGTTCCGAGGCCACGCTTCTATGGCGTGCTAGGCTCGGCAACTCAACCTTAGTGTATTCGTTGTGCAACATGGCTTACACCCACTGTATGCGAACATAGATATGTCTGACACCCAGGCATGTACCCTGGATTGCCTCATACCAAAGAACTTTCTTGGTGGTGCACACTAAGGGGGAACACAATCGTTGGTAATGTTAACAGGGATCATATTATTAGGCTACTGTCCAGTATCTAATACTAGCACACAATAAGATTTACAAACAATAACATTGAATGTAAATCCGATGTGATATGGTCCTTCACGTCGTGATCTCCATCCGTCGTCACTGGATTCCGGTGCTAGGATTCCGACGCCGTAGACACCAGGGTACCGGTGTCATTCTGGCGTGGTAGTCCGTCACCTCCGTGACTATCTACTACTACGTAACAAAAGGCGATCACTTTACCTTTTCCACAACCATATCACAAAGCAACGCCGCCTGCAAAACAAACTTAGATGCGTCTACTTTATCTTTGCATGTTTTACGTGGCTGAATGGGCTTTCCCACAAGAACCGTTCTTACCTACGAACTTTCAGCACAACGCTGATCAAGTAGTTGTCTCTACTACACCCCTTTCGGGGCCCTCCGTTGCAAATGGTATACGAACTAATGCGAGAGAGACAGACACCCCCCTAAGCCACTTTATACGGTACAAGCCGTATGTGAAGCGTGGACCAGTCTCGCGAATGAACGCGTAAAGTCGGTTGGGGGACGCTTCATCAAGCATTACTGTGGTATACACAAGTACACGTGGGAGGGTAACAACTAAAACATCAATGCCCAGACGCTACATCTCGTGTGTTCTACCCGTACTAGCATTACTACGCATAGATCCAGCTCTGATACCACAGTTGGGGTTCCGCGTATGAAAACAATAATTTTACCCTACGCCCCTGAACCCCTGAAGCTGCCAGGACCTATCTATTAGTAATACAGTAACTGGAGGGGCTTTTCGCGAACTTACCCTTGAAGACCGAAAAGCGTTGTCAAAGCTCAGGAGAGCGTGGTTGATGTAGACGAGCCGAAGCCGACTTCAAGGTCATGACGAAGTCCTTGCACTACAATGGCTCCAATGACTTGAGTGCCTCAAGTGCGACACCTCGCGGGGAGTTACACACGTTCGGTGCCTAACGATGACTCCCGCTTCCCCGATCCAGCAGCAGTTGTGGAAGTAGAGCTCCTGGATCCGAATCCCGCGGCGCGACGGCACTCCGCGGTGAAGATGTCTCTTGTTCGCGCAGTCCAGACTTGGGACCACGGTCACGAGAGAGAGAGAGGGGGGGGGATAAAATATCAATTAGAGGTCCTCCCAAAAGTGAGAAGACCTTTATTGATTATTGGTGTATTTAATTTGGCCAAATACCCCCACTATATATAGGGGGAGGGGAGGTACTACCTCCCTCAATATCTCGGGGTGGGACTAAAGGAGAGGAGGGGGAGGGGAGGCTGCCGGCCACCTAGTGGGCCCCACGCGGGGGGGGGGGGGCTAGGCCTAGCCGGCCACCCCCCTTGGCCCCTTGTTCCTCTCTCCTTTCCCCTAATGGGCCCTCTCCCGTCCGGGAATTGGCCCATTAAGGCTTTGACCATTTAATTGATTTTTCTCTTTATTAAATAATTATAAATAAATGATTAAATCAATATTTAACATTCATTCACATATTATTCAACCTCCATGGCTATGGAACACCTTCCACCTCCACTTCGGTTCTCCTCCGGACTTACCGAAACCCTTCCGGTTTTCTCTCTACTATTCTTCGGTGATTCTTCCGATCCTATAAACACTCTCTAAGCATCATCAAGCCCTTAAGCGTGATACCCCATGGTTCGGGAACACTCCAGACATGGTCGGGACACTCCCGCACCAATGATCGACAGAGGGACCTGGATGGCCATGTGACCCCTATGCGTTCCACGAAGATCTTTCGTCGTTTGAACCGAGACAGTTCTGTCTTATTCCCTTTGTCACTCGATACTTGCATTGTCCGAGATCTGATCAATGACATCTCCATGTCGTGTTCAATCTCGTTACCGAACAATGCTACTTGACTCATTTCGACAAGTGATATCCCTGTGATCAAATCACATGATGCGCAGCTACTGGATATAACTTCTTCGAGTGGGCCCTTTAAGTATCTTCCCGTCACATGGACGGACAAATCCCGCTCTTGACATATATTGCCTCTACGGTTTCCTATGAGTACCTGAACACACCTTTATAACCACTGTATTACCAAGTGGCGCTTGATGCTATCTACGCACTCTTGGGAGACAGTGATTGATATAGCCTCACGGACTAAGGAATAGTCTACGAGGATCCATTTCTAATCATCGTAACTTGAACTTCGTGACATGATCAGGTCACGATGTTTAGGTTGGGTATTGGTTCATCATCTCATTATCGGAATGAGATGACTCCATTTCCAACTGGCATAAATGCCACATGATCAGGAAACATGATCATGTGTTGACCAATGAACCAGTGACTAGAGTTTCACTAGGAACCCCTGGTTGTTTGTATATCACATGTGTATTGATGTTTCCACTCAATACAGTTATAGCATGATATAAAACTTAATCATAAACTATATGAAATATGATAACAGTCCTTACTACTATTTGTCTCTAGGGCATACTTCCAACACTTTTCATGTACCACATATGGATCCACCAGAGTCATTGCATGTCTGTTCTTTCCACAAACCACATGGATCCACCATTGTCATTGCATGTGTGTTATTTTCATGAACCACATATGGATCCACCAGTGTCATTGTATGTGTATTCTTTTCATGAACCACATATGGATCTACCAGAGTCATTGCATGTCTATTCTTTTCATAAAACACATGGATCCACTAGATTCATTGCATGTGTGTTCTTTTCATGAACCATATATGGATCCACTAGAGTCTTTACATGTGTGTTCTTATCCTAAACCAGCACTAGAGTCATTGCATGTGTTTTCTTTGAATAAATCATATGGATCCAACTAGAGTCATTGAATGGTGGCCATTAGATCGCGTCTTCTAGAAGGCCCGCCCCCGTGAAGAATGAGATCCCAAGAAGAACTAGTTGTCTGATCCGATTCTTGCAGACCGTTCGATTGGGGTGCGTGGACGAATAAGATGGTTCTTCGTAAGAGCGATCTGCGAGTAGGCTGTTCTACGACATGATTGGCTGCGCTTACATTTTCACTTATATTAGTATTATTTCGACTCCCATATAGCCTACTAGTAATATCATAGAGCTTGTGAGTGAACACGTCTACTCCATAGCCCCCTCCTCCACCACACGTCACCGTGCCCGAATGACGCCACAGGATTTCGTGCATCGCGCTCGGACGACAGCCGCTGATTCTCGGGTCGCTACCTTCATGCTAAGAAATCATTTTACAAAATTTTGAATTTATCTTACATATTCCTACTATTTGTTGATCTAACTACTGATCTTTTATCCGATTTCTCGACAAACTTGAGATGTGGGAGATGCCGTAGCCGAAGAATCTGGAGATCATCGCGTGCAAAATCGCAGCGACATTCCCGCTCGCGTTCTCCCACCCAGGATGATTTCGACGTTGCTCCTACTATGAGCTCCCACTCCATGAGCTCGTGTGCCCGCACGGCGTGTGCTCCTGCACGGAGTCGGGCGGCAACTACACCGGCCCGCCGTCAGAGCTCGTCGTCCACCTTGCAGAGCAGCACTTGATCCAAGTGATTAGGATCTCGTACGGCCACGGCCAACTTCTCAAAGAGCAGGTGCCATTCACTGACTCGGCATGCCGCCGGCTAATTTTCTACGGAGAGGACGGCTCTATTTTCGTCCTGACCATCACCACCGGTGTACCGAGAACTAGAGATGGTCCTACCATCGTGTGTGTGGTATGTGCCAGGTCGGTCTCAGTCGTCTGGCCCCTGTACATGGTACGCATGTGGGTGAACGCCCAGCCATCGTCGCCTGATAGCATGGTTGTGCTAGCCGAGGTGCCAAGCTGCCCGATGCCGCAGGAGGTGGAGTATGCGGACCTGAGGTCGATCCTATACGTTCCATCTTAGTACCTTGTCGGTGATGGACCGGACAAGCAGATGCATTTCTACATTTATATCGAGAAGACCGACATGGATTTGTAGTACTTTTGCTCTCGATAAGTGTTAGACTTAAATGATGCTTCTCCGGTGTGGAGAGCATACGTGTTGCACGAAGGTATCCCAGTTGTAGTATTTTAGTACTCCATAATAATTCGACTAGTTTACTTATCCGACGGATAAGTAATTGGTCCCATCAGCTTGTTGTTGTCATGTTGCAAAGTCCGCTTGCTCTGGACAGACTATAAATACCAATTGCTCCCACCTGTTAGTGTCACGTGTTCCGTGGGCCCACCTGTCAGTATCCCCACTTCTCTTCCTTCGTCTTGAAGCCACTGTACCCACTTCTCTTCCATCCTGCCACTAACGTCTGATGGTTGTAATCTAATTTCATTGGTATGTTTACATGTAATCTACGTGGATCCTGCAACATGCAAATGGCATATACATAATTTCTATAGTGGAGGCACTTACACACTATTATTGCACATATTTCTCAATATAGCTCATCAAACCCATTACAATAATTGTACTCGCGCTAAACACAACCAAAATTGCAACCATCCTAAACAACATCTAAACCCATATCACAGCGCTGTCATCGGAGTCCACCTTGATTGGTGACACCGCCATGCTCTTCCAAGCGACATCCACTCCCGCACATGGCTTGCCCTTCGCCAAGGAGGCAACAGTGGCATTCTGCATTGCTTCGTCCCCAACATCCTCCACATCGGAATCAACAATGACGAAGGGGACGGGGTTGGCATGGACCGAGCCCCATCGCGCCTAGCGGCTCCTGCTCGAGCTCGATGCCGCATCAGTCCTTCTACAGGTAGGAGGGTCCGAGCTTGGAGACGTAGCGTCATCGCTCCGCTCAAGAAACCATGGCCATTTGATACTGCGACGGTAGCATGTTGGGGTGGATCCGCCGCGGCAAGCCCGACCGGGAGTGGATGGTATATCCGGCGCGAGCCATGACAGGTTCCGAGGGAGTAAGAGTGTGGGCCAGGCGTGTCTGCTTCCTGAGCAAGGCCTCCTAGTGATATGTACGCGGGCTAGGTGCCAAAAAATTTCGTCCAATGCACGTGAGAGGGCCTTTGAACCACAAAGGTGCGAGGTTTGGTTGACAAGTCCGCACGCTAGGTCCCCCACTTGCCAGCCGAATGTGGACGATAGGATCCAGCCCGAGTTATTAAGTGGGGATAAATCACTCTTCACCGTGCCACTACTCTGACATCCAAAGGCTCCTCTTTCCTCTGCCCTTGCTCATGACTTGCAACTCATGCAGTTCGTCTCGGGCGGAAACAGGGTCGGCTCAACGACATCAGGCGGGTGCCCCCATCAGGTACCAGAGGACGCCCTACGATTACTACCCCGATATGTTGTGTTTGTGTGGTGAGAACATGCCGCGATGGATTTCATGGACCGACAAAAATACTGTAGGAAAATTCAGCAACTACAGCATCAGAGCGATAAGTACCTACTGTAGGTACAATGGTAACCAGGATCAGAAAAGCGTAATGTATTTTTTTTGTTTCCTTCGATCTACTTCGCAGGAAGTGAGGGGAATTGGTTGTGACAAGTTTGTGCGGATCGAAAAGCCACTGACAGGTTTTCACAAAGAGCTTGTTCAGGATCTACGTGATGCTGCGTGGGACAAGAAAGAGGAGATTCGTGCGTTGGAGCGAGAGATTCGGGAGCTTCGCCAGGTGCTGGGGAGGCAGGAGCAGGGAGGTCGTGAGACAGACGGGCTCAAGATTAGGCCATATAGTGGAAACAATTTCCTCAATATATGGGCATTATATGTTGCCTTTGCAGTTTATGGTGCAATGTCGTTGTCCAGCAGCTGAGATAAGTTGCTACTTCGTGGAGTGTAGTAGCTAGCTTAGAACTTGTTTTTCAGCTCAGAACCTTATCATAAGTGTAATGCCAATAGCAGGGATTTACTAAGCACCTATAAATAATTCATTTCTAGGCCCCTAACATCCATCGATTTTGGAGACTCGTTAACCACTCAGCTATCGCGGTCCCAGTGGTGTGATTGTTCAGATAGTAGTGGCACAGTCACAGTTTCAGATTCAACTAGTGGCCTCGGCCGTATCCAATCCTCAAGTCACGATACATTTTACTCCGAGTACGGGAGGCAGATTGTTTCCCCCGACAAGTTCCACGCACACAGCTCTAGAGTTTAACCGAACTACATATATAGGTTCAAGTTCAATACATTATTAGGCTTCTACACTGCTAGCATTCTTCCTCTGCTTGGGTGCCAACTTTCTTCGTCTTTCCTTCATGTCCACTGTCTTCTTCATTTCCTGCCTTCTTCCTCTTCCTGGGTGCCAAATTTGTTTCCTTCACATACACTGCATCTCTGGGTCGAGGGAAGTTAGGCCAATCAGCACCAGAGTCTTGTCTAGCATCATCACTCCACTCGTTTTGGTTTTCTTCCCACAGCAAAATCACTGAGTCGGCTATCTTGTTTCTTACCTTGTGCTTCCTATAAAAAACAGTACAAGGATTACTACCTTATATGTCGTGGTGGTGTCACGGCAGATGCCATGGATAGGCTAAAGGTGGGGACTAAATGCACTAGGGAAATACAGGGAAGGATAGTGAGGTGATTCCACACACAGAAGTTTTATCTTTTATTCACTTCCAAGGTTTACAAGTGCTCCTAGAGCTGTATTGGGGAGAGGAGGAAGAAGGGACTCCCTTACTCTCACCACTGGCTAACCCGTACAAGACCAACCAGAGATCAACCCGTAGAACCTAACCTTTTCTATAGAGGCCCTTGCCCTCCTTATATAGGGGTGGCTAGGTCTCCACTTAGGGCATACGTGGAGGCATATTCCAGGGAATATGCCTCCTCCCAAAATAGTAAGCCGACCAGGTCCCTTTTCCCCGCGTCACCCATGCAGAGGCTACGTGAGCCTCTGCGGCGCCTGCATTAGCTGACATTGGCGTCGTCACCTCTGTCGGCCACGCCTCGCTGGTCCTGCCTCTGTCCGCTTCGCTCATGCTGTGCGTACCAGGGCTACTTTTGACCAGCGAGATTCCTTCCTTCTCCTAGAAGCTTGACATGACCCGGATCGTAGTTGATCCGGCCACACCTCTTCCTCCATGAAAGTTAGATACATCTTTCCGACTTACGGCTTAAGTCCGTTGAGACCAAGTTAGGTGGACGTCCCCTGGTCCGGGTTACTTCGTGATTCAGCTTGCCTTGAGGTGACCCGGCCAGCATCCGCTTTGGCCTTGCCGAACCTTGGCTAACTCGGATAAGATCCCCTATGTTGCAAGGCAAGACATTGAGTAAGACTCAAAGTCTGGCTACGGCGGAAGAAAGAGAGATAATGGATAAGATCCCCTATGCCTCAGCCATAGGCTCTATAATGTATGCCATGCTATGTACAAGACCAGATGTGGCACATGCTATTAGTTTGACTAGTAGGTACCAATCTGATCCAGGTTCAGAACACTGGATAGCGGTCAAGAATATCCTTAAGTACTTGAGAAGAACTAAGGATATGTTTCTTGTATACGGAGGTGAAGAAGAGCTAGTCGCTAAGTGTTATGTCAATGCTAGCTTTGACACTGATCCGGATGACTTTAAGTCTCAATCCGGATACGTATTTCTCTTGAACGGAGCAGTGGTTAGTTGGAGGAGCTCCAAACAACCTGTGGTGGATGGATCAACGACGGAGGCGGAATATGTTGCTGCTTCAGAAGCAGCGCAGGAAGCGGTTTGGATGAAGGAGTTCATAACGGAACTGGGTGTGGTTCCTAGTGCGTTGGACCCAATGGTGATATATTGTGACAACATTGGAGCCATAGCCAACGCCAAGGAACCAAGGTCTCACAAGAATTCCAAGCATATTAAGCGCCGGTTTCACTCCATCCACGAGCATGTCAAGGATGGAGATATAAAGATTTGTAAAATGCACACGGACCTGAATGTAGCAGATCCGTTGACTAAAGTACTCCCTAGGGCAAAACATTATCAACACCAGAACTCCATGGGTGTTAGATTTATCACTATGTAAACTAGATTATTGTCTCTAGTGCAAGTGGGAGACTGAAGGAAATATGCCCTGAGAGGCAATATAAAGTTGTTATTATGTATTCCTTGTATATGATAGATGTTTATTTTGCATGCTATAATTGTATTGATAGGAAACATCAATACATGTGTGTTTAATAAACAAAAAGGGTTCCTAGTTATGCCTCTCTTATAGACTAGCTTGTTGATTAACAAGATGATCAAAGTTTCCTGATCATGGACATTGGATGTTGTTAATAACAAGGTCACAGCATTTGTGAAATGATGTGATGAACATTCATCCGAAGTATAGCATTACGATCAAGTCATTATGTTTATATTGTTATAACATCATACAAAGTAGTCTTAGTCCTTAGACCATGAGATCATGTTAATTGCTAACACCGGAAGAGTATCTTGATAACATCAAACGTCACACCGTAACAGGGTGACCATAAAGGTGGGTTCAAGAGTGGAATTTGTCAATCCCGATGACGGATAGATATACTCTGGGCCCTCTCGATGATATCACATTACGATAGCTTGCAAGCAAGTGATGTGATCACTAGAATGTTATATCACGGGAACGAGAAAAGAGTGCATGTCGATAACGAGATCAAACTAGGTATTTGGATACCGATGATCGAATCTCGGACATGTATTATATCATGAGACAAAGGGATTAAATTGCTGACGTTAAAGGTTCTCACGATCACAGAAGTCATCGTTGAATATGCAGGAGTCAGTATGGATCTCCAGGTCCCGCTTCTGATTATTGATCTGAGAGGAGTCACAATCATGTCTGCATTATTCGCGAACCGTAGGGTGACACACTTAATGGTTGCCGGACACCATTTAGGAGCACATATGTTCCAGACAAAAGGTTTGCAAAGCGCAGGAAATGTTTCGATAGAAACAGGAATTGTTTCGATAGAAACAGGAATTGTTTCGATAGAAACCGGAATTGTTTCGGGTGAAATTGCAGAAAGTGGTTCTGCATGTGATATTGAAATGTTGCAAGGGGTTTATGTGAATGTTTGTTAATTAAAGTAATTAACAAAATTCTGAATAAAATAAATAAAATAGTTTTATTAATTGAGAGTTGCATTTAATTTGGTGGAAATTAAATACATGTGAGTGGGATTTTGGGTGGAGGCCATGTTTATGTCAGTGGAGGTTCACCACATGAATGAAGGAGGGGAGGAGTCCCCCCCCTCATGCGCTGGCTATGGGAGGGGAGGGGTCTCCCTCCCTCCTATATAAAGCCCCCCTCTCCCCTCTCACAAACGACACCTCCTCGTGAAGGATCTCTCTCTCCCTCTAGATATTCCCCCATGGTCTCGGATTAGCGAGATACATGTTCCCGGTGGCCTTGCGTCTGGAAGGAGTTGCTGCTTCCGCTGATTCGCTGGAGCGAGGAGGTGGAGGTTGTCCGGTGGCTCGAACGTGTGTGCGAGGACGGATGCACTGCTGATTTGCGGCGCTCGGACTTCCACACGATCTGGAGATCGGCAAGCATACAACTACATCAACCACGAGTTCCTACTCGTTAACAAAACTCGTTGTCTTCAAGGGTAAGTTCTCCATGGATGTATGTCCACCCGTTGCTCTATATCTAGTAGATAGATCTTGGCGTATAGTTCTCATCGTAGGAATTTTTTTTGTTTTCTATGCTGCAGCCCAACACACATCGCCTCATTTTAAGGGCCAGCCACAGTAACCGCCACAGTTACTATCAGGAGTTACTGTGCGCGCCTCACGTCACGCCTACCTCCTTGTTAACTGCATCAATGCGTTGCGTCATGGGATCCACTGCGCCCTGTGGCCTTCCGTGTGGCCTGATGCTGATTGGTTAATTTAGTTGGTACACAGCCACACGATGTGGCCCGCCCGCAAATGCGATCCCACTTCCTCGCTGAGGGAGCGGTTAAATAGGGGAGGGGTGCGCCCCTTCGGTGCCCCTCTGCCCCTTCTTCTTCCTCGTCTTCTCCCGCGACAGCGCCGCCGCCACCGCACTGCTTCCACACGCATCTGCGTCGCCGCCGCCGCTGCGCACCTTCTCTGCCACGGGTCGCTGTCAGTCTAGGCCGCTGCCCCCCATCGCTGCTAGCACCAGTGAGGGTAGCGAACTCGAGATGACTGAAGAGGAGCTCGCCGTCGCCGAGAAGGAGATGGAGGAAGACGCTGCGATGGCGGACCGCGGAGCGTGGGCCGGATCCTGGGTCTGCCAGGATGACCTAGACTGGCTCTACCGCACCAGGCGCATCCCCGCAGGCGTCACCGCACGCCTCGCCTCTGCCGAACTCGCCCCCTCACCCAATCCGGGTGAGTATGTGTTGTTTCTGTCACATTTCCAGCGGGGATTCGGTTTGCTAGTTAGTGATTTTTTCCACGACTGGTTGAGCACCTACGAACTCCAGCCGCACCACCTTCCTGCCAACACAATCACCTCTCTCTCTACTTTCTCCTCCACGATCGAAGGCTATGCCGGATTATGGCCACCGAAGGAGCTATGGATCCGTTTTTCGGCCTTCGTCGTCACGTAATTCCTAACATTCAGCTTGATCCGGAGGACAAGCAGCTTACGCAGTTCAGGGCTGCGTCCATCTCTCCCCGGAGGCTATCCGTCTTCCCCCGAGTCACCGGGCTGGACTCCTGCAAGGGATGGCCCCGGACTTTCTTTTATTTTTGGAACGACGGCACCGAAGACTTGATCCTGCTGCTCCCCTATGCTCCGGGTCCTCCTAACCCGGAGTTGTGGGACGTAGTCCCCAAGAAGCCCACGGTCCTGGCCAACCAGGTCAATAAAAAGTTCGCGGAGCTGCAGAAGCTCGGGTTGCGCAATGAGGACGCCATGATCACATTCGTCTGCAACCGGATCTCCCCCTCTAGAAGTGCACTCACAAGGTGTGTCACATGAGCTGGGGCCGCGACCCCAACCGGACCTCGTCCTTCGAGTTGAGCAACACGGATATCTATCCCCGGGTCAAGGCCCTCTTCACCACCCACAAGGACTTCTCCTCTGAGTGGACGTGGGGAATTGAGCACTATTGCCATGATAGGATTCCTCCCGTGGTAAGCTTCGTGTCGCACACTTTCTCCGAATTAAACCTTATGTCGGTCGCTGTTGTATTCTTAACTCTACTGTCTGTTCTTTTCCTTAGCTATTCCTTCAGCAAACCCTCGAAGATGGCACCGATCCCACCCTTAAGTGGGCGCCTGACCGGGAGACCTCGGACGAGGAAGAGCCGGATTAGGAGATGTTCCTTCCAATGACCGACGCTACGAAGCGACCCACTGGTAAACTCTCTTCCATTAGAGATTGGCCCGATGATGAAGATGACTCGAACGTCGAGGTGATGGAAGATTTTGACGCTGTCCCCCTTTCTTATGTTTTTCCGGCATCAGCTAACCCCGGTGGGCAGATCCATGAAGACCCTCCCCTTGCCGTGGGTGACCCTGTTCCGGTTGCACCGAAGAAGAAGCGGGGAGCTGCATCAACTTCTTCCTCCGGACCTTCTCAGCCTGCCAAAAGGCGAAAGAAGTCCAGGGATAAACTGCCTCCAAGCCTACAACCAAGGCCCCTGCACGCAGGGCTCGGAAGCTCAAGGATCCCCTAACCTCGGATGCGTAAGCCTCTTTTCCCTCTGCCACTTACTTGTTCTTGCATTGTTATAGTTTCTCATCCGACACTGTTTGATTCGGCAGGGCTGCGGTGCAGGTCCCCCAGAGCGGATCTAGCATTGCTTCGACGCTCCGACAGAGCCCTTCTCCGCCTCGTGGCAACGATTCACGCCGACTCAGCCCTATTCCGGAGGGTTCAGTGGCTGCTTCGGGTTCCACACCACCTCGTCAAGAGGGGGGCAACCTTGGAGCGGGGGAGACAGGCCCAGCCAAGGCAGCGGCATCCACCACTTCGGCTTTGCCGCAACCAGCTACTACCGAGGCTACCTCAGCACCTCCACCGAAGAAGAAACCAGCATCAGCACCAGCACCAACTCTAGCAGCAGTTCCAGCACCAACTCCAGCACCAGCACCAACTCCGGCAGCCAGAGCAACAGCAGTAGAGCCAAGCTCCTCCGCCTTGTCTGAGACTTCCCAATCTCGGCGAGAAACTACTCAGGCAGCTCCCAAGGGGAAATCTGCTGCAACCACTTCCTCCTCTCAGTAGCCCAAGGGCAAAAGGCCCCTGACGCCACCAGGGCAGCGTCCTCGAGGCTGGACAGCGCACTCTCGCGTCCATGCTTTCCAAGAAGCCTCCAGCACTGAAGGACGCCCCTTCCGAGCCAGCTGATGCGCAACAGATGGTTTTGCACACCAGCCTGGCCCTTACCCTGGTTGAGAGGAGGGAGGCTCATGCGAAGGGCTTGGTGTCGCCCCATATGCCCAGCAGCGAGCGATACCCTCCGACCCTGATTGAATTTGTCGTGAATTGGAACAAGGCGGAGTTCGTCCACAACAACGATCTTTCGGAGAAGTTCGGCCCCGCTGAATTTTTTGCTCAAATGAACACAGCCGCTAAGGCAATTAACCTCGCTGGTCGGATGATGGAGGTACGTTACTTCACCTTTTCCTTAGCATGTTGTAGATATCAGTGATATAACCATTAGTCCCCGAGCATCCGGGGGAGTAACTTGTCACTCGGCCGGATGCTCCTTAGAAACTAACTTAGCTCCTTGATAACTTCGAATATGCACACACCTAGAGCCGGGTTAAGTTCCACTTGGCCTGGATTTTGTACACGTCGAATATGCACACACCTAGAGCTGGGTTAAGTTCCACTTGGCCCAAATTTTGTACACTTCAAATATGCACACACCTAGAGCCGGGTTAAGTTCCACTTGGCCCGGATTTTGTACAATTCGAATATGCACACACCTAGAGCCGGGTTAAGTTCCACTTGGCCCGAATTTTGTACACTTCGAATATGCACACACCTAGAGCCGGGTTAAGTTCCACTTGGCCTGGATTTTGTACACTTCGAATATGCACACACCTAGAGCTGGGTTAAGTTCCACTTGGCCCGGATTTTGTACACTTCGAATATGCACACACCTAGAGCCGTGTTAAGTTCCACTTGGCCCGGATTTTGTACACTTCGAATATGTGCAAGGCTAAGTCGTATTTTTGTATTCTTTTTAGGTGACCACCAACCGCCGGAGCGCTGAGTTTCAGTGTCTCCTGGACACTCACAAGATGCTGCGCGCCAAGCATAACTCACTTCTGGCTGATCATGATAAGAGGGGTAAGTTTCTCCCTCGGCATTTATCTATTTTCCTTCATCTTCTTCTGCCGAACTAATCCATCATTCGGTTTTCGCAGCTGGGGTGGAGGCTAAGAACACGCTTATGAGGAAGAATCTGGATCAGATCAAGGGTAAGTTATATCTTCTCAACCTTCCTATGCTTTCCATCTCCATTCCTCCTTGGCTCGGCAAAAATTCATACCTCAGCTTTGCCGGGTTGACAAATTATTTCAGTATCGCTGGAAGATAGTGTGCCCGTGCCTGATATGATGCTGCATTTCTCGAACAAGCAGCGCAGCATCAGGCCGAGCTCAAAAAGAAAGATGATGAGCTTGCCCTCCTCCGGACCAAGGATGATGAGATCACCAAACTTAAGGCTGAGATGAAGAAATTGAAAGCACAGCATCAATCCGAGCTCCAAAAGGCTGGCCAAGACTTCACCGAGGAGCGTGAGCGCCTCAACCTCCAAATTGCCAAGGACCGAGAACTTCTCCAGGAGGCCGACGTCAAGCTTGAGTCGGTGAACATTGAACTTGTGCAGCTTTTCAAAAGACGTGATGACTGTACCAGGGAGTTGACTCGGATCCTCAGCCATATTTCACGTAAGTTCCTTTCCCTTATCTGGCATATTTCTCCGGGTTACTTCACATGTATTTTCTTTACCTGCTTCTCTTATCTCGTTTCCAGGCAAATTTCCAGAGGGCACTGCCATCGCGAGCGCCGCTGTTGCTGATTTCCGCCGAGAGAGGGGTACTCCCGTTGCTCCTGACGCTGAAGAGATTCCCTATGACATGGAGGACCTGTTGGTCAGCATGTCATCTCACGTGGAACTCATCAAGAACTATGGCAAGGATATCCTTGACGTTATACTCCGAATCTTCAATGCGTTTGGCCTATAGAAGACACTCCGAAGGGTACCGTAGTTCTTGTTGAAAAGTTGATGGAGTGCGAGACCTAGCTCGACCTTTGGATGGAATCCGCTGGACACGCCGCAGCTGAGACCGTTCTCCACTACGTACTTACGTGGTACGAGAATAACGACCTCAACCTCTTAGCGCGCATGCGCACCAGATCCAAATGGACCAGTGACCCGGAGTGGGTAGCTCGGCGCAAGGCTTGCGCCCATAGCCTCATCGAATATGCTCCCATTCATGAATGGACTGAGGGACCGAGCTTCCTAGAAGCCACCAGTGAAGAAAACGCTGAAAACGTTGAAGATGGCTCGGATGAGGATGAAGAGGGCGATGCCTCGGACATTGAAGATAGCGAAGATGATGTCGAACTTCCTCCTCCTGCTGCTCCTTAAGTGAAAAAACTTTAAAGTTTATCGGATCCCCGGTATGCCGGGTGGAATTGTATCCAGTACACATGTGGTATTTTGCTACTAAGTTTTTTTGCAGGATTAACTTGGGCGTAGTCCCCGAGTTTCATTTTCTTGTTCGTCCAATCTTTTGGCTTGGCTCGTGTCTACCTTGATTCGGTTTTACGACTTACGAATCCGAGCTTCAAAAATTGTCTTAACAATACTTGGAAACTTTTAGGCTTATTTCAAAATAATTCAGCATAATAAACTAAAAATACTCAAGGTTAGTTCAAAAAACAAACGTCGGCTCGATTAAGTTCTTTTCCTTAGTCGTTTTTCATGTGCTATGCATTTCCAAACTTGTTCTCTTGCCTACCATGAAGCCAATTCTTGTTGAACAGCAGCAAGTCGAAGAGTTGGGTTTTTGGTGCTCACACACTACTAATCTGAGTTAAGTAGAACAACTTACTCCAGCTGACGTATAAATAACAGAAGACAACAAATATTATTAAGGCAGTCCTCGAGTTACTGCTCGAGGTGCCAACATTTCATTGATAAGCTCATTGCCGGCATACATACCGACATATGAGAAGACTCGGATACATACACTTCTCTGCTAAGTGTAGAAAGGACGAAGTAGAGCTAGATTCCACGGACGCTTAGATTCCTCGCCGGACCTGTCCGCCTTGTTCTTTTCCTGTGGCTTTGCATCTATAAGATAATAAGAATCATTGTGTAATGCTTTGCTCACAATGAATGGACCTTCCCATGGAGGAGATAATTTATACATGCCAGCAGTACGTTGTACCAACCGGAGCACTAGATCGCCTTCACGGAAAACTCGGGGGGCTTACTTTCCGGCTATGATAGCGTCGAAGATTTTGCTGATATATGGCGGATCTGGACAGTGCCAATTCTCTCGCTTCTTCCAGCAGATCAACATCATTTTGCCGGGCTTCTTGCACTTCGGCTTCTATGTATTGGGTGACCCTAGGCGAATCATGCTCTATGTCGGCTGGTAATACAGCTTCTGCCCCATATACCAGAAAAAATGGCGTATAGCCTGTTGATCGATTTAGAGTTATTCTTAAAGTCCACAGTACCGCTGGTAGTTCTTCTATCCAGCACCCCGTTGATCTTTGTAGCGGCTCAATGAGCTAGGGTTTTATCCCGGATAATACCAATCTGTTGGATCTTTCCACTTGTCCGTTCGAAGCGGGGTGGGCTACCGAGGCAACGTCCAACCGGATCTTCTTATCCCGGCAGAAACGCGCAAATACTCCTTCTGCAAAGTTTGTGCCATTATCAGTTATGATACTGTGAGGATAACCATATCTCAAGATGATGTCTTTGAGAAACGTCACGGCCGTAGCTCCATCACATTTTCTTATTGGCTTCACCTCAATCCACTTTGTAAATTTGTCCACCATGACGAAAATGTGAGTCATATTTCCCCTTGCTGGTTTAAACGGGCCAACCATGTCCAAACACCACATGGCAAATGGCCAAGTGATTGGTATGGTCTTGAGCTCCGACATTGGAATATGTGTGTTGGTAGCATACCTTTGACAACCATTGCACTTTCTCACCAGATCTTCTGCTTGTTCTAAGGAACTTGGCCAGTAGAATCCCTGCCGAAAAGCTTTTGCCACCAAGGCTCGGGACGAGGCATGATGCCCGCACTCCCCTTGATGTATATCTCGGAGGATGTCAAGCCCTTCTTTCGGGTCAACGCATCGCTGGAGGACATTGGTCACACTCCTTTTATATAGATCGGAATTGATGATTGTGTACGCCTTTGCTCTCCTCTGAGTTTGCCTGGATAGCACCTCCTCAGTTGGTAAAGTTCCACCTTTCAGGAATTGAAATATAGGTAGTGCCCAAGCTGGTATTGCTCGTACAGGGAACACATCTTCATCAATTTCCATCCGATCCACCGGCATAACTTCAACCGGACCATGTTGAGAAGTCTCCGGGTCTTGCGAAGCAACCCCCGGGCTTGCCGAGGCAGTCCCCGGGTTTCGCGCACCACCTCCCATGTCAATGTCCATCGGCACGGCTCTGGATTCTGTATCCTCCGGGACGTAAATTGAGTCGGTTTCTGGGGATGGCCTGATAGACGGTTTTTCTGAGGTGTTCCAATGCTACCCCCGGTGGAATTGCTTGTTGGGTTGATCCGAGCTTCGACAGTACATCGACAGCCTCATTTTCCACCCGGGGTACATGGTGAAATTCACATCCCTCAAAGTAACCAGATATCTTCTGCACATGAAATCTGTACAGCGCCATGTTTGGATCAAGGGCGTCCCACAGACCCGATACTTGCTGTACTACCAAATCTGAGTCACCAAAGCATAGGATTCGACGTATCCCAATTTCTTTTGCCACTTTGAGCCCATGCACAAGTGCTTCATACTCAGCGACATTGTTTGATGCCGTGAAATGGATCTGCAGCACATATTTCAGCTGGTCCTTCTTTGGCGAGGTAAGTACAACTCCGGCGCCTAGCCCGATTTTTGTTTTCGACCCGTCAAAGTGCATCCTCCAGTATTTCGGATCTAGTAGCGGTGGTTCGTATTGTACCTCGGCCGAGTCCACAAAAAAGTTGACCATAGCCTGAGACTTGATTGCTTCTCTTCTATCATACAGTGGTGCATAGGGAGCTAGTTCAATTGCCCATTTTGCAATCCTACCACTCGCATCCTTGTTACTCATTATCTCGGATATGGGAGCCTCACATATTACCTTGATGGGATGCTCCTCAAAGTAATGCTTCAACTTCTTAGCTGCCATATACACACCATAGGCCACCTTTTGATAGTGTGGGTAGTTCTGCTTTGAGGCAGACAACACCTCGCTCAGATAATACACTGGCCTTTGCACTGACTTACCCTCTTCATCGCGCTCTACCACAATCACCGCACTTACAACTCGGTTGGTTGCGGCTATATAGAGCAACATTGGATCCTTTGATAGTGGAGAGGCTAACACTGGTGCAGTGGCTAACATTTTCTTTAACTGTATAAAGGCTTCATTGGACTACGGCGTCCAAATGAACTTGTCTGACTTTTTCATGAGGTGGTAGAGAGGCAATGCCTTTTCTCCCAACCGACATAGAAACCGACTTAACGATGCTAGGCAGCCAGTGAACTTCTGGACATCGTTAAGACACTTCGGCAGTTCCATTCGTTCAATGGCCCGGATTTTAGTTGGATTAACTTTGATACCTCGGCTGGAAACAAGAAATCCGAGTAATTTCCCAGCCGGGACACCGAAGGTACATTTTTCTAGGCTAAGCTTCATCCAGAACCGTCTTAAGTTTGCGAACGTCTGCCTGATATCGTCAAGGAGCGTCTTGCTTTCCTTGGTCTTGATAACCACATCATCCACATACACTTGTACATTTTGACCAATTTGGTCATGCAAACAATTTTGCATACATCTTTAGTACGTTGCCCCTGCATTACGTAAACCAAAAGGCATGGTGCGGTAGCAATAAGCCCCATATAGGGTGATAAATGCAGTCTTTATTTGATCATCCGGATTTAGAGGTATCTGGTGGAAACCAGAATATGCATCAATGAATGACAACGGTTCACATCTAGCAATTGAGTCTATGACTTGATCTATCCTTGGCAGTGGAAATTGATCTTTTGGACACGCCTTGTTCAGGTTCGTGTAATCGATATACATACGCCAAACCACCACCACATTCGGATCATCCTTCTTCTTCTCCACCAGCATCGGATTAGATAGCCAATCCGGGTAAAGAACTTCCATGATAAATCCTGCAGCCAACAACCGAGCTATCTCATCTCCGATGACTTTCCTGCTATCTTCGGCGAAGCGGTGGAGAGGTTGCTTCACCGGCTTTGCTCCGGGTCTCACATTCAAAGAGTGCTCGGCCAACTCCCTCGGAACACCTTGCAAGTCCTGTGTGGACCAAGCAAAAATGTCTCGATTCTCACGGAGGAAGTTGACGAGCTCGCTTTCCTATTTGTCATTTAACCCGGCACCAATTCTTACGGTGCGCTCTAGGAACATATCATTAACAGGTACCTTCTTTGGTATCTTTCGTGGCTTGGAATGAGACAATCCCATGCGGGTTACTCAGCGCCGGCATATACTGCTGCGCGGACTGAGCCAATGCCGCCACCTCTTGGATTTTTCTTTTCGCTTGCGTGATCACGAGTGACTCGGCTAGGTTAGACCGGGCTGACGCACACTCAATGGAACGTCGGAAATATCCAGCAATAGTAATCACTTCGTTTGGCCCGGGCAACTTCATCTTTAAGTAACTGATGTGACAACTTGCCATGAACTTGTTCAGTGCTGGTCTTCCGAGTAACGCGTGATACGCACTTTCTAAGTTCACCACTTCAAACTCCAAATTCTCAGTACGGAAATTATCTCTCGTGTCGAACAATACGTCAACTCGAACCTTGCCTATGGGCTCACAAGAAATGTTGGGCACAATACCATGGAAAGTTGTCCTTGTAGCCTGGAGCATGTTCTCTGAGATACCCAACTTGCGCATTGTATCCGCATACATGATGTTAATGCTACTGCCATTGTTGATCAGTACCTTGGAGAACCTCACATTGATGTATGGCCCAATGAATGTCGGATCTAGCACCAACGCATACGAACCAGGACTCGGCATAAGCTTGGGATGATCTTTAATGCTCCAGGTGATTTCTTGGTCCGACCAAGGCATATACCTCGTCACTGCTGGCATTACCGCATTCACCTCCATATGTCGGCACTGCAAGCTCTTCCTATCTGTTTCCTCAGTGGTAAACACGCAGTAACTCTGATGATGCTCTCTGTACTCATTCCTCCCCTCATTTCCGGGGTACCTCTGATCCGGCTGATGCTGGTTTTCTACTTGATGCACGGCATCCCTTCTCTCATGGTTATCATACCTCGGCGGAGGGGGAGGCAACATTAGCTATTGCGTGTTCGCTCTAGAGAGCAATTGCTGCCGGGGTAACTCCTGCCGAGGTTGATCATTCCGGGATGCCTGAGCATTCCCCGAACCACCTTGTTCTATTTTACGCATCCACTCACATTGCCTTGTTGTATGCCCAGCTGGGTTATTTGGATTTGGCGTGTGAAATTTACATGGTTGATCCAACATCGACTCATAAGTGTACCTCGGACGGTCCTTCTTTTCTTGCCACTGCTTCTTCTGCTCCGGCGTCTAAGTTTTCTTGCCTTCATTTCTTGGTGTCCATTGTCCCCCTCCAGTTTTCTGACGTTGATTGCCTCCTGCTCCGGGCTGATCTTGATTCACAGCTGCAACTTGTTGCGAACTGTACCGGTGATCCGGTCTGTCATCTCTTCTTTTACCTCTGTAATCATTCCTCCGGGATAATCTGGCTCCATCTCTCTGGTAGTACTCCTCATTTGACTCGTTTGACACGAGCCTATGTTGAGTTGGATCACCCTAAGCATACGAATCAGCAATCCGGATCATCTCTACCAATGTGGTTGGCATTTTCCTTTGCAACTTCTGCCACAACTCGCTTGCATATCTGCATCCCTGCACAAACCATGCTATGGCCTGTGACTCTATCACACCCTCACACGAGTTTCTCACGGTACACCACCAGGTTAAAAACTCCTGGTCCATCTCGTTTGGTCTCTCCTTACACATAGCTAGGGTCTGTGGCCTATTTGGCCTCTGATACATACTTGAGAAATTGCTGATAAACATTTCGTGAAAATCGATCCAGTAGTTAATGCTTTTGGGCGGCAAATTGTTTAGCCATACCCTTGCTGGCCCCTCCAACATCTGGGGTTCGTATCTCATAGCCCATCTCAAGTTTCCTATAGCAATTTTCACAGTTGTAGCATAGTTTATCAACCAATCCTCCGGCTTAGTACTGCCGTCATACGTCTTTGTGCCTCTGGGTAACTGGAAGTTGGGTACCGGTGGCTCCTTCATGATCTGGGGCCCAAAACACGCAGGACCCAATGGACCTTGACACTCAATCTGTTCCGACCTATACAGTCGATCCAGTTTTAACCTGGCATCATCAGGCATCAAATCTCTACTTCCCAATCTTGACCCTATCACATGATAGTCCGGCCTTGGGTATCCCGCATTCACCATTTCCGAATCTCCATCGTTATACCGGTCTTGCTCTCGTGGAGCACCTCTCTGTTGTATACCTCGGCCAGCACTTTGCTCTTGCCTCGGTATATTCCGCTGTTGCGGTTGTCCTACCGAGTTATGCTGTCCGGCATTGCCATTTACAGCGTTTCCTTGACCGGCATTGCCTTGGTCGCGGTTACCTCGGCCAGCTTCACCTCGGCTCACACTTCGTCGATCATCATTTCTCTGTACTTCTTTTCCTTTCCCTACCCGTGTCGGGTCATACGGGACGATCTGTTTGTTCCTTCTGGCCGAGGTTACTACCTCTTCTCTCCTAGGACCACCATGAGGAGACGATGCGGCTCCAGCGGATTTCTCCGGGTTACCCACCGCTGAATGAACGATCTTAGAGGCCCCAGCTCTCTCCGGGTTAGCCCTGAGAAGTTCCTCATTTTGCCAGTTCGCGATCCGAACCAACTCATTAACCCTATCTTATTGTATCTGACGGGCTTCACCCGCCAGACCCTCTAACTCGGATGCAGCTACATCTGCTGCCCTAAGGTTCTTTGTCGGGGTACTATACCTCAGTAGCCCCATGGACAAACAGTTCTCTAACTCCTTAATCCTAGTGTCTCCCTCTTTGTTCATTTCGCTTATGAGGTTTCTCCCCTTCACTTTTGCAGCATCTACTTTATTTGCCTTTGCGTACTCACGTAGCGTCATGTTCAACGACTGCTGAGCCGCGGCTATCTTTTTCACACCCTCTAGTATTTTTTTCCTAGTTTCCTCTAGCTCAGCATGCGCCTGAGCCGGATCTACTTCTGCTACTATAGGGTTTGCCAAGCTATCCATCGCTTCCCGCAGCACATTCTTAGGCCTCTCTAGCGGAGGACCTCTACCTTTCCTCGGTGCCTTAGGCGTTACCTCCGGATCTGGTGCCGGATCCTTGCTTGCGCCTGCACCAGGCGCAGTCATCATCACCTCAGCACGGTCCGGGGAGCGAGTGATACGCGCCCCGTGAACCACGCTAAGGGGTGGCTCCCCTGCCTCGACGACGTGCCGCGGATGAACGCACGACACATCTACAGCAACATAGACCTTGTGCGCGCCGAGCTTGACGAAGAAGCCGTTGCACGGAAGTTGGCGCGTACCGAAGCAGCCAGCGTTGTCACTGACAAAGTCCAGCGCTCCAAAGCGCTGAATAAGCCCGGAGAGGATGTGTTTGGCAGTGCCGATGAGGTTTCCCGTCCGGACCCCTGTTAGCGCTGCTAGCCCCACAGTGGGCACCAACTGTCGTGGTGGTGTCACGGCAGATGCCATGGATAGGCTAAAGGTGGGGACTAAATGCACTAGGGGAATCCAGGGAGGGATAGTGAGGTGATTCCACACACAGAAGTTTTATATTTTATTCACTTCCAAGGTTTACAAGTGCTCCTAGAGCTGTATTGGGGAGAGGAGGAAGAAGGGACTCTCTTACTCTCACCACTGGCTAACCCGTACAAGACCAACCAGAGACCAACCCGTAGAACCTAACCTTTTATATAGAGGCCCTAGGCCTTCTTATATAGGGGTGGCTAGGTCTCCACTTAGGGCATACGTGGAGGCATACTCTAGGGAATATGCCTCCTCCCAAAATAGTAAGCCGATCGCTTTTCCCCGCGTCACCCATGCAGAGGCTACGTGAGCCTCTGCGGCGCCTGCGTCAGCCGACATTGGCGTCGTCACCTCTGTTGGCCATGCCTCGCTGGTCCTGCCTCTATCCGCTTCGCTCATGTCGTGCGTACCGGGACTACTTTTGACCAGCGAGATTCCTTCCTTCTCCTAGAAGCTTGACATGACCCGGATCGTAGTTGATCCGGCCACACCTGTTCCTGCATGAAAGTTAGATACATCTTTCTTACTTACGGCTTAAGTCGGTTGAGACCAAGTTAGGTGGACGTCCCCTGGTCCGGGTTAGTCCGTGATTCGGCGTGCCTTGAGGTGACCCGGCTAGCATCCTCTTTGGCCTTGCCGAACCTCGGCTAACTCGGCCTTTATACCCCGGCGTGACCCTACCCGGGGGTATCCCCCCAACATTATATCTATAGGCTATAAACATTTTTTTGAATGTACCATCTCATACCTAGGTTTGGGAGCATTAAGGGGACAGCCTACTGCTCTATGGCCTATAAGATGGCATGTCTTGCATCTTTTTTTGCCCTTCTTGGTAGCACAGAAAGCCGAACCCTTCTTCTCGAGAAAATTCTTAAACCTATTCACTTGAGGGCTTCCTCTGCCCCCTTTTATAACAAGCTGGCAAAGCTCCAAACTCAGTTGGACTTGAGGCCACTGAGATGGATCTATACATGGCTCGATGGATCCAGCGTACGCAGCTCTAAACTTTTCCATTGAGTAGTAGTCTAACAAATACTGATCTAAATGTGGTAGAGTTCTTTTCTTCACCAAGAAGGCCAAGGCGTGGTCGCAAGGTTTCCCGGTATGATGCCACTCTAAGCAGGTGCATTCTCACAGATGGATGTTCACAACACCCCGTTTGCCACTCTTGGACATATCGACCACCTCACAGTTGCTGCTGGTTGATGGGAGAACCCTAAGATGAGCAAGTCCTCGGCTTCTCTTGTGTAGATGTTGTTCAACTAGCGGTAGCATATGTCCTCTAAGTCTCCTACCGATCTATCTCCTTAAATTTAACATCTTCATGATCATACCATGTATGATGTCCATCAAGATATGAACATGACACACTTTTATGTCCTTCACCTAGTTATTCAGGCATTCTGCAAGGTTGTTGTTTATGTAATCAACTTTGATATCAAGGTTGAATTGACTCCTCTTCCATACCTGCAAATGATGGACGACTAAGTACTCCGGAAGTTCAGGGGCCACCCACTCTGTATCAGCCATTGAGGATTTTAGTTTGCTGCCTGTCGGACACATGTGTAGAGAGCCCATTTTGTTCACCTGCAACACAGATTCACTTAAAAGATAAGCGGAGTCGACTCGTTGCTAGAAAGTTCTAATGGTTTGCTGCATTCACTGCCCTGGTACCCTAATTTCCTTCGACGCAGATAAGGCTCTTGATGTGATCCACCATGGACAATGTACCTCGACCCATCCATTCATCCACGTTAACCTGCAAACGGCCTCATACCTCTAGGCAGTGTTCTCCAATCGATGAATGTTGAACTCCCCCTTGATACAAAAATGTCGTAACGACATGCTGAACTCATGCATGCTCCTGAACTCGGTGCCGACCGAAATTATAGCATACTCATGGACATGTTTCATTTCTTCTACTTCAACACCCAAATCATCGACTGGAATGCCAGCCTCATCGTTAAGTTCCTCGTCATCATCACCAGATTCTTGATCCTCTATAGTGCAATTTTCTTCATCTGATTCAGAATCTTGACCATCATCTCTAATTCCTAGTACTGCACACATCATATTGACTCCCATGGGTGGGGATGCACCATTATCTCCACCTGGATAGACCGGAACATTGCCCCAATCTACCTCACCGGCAACTCTGTTTTCTCCCAGACACTCGGTTGGTTCTGCTGCAACCACATGGGTGGGTCTTACGTTTGCACGTATCCCATGTTATTTAGTAGAAAAATAGCAGTCAGAATCTATTTCATCTTGACTATACAGAACCCTCTTGCTCTTCTTTTGTACATCCTCCTTTCTGATGTAATCTTTCCTGATGGTATCAGTAGGGCTTGACATCTGCGTTCTTTTCCCCATTGGACTAGGCTTTCTGTTGCCGCTCTTGGGTGTGATCTTCTTCCTACTTCCCCTCACGGGAGTTGGCTCCAGGGTGCTGGCATTATTTCCTGACCTCTGCGGTGTGTTCTTCTTCGAATTAGCCCTTTTGCTGCTACTATTGGGTATGTTCTCCTTTGTGCTGGCATTATTGCCTGACCTCAGCGGCGTGTTCCGCTCCAAATTAGTATTTTTTCTGCTACCACTTGGTGTGGTAGCCTCCGTGCTGGCCATCTTCGCCTTTTTGCTACCACTCCTGGGAGTGTTCACCACCGTGCTATCCCTCTTAGCGTTTTTGCTGCTACCGTTTGGTGTGGCATTTTGACTGGATCTCACGGGTGTACTCTGTGGTGTGGTGCCATTTTTGTGCGACTCTTGGGCGTCCTTGTCTCTAGCATGGTCTCCTTGGTGATGTTCTTCTTCAGGGTGCCCTTTCTGGGGATGCTCTTCCTGCTCCTCCTTATGACGCTCCTCTGTAAGACTCTCCTCTGTTCGAAGCTACCCTCAGTCGCACAATCCCCAGTGATGCCATGGATCAAGTCACGCATGTCTTCTACAAGTCCATCATCTCTTGTCGAAATCCAATTCCTCTCCAACCATTTGCACTATCAAGTGGATGTACACTTCACCTCTATAATGTTTTCTTATAAACGGTACGACTAAATCGCTGGTATCTTTCACTTCTATAGCATTTTTACTCCTATTATCAAAATATACCAAACGTGCTACCTGGGAGGACCCCACAGCACCTTCACACGTAACGATGCCATCAGGTCAGATAACTGTACCACTTTAGGATCGTATCTGCCAAGGATTACATCAAACTCCTCATAGAACTTTTCTCTGCCATCATCTAATTTTGCAGTATACTCCTCGACACTGATACGAACGATTACTTTGTCATCATCAGGTTCTGCAGGATAGAAACCTCCGAGGTTCGAGAGGTGGAGTGGCACCATCAGACCCAGCCACAATGCCAACATCGCCATCAACAACGTCATCGTTAGCTGGAGCAACCTCGGTGGAAATACCAGGACCAGAAGCAAGGCGAGAGCCCTTAGCAGCAGGAACTACAATACCTGGTGGAAAGGCAGGGCCACGGCTAATGGCAGCCACAATAGGAGCAGCTGCTGCCACGCCATATCGACGATCGGGAGCAGTTCCCACAACATCAGTGTTTCGAGTGCTAGCAGAGTCCATACCAAGAGCTAGGTCTAGACCTGCAGCTCGCTGAACCTGAGCACGGGTTCGAGGAGGAGCAATGGGGCAGCCTCCGGAAGTCTTAGTTTGCTCAGCAGCAGCAGGGATTGGGTCAACAACAGCTAGATCAACAACAATACGGGGATGACCAGTACCAGCAGATTCTAGAGCAGGGGTTCACACAACTTGAGCACGGTTTCAAGGAGGAGCAGCAGACAAGACAGCGGTCTTGGCAACAACCGATGTAGTCGCCCGGGAACTTTGGTACCGCAAACAAACAAGCCCGATGCGGTGGCTGCGACCTCCGTCCCACGCCACCTGCTCCATCAAGAGCGACGTCGATGGGGCGACCACTCCTCCCGCATACCTCGTCGCAGACCCCCGCTGAAAGAACATTTCATGTTTTCCTATGTTTTGCGTGTTAGATAACAATACTGTGGAGATCATTCATGTGTGCTAAGTGTGTAGGAAGCTTTGAGGGGGGCCGGATAATCCGCCCCACCAAGGGCCGGATAATCCGGACTACCTCATCGCTCAAAGGAAGCCAAGGCGCGTCGCTTGGTATCCGGTCGGATTTTCTCCCGGAAAATCTGAACTGGGGCGGTTTTTCCTCCCCAGGCCGGATAATCGGGCTGTCGCATGGGCTGGATAATCCAGCCCATAGTTTTCGAGCAAAAGGAGCCAGGGTGCGTCGCTCGGTATTCGGTCGGATTTTCTCCCGGAAAATCCGAACTAGGGCGGTTTTTCCTCCCCAGGCCGGATAATCCGGCCCTCGCATAGGACCGGATAATCCGGCCCCCAGAAGTTGGTCACGGGCAAGCTCGGCGCGACGCTCTGATAGGGGGAGGATTATCTGCCGGATATTCCGAGTCTGGGGCGGTGTTTTCCCCAGACTGGATAATCTGGCCCGCACTTGGGCTGGATAATCCGGCCCCCGAAGTGTCCAACGGCTGGTTTCTGAAGGGGGTATAAATATCCCTTCTTCGCCAACGTTCAGAACACTTGATTCATTCGAAATTGTCCAGACATTGTGCAAGAGCTCTCATTCTCGAATCTTTGGGGGAATTGAAGGAGGAGAAGTTCATCACCATCATCAAGAATCAAGCGCTTCAAGTCCTATCCATTCACTAGGAGAAATCCTTGATCTAATATTCTTGTCAATACCTAGATCTTGTTTATTTTATTTGATAACTTTGTTCTTGTGGCAGCTTGTTGTCATTTCGGGAGCCTCCGAGTTGTTGTGGAGTTGTTGCCCTGCTAGATGTGTAAAGGCGCCGGTGCCCGCCTCGAAGGGTACCTTTAGTGGAAAGGTGGATCAGGCCTGTGGTGGCGAGATCCATCGGAAACCAGGGTGAGTCCTATTGTGGCGTGGTGGTCTTAGTACCGCCCACCCCTCCAATGCAGACGTACTTCCCTTAACAAGGAAGGAACTGCGGTTAAACAAATCCAGTGTCTCCGCGTGCTTCACTCCGGTTTACCCGTTCCTCTTCCACTCGCTCTTCACTCGCTAGTAGATTGGCTTGCATATAGGGAAAATTCCACCTAATAGTTTATCTAGAGAATTTATCCTTTGTGCTAAGGCTAAAATTGAAAAAGTATTAAAAATTGGTGTAACACCTATTCACCCCCCCTCTAGGTGCCCATACGATCCATTTCAATTGGTATCAGAGCCCCGGCTCTTAATTCGGGCTTAACCGCCTAAGAGTAGTATGGGTACCAAGGATGATGGAAATGAGGTTGTGGATAAGGTCACAATGGATGATCTCAATTCATTGCAAACAACCTTGTTGAAATCCTTTGAGGCCAAGATGGAGGAGATGAATCAAATGATTGCTCGCCTTACATCATCCATAGCCCCATCTCCATCCTCCTATGAGGCTACCACACCATCATCTAAGGAAAAGGGTAACACCGGATCCAAGGATGATGATGTGGAAGGTGAAAACCTTAATGGTTCCACCTCCAAGAAGGGAAGTGGTAAGGAGGAATATAGTGAGGTTTGCCACGTATATTCCCTCGACCCACCTATCCCTCATCCTCATATAAACAATAGGGGTGATCCACCCAAGCTCACTGCATCCTCCTTCAATCAATGGCAATTCCTAATGAAATCTCATGTTTGCAGTTCCTCTATTGAATTGTGGAGGATTATTGAAGAGGGTCTTCATATTGGAAATCAAACCAACCTAACAAGAAGAGAAGTTGTGCACAACCAGTTGAATGCCACCGCTCTCCACATGATACATCTGGGTGTGGGTCCCAAGGACATGCCACACATTGAACATCTCAACACAGCTAAAGAAGCTTGGGATGCTCTTACGGATCTCTTCGTTTGAAATGAAAGCATGAGAAGGAACATGTATGATGCCCTTAGTAATGAAGCTGAGGGATTCTACATGTTGGATGGTGAAAACCATGAGGACATGTATAGAAGACTCAAGGGCATCGCAACAACATTTCGAAAGCATGAGGCCACTCACATTGATGATGCATGGATAAAACGGAAATATGTGAGTGCCTTAATGCCTTTCGAGCCAACAGACTTGAAGATCCTGCAAGGTAGACATAACTATAATCAAATGACATCCAACGAAGTCATGCAAGAAATGGCATCATTCAAAGTGGCAGCAAAGAATGCTGAAGATGCCCGTGCTCGAGCCATTGGAATGCAAAAGTGTGTCAATGTGGCTCTCAAAGCCAATGTTGTTGAGCAAGAGGAAGATGAAGGAGCTTCTGTGGGGGCATCCATGGACTGTCCTGATGAAGTCAAACATGCTCATGGTGAGTACATGGCATTTTATGCAAGGAAGTTTTGGAAGGACCTTGCCAAAGCCAAGTCTGAACTTGAGCGCAAGAACGGGTCAAATGGAAGAAGAGAAAGTGGCCCAAGATTGAGAACTTGCTTCAACTGTGGAGATAGAATGCACTTTGTAGCCGAGTGTCCTTATCAAAATAGAGAAGACAATGGTGACAGGCTCATTCTTAAAGAGAAATCTAAAGCACTTAAGAAGAAGCCATTTATTAAGAAGAATGGCCCTTTCAAGAAGCAACCCAAGATTGTATTAGTAGCATAAGAGGAATACTCCTCCGCAAGTGAAGATGAAGAGGATGATGATAGTTCCCGCGAGGTGGCTGCTGTAGCCACCACATCGACTCCTTCATCTCTCTTCGACTCGCCAAACGAGAATGTCATCAACAACAACGCCACTTGCCTAATGGCAAGAGTGTCCGAGGTATCAACTTCTAGCTCTTCATTTCCTAAGACTAACATAATTTTGGATATGGATGATCATGACAGTCTTAAAATGAAAGAAGAAGTTATTGCTTTGGATACTTTTTTCACTAACCTACAAGGTGAGCACAAACTCCATTTTGATGCTCTTATGAGTCAATTATCTCAAGCCGAAAATCTTCTTGAAGAAAAGGGCAGAATTGAAAGAGAAGATGCGTTGGAGATAGCTTCTTCGAAGAATGCCTTGGAAGAGGAAGAGGAGCTCGAGTATCTTTGGAAGAGAGACTCGAATCCATTGAGGAGTCACAGGAAGAAGCTGTAGCTCAGCTCATCAAGGAACGTGACCATGCTCTTGCCAAGGTAAAGAAACTAAAGAAAGAAAAGATTGACTTTGGGGCTGTTCATGCTAGACTTTTGGAGAAGTTTGATAATCTCGAAAGTGCTCACAAGGCAATGAAAAGTGATCATTCTACTTTAAATGAGTCTCATGACCAGCTCCAAACTCAATTGAAACGGTATGATGTGCCAAGTACCTCCACTTCATCCTCTAGAAAAGAAGACCTTGCAAGAAGTTCTCAACACAAAGGTAAAGGAGTTATTGATGAGATACTGAGCAGGCAAAGGACAAACAATAGTAAAGAAGGTCTTGGTTACATACCCAAGACAAAGAGCAAGAAAAACAAGAAGAAGAAGAAGAAGAAGAAGAAGAAGAGCAAGACTGCTCACCCAAAGACTAGCAACATTACCAATGACAAGACTAATTATGATGGTTTTGCAGGGGCCAACAATCCTAACTTTGAACTATATTGCGATTATTATGTTGATGTTTATGCTAGTTATGTAGGCCCATATGATTGTTACATTCCTTGGTCTATTTGGGTTCCCAAGACCCTTGTTACTAACATGAGAGGACCCATTGAAAAATGGGTACCTAAAACCAAGAAGTAATTTTCTTGCAGGGCTATGCTTTCGGTGGTTCTAAATGGGTACTCGATAGCGGCTGCACGAGTCATATGACCGGAAGCAAGGAGATCATCACGGAGATGCGGCCAAACCTTGATCACATAACTGTCTCCTATGGTGACAAGTCAAAATATGAGGTATTGGGTCTCGGCAAAGTTGTGGTGGCTCACGATATTTCTCTCATGGACATCATGCTTGTTGAGACCCTCGGTTACAACTTACTTTCAGTTCACGCCATTGGTAAGATGGGCTTTCTAGTTTTTATTGATGCTAATTTGGTGGTACTCTTGTGGAGCAAGTCTCTAAAAGTCGCTTTCGTGGAATATGTCGAAAATGACCTGTACGTGGTGGACTTTTTGGGGAAAACCACTACAAGCCCGATGTGTCTTTTCGGAAAGGCTGACGCGGGTTGGCTATGGCATCGCTGACTAGCCCACGTCAATATGAGAACTTTGCAAAGTCTCCACAAGGGTGGCCACAATCTTGGAGTAAAAGAAAATGTCTCCTTTGCCAAAGATCGTGTTTGCAGGGCGTGCGTTGAAGGAAAAATGCATGACTCACCTCATCGAAGGAAAACTATTATCTCATTAAAAAGGATTTTGGAGCTCCTTCATGTGGACCTTTTCGGACGTCCATCTCATGCAAGCCTCGGTGGGAAGAAGTATTGCCTAGTGATTGTTGATGATTACTCAAGATACACTTGGGTTTATTTCTTCAAGTTGAAGAGTGAAACTCAACAAACAGTCATTGACTTTGCCAACGAGGTTCAACGTCAACACAACGTCCCCGTTCTGGCCATAAGAAGTGATAACGGCTCTGAGTTCAAGAACTACACCTTAAATGAGTTCCTAAGTGAAGAGGGGATAAGACATCAATATTCCGCTGCGTACACCCCTCAACAAAATGGTGTAGCCGAGAGGAAGAATCGAACTCTAATGGATATGGCAAGATCAATGTTAGCCGAATTTAAATCTCCATATAACTTCTGGGCTGAAGCAATCTCTATTTCTTGTCATTCATCTAACCGATTATACCTCCGCAAGATCTTGGACAAGACTCCGTATGAAATACTTACCGGTAACAAGCCAAACATCTCATACTTTCGGGTATTTGGGTGTAAGTGTTTCTTTCTTATCAAAGGAGTTCGTTTATCTAAGTTTGAATCTAAGGCTTTAGAAGGTATTTTTGGTGGTTATGGTGCCGAATCCCACACTTATAGAGTCTACAATAAGCTCTCCGGAACTGTTGTAGAATCTTGTAGTGTGGTGTTCGAGGAAAATGACGGTTCCCGTGCCGAGCAAGTTGGTGTTTGTGATGCAGATGTTGAAAGACCCCAAGATGCCATAAGAAGAATGGGCGTGGGATTTTTCCGCCCCATTGAGGAACCCCTTGTGGCGGATTGGGAAGGACAATGCTCTTCCCATGAAGATCCTTCATCTGCACATGCCCAACAAGTTCCCACCATGGGAGCAAATTCCGCACCATCTCCATCAACTGTTGAAGGTCAAGCTATTCCAGAAAACTCCAGGCCGGATTATCCGATGGACGCCGGATTATCCGGCCACCCCGCTCCAGCTGACCATATTGGTCCTGGTGGTGAAGATATCAATGCAAGCTCCGGGCCGGATTTTCTGGCAAGCCCCGGATTATTCGGCCCCTCGCCAGTTCAAGCCAGCCCCAGGCTTCCTGATGATGCTGCTACAAATACTCCCAGGATGGATTATCCGGCCTCTCGATCGGCCGGATTATCCGGCCGTGACTCTATAGTTCAGCAGCCTCCTGTTACGGCTACTGACTCACCTCAAGGGCACGCGTCACCACCACCTGCTGTTGATATTCCAGTTCCTGATCAAGGTCGAGTGAATGCTTCCAATGAAGATTCGAGTGATGAATCTACCCCTCTAAGAGACAACAAACTTATTGAACTTCATCGCAAGGCTCGAGCTGATCGAAACCTTGAGTTGAGGGGTCACACTCTCGACAAAGTTGTTGGTGATCTTTGACGAAGGGTTTCTACAAGAAGAGAATTGGCCAGTTTTGGTGAGCATCAAGCTCATATCTCTATGGTGGAACCTAAGAAGGTCTTTGAAGCTCTTGAAGACCCAGACTAGGTTGTTTCTATGCATGAAGAATTGAATAATTTCGAGCGCAACAAAGTCTGGAAACTCGTGGAGAAACCCAAAGAGTGTCGCAATGTTATCGGCACCAAGTGGATATTCAAAAACAAGCAAGACGAGAATGGCATTGTTGTGAGGAACAAGGCTAGACTTGTGGCACAAGGTTACTCCCAAGTTGAGGGCATTGACTTTGGCGAGACCTATGCTCCAATGGCTCGCCTTGAGTCCATTCGTATCCTTCTTGCTTATGCTGCTCATAACAATTTTAAGTTGCAGGAAATGGACGTCAAGAGTGCCTTCCTTAATGGTCCTCTACATGAGTTGGTATACGTAAAGCAACCCCCTGGGTTTGAGGATCCTAACTTTTCGAACCATGTCTACAAACTTGATAAGGCACTCTATGGCCTTAAACAAGCCCCACGTGCGTGGTATGAGCACCTTAAAGAGCTTTTGTTAGAATGTGGCTTCGAAGTTGGGCAAATCGATCCCACTCTTTTTACTAAGAAGGTTAATGGGGAGCTCTTCGTATGCCAACTATATGTAGACGATATCATCTTTGGTTCTACTAATAAAGCTTTTAATGGTGAATTTTCAAAGCTTATGACCGACAGGTTTGAGATGCCCATGATGGGGGAATTACAGTTCTTTCTTGGATTCGAGATCAAGCAACTTAGAGAAGGAACCTTTATTAATCAAGCAAAGTACATCCAAGACATGCTCAAGAGATTCTAGTGTCGCCACTCCGATGTAAACAAAATGTCATCTTGAACTTAACCCACATGGTAAAGATGTGGACCAAAAGGTATACCGGTCCATGATCGGTTCTCTTCTTTACCTCTGCGCATCTAGACCCGATGTTGTGTTGAGTGTGGGAGTGTGTGCAATGTATCAAGCGGCTCCTAAAGAAAGCCACTTTGTGGCGGTCAAGACGATCTTTCGATATTTGGTTCATTCCCCTAACTTTGGTCTCTGGTATCCCAAAGGCTCCAATTTCTCTTTATGTGGTTATACTTACTCAGATTGGGCTGGTGATAAGGATGATCGTAAGTCCACTTCTGGAGCTTGTCAATTCTTGGGAAGATCTCTTGTATGTTGGTCTTCTAAAAAGCAGAATTGTATATCTCTCTCTACCGCCGAAGCTGAATATGTTGCTGCTGCCAGCGCTTGCACTCAATTATTGTGGATGAGGCAAACATTAAAGGAATACAATGTCAATTGTGACAAAGTGCCTCTTTTATGTGATAATGAAAGTGCAATCAAAATTTCGTACAATCCTGTTCAGCACACAAGGACGAAGCATATTGAGATTCGGAATCATTTTATTCGAGACCATGTTGCTCGCGGCGATATTGATCTATCCTTTGTGAGCACGAAGAACCAACTTGCGGTTTTTTTACAAAGCCACTTGATGAAGCAAGATTCTGCTACTTGAGGAATGAGCTAAATATCATTGATTCCAGGAGCTTGTCTTGATTACCCATGCACTCACTCATACATCTCAATCCTTCTTTGGTCTAGGTGTGGGCATTGATATAGGGGGATTGTGGTCCTAACTCATTGGGCTAACCCTCCCCCCATAATGCCAAAAGCAAAATAAATCATTTCTCTTAATATCATTTTGTGATATGTGAGCTTATTGATGAGTATTGGTCGTGAACCCAAGATATATCTTCGAGGTGTCACACCATACACTCCAACAAGGTGGCCTTGGCCACCACCCTCTCCCTTGAGGAGAATTGACTCTTTTTGGATGTTCTTTGCTATCTCATGTTCTTATGGGAATCACACTCGATCTTGGCTTTTATTTGATTTGGATTTTGCAATTTTGAGTGTCTAGTACCATCTCAGTTTGGCTTAATCTTAAGCCTTCCCCTACCCCTAAGCCATCTATTCTAGCACACAAGTCCGTTCTACACCTAGTGGGGGTGTTGTTTGGGGATGCGCGGGCCTGGTTCTGTGTATAACAGAGTCCCAGATTTGAGGACGGATAATCCGGCCCAAGTGTAGGCCGGATAATCCGGCCCTGGCGGATTTCATCTTAAAGGGCAGGGCTCGGGGGGAAGGGCTCATAATGAGCAGCACTTCTCCCCCAACCCTCTCCTGCTCCTTAGCCGCCGCCTGCCGTCCCCCACCCTCCCCTGAGCCTCTCCGGCCACCGGATTTTCCGGGCCTCCCCGGATCTTCTTCTCCGTGCCTCCGGGTACCTTCTCCTCCGCGTTCTTCCTCCAATGAGTGAGGGTAAGTCCCTCTCTCCCCATCTTTGGCTAGATGTGTAACTTGTTGGGTGGAACGTTGTCTAGAAGGATGTGTTTTCGCATAGAAATCGTAGTCTTACAGTTTCTAGGCCTGATCTACTTTTTTGCATTCAACCTAGGTAAAATCGAAATTTTTTGCCAGGGCCGGATTATCCGCCCCTGGCCAGGCCGGATAATCCGGCCTGACAGATTCGATTCTAGTTCAGTTTCACTATGGAGTATGCATTGAGTAGTTTTGTCCTATGAACCTTTTGACTACTTTTTCCATGCTGTCTCCTCGGCTCCTAAGGGCCTCATGAGGGATGCTCGCAGGCTCCCTGTGCCTCCCGTTGCCCGTGAGATCAAGCAGCTGAACTGGTTCCAGCGTAACATTCTCTGCATAGGCGTGGACACGCGCAAGGGTCAGTACGAGGCATACAAGCAGCGCCATGAGTTGGCTCACTCCCAGCAGCTCATTCTCCACCATGTGTCCGGTGCCTCGGGTGATCCTCCGGCTCCTACTTCTCTCACTCCGTATGCTCGGTGGAACTCTTCCTCCGGGTTGAACTATGGTGAGCTGGAGCGTCACTTGTTCCCCTTTGTGCCTGCTCCTGATGATGAGGATGAGGAAGGTGACACTGAGGAGCTTGAAGATGAGGACGAGAATGAAGACGAGGAAGAGGACGAGGACAAGGACTACGAGTGATCCCGTGGGGCGCTAGCATCCCTCTTCTCCCTTTTTGGTGTCTCGATGCCAAAGAGGGAGAAGTAGTTCTATTAGGTTGTCCGTGGATTTGCATGGGTCGGGCATACGCACTTGCATTTTTTATTCGTCGTTTTCTTTCTTATGCCCATTTAGTGTCGAACTTTAAATTTGTGATTTGTGGTTGGTTGAGACTCTATATGGTTGTCTGGATTATTATGCCTATGGATTTCATCTCATGGAATATGCTTATGGAGCTATCTATTCATATCCTATGCTGGAGGTTTTATCATGGAAGGCGATTATATTGGTTATCCGGTAATGATTGTGGCTTATGTCAAGTGTAGCACCCCAATTGTCTAACAATTGTAATGCTACTTGTCCTAGTAAGATATCGACTACTTCATATATATTATTATTGCATCATAATTATATCATGCTCATGTCATCATGCCACCTTGCATTTGAGCATCATATAAAACCCTTTTTCTTTTGGCTCTTCTCTCACATGCATTATTAATTGTATTTGCCTCTTGATATTGTATTTGGCTATTGATATATTGTTCAATGCCCAAGTTGAGTTGGGGGCATATCTTTTATTTCAATTCCACCACCTTTCTCTTCCACCATCTTATAATTCCACCATCCCATTAACCATGAGCTTGTATTTCTTTTTCTCTTGATATTTTATTCTAACTCATGTGGTTTGGGGTGGATCAAATCTTTCAAATTCTTTTGCTTATCTTTATTCCATTTCTTGGAAATGCATGAGAATAATGCCATAATATTATTATTGTCTTCACAAAACAAATCATGGCATTATTATTTTGCATGGGCCATGCAAGCTTATTCACCACCTTTTTACTCCGTTGGTTTTTCTTTGGATTTGAGGAATCCTATCTTGGGAAACCATCTACCCCATTACACCATCCTCATAGTCTCATCCATCTCTTTTTCCTCTTATTTTTAATTCTCCATGCATGAACCATTTGAGGCCTAATCCTTTTCCTTTCTTTTTCTTTTCTTGGAATTCCCTTTCTCCTTCCTTCCATGTTAATCCAAACACTCATCATGCTCCACTTGGGTGGGCTTTTTGCACAAGTGTTAACAATCTAAAACCTAATAAAATCAAACCTAGCTACTCTCTCTAATTTCTCCTAAACCCTAACTCCACTTTACCTCTCTCTCTCTCACACCCCTCTCTCTCTAACATGAGCACCACCTGACCCTCTCTCTCCCTGGCCCACCTCAGCTAATCCTAACCCTCTAGGTAACCTTTGCTAAGCCCTAACCCGAGCCCCAACTAACCTAGCCCGAGCTACCCCTCTCCTCTCCTTCTTTTTCTAGCAGCCGAGCTAGCCCCACCCTGCAGCCATACGCCGCCCTGGTCCACCTGCAGCCCCTCCCTGCCGTGCCAACCAGCCCCAGGTCGAGCCCCAGCTCGAGCCAGCACGTGGGAGAGAAGAAAAAGGTGGCACCGAGGCCACCTTTATCTACCCCCCTGCCACAGCTGCCTCCTCCCTCTCCCTCCTTTTTCCTCCTTCCACACTCCTCTCTGGCCTCTCCCAGATCTGCTCGAGCCGCCCCGTCTTCTCCTTCTTCCTCTCCGACCACCACACCCGACGTCGGTCGCCGCCAGCACCCACTCGCCTCCGACGTTCCAGCCGGTCAAAGCGACCTGGAGGTGGCCTGGGAGATCGTGGACGTCCCTATGCTTCACCCCGTACCCGTCAGCGCGAAGGAGGGAGCCCCAGCACCGCCAGGTCCTCGCCGTCCTCCGAAACCCTAGCCCGCCGGAGCGTCTACGTCGTCGATGAACCGCCGCGCTTCTCCCCGATCCGACCACACCAGGCAACCCGCGGTGAGTCCCTCGACCTCACTGACATGCCCCGCCTCGCCGTCGACGAGTAGCCCCGCCGTTCGTTTCGTCGAGCGCCCACCGTGCGCGCCGTTCGCCGTTGCCTGCAAGCCTCCCCGCGCCGCGCAGCACTCTATCTAGGCCGCGCCTGCCTCCCTGTTAGCTACCCGAGCCAGCCGCACTGGCTAGCCCCTCCGCGCGCACTCCGGCGACCCGGGATTGAACCCCCGCTCGCGCAGCGCGCCGAATTTCCTCGCCAGACGGAGGAAAACGAAGAACAGTACCCGGCCCGTGGTCATCTTACACTAAGCCCCCCACCTTTTTGATTCCTGCAACCCGCGCTCCTAGAGACCCCACCTGTCAGCCACTCTGGTAGAATTGCAGAAAACCCCTCTGCTTTTCCCGGCCGCAACCCGCGCTCCAGCCCCAGCCCCACCTGTCAGCCCCTGTCTTCCCCACCACCGTCGCGTGGGCCTGCGCCAGTTGGGCCACCCCGCAGTGGCAGTGGCTAGCCCAACCCGCGGTGACAAAAGATCCCCCCCCCCCCCCCCCCCCGCGTGTCCCAGTCAGAGCAAAGGCCCACCCGTCAGTGGCTGTGGCTGGATCTGACCGAGTGACAAAAGTATTTTTTCCTGGGTCTGTTTTTAATTAAACCTTTTTCAAATTGATTTTAATTCAAATTCAAATCAGATTCAAATAATTTTTAAAATACAAATCCAAATAATACATATAATATTTGTTTTGGAATCAGAAAAATGTGAGGAATTCAAATATGCCCTTCAAAATATGTTTTGAACACTTTAAATTTTCGAGATGATTAAAATTACAAGAAAATGCCCTTTTCTCAATTAATTAATAACTTTTGTTCTATAACTCCAAATTTGACAAATAATATGTCTAAATCGATCAGCGCGACGAGCCCGTTCTATTTATGCAGTCCTAGTTCTGAATTGAAGCATGCATCATGTCAACATTAAAAATCTGAACTGTTTATGACAATAAAACTGGGTTAAATAAATAATATAATGCTTTATTTCTTGTATCCACACCTCACCTTTGCCATGCTACTTTAATGCCATGTAAATTGTGCATCATTCATCATGGCATGCTCGGTTGGTTGTTGCATTTTAATTCATATGCTTGTGCACTTTATTTATGTTGTCCCTTGTTTGTTTGGTTCTTCTTCGAATAGACACCCAGCAGGAGAATTACCAGGAATCACAGGAGTATTACCCAGATCCATCTCTCGCTTCAACTGAGCTGCCAGGCAAGAACTACCACATGCTTGCATCCATACAGTACCTATTGCCTCTATCTTATTCTTGCATCATTGAGTCGCGATTGCATTAAATTGAATCCCAAGTACTGCATGGCCTTTACTTTTAAACCACACCAAGCTTGTTCTGGTCCCATGAGCCATTACTACAGGAGTTGTTTGAGCCATGCGAGTCGTAGAATAGCATGAGTAGGGTATGTGAGTGTCTGATGAATAACGAGGTACCTAAACAACATAACCTGAGTAGTAATGGGAAAACTAATGAAAGAGGCACCGGTGAGCAATATCTGCTATTTGGTTTTTCATGCTCACTTGTGTCCCGTAGGACCCCGAGTACTTGATTCCTGTTCCTTGTTTATTCGCACTATCCACATCCGGGAGGCCTTATGGACCCCCCTGAGCCAGAGCTTGATTCATTCTTATTTCTTGGGGCCACAATTAGTTTGGGGATTTATTACTATCCTATACTTATGCCATGCTACTACTTTATTTAAGATTGTGCGAGGAGCACCTGTCCTGTTTTGGATCGCGCCACGTTTTCGCGGTATCGACAAGCCCAGTCACATTTTCGGGTTCCCAGTCGTTTACAGCCATCGTCGCAAACCCTGGGTCCGTCTCGGAGCCGGCCAACTTCGTTGCGGGTAGCTTATTGGGGTGGCCCCCTGAAATATTTCTGAATCCTGTGATTGCTTTGTCGTGAATGCCTCGTTGGGTTTTGATTTGGTTTTTCCGATGTTGATCGAGTGTGTGTTGCTATTCGTGCACCCCTGTAGGGTAAATCTTTCTGAAAGCCGTGTCCGCGGTTATGGACGACTTGGAGAACAGTTTCTCGATCATAGACAAGTATCACTAAAGTACCGCTTTTAATTTGACTAAGTACTTGACTAGTAAATAATGCAACGCTCATGGAATGGATAATAAAACTGCCAACGGATGATGGGGGTTGTTCGTCCGCTTCCTCGTTGGTAAGCGAGGAGGAGGATGGATCTGTTAACTATACTGTTATAACTGTTGCTCTTAATTCACGGACTTCCGTCTATCATTGGTTAGGCGGAAGGTTAGCGAGTATCTATAGAATTGTTAGGTATTATCTTTTGCTACAATTGCGTCACCCCAGGTTGTGTCCCCTTTAGTGGCATAAAGACTTGCTGAGCACCCCTAGGGTCTCACACGATAAATTGTTTGATTCAGATGAACAGGTGTACCCGCAAGATGGATACTAGGTGGAAGAGACAGATGATGTTGGCAACGATCATTCGGTGTAGAGATTCTGGGAACGGGGATCCGTGTGAACTGTGGGCGGGATGTGTTTATTTATGGGGCATCTTATGCCAAATTGCTTCTTATCCGTACTCGGATCTTGTTTTCCGCTTCCGCCTGATACTCTGATGTGTGATGTATGAGGAGCTATCCTAAATTATTATACCTATCTAGGACATTTGGATCTTGCCGTATGGCGTCGCAATATTTCTATTTCTTTTAGATGGAATGGCTCTGAGGACTGTTGTATGTGGCTTGCATACATACTCATTTGTGTATGTAGTTGATCCCTTCGCCTGCCGATTATGCCGCTCGTTCTTGTCCCGTTGTTTGAAAGTGGTTAGGACGGCCGAAAGGTCTACCGTGAGTGGCCCTGGGCCCCACCGTACTATTTTAACCACTTTCGTTCATCCAGGCATTGACTAAGAGCGTAATTCACCGAGGTAGTTACATCAAGGATGCCTTCCCTCTACCTCGGTGGTATGTTTTTGTTGCTCATATGTCTATGGAATAGATTCACCTATTTGTGTGCATTTGTATTCAAATGCAAAATTCTATTATGCACACATTGAGGGGGTCTCTTTCATAGTTATTACTGTTTGTCTTGTGACTTTCTCCTGCAAATCCTAGTATTGTCATCTAACACCAAAAAGGAGAGATTGAAAGAACATTTCATGTTTTCCTATGTTTTGCGTGTTAGATAACAATATTGTGGAGATCATTCACGTGCGCTAAGTGTGCAGGAAGCTTTGAGGAGGGCGGATAATCCGCCCCACCAAGGGCCAGATAATCCGGTCTACCTCATCGCTCAAAGGAAGCCAAGGCGCGTCGCTCGGTATCCGGTCGGATTTTCTCCTAGAAAATCCAAACTGGGATGGTTTTTCCTGCCTAGGCCGGATAATCCGGCTGTCGCATGGGCCGGATAATCCGGCCCCCCGTTTTCGAGCAAAAGGAGCCAAGGTGCGCCGCTCCGTATCCGGTAGGATTTTCTCCCGGAAAATCCGAATTGGGGCAGTTTTTCCTCCCCAGGCCGGATAATCTGGCCCTCGCATAGGACCGGACAATCCGGCCCCCAGAAGTTGATCAAGGGAAAGCTCGGCGCGACACTCTGATAGGGGGCGGATTATCTGCCGGATATTCCGAGTCTGGGGCGGTGTTTTCCCCAGACCGGATAATCCGGCCCTCACTTGGGCCGGATAATCCGGCCCCCAAAGTGTCCAACGGATAGTTTCTGAAGGGGGTATAAATACCCCTTCTTCTCCAACGTTCAGAACTCTTGATTCATTCGAAATTGTCCAGACATTGTGCAAGAGCTCTCATTCTCGATCTCCCACTTCAACCACCCGAAGGTCTTGATCTTTGGGGGAATTGAAGGAGGAGAAGTGCGTCACCATCGTCAAGAATCAAGCGCTTCAACTCCTCTCCATTCACTTGGAGAAATCCCTGATCTAGTATTCTTGCCAATACCTAGATCTTGTTTATTGTATTTGATAACTTTGTTCTTGTGGAAGCTTGTTATCATTTCGGGAGCCTCCAAGTTGTTGTGGAGTTGTTGCCCCACTAGTTGTGTAAAGGCGCCGGTGCCCGCCTCGAAGGGTACCAATAGTGGAAATGTGAATCAGGCCCGTGGTGGCGAGATCCATCGGAGAACAGGGTGAGTCCTATTGTGGCGTGGTGGTCTTAGTACCGCCCACGCCTTCAACACAGACGTACTTCCCTTAACAAGGAAGGAACTGCGGTCAAACAAATCCAGTCTCTCCACGTGCTTCACTTCGGTTTACCCGTTCCTCTTCCACTCGCTCTTTACTCGCTAGTAGATAGGGTTAAATATCGGGAAAATTCCACCTAATAGTTTATCTAGAGAATTTATCCTTTGTGCTAAGCCTAAAATTGAAAAAGTATTAAAAATTGGTGTAGCACCTATTCACCCCCCCTCCCCCCACTCTAGGTGCCCATACGATCCATTTCACCCGCTTCGCCTCCCGAACCCGGTAGTGGTGAGTTGAGCTGCCACAACCCTAGAAAGGCTCGCATTAGGGGGAAGGTACATTTGTGTCGATCGGTTGCCAATGTATTCGGCAATTGGTTAAATAGGGTTCGGGATAAATATGGGACTTTATTTAGGGTGGGAGCGCTTGCCATTATTTGGTCGCTTTGGCTGTGTAGAAATGACAAGATTTTTAATAACATAGTTTCTTCTTCCTTGCAGGTGGTTTATCGCGCAACGGCTATCCTACGATCATGGATTTTGCTCCAACGTATGGAGTTCCGAGACTTGTTTGTGGAGGGGTGTACGCGATTGGAGGATGTGGTGAGGGATATTTTCTCCCGACATGGATGGCAGCATGATTTGTGGATTGAGCTACCTTAGCCGCCGGCTGTTTTATTTTGTTATTTGGATTGTAATTTTCGTACTTTAGGTTGATTCTCGTGTCGTGGTTGATCGGCTGTGTGCATCCTAGTTATGCAGAGGCCGGGTGTAAACATTTCCTTTGAGTAATAAAGCATGCTCTTTTCCAAAAAAAAAGAGAAGCGCGATTCAAAGAGAAATACTCCAGGATTCATTGCTTTGGCTTCAATCGTACTCATAGGCCGCACCGCACCTGGGCAACTGAAAGTGCGACACACTCGGTTGCTTCCCCACGATGTAGTGCAGCAACAGAGGAGGAAAGCTTCAAACAGAATCCTGACGTCTCCGTGCCTATCTCCGTCCCTCCCTCGGATGTTTTCCTCCTTGGCTAGCTTCGCTTCCACTCGTGGAACTACTTTTGCACTAATTGCTGCCTACTTGGCATAGTACAATTTCTAGATTCGGGCCCGGTAGCGAGACAGTGTGTTGTATATATATAGGCTGCACTTCAGTCAGACTGTCAGGGCACGCGTTTTTCTTTGATTCGAGCTATGAGTTTGATGGGCACAATGGCCGTGCAGAGAGCGGGTGCTGGCTGTCGGCTCCGTCGTGCACTAGCAGTCCTCCGTGCCTTGTGTTGGACATCCTCCGTTAGGTTTGCCGCGGGTCAGACCGGGCAGCTGAGCGTCGATGCCTCGCCACAGACTACAAGGAAGATTCCCGACAAGATGTTCGACATCTTTTTTGAGGTGAGACTACGAGTCTAATTTGAATTTTCTTATTAAATTACGACCGCTGAAAACTATGCAACAAGCTATAAAGGTGAACTATATTATCCCTCTTTGTTTCAGTCAGGCCATTTTTTTTTGAACGGTCAGGCCATTTCGCTTGGTTGCTATTTACACTATGCAGCTATACTGGTTAACTGAATCTGATAGGATTACAGTATGCAGCTATTTCTCAAATTCTCAATTCGTCTCAGTTCAACAATTGGAACCTTAGAAAAAATTGAATGCTGCAAAGAGTACGACCTCAACAACAATCACTAATTGGAGTCAGTTTTGGTTCTACTTTTAGGAGATCAACCATGCTGGTCCTAGTGGGTTGTGGGAAGAGCTTGTAAGCAACAGAGGTAAGGAAATCATACATGCTATTCTAGATACACACTTATACCTGAGAAAGTCATTCAAAGTTCAGGATATATGTTACTGGGTCAAGGGGAGAGCTTTTACCGTCAGGCTACACGAAAGCGAATTAGAGATTCGTGGTGCTGTCTGGCGTCCAGGCTTTAAGTGCCCACAGCGTAGATAGCCTGCGGATAATCGAGCACAAGTCCAAATGTTACAACTTAGCTAACGATGAGGTCAAATTGCTTTGATTCTATTTATACGCTTGTATAAGCGATCGAAGCATTCTATTACAACGTGGTACAAAGATGCGTCGTTTCCTCCGTCGTCGCCTCCCGTATGGTACCTATGACTATGCTGTGACTCCTCGACGACACAAGAAAAACACAGATCGACCATCCATCCCGTGACTCCCTAATAAGAATTAAAAAGAAAAAGCATGCATGGTTAATTACCTGGTGGCTGGATGTCCATCGATCGATACAGTACATGCACAAAACTCGGCCAGCCAGATATCAAGGACTCCATCTTCACCTCCACCTCTCTAAGGCGGTGGCACCGATGAAGCACCACGGCCGGCCACTCGTCTAGCCAAACAGTTTTGCCCCCGTCTCATCTCTCCCGTTTCTCTCCTCTCCAACCCTTGCCGTCGCCCGTCGATCGATATAGTATATGCAGAAAACTCGGTCGGCCAGATATCAAGGACGACTGACTCCATCGATCTTCACGTCCACCACCTCTAGGGTGGCCGCGCCGATGAAGCACCACGGCCGGTCACTCTCCTAGCCAAACTCTTTTGCCTCCGTCTCATCTCTCCCGTTTGTGTCCTCTCCTCTCCTCTCTTCTCCACCCCTCATCATCGCCAAAGTCCAAAGTCACAAGTCACGCGATACCTGCACGCGGCTTGTGACGAGTAGCTCCTACTTATAGAGAGGAGGCCAGAAGGCTCGACAAGTTTTTGGAACCGTTTATTTTTTTACTAGGGCGGACGAGCGGGCGGGAAGAAGCTGAAACTTCTTTCTCGGTTCGCTCTTCCGATCCCTTCCTTGGTTGCTAGGAGCGCATGGATGGATGGACGCCCCAGATGATAAGTGTCGCGGATAGCTCACGTGGTGAACGCTAGCTAGCCAATCAATAAGTCTTCTCGTCGTCTCATGTGTACGCGAGCGCCCGTAGTAATAGTAGTAATTAATTGCGGGAATACTAATTGCCCATTGCATGCGAAAGGTTGGAGAGACCCTCTAGAAATCATGACCCTGCTTTGATTCGTTTCCAAAAATCATGGTGATTTGTTTTCCCAGATATTCCTGTCACCTATGCAGATGAATCGGCGCATAGGTCACATTTAGCTATCTATTTGTTTTACTCATGAAATTATACTCCTGTAACTTCGATTCATTTCCAAAAATTAATTAAGGTAATCGCATCCAAGTGAGTACTCCCTCCATCTTAAAATAGATGTCCAAAGTTTTTCTAAATTTAAATGAATCTAGATACTAAATAGATTTTAGATACGTCTAAATTTTAAAAAAAGTTTGCGACGTCTATTTTGAGACGTAGGGAGTATGTCGGGTACATATGACTATCGCATCGCATGCACGAAACTATTCTTGAGGATTTCTGGAGGGGAAGCACCACAACTCCAATTAGTTTTTTGGACAAACTGGTGTTACTTCAGGTCTTGGTCCTGAACCAAATAGACCCAGGAAAATTATACACAAAATGCTCACGTAACTCAACCTTGAACTTGAGCCAACATAACCTAACCCAGGAAAATTATTACTTCGGCACGCAGATAATATGAACTCTGCTAGGAACACATGCACATGGAATGTTCAACCAGTGGCAATTTACTTGGTGAGCTTGCACAATTGTATATATCATATCAATCCAACGTTGAGAAATTTACAATGCCAGCGCTGTGGAATCGTTACTCAATAATGCACACGACAACCAAAAATGGGTAGTAGGCATAGCTCATAGACATCAAGCATTGTTTTGTCACAATAAAAATATAGTGTACAGTAAACATGGAATATCCAATAGTGACAACCTTAGCATCCATTGGACATGGCAAGTGATTCAGAAACACATCAAGGTTGTAATTTCGTAAAATGCGAGGTAACTCGGGTAATCAGCTGTGATCACCTAATATACCCAGCTAGCTTTCACAGGCAAACACTACCCATACTAGGAAAGTAAGCACAAAATGACTTTCGACTAATAACCAGCAACATAACATAACATAAAGCTACTACCAATCGGAATCTACCCAGGACGCTACAACATGCACAACATTACAAAATGTTCTAACATCACTACATGAAAATATGTTCCACTAGCTAAAGGCTCTGTTCAGGCCAGATCCATCTATACTTCTTCCATGCTGCTTCTGCTGCAACATCAGGGCAACTTCCGGAGCACCAGAGCAGTCTGCGTATCTGCGTCTCACTGCAGGATCGCATCCTTGGTCAAATAAGAATCCCGGTTTGTCCATCCATCACCTGCACGACAACAGGCAAAGAAAGATCCACCTCAACATATGGCATAGGAAATTATTACTCGACACGCGGACAAGATAAACTATGCTAGGAACACAGGCACATGGAATGTTCAACTAGTGGCAATTAACTTGGTGAGCTTGCACATTTGTTTACATAATATCAATTTAACGTCCAGAGAATTCTACTGGCTGCATGTCGTCATGGTGCTTGTTTTTTCTCATGAAACAATCTGGATCCATATAAGAATAGGAATCATTATTCCACGATAAGATGACTACTGTATGTTTGTCATACAAGCAATATGTACATAAGTTGATCTTAAGGATATTTAAGGATGCCGCAGTAGATTGTGCTTTATACTATTTTATGTAAAAACAGCAAGAAGCCTATATGAGAATGCAGTTCTCTTCATCAGGGACAACCAAGTTTGGGTGCAACAAGGAGCACAAAGAATTTGCATTTGCAGAAATACCAACACTAGTGATCACTCTAAGAAGTTACAAACTAGATGTGTAAAATAAAATTTGGGTGGACTGAAGAGAGCAATGCATCCATGCTTGGTGCCTCAAGAGATACATCATAGCCAAATTTTTGGCTGCATTCTTAACTTGTTTGCTCGTATTTGGCAAGAAGATGATGTACACAGAGAGATAAGCCTGCAAGGAGGATATCATACCAAGGCACCCAAGGGTAGAATGCGTTGATGGTGATGTGAAACCAACTGGAGGAAGTGCTAGAAGTCGAGGGCTTAGGAGCGGGACAACGTCATCGCAACATCGTTATGGAACTCATGGGATAGATGGTGCTATCAGACAAGAAAGCCCTTCCTACCGGCAATGCCAAATTAGATATCGTTTCAGCAAGTATAGAGACAAAGGTATTCAAGCTGGCGGGATTGGTCAAGGCAAAGATAGTACCTTTGGACGCTGATTTCGGCAAGGTCCTAAACGGTGTCAGCTGTGTTGGGCCTGACCTTTTGCATGACACAACCCAAAACATATTTAGACCCTACAAGAAAGGAACGGAAAAGACAAAAATCAATGGAAAAAGACATGAGAGGAATACAAGTATATTACGAAGTATAAAAATGGCAAAATATATTGTCCCGTCATTCTCGGAAAGATAGGTGTTCGCATATACTTTTTAGTCTGAACAATTTGAAGTTATCTACATCGCAACTTTTACTTGCTTAAATATGAAATCAAGATTGGAATCCAAGTAATGCCAAAAATAGTAGCCTTATTTTTTCTTTATGATTTTTGTGAAAACGAAAACCTCAACATATAAAAGAATAGATGGCATCCTGAATACTTGTCAATAAAGTTATATTTACATGTTCAAAACATTAGTAATTATGAAGTTTTGTGATTTGATTCATCAAGTGATGATTAGATCAGATTGTTAAATGGACAATAAGCAAGAAAAAACAAATAACTCACTAATGTCTTACAAGTATAGCGTAAACTTGCCACATTTCGGAAGCAAAGTTAAAACCATGATGAACATGGGAGGAAAAATCTTACAGAAGTAAATTCCAGGTTTATGCTATTGTAGATTTATTAGCAACCATAAGCACAAGTACATTGATACATTGCAAATCTTTCTATAATTTTTGATGTTCCATGCTTGCTTTTATCTACTTTCTTGTGTTTTGTCCACACTTTGGAGTACTTTTCATATGATTTCTTGGACTAACCTATTAACAAGAGCCACAGTGTCAGCTGCCTGTTTTCTATTGTTTTTTGTTCCAGAAAGTCAGAAAATGAATATTCTCGGAATTGGACGGTACAAAAGCCAAAGTCGATATTTTACCGGAAGACTCACGGAGCCAGAAGACGAGACGGAGAGGTGCCAGGGGCTGGCCACACCACCTGGTGGCGCGGGCTATGTGTTCATCTCTCTCTATGCATAATCTTATTGAGATCATGAGCTTGTAATCTATAAATCTACCTTGCTACTCAAGTGCTTTAATAGATCTCTGCTCTCCCCGTGTGTGTGAAGTTGATAGTGTGCACACCATGGTGGCACTTAGGCTGGAGATTACAAATACTTGTTATGAGTTATATTTGGAGTTGGATGTCTTTATGAAATTGTGGTGTTTGTTTGAACCATCTAGTACTCAAGGTGACTGTGTGGGGTTATCTAGATGCGGAAAGTGAACTTTAAGGTGTGTTGTTATAGCCCTACCATCGATTAGAGTGTCCAACCGGAGAGTAGTTAAGAGTAGTATCATAAAGAGAAGATATTTATATGAGAGTGTTCACTAGTGAAAGTATGATCCCTAGGCCTTGTTTCTAAACATTGAAACATTGTTTGCAATTAGATCTATTACATGTTTGCTTACTTCCATCTTTATTTCAGTTTGTCTTTAGTCTCTTCCACGCCATTAAGCTATTTTCTATCACCGTTGTCATATATCCATACCACTTGTATTTCACTATCTCTTCGCTGAACTAGTGCACCTATACACCTGACAAGTGTATTGGGTGTGTTGGGGACACAAGAGACTTCTTGTATCTTGATTTTAGGGTTGCTTGAGAGGGGATACCTTTGACCACTTCCTCCCTGAGTTCGATAAACCTTGGGTGATCCACTTAAGGGAAAACATGCTGCTGTTCTACAAACCTCTACACTTGGAGGCCCAACAACTGTCTACAAGAATAGAAGTGCGTAGACATCAAGCTATTTTCTGGCGCCGTTGCCGAGGAACTGAAGAAAAATAAGAAGCTCCCACGTCAACAACGTGCCATCAAAGATACTATTTTCTAGCGCTGTTGCCGGGGAGGTAAGGTAAAAGGTACTCACATCCTCCGGTGTGAGTGCTCGAAGTTATTTTCTTTAGATTCTGCAATTTTGTCTTTTTGTTTCTTGTCTTCACTAGTTAGGTTTAATGGAAAACAACAACAAAATTAGAGAGCTTTTTAGTATTTTTCCTAATGTAGAACATGAATTCTTTGAAAAGAAAATTAAAAAACCCTTGGAACCTTCTTTGCATGCTAATAGCAATGTTATTAGTATGAATCTTTTGAACACCTTTGTTACTAATGCTATGGAAACGTCTAAGCTTGGGGAACTTAGTTCTTATGAAAATGATCTTTTTTACTTCCCAAGTTTTAAAGAAGAAAATTTGCTCTGATGATACTTTATCTCCCATATGTGGTAATTCTAATGATAATTTTAAGATACCTACAAGAATTATTGATCGTGTTATGGATAACTACTATTTTGGAGATGGAACTGTCCATCCCGGTGATCATTTGCTTTTTATACACGAATTATGCTGGTTGTTCAAGTGTGCAGGTATTACAATAGATCACGTCAAGAAGAAGTTATTCTCTTTATCACTTTAGGGCAAAGCAAGGGAGTGGTATGAGCTACTGGATGATCCTCATCATTTGGAGTGGAAGGAACTTGAATCTCTCTTTTACTCTAAATTTTATCCTCCTCATGAAATTCATAAAGATAGGAATTATATTTATAATTTTAATCCTCATGATGGAGAAAGTATTGCCCAAGCATGGAGGAGATTGAAGTCCCTAATGCTCAAATGTCCCTTGAATACGAGGGTCGCTCCTCATGCTACTCAAGTTTAGTCATCGGTAACTTGTTGTCATTGTAAGTACATGTGTATCATAGAGAACCACCAACGGAGCACCCCTTGCCCGATAATACGGAAGAATCCCCATATCAAAAAGATAAGGCAAGCATACAATGAGCATCTCAGCAATCTTCTTATTTACCATGGGAATATGGTGCTTTTTTCTCTCTTTCCTCTTTTCATAATCTCTTTTTTTCTTTTTCTCTTTTTTCTCAATATAGGACTCTTTTTTATAAGAAGAATGCTTCATAGACAGCTCATTATGGTTACGCGGCAGGTTTCCACCATGTCAGCATGGATTAAACCAGCGGCCTAGGCGTTTCTCTAACACATATACATAACTCCATGGACTTACAAGCTCCCCTTTCATTTCACACCGACGACATCCATAGACAAAAGAGCATGATATCAACTAGGTACAACGTACCAAGTGCAATGTTGAAAGCGTTCCCCATGACAGCATCGTTCTGCTAATTCCCAACAAATAAGTGCAAGCATATACAACATAGACGACACAATGGTTCAAGTTTATTAAGGACAAGAAAAGTAAAGTGTGCCATCAAGTTCGTGAGAGCTTTAATCACTAGTTTTCTCATAACAAGTTTAATTCGGAAGGTAAAAAAAACATGAATATACTTGGAATTGCATAAGCTAATAGGTAGGTATGGTGGACTCTATGGAATAACTTGGTTTAGGGAGTTGGATGCATGAGTGGAACTCAACTTTGTTGTGGAGGTTAGCAAAAGACTAGGAGCTACAAACTAAGAGAGCAATAATGGCCATAATCATGCAGAGCGACAAAACATCATTGATCAAAGCATAAAGTGATACTACATGTTGAAAACTAAAAGATCATAAAGGCTATGGTGACTTGAGATAGTCATAACATGGTGTGATCATGCGCCAAGTCAACCCAAATAAAGCATCAAAGGAGAATACCACTATACTATGCTTTAATATGCTAAAACAACGCATGATTCATCCAAAGCACATTAAGCAATCTCAGTTGTTTATAACAAGTCATGCTACAGCAAAGAATACTAAGCATAAAGCCAAAAAAATATCAAGCATGGCATGACAAAGCATAGGCCACAGTCAAAAAGAAACTCTCCTTAACACTTAAACATGAACTTTCCTACTCTTTTCCAATCCAAACCAAACTATTTGAAAACCAATGTATGAAAGAGGGGGTCCAACCAATTTATTCAGCAAACCAAACAAACAAAAAACCAAAATGAAAACGAAAAAGAAGACGCTCCAAGAACGACACAATTGTGTATGAAACAATAAAAATGAAGCGTTTGGAAGAAACCTGGGATTATTATTGATGAAGAAGGGGATGCCTTGGGCATCCCCAAGCTTTGACGCTTGTACTTCTTGGATATTTCTTGGGGTGACACGCGTGGCATCCCCAAGCTTGAGCTTTAGTCCATCCTTAGACCCATTCCTCATTCCTTCCATACACCTGAAATTTTTCCTTGATACAAAACTTCACACAATCTTTATTAGCAACATTAGTGCACTCAAGATAATAAATCTTAAGGTTCAGTTTTAACACCAATAAAACTTCCATTAAAACATTAGCTACTGTAGCACTTCCCTCAAAAAGCTCAATTCCCCAAAAGAACTCAAAAGGGAACCAACAAGAAGCAAATGCAGAAAATGGCAGAAATCTGTCCAAACAGACCAGTAGGTAAATACGAATTTTTTCGAAGACCTTCTGTTGCTCAAATCACAAAGTGTTGAACTAACGAAAGTTAGATAACAACCTGGGGCAGAAGCACAAACATTCACGCCTCAAAAGGGCCTACAAAGATTTTACACGAATTTTTACGGTGAAGCACAAAAATCTGTTTCGGGACAGCAACTTTCCCAATCATTACTTCTCTCTCAATAGAGGTTACTCTTGGCAGAAAAAAGCAAATAAAAAGGATAAGGAGCGGTTATTACTGAAGTAATAACTTCCAAGACTCATCTAAAACTTTTGGGTTATCTTCCAATAAGTACTTTTCTTTAACGCCTTTAAGTTAGGCATGATAGTTTGAGAAGATACTCACATAAGAAATATGAATTGAAGTAAAAGAGAGAATCAAGAAGCAAATTCAAAGCACATTTAAGTCTAACCCACTTCCTATGCATAGGAATCTTGTAAAGAAACAAATTATGAAAGCACAAAGCAACCAGCATAGGAAAGCAAAACAAGTGCAACTTCAAGACTTTCAACATACAGAGGGGAAACTTAATATTATTGAGATGCATACAACCATGTTTCCTTCTCTCATAATAACTTTCAGTAGCATCATGAATAAAATTAACAATATAACTATCACATAAAACATTCTTATCATGAGCCACATGCATAAAAGAATTAATACCCTCCACATAAGCATAGTCATTCTTATTAATTGTAGTGGGAGCAAATTCAAAAAAATAGCTATCATTATTATTCTCATCACCATAATCATCAAATATAGGAGGCATATTGTAATCATTACTTTTCTCGTCAATAGTAGGTGGACTGAAAATATCATATTCATCATTGTAATCATCATATATTGGAGGTTTTGTATCATCATAAGCAATAGAATAGCTATCTTCCAAAGCTGGGGAACTAAAAGATCATTTTCATAAACACTAGCTTCCCCAAGCTTAGACTTTTCCATAGCATTAGCAATAACGGTGTCAAAAGAATTCATACTAACAACATTGCTATTAGCATGCAAATAAAGTTCCATAGGTTTTTTAATTTTCTCTTCAAACACTTCATGTTCTACATCAAGATAAATACTATAAAGCTCCCTAATTTTTTTGTTGTTTTCCATTAAGCCTAACTAGTGAAAACAAGAAACAAAAAGACAAAATTGCAAAATCTAAAGGAAATAACTTCGAGCACTCACACAGGAGGATGTGAGTACCTTTTACCTTACCTCCCCGGCAACGGCGCCAGAAAATAGGCGTTTGCCGTGGGAGGTTCTACTTATTTAAGCCTCCGGTGTGAATACCTTTTACCTTACCTCCCCGGCAACGGCGCCAGAAAATAGGCATTTTCCGTGGGAGGTTCTTCTTCTTTAATCCTTCGTTGTGAATACCTTTTACCTTACCTCCCTGGCAACGACGCCAAAAAATAGCTTGATGTCTACGCACTTCTATTCTTGTAGAAAGTTCTTGGGCCTCCAAGTGGAGAGGTTTGTAGAACAGCATCAAGTTTTCCCTTAAGTGGATCACCCAAGGTTTATCGAACTCAGGGAGGAAGTGGTCAAAGGTATTCCCTCTCAAGCAATCCTGCAATCAAGATACAAGAAGTCTCTTGTGTCCCCAACACACCCAATACACTTGTCAGGTGTATAGGTGCACTAGTTCAGTTAAGAGATAGTGAAATACAAGTGGTATGGATAATTATAAGTGGTAACAGTGATAGAAAATAGCTTGATGGCGTGGAAGAGATTAAAGGCAAACTGAAATAAAGATGGAAGCAAGCAAACATGTAATAGATCTAGATGCAAACAGTGTATCAATGCTTAGAAACAAAACCTAGGGATCATACTTTCACTAGTGAACACTCTCATATACATATCTTCTCTTTATGATACTACTCTTAACTACTCTCCGGTTGGACACTCTAATCCATGGTAGGGCTATAACAGCACACCTCAAAGTTCATCTTCCCATCTAAAAAACCCCACACTATCACCTTGAGCACTAGATGGTTCCAACAAACACCACAATTTCATACAGATATCCAACTCCAAATATAACTCATAACAAGTATTTGTAATATGTAGCCTAAGTGCCACCATGGTGTGCATGCTGTCACTTTCACACACATGGGGAGAGCAGAGATCTATTAAAGCACTTGAGTAGCAAGGTAGATCTACCTGATTACAAAGTTCATGATCACAATATGATCATGCATAGAGAGAGAGAGAGATGAACACATAGATACCGGTAGAACCCTTAGCCTCGAGGAAGAACTACTCCCTCCTCATCATGGGAATCAGCAATGGTGGTGGAGATGGTGGTGGAGATCGATGGAGATGGCTCCGGGGGCACTTCCCCGTCCCGACAGAGTGCCGGAACAGAGACTTTCTATCCCCCGAATCTCCCCTTCGGTGGCGGTGGCACTGCGGAACTTTTCGTGGCTGGAGGCTTGATTATTTAGGGTTTTTGCCTCGGGGGGGAATATATAGGCGAAGGAGGCAAGGTCGGTGGCTAACCAGGGGGCCCACACCATGCCCTGGCACGGCCTAGGGTTGCCCGCGCCAAGGGGGGTGTGGCCACCCTATGGCCCCTCTCCGACTCTCCTTCTCGCTCTGTGAGTCTTCCGGGAAAATAGTATCTTTGGCTTTTGTCCTGTCCAATTCCGAGAATATTCATTTTCTGACTTCCTCGAACCAAAAACAGCAGAATACAGGCATGTGGCACTATGGCTCTTGTTAATAGGTTAGTCCAAGAAATCATATGTAAGGTACTCCAAAGTGTGGACAAAACACAAGAAAGTAGATAAAACCAAGCATGGAACATCAAAAATTATAGATACATTTGGAATGTATCAATGACCCATGCAGAGAAGTTGGATCCATCTAACTTGAGCTTTTTCTCCTTTTAACCAATCATTAATAGGGAAGGTATTCTCGGGGAGAACCATTTTCTACATTTATAATTGCAAAAGGAATTTAGACTAAGTTTATAATTAAATGAGTTAATGATAACTCCACTCAGAAACACCTATCCCCACAAGGGTTCCTAGTGATAACACGGCCCCTATCAACCACATCTCCCCCGATTGACACGGCCATCGATGTTGGTTCAAAGGTGGACGCTAAACGTCGGTCACATCATTCATGCGACTCGTGCTCGATCTTTTGACCATCCGTGTTCCGAGGCCATGCTTCTATGGCATGCTAGGCTCGCCAACTCAACCTTAGTGTATTCGTTGTGCAACATGTCTTACACCCACTGTATGCGAACATATATATGTCTGACACCCAGGCCTATAGCCTGGATCGCCTCATACCAAAGAACTTTCTTGGTGGTGCACACTAAGGGGGAACACAATCGTTGGTAATGTTAACATGGATCATCTTATTAGGCTACCGTAGAGTATCTAATACTAGCACACAATAATATTTACAAACAATAACATTGAATGTAAATGCGATGTGATATGGTCCTTCACGTCGTGATCTCCATCCGTCGTCACCGGATTCCGGTGCCAGGGTTCCAGCGCCGTAGACACCAGGGTACCGGTGTCATTCTGGTGTGGTAGTCCGTCACCTCCGTGACTATCTACTACTACGTAACAAAAGGCGATCACTTTACCTTTGCCACAACCATATCACAAAGCAACGCCCCCTGCAAAACAAAGTTAGACGCCTCTACTTTATCTTTGCATGTTTTACGTGGCTGAATGGGCTTTTGCACAAGAACCGTTCTTACCTACGAACTTTCAGCACAACGCTGATCAAGTAGTTGTCTCTACTAAACCCCTTTCGGGGCCCTCCGTTGCAAATGGTATACCAACTTATGCGAGAGAGACAGACACCCCCTAAGCCACTTTATACGGTACAAGTCGTATGTCAAGCATGGACCAGTCTCGCGAATGAACGTGTAAAGTCGGTTGGGGGATGCTTCATCAAGCATGACTGTGGTATACACAAGTACACATGGGAGGGTAACAACTAAAACATCAACGCCCACACGCTACATCTCGTGTGTTCTACCCGTACTAGCATTACTACGCATAGATCTAGCTCTGATACCACTGTTGGGGTTCCGCGTATGAAAACAATAATTTTTACCCTACGCCCCTGAACCCCTGAAGCTACCAGGACCTATCTATTAGTAATACAATAATCAGAGGGGCTTTTCACGAACTTACCCTTGAAGACCGAAAAGCGTTGTCAACGCTCAGGAGAGCGTGGTTGATGTAGACGAGTCGAAGCCGACCTCAAGGTCATGACGAAGTCCTTGCGCTACAATGGCTCCAACGACTTGAGTGCCTCAAGTACGACACCTCGTGGGGAGTTACACACGTCCGGTGCCTGACGATGACTCCCGCTTCGCCGATCCAGCAGCAGTTGCGGAAGTAGAGCTCCTGGATCCGAATCTCGCGGCGCGACGGCACTCCGCGGTGAAGATGTCTCTCGTTCGCGCAGTCCAGACTTGGGACAACGGTCATGAGAGAGAGGGGGGAGGGAGAAAATATCAATTAGAGGTCCTCCCAAAAGTGAGAAGACCTTTATTGATTATTGGTGTATTTAATTTGGCCAAATACCCCCACTATATATAGGGGGAGGGGAGGTACTACCTCCCTCAATATCTCGGGGTGGGACTAAAGGAGAGGAGGGGGAGGGGAGGCTGCCGGCCACCTAGTGGGCCCCACGCGGGGGGGGGGGGGGGGGGGCTAGGCCTAGCCGGCCACCCCCCTTGGCCCCTTGTTCCTCTCTCCTTTCCCCTAATGGGCCCTCTCCTGTCCGGGAATTGGCCCATTAAGCCTTTGACCATTTAATTGATTTTTCTCTTTATTAAATAATTATAAATAAATGATTAAATCAATATTTAACATTCATTCACATATTATTCAACCTCCATGGCTATGGAACACCTTCCACCTCCACTCCGGTTATCCTCCGGACTTACCGAAACCCTTCCGGTTTTCTCTCTACTCTTCTTCGGTGATTCTTTCGATCCTCTAAACACTCTCTAAGCATCATCAAGCCCTTAAGCATGATACCCCATGGTTCGGGAACACTCCAGACATGGTCGGGACACTCCCGTACCAACGATCGATAGAGGGACCTAGATGGCCATGTGACCCCAGTGCATTCCACGAAGATCTTTCGTCGTTTGAACCGAGATAGTCGTGTCTTATTCGCTTTGTCACTCGATACTTGCATTGTCCGAGATCTGATCAATGACATCTCCATGTCGTGTTCAATCTCATTACTGAACAATGCTACTTGACTTGTTCCGACAAGTGATATCCCCATGATCAAATCACACGCTGCGCAGCTATTGGATATAACTTCTTTGAGTGGGCCCTTTAAATATCTTCCCGTCACATGGACGGACAAATCCCGCTCTTGACATATATTGCCTCTACGGTTTCCTATGAGTACCTGAACACACCTTTATAACCACTGTATTACCAAGTGGCGCTTGATGATATCTACGCACTCTTGGGAGACAGTGATTGATATAGCCTCACGGTCTAAGGAATATTCTACGAGGATCCATTTCTAATCATCATAACTTTAACTTCGTGACATGATCGGGTCATGATGTTTAGGCTGGGTATTGGTTCATCATCTCATTATCGGAATGAGATGACTCCATTTCCAACTGGCATAAATGCCACATGATCAGGAAACATGATCATATGTTGACCAATGAACCAGTGACTAGAGTTTCACTAGGAACCCCTGGTTGTTTGTATATCACATGCGTATTGATGTTTCCACTCAATACAGTTAGAATGATATAAAACTTAATCATAAACTATATGAAATATGATAATAGTCCTTACTACTATTTGTCTCTAGGGCATATTTCCAACACTTTTCATGTACCACATATGGATCCACCAGAGTCATTGCATGTCTGTTCTTTCCACAAACCACATGGATCCACCATTGTCATTGCATGTGTGTTATTTTCATGAACCACATATGGATCCACCAGTGTCATTGCATGTGTATTCTTTTCATGAACCACATATGGATCTACCAGAGTCATTGCATGTCTATTCTTTTCATAAAACACATGGATCCACTAGATTCATTGCATGTGTGTTCTTTTCATGAACCATATATGGATCCACTAGAGTCTTTACATGTGTGTTCTTATCCTAAACCAGCACTAGAGTCATTGCATGTGTGTTCTTTGCATAAATCATATGGATCCAACTAGAGTCATTGAATGGTGGCCATTAGATCGCGTCTTCTAGAAGGACCGCCCCCGTAAAGAACAAGATCCCAAGAAGAACTAGTTGTCTGATCCGATTGTTGCAGACCGTTCGATTGGGGTGCGTGGACGAATAAGATGGTTCTTCGTAAGAGCGATCTGCGAGTAGGCTGTTCTGCGACATGATTGGCTGCGCTTACATTTTCACTTATATTAGTATTATTTCCACTCCCATATAACCTACTAGTAATATCATAGTGCTCGTGAGTGAGCACGTCTACTCCATAGCCCCCTCCTCCACCACACGTCACCGTGCCCGAACGACGCCACCGGATTTCGTGCATCGCGCCCGGACGACAGCCGCTGATTCTCGGGTCGCTACCTTCATGCTAAGAAATCATTTTACAAGATTTTGAATTTATCTTACATATTCCTACTATTTTCCGATCTAACTACTGATCTTTTATCTGATTTCTCGACAAACTTTAGATGTGGGAGATGCCGCAGCCGAAGAATCTGGAGATCATCGCGTGCAAAATCGTAGCGACATTCCCGCTCGCGTGCTCCCACCCAGGATGATTTCGCCGTTGCTCCTACTACGAGCTCCCGCTCCATGAGCTCGTGTGCCCGCACGGCGTGTGCTCCTGCACGGAGTCGGGCTGCAACTACACCGGCCCGCCGTCAAAGCTCGTCGTCCACCTTGCAAAGGAGCACTTGATCCAAGTGATTAGGATCTCGTACGGCCACGGCCAACTTCTCAAAGAGAAGGTGCCATTCACTGATTCGGCATGCCGCCAGCTAATTTTCTAGGGGGAGGACGGCTCTATTTTCGTCCTGACCATCACCACCGGTGTACCGGGAACCAGAGATGGTCCCACCATCGTGTATGCGGTATGTGTCAGGTCGGTCTCAGTCGTCTGGCCCCTGTACATGGTACGCATGTGGGCGAACGCCTAGCCATCGTCGCCCGATAGCATGCTTGTGCTAGCCGAGGTGCCAAGCTGCCCGATGCCGCAGGAGGTGGAGTATGCGGACCTGAGGTCGATCCTATACGTTCCATCTTAGTACCTTGTCAGTGATGGACCGTACAAGCAGATGCATTTATACATTTATATCAAGAAGACCGACATGGATTTGTAGTACTTTTGCTGTCGTTAAGTGTTAGACTTAAATGATGCGTCTCTGGTGTGGAGAGCATACGTGTTGCACAAAGGTATCCCAATTGTAGTATTTTAGTACTCCATAATAATTCGACTAGTTTACTTATCCGATGAATAAGTAATTGGTCCCATCAGCTTGTTGTTGTCATGTTGCAAAGTCCGCTTGCTCTAGACAGACTATCAATACCGCTTGCTCCTGCCTATTAGTGTCACGTGTTCCGTGGGCCCACTTGTCAGTATCCCCACTTCTCTTCCTTCGTCTTGAAGCCACTGTCCCCACTTCTCTTCCATCCTGACACTCACATCTGATGGTTGTAATCTAATTTCATTGGTTTGTTTACATGTAATCTACGTGGATCCTGCAACATGCAAATGGCATATACACAATTTCTATAGTGGAAGCACTTACACACTATTATTGCACATATTTCTCAATATAGCTCGCCAAACCCATTACAATAATTGTACTCGTGCTAAACACAACCAAAATTTCAACCATCCTAAACAACATATAAACCCATATCATAGCGCTGTCATCGGAGTCCACCTCAATTGGTGACACCGCCATGCTCTTCCCAGCGACATCCACTCCCGCACGTGGCTTGCCCTTCGCCAAGGAGGCAACACTGGCATTCTGCATTTCTTCGTCCCCGTCGTCCTCCACATCGGAATCAACAATGACGAAGGGGACAGGGTTGGCGTGGACCGAGCCCCATCGCACCTGGCGGCTCCTGCTCGAGCTCGACGCCGCATCAGCCCTTCTATAGGTAGGAGGGTCCGAGCTCGGAGACGTAGCGTCATCGCTCCGCTCAAGAAACCATGGCCATTTGATACTGTGATGGTAGCATGTTGGGGTGGATCCGCCGCGGCAAGCCCGACCGGGAGCGGATGGATTTGCCGGCGCGAGCCATGACAGGTTCCGAGTGAGTAAGAGTGTGGGCCAAGCGTGTCTGCTTCCTGAGCAAGGCCTCCTAGTGATATGTACGCGGGCAAGGTGCCACAAAATTTCGTCCAATGCACGTGAGAGGGCCTTTGAACCACAAAGGTGCGAGGTTTGGTTGACAAGTCCGCACGCTAGGTCCCCCACCTGTCAGCCGAATGTGGACGATAGGATCCTGCCCGAGTTATTAAGTGGGGATAAATCATGCTTCACCGTGCCACTACTCTGACATCCAAAGGCTCCTCTTTCCTCTGCCCTCGCTCATGACTTGCAACTCATGTAGTTCGCCTCGGGCAGAAACAGGGTCGGCTCAACGACGTCAGGCGGGTGCCCCCATCAGGTACCAGAGGACGCCCTATGATTACTACCCTGATATGTTGTGTTTGTGTGGTGAGAACATGCCGAGATGGATTTCGTGGACCGACAAAAATACTGCAGGAAAATTCAGCAACTATAGCATCAGAGCGGTAAGTACCTATTGTAGGTACAATGGTAACCAGGATCTAAAAAGCGTAATGTAATTTTTTTGTTTCCTTCGATCTACTTCGCAGGAAGTGAGGGGAATTGGTTGTGACAAGTTTGTGCGGATCGAAATGCCACTGACAGGTTTTCACAAAGAGCTTGTTTAGGATCTACGTGATGCTGTGTGGGACAAGAAAGAGGAGATTCGTGCGTTGGAGCGAGAGATCCGGGAGCTTCGCTAGGTGCAGGGGAGGCAGGAGCAGGGAGGTGGTGAGATAGACGGGCTCAAGATTAGGCCATATAGTGGAAAGAATTTCCTCAATATATGGGCATTATATGTTGCCTTTGCAGTTTATGGTGCAATGTCGTTGTCCAGCAGCTGAAATAAGTTGCTACTTCGTGGAGTGTAGCAGCTAGCTTAGAACTTGTTTTTCAGCTCAGAACCTTATCATAAGTGTAATGCCAATAGCAGGGATTTACTAAGCAGCTATAAATAATTCATTTGTGGGCCACTAACATCCATCGATTTTGGAGACCCCTTAACCGCTCAGCTATCGCGGTCCTAGTGGTGCGATTGTTCTGATAGTATTGACACAGTCACAGTTTCGGATTCAACTAGTGGCCTCGGCCGTTTCCAATCCTAAAGTCACGATACATTTTACTCCGAGTACGGGAGGCAGATTGTTTCGCCCGACAAGTTCCACGCACACAGCTCTAGAGTTTAACCGAACTACATATATAGGTTCAAGTTCAATACATTATTAGGCTTCTACACTGCTAGCATTCTTCCTCTTCTTGGGTGCCAACTTTCTTCGTATTTCCTTCATGTCCACTGTCTTCTTCATTTCCTGCCTTCTTCCTCTCCGGGTCGAGGGAAGTTAGGCCAATTAGCACCAGAGTCTTGTCCAGCATCATCACTCCACTCGTTTTGGTTTTCTTCCCGCAGCAAAATCACTGAGTCGGCTATCTTGTTTCTTACCTTGCGCTTCCTATAAAAAACAGTACAAGGATTACTACATTATATCTACAGACTATAAAGATTTTTTTGAATGTACCATCTCATACCTAGGTTTGGGAGCATTAAGGGGACAACCTGCTGCTCTATGGCCTATAAGATGGCACATCTTGCATCTTTTTTTGCCCTTCTAGGTAGAAAAAAAAACCGAACCCTTCTTCTCGAGAAAATTCTTAAACCTATTCACCTGAGGTCTTCCTCTGCCAATTTTTGTAACTAGCTGGCAAAGCTCCAAACTCAGTTGGACTTGAGGCCACTGAGATGGGTCTGTACATGGCTCGATGGATCTAGCGTACGCAGCTCTAAACTTTTCCATTGAGTAGTAGTCTGACAAATACTGATCCAAATGTGGTAGAGTTATTTTCTTCACCAAGAAGGCCAAGGCATGGTCGCAATGTTTCCCGGTATGATGCCACTCTAAGCAGGTGCATTCTCGCAGATGGATGTTCACAACACCCCGTTTGCCACTCTTGGACATATCGACCACCTCACAGTTGTTGCTGTTGATGGGAGAACCCTAAGATGAGCAAGTCCTCGGCTTCTCTTGTGTAGTTGCTGTTCAACTAGCGGTAGCATATGTCCTCTAAGTCTCCTACCGCTCTATCTCCTTATATTTAACATCTTCATGATCATACCATGTATGATCTCCATCAAGATATGAACATGACGCACTTTTATGTCCTTCACCTAGTTATTCAGGCATTCTGCAAGGTTGTTGTTTATGTAATCAACTTTGATGTCAGGGTTGAATTGACTCCTCTTCCATAGCTGCGAATGATGGACGGCTAAGTACTCCGGAAGTTCAGGGGCTTCCGCAAAAATCTTTCTCATGAAATATTCGCCGCTACTAGGTTTGTAATCTCTAGCAGCAGGAAACATCTAACAAAATGCGATGCCTGCATAGTGTGAGTACAAGTTGAGCAACATATGGGCATGGCATTCTCTACCTTCAGCTCGTGGGAACAACTCCTTCACTACATTCGTCAGCCCTTTGCATGCATCCGTGGATATAGCTAATGGATCCATGTGGCCTATTGATCTCCTCAGCTGCCTCATAAACCAGACCCAATTTTCCTCTGTTTCTGTTTCAAATAGCCCGAATGCCACTAGGAACATCCAGTTGTGACCATCAAGTGTTGTGGCAGATGGCAGGCAGCCTTTCCATTTTCCAGTTAGGACAGTGTTATCTACACTCAGATATGGCCTATAGCCGTCCTTGAATCCTTGGATGCAAGGTTTAAGCACCATGAAAAATCTTTTGCCAGTTAGGACAGTGCTGTCTACACTCAGATATGTCCTACAGGCGTACTGATTTGGTGTCAATCTCCACGACACTCCCCGGACACCTTGCTTGTACCTCCGCCTTGAAGTTGTACAGCATCCTGAAGCTATTAGTCCAATCCACGTGCAAGACCCTCAGAGCTTTATCTTTACCTTTCCAAACCGTGTAATAAGGTAGGACAATGTTGTATTTAGAACCGAGGCTAGTATGAATACTCTTCGCGATCTCCTTAGGGTTATCCTTTAGTATGGACATATCTTGTATAGCCACCCACTCCTTATCAGCCATTGAGGATTTCAGTTTGCTGCCTATCGGACACATGTGTAGAGAGCCCATTTTGTTCACGTCCAACACAGATTCATTTAAAAGATAAGCGGAGTCGACTCATTGCCAGAAAGATCTTGCACAGCAATTGTAGTTATAAAGTGAAAAGAGAAAAAGTTCTAATGGTTTGCTGCATTCACTGCCCTGGTACCCTAATTTCCTTCGACGCAGATAAGGCTCTTGATGTGATCCTCCATGGACAATGTACCTCGACCCATCCATTCATCCACGTTAACCTACAAACGGCCTCATACCTCTAGGCAGTGTTCTCCAATCGATGAATGTTGAACTCCCCCTTGATACAAAAATGTCGTAACGACATCCTGAACTCATGCATGCTCCTGAAATCGGTGCCAACCGAAATTATAGGATACTTGTGGTCATGTTTCATTTCTTCTACTTCAACACCCAAATCATCGACTAGAATGCCAGCATCATCGTTAAGTTCCTCGTCATCATCACCAGATTCTTGATCCTCTATAGTGCACTCTTCTTCATCTGATTCATAATCTTGGCCATCGTCTCTAATTCCTATTACTTCACACATCATATTGACTCCCATGGGTAGGGATGCGCCATTATCTCCACCCAGATAGACCGGAACATTGCCCCAATCTACCTCACCGGCAACTCTGTTTTCTCCTAGACACGCAGTTGGTTCTGCTGCGACCACATGGGGTGGTCTTACGTTTGCACGTATCCCATGTTCTTTAGTAGATAAATAGCAGTCAGAATCTATTTCATCTTGACTGTACAGAACCCTCTTGCTCTTCTTGTGTACATCCTCCTTTATGATGTAATCTTTCCTGATGGTATCAGTAGGGCTTGACAGATGCGTTCTGTTCCCCATCGAACTAGGCTTTTTGCTGCCGCTCTTGGGTGTGATCTTCTTCCTACATACCCTCACGGGTGTTGGCTCCAGGGTGCTGGCATTATTGCCTGACCTCTGCGGTGTGTTCTTCTTCGGATTAGCCCTTTTGCTGCTACTATTGGGTGTGTTCTTCGTGATGGCATTATTGCCTGACCTCAGCGGCGTGTTCCGCTCCAAATTAGCATTTTTTCTGCTAACACTTGGTGTGGTAGCCTCCGTGCTGGCCATCTTCGCCTTTTTGCTACCACTCCTGGGAGTGTTCACCACCGTGCTATCCCTCTTAGCGTTTTTGCTGCTACCGTTTGGTGTGGCATTTTGACTGGATCTCACGGGTGTACTCTGTGGTGTGGTGCCATTTTTGTGCGACTCTTGGGCGTCCTCGTCTCTAGCATGGTCTCCTTGGTGATGTTCTTCTTCAGGGTGCCCTTTCTGGGGATGCTCTTCCTGCTCCTCCTTATGACGCTCCTCTGTAAGACTCTCCTCTGTTCGAAGCTACCCTCAGTCGCACAATCCCCAGTGATGCCATGGATCAAGTCACGCATGTCTTCTACAAGTCCATCATCTCTTGTCGAAATCCAATTCCTCTCCAACCATTTGCACTATCAAGTGGATGTACACTTCACCTCTATAATGTTTTCTTATAAACGGTACGACTAAATCGCTGGTATCTTTCACTTCTATAGCATTTTTACTCCTATTATCAAAATATACCAAATGTGCTACCTGGGAGGACCCCACAGCACCTTCACACGTAACGATGCCATCAGGTCAGATAACTGTACCACTTTAGGATCGTATCTGCCAAGGATTACATCAAACTCCTCATAGAATTTTTCTATGCCATCATCTAATTTTGCAGTATACTCCTCGACACTGATACGAACGATTACTTTGTCATCATCAGGTTCTGTAGGATAGAAACCTCCGAGGTTCGAGAGGTGGAGTGGCACCATCAGACCCAGCCACAATGCCAACATCGCCATCAACAACGTCATCGTTAGCTGGAGCAACCTCGGTGGATATACGAGGACCAAGAGCAAGGCGAGATCCCTTAGTAGCGGGAACTACAATACCTGGTGGAAAGGCAGGGCCACGACTAACGGCAGCCACAATAGGAGCAGCTGCTACCACGCCATATCGACGATCATGAGCAGTTCCCACAACATCTGTGTTTCGAGTGCTAGCAGAGTCCATACCAAGAGCTAGTTCTAGACCTGCAGCTCGCTGAACCTGAGCACGGGTTCGAGGAGGAGCAGTGGGGCAGCCTCCGGAAGCCTTAGTTTGCTCAACAGCGGCAGGGATTGGGTCAACAACAACTAGATCAACAACAATACGGGGACGACCAGTACCAGCAGATTCTAGAGAAGGGGTTCACACAACTTGAGCACGGTTTCGAGGAGGAGCAGCAGATAAGAAAGCGGTCTAGGAAACAACCGATGCAGTCGCCTGGGAACTTTGGTACCGCAAACGAACAAGCTCGATGTGGTGGCTGCCACCTCCGTCCCACGCCACCTGCTCCGTCGAGAGCGACGTCAATGGGGCGACCACTCCTCCCGCATACCTCGTCGCAGACCCCCGCTGAAAGAACATTTCATGTTTTCCTATGTTTTGCGTGTTAGATAACAATACTCTAGAGATCATTCATGTGCGCTAAGTGTGTAGGAAGCTTTGAGGGGGCCGGATAATCCGGCCTACCTCATCGCTCAAAGGAAGCCAAGGCACGTCGCTCGGTATCCGGTTGGAGTTTCTCCTGAAAAATCTGAACTGGGGCGGTTTTTCCTCCCCAGGCCGGATAATCCGGCTGTCGCATGGGCCGGATAATCCGGCCCCCAGTTTTCGAGCAAAAGGAGCCAAGGTGCGCCGCTCGGTATCCGGTCGGATTTTCTCCCGGAAAATCCGAACTGGGGCGGTTTTTCCTCCCCAGGCCGGATAATCCGGCCCTCGCATAGGACCAGATAATCGGGGCCCCAGAAGTTGATCAAGGGCAGGCTCGACGCAACGCTCTGATAGGGGGCGGATTATCTGCCGGATATTCCGAGTCTGGGGCAGTGTTTTCCCCAGACCGGATAATCCGGCCATCACTTGGGCCGGATAATCCGGCCCCCAAAGTGTCCAACGGCTGGTTTCTGAAGGGGGTATAAATACCCCTTCTTCCCCAACGTTCAGAACCCTTGATTCATTCGAAATTGTCCAGACATTGTGCAAGAGCTCTCATTCTCGATCTCCCACTTCAACCACCCGAAGGTCTTGATCTTTGGGGGAATTGAAGGAGGAGAAGTTCATCATCATCATCAAGAATCAAGCGCTTCAACCCCTCTCCATTCACTTGGAGAAATCCCTAATCTAGTATTCTTATCAATACCTAGATCTTGTTTATTGTATTTGATAACTTTGTTCTTCTGGCAGCTTGTTGTCATTTCGGGAGCCTCCAAGTTGTTGTGGACTTGTTGCCCTGCTAGTTGTGTAAAGGCGCTGGTGCCCGCCTCGAAGGGTAACTATAGTGGAAAGGTGGATCAGGCCTGTGGTGGCGAGATCCATCGGAGAACAGGGTGAGTCCTATTGTGGGGTGGTGGTCTTAGTACCGCCCACCCCTCCAATGCAGACGTACTTCCCTTAACAAGGAAGGAACTGTGGTCAAACAAATCCAGTGTCTCCGCGTGCTTCGCTTCGGTTTACCTGTTCCTCTTCCACTCGCTCTTCACTCGCTAGTAGATTGGTTTGCATATAGGGAAAATTCCACCTAATAGTTTATCTAGAGAATTTATCCTTTGTACTAAGCCTAAAATTGAAAAAGTATTAAAAATTGATGTAGCATCTATTGACCCCCCCCTCCCTCTAGGTGCCCATACGATCCATTTCAATTGGTATCAGAGCCCCGGCTCTTAATTCAGGCTTAACCGCCTAAGAGTAGTATGGGTACCAAGGATCATGGAAATGAGGTTGTGGATAAGGTCACAATGGATGATCTCAAGTCGTTGGAAACAACCATGTTGAAATCATTTGAGGCTAAGAAGGAGGAGATGAATCAAATGATTGCTCGCCTTACATCATCCATAGCCCCATCTCCATCCTCCTCTAAGGCTGCCACACCATCATCTAAGGAAATGGGTTACACCGGATCCAAGGATGATGATGTGGAAGGTGAAAAACTTCATGGTTCCACCTCCAACAAGGGAAGTGGTAAGGAGGAGTATAGTGAGGTTCGCCACGTATATTCCCCCGACCCACCTATCCATCATCCTCATATAAACAATAGGGGTGATCCACCCAAGCTCACTGCATCCTCCTTCAATCAATGGCAATTCCTAATGAAATCTCATGTTTGCAGTTCCTCTATTGAATTGTGGAGGATTATTGAAGAGGGTCCTCATATTGGAGATCAAACCAACCTAACGAGAAGAGAAGTTGTGGATAACTAGTTGAATGCCACCGCTCTCCACATGATACAGCTGGGTGTGGGTCCCAAGGACAAGCCACACATTGAACATCTCAACACAGCTAAAGAAGCTTGGGATGCTCTTACAGATCTCTTCGTTGGAAATGAAAGCATGAGAAGGAACAGGTATGATGCCCTTAGTAATGAAGCTGAGGGATTCTACATGTTGGATGGTGAAAACCATGAGGACATGTATAGAAGACTCAAGGGCATCGCAACAACATTTCGAAAGCATGGGGCCACTCACATTGATGATGCATGGATAAAAAGGAAATATGTGAGTGCCTTAATGCCTTTCGAGCCAACGGACTTAAAGATCCTGCAAGGTAGACATAACTATCATCAAATGACTCCCAACGAAGTCATGCAAGAAATGGCGTCATTCAAAGTGGCAGCAAAGAATGCTGAAGATGCCCGTGCTCGGGCCACTAGAATGCAAAAGGGTGTCAATGTGGCTCTCAAAGCCAATGTTGTTGAGCAAGAGGAAGATGAAGGAGCTTTTGAGGGGGCATCCATGGACTATCCCAATGAAGTCAAACATGCTCATGGTGAGTACATGGCGTTTTATGCAAGGAATTTTTGGAAGGACCCTGCCAAAGCCAAGTCTAAACTTGAGCGCAAGAACGGGTCAAATGGAAGAAGAGAAAGTGGCCCCAAGGCATTGAAGAGTGATCATTCTACTTTAAACGAGTCTCATGATCAGCTCCAAACTCAATTGAAACGGTATGATGTGCCAAGTACCTCCACTTCATCTTCTGGAAAAGAAGACCTTGCAAGAAGTTCTCAACACAAAGGTAAAGGAGTTATTGATGAGATACTGAGCAGGCAAAGGACAAACAATAGTAAAGAAGGTCTTGGTTACATACCCAAGAAAAAGATCAAGAAAAACAAGAAGAAGAAGAAGAAGAAGAAGAAGAAGAAGAATAAGAGCAAGACTGCTCAACCAAAGACTAGCAACATCACCAATGACAAGACTAATTATGATGGTTTTGCAGGGGCCAACAATCCTAACTTTGAACTATATTGCGATTATTATGGTGATGTTTATGCTAGTTATGTAGGCCCATATGATTGTTACATTCCTTGGTCTATTTGGGTTCCCAAGACCCTTGTTACTAACATGAGAGGACCCATTGAAAAATGGGTACCTAAAACCAAGAAGTAATTTTCTTGCAGGGCTATGCTTCCGGTGGTTCTAAATGGGTACTCGATAGCGGCTGCACGAGTCATATGACCGGAAGCAAGGAGATCATCACGGAGATGCGGGCCAAACCGTGATCACATGACTGTCTCCTATGGTGACAAGTCAAAATATGAGGTATTGGGTCTCAGCAAAGTTGTGGTGGCTCACGATATTTCTCTCATGGACATCATGCTTGTTGAGACCCTCGGTTACAACTTACTTTCAGTTCACGCCATTGGTAAGATGGGCTTTCTAGTTTTTATTGATGCTGATTTGGTGGTACTCTTGTGGAGCAAGTCTCTAAAAGTCGCTTTCGTGGAATATGTCGAAAATGACCTGTACGTGGTGGACTTTTTGGGGAAAACCACTACAAGCCCGATGTGTCTTTTCGGAAAGGCTGACGCGGGTTGGCTATGGCATCGCTGACTAGCCCACGTCAATATGAGAACTTTGCAAAGTCTCCACAAGGGTGGCCACAATCTTGGAGTAAAAGAAAATGTCTCCTTTGCCAAAGATCGTGTTTGCAGGGCGTGCGTTGAAGGAAAAATGCATGACTCACCTCATCGAAGGAAAACTATTATCTCATTAAAAAGGATTTTGGAGCTCCTTCATGTGGACCTTTTCGGACGTCCATCTCATGCAAGCCTCGGTGGGAAGAAGTATTGCCTAGTGATTGTTGATGATTACTCAAGATACACTTGGGTTTATTTCTTCAAGTTGAAGAGTGAAACTCAACAAACAGTCATTGACTTTGCCAACGAGGTTCAACGTCAACACAACGTCCCCGTTCTGGCCATAAGAAGTGATAACGACTCTGAGTTCAAGAACTACACCTTAAATGAGTTCCTAAGTGAAGAGGGGATAAGACATCAATATTCCGCTGCGTACACCCCTCAACAAAATGGTGTAGCCGAGAGGAAGAATCGAACTCTGATGGATATGGCAAGATCAATGTTAGCTGAATTTAAATCTCCATATAACTTTTCGGCTGAAGCAGTCTCTACTGCTTGTCATTCATCTAACCGATTATACCTCCGCAAGATCTTGGACAAGACTCCGTATGAAATACTTACCGGTAACAAGCCAAACATCTCATACTTTCGGGTATTTGGGTGTAAGTGTTTCTTTATTATCAAAGGAGTTTGTTTATCTAAGTTTGAATCTAAGGCTTTAGAAGGTATTTTTGTTGGTTATGGTGCCGAATCCCACACTTATAGAGTCTACAATAAGCTCTCCAGAACTGTTGTAGAATCTTGTAGTGTGGTGTTCGAGGAAAATGACGGTTCCCGTGCGGAGCAAGTTGGTGTTTGTGATGTAGATGTTGAAAGACCCCAAGATGCCATAAGAAGAATGGGCGTGGGATTTTTCCGCCCCATTGAGGAACCCCTTGTGGCGGATCGGGAAGGACAATGCTCTTCCCATGAAGAGCCCTCATCTACACATGCCCAACAAGTTCCCACCACGGGAGCAAATTCTGCACCATCTCCATCAACTGCTGAAGGTCAAGCTATTCCAGAAAACTCCAGGCCGGATTATCTGGTGGACGCCGGATTATCTGGCCACCCCGCTCCAGCTGACCATATTGCTCCTGGTGGTGAATATCTCAACGCAAGCTCCAGGCTGGATTTTCCGGCAAGCCCCGGATTATCCGGCCCCTCACCAGATCAAGCAAGCCCCAGGCTTCCTGATGATGCTGCTACAAATACTCCCATGCTGGATTATCCGGCCTCTCCATCGGCCGGATTATCCGGCCCTGACTCTATAGTTCAGCAGCCTCCTGTTATGGCTACTGACTCACCTCAAGGGCACGCGTCACCACCACCTGCTGCTGATATTCCAGTTCCTGATCAAGGTCGAGTGAATGCTTCCAATGAAGATTCGAGTGATGAATCTACCCCTCCAAGAGACAACAAACTTATTGAACTTCGTCGCAAGGCTCAAGCTGATCGAAACCTTGAGTTTAGGGGTCACACCCTCGACAAAGTTGTTGGTGATCTTTGACGAAGGGTTTCTACAAGAAGAGAATTGGCCAGTTTTGGTGAGCATCAAGCTCATATCTCTATGGTGGAACCTAAGAAGGTCTTTGAAGCTCTTCAAGACCCAGACTAGGTTGTTGCTATGCATGAAGAATTGAATAATTTCGAGTGCAACAAAGTCTGGAAACTCGTGGAGAAACCCAAAGAGTGCCGCAATGTTATCGGCACCAAGTGGATATTCAAAAACAAGCAAGACGAGAATGGCATTGTTTTGAGGAACAAGGCTAGACTTGTGGCACAAGGTTACCCCAAGTTGAGGGCATTGACTTTGGCGAGACCTATGCTCCAGTGGCTCGCCTTGAGTCCATCCGTATCCTTCTTGCTTATGCTGCTCATAACAATTTTAAGTTGTAGCAAATGGACATCAAGAGTGCCTTCCTTAACGGTCCTCTACATGAGTTGGTGTACGTAAAGCAACCCCCTGGGTTTGAGGATCCTAACTTTTCGAACCATGTCTACAAACTCGATAAGGCACTCTATGGCCTTAAACAAGCCCCACCTGCGTGGTATGAGCACCTTAAAGAGCTTTTGTTAGATCGTGGCTTCGAAGTTGGGCAAATCGATCCCACTCTTTTTACTAAGAAGGTTAAGGGGGAGCTCTTCGTATGCCAACTATATGTAGACGATATCATCTTTGGTTATACTAATAAAGCTTTTAATGATGAATTTTCAAAGCTTATGACTGACAGGTTTGAGATGTCCATGATGGGGGAATTACGCTTCTTTCTTGGATTTGAGATCAAGCAACTTAGAGAAGGAACCTTTATTAATCAAGCAAAGTACATCCAAGACATGCTCAAGAGATTCAAGATGACGGATCTAAATGGTGTCGCCACTCTAATGCAAACAAAATGTGATCTTGAACTTAACCCACATGGTAAAGATGTGGACCAAAAGGTATACCGGTCCATGATCGGTTCTCTTCTTTACCTCTGCGCATCTAGACCTGATATTGTGTTGAGTGTGGGAGTGTGTGCAAGGTATCAAATGGCTCCTAAAGAAAGCCACTTAGTGGCGGTCAAGAGGATCTTTCGATATTTGGTTCATTCCCCTAACTTTGGTCTCTGGTATCCCAAAGGCTCTAATTTCTCTTTATGTGGTTATACTGACTCAGATTGGGCTGGTGATAAGGATGATCGTAAATCCACTTCTGGAGCTTGTCAATTCTTAGGAAGATCTCTTGTATGTTGGTCTTCTAAAAACCAGAATTATATATCTCTCTCTACCGCCGAAGCTGAATATGTTGCTGCTGCCAGAGCTTGCACTCAATTATTGTGGATGAGGCAAACTTTAAAGGAATACGGTGTCAATTGTGACAAAGTGCCTCTTTTATGTGATAATGGAAGTGCAATCAAAATTGCGTACAATCATGTTCAGCACACAAGGACGAAGCATATTGAGATTCGGAATCATTTTATTCGAGACCATGTTGCTCGCGGCGATATTGATCTATCCTTTGTGAGCACGAAGAACCAACTTGCGGATATTTTTACAAAGCCACTTGATGAAGCAAGATTCTTCTACTTGAGGAATGAGCTAAATATCATTCATTCCAGGAGCTTGTCTTGATTACACATGCACTCCCTCGTACATCTCAATCCTTCTTTGGTCTAGGTGTGGGCATGGATATAGGGGGAGTGTGGTCCTAACTCATTGGGCTAACCCTCCCCCCATAATGCCAAAAGCAAGATAAATCATTTCTCTTAATATCATTTTGTGATATGTGAGCTTATTGACGAGTATTGGTCGTGAACCCAAGATATATCTTCGAGGTGTCACACCATACACTCCAACAAGGTGGCCTCGGCCACCACCCTCTCCCTTGAGGAGAATTGACTCTTTTTGGCTGTTCTTTGCTATCTCATGTTCTTATGGGAATCACACTCAATCTTGGCTTTTATTTGATTTGGATTTTGCAATTTTGAGTGTCTAGTACCATCTCAGTTTGGCTCTCTTAATCCTAAGCCTTCCCCTACCCCTAAGCCATTTATTCTAGCACACAAGTCCCTTGTACACCTAGTGGGGGTGTTGTTTGGGGACGCGTGGGCCTGGTTCTGTGTATAACAGAGTCCTAGATTTAAGGCCGGATAATCTGTCCCAATTGTAGGACGGATAATCCGGCCTTGGTGGATTTCATCTTAAAGGGAAGGGCTCGGGGGGAAGGGCTCATAATGAGCAGCACTTCTCCCCCAACCCTCTCCTCCTCCTCAGTCGCCGCCTGTCGTCCCCCACCCTCCCCGGAGCCTCTCCAGCCACCGGATTTTCTGGGCCTCCCCGGATCTTCTTCTCCGCGCCTCCGGGTACCTTCTCCTCCGCGTTCTTCCTCCAATGAGTGAGGGTAACTCCCTATCTCCCCATCTTTGGCTAGATGTGTAACTTGTTGGGTGGAACGTTGTCTAGAAGGATGTGTTTTCGCATAGAAATCGTAGTCTTACAGTTTCTAGGCCCGATCTACTTTTTTGCATTCAACCTAGGTGAAATCGAAAATTTCTGCGAGGGCCGGATTATTCGCCCCTGGCTAGGCCGGATAATCCAGCCTAATAGAATCAATTCTGGTTCAGTTTCACTATGGAGTATGCATTGAGTAGTTTTGTCCTTTGAACTTTTTGACTACTTTTTCCATGCTCTCTCCTGGACTTATTGAAAGAACATTTCATGTTTTCCTTTGTTTTGCGTGTTAGATAACAATACTATGGAGACTTTCATGTGTGCTAAGTGTGCAGGAAGTTTTGAGGAGGGCCGGATAATCCGCCCCTCTGTAACACCCTCAAATCGGCCCTATGCAAGTTTTAGCCCTTTCCGCCAAACCCCCATAGAAACGATTCAAGGACGCCCACCAGGCACTTTCGTGCGGGTGGAAAACGAAGTAATACCATTACACAACAGTCCCTGATGGGACCCACAGAACAGATATATATACAACACGACTCCACGAGTCAAGAATATAGATATACAATACAAAGATCCAAATCACCTTGAAAACGATAGAGCGTCCGGCTACGGACAAGATGCGAATGGGGCTAAGAGCCCTGAAGAATAACCAATGGCGTCCATAACCCTGCCCAGGCCAAGCCGGAAGGGTAACCCTGCTAATGACGTCAAACCTGCTAAAACAAAAGGGGTGCCGACAAAGGGCAAAGGAAAAGGAGGAGCGTCAGTACTGAGGCCAGTACACGGCGAGGCTAGAATTCGGCGGCTCTCGCCTACATAGGTATGGTGGGCTGAAGCGGCAGCGCAGCGGCACTAAACAACCTATAGAGACTTTGTGAATCTGGCGGCTATTAGAGAGGGATAAGAAAGACCTATTCGGATTCAACCTGAGACTACACCAAACATACCCATCCTCGTATTTCCCCCTCGAGACCAAACAAGGAAGTCGGACCGAGGAACTCACACGGTTGGCAATTTTACTCATTCCATTATAGTTGCAGCAATTACTACTCAGATATATATAGCATGAGCCGTCCTGAAGCATAAGTAGTGGGCAGTTTTAATTAATCATTCCGTGGCAGTTGGAACATTTTCTAGTCAGATATAATTGTCCGGAGGAATCCCAAAACCCAGCAGTTGTTGGCACTTTTATCACATTCCATTCGAGTTGCCATACTTACTAGGGAGGTATAACAAAACAATCCAGGTCCACCAGTGGTTGACATTTTTAATATCCATTCCATTATACTTGAGCTGATTACTAGTCACATATTAAGTCAAATTTATAGCACTACTTTAGTTATGCTTGTCTATGATCGAGATACTGTGCTCCAAGTCGTCCATAACTGCGGACATGGCTTTCAAAAAGTTTTACCCTGCCAGGGTGCACAAATAGCAACACACACTCGATCAACCTCGGAAAAACCAACTCAAAACCCAACGAGGCATTCACGACAAAGCGATCACAGGATTCAGAAATATTTCAGGGGGCCACCCCACTAAGCTACCCGCAACGAAGTTGGCCGGCTCTGGAACGGACCCAGGGTTTGTGTGGACGGCTGTAAACGACTGAGAACCCGAAAATGTGATTGGGCTTGTCGATACAGCGAAAACATGTCACGATCCTAAACAGTATAGGTGCTCCACGCACAATCGTAAATAAAGCAGTAACATGGCATAAGTACAGGATAGTAATAAAACCCCAAACTAGTTTGTGGCCCCAAGAAATAGAAATGAATCAAGCTCTGGCTCAGGGGGGTCCATAAGGCCTCCCGGATGTGGATAGTGCGAATAATCAAGGAACAGGTATCAAGTACTCGGGGTCCTACGGGACACAAGTGAGCGTGGAAGAACCAAATAACATCTATTGCCCACCGATGCCTCTGCATTAGTTATAGCTAGCATTTTAATAGTTGTATTTAAAGTCATGATCATCTCCACCAATAACATCTGCCAGCATTTCAATAACTATGGTATTTGACAACACGAGATCGCACCAGAGCAAGCAACTACGATTCGCAAAGCCAGCTATCTACCAAACACGGGTAATAGGAGGTGTCCATGGCAATATAGAGGCTGCATGGGATATAACTAGGGTACGGAAAGTAAAGCATCGCGACACGGGTAGCAATAGATCAACAAGAGGAAATAAAGACTATAAAAGCAAAATAGGTAGAAGGGGAAGAGATGCTCGCCTGGGAAAACACTGTCGACGGACCATAACCGGAGAACTTGTCGGTACTGGCATCCACTCATCGGCCTAATCCGTGAAGAAGCAAAGCACTAAAAGAAACACCGGATGCACTATTTAATACCACAACAGAAGATCCGACATGCTTATGATATGATGCAGATGTAGTGCGATTAGGCAGTATTAAGTGGAACCGGGGTCTCGACATTTAATTAAACGGTTCAAGTTATTTAGAACCCCCGCAATTTAAATGTTGTATTAACAGGGTGAAACATGGCATCGGTTTGCTACACCAATTTAGATGGAGTCCGGAATAAGACAAAGATAGCCCTCAGATGGACTCCCTATTTAATTATGCGGTGAATCGGCATAATGCCCCCAAACCACATGATGCGATGCGAATATGAACCATTTAATATGCAACAAGTGATAATGTTATATGATAAAAATAATGGGGGTCTCGGATAGGGAATCACATTAGGGTTCGACGAACTTGGGATCCGAGGGGTTTGGGGGGTTCGGCAGGGTTCGACGGGGATCCGATCTGGGGTTCGGATCGACGGGATCGGTCTCGGACAACGGAAGTAGATCTTGTCGCATCCGGGAGAAGGACTTGCTTCGGCGTCGGGGGCGCATCGGATTCGCCCTGGTCGATGTCGATCTTGTCATCGATGGCGAACTTGAGTGGATCGGGTACCGGGGTCTTTAGATTCGGGAAGTAGATCTTATCGCACGGGGTCCGGGTAGGCGAATTTGGCGGGCTGGGGACGATCTTGTCGGGTCCACGTATCGGGGCGGTCTTGGCGTTCGGGAAGGAGAACTTGGCGTCCCGTGGCGAAGCTCTCGGGTAACGGTGTCGGACTTGGGTTCGGCTCCGGTAGATCTTGGTGTCTAGGGATTCTACGGGTCCGGGGTCGGCGAACCTGGCATCCCATGATGAAGAGCTTGACACCAGCCCGCTCTTGGCCGGGGTACTTGGTGTCGCGCCACCACTTGTCGTTCTTGTCGCCCCAGACCAAAGGAAGTCCTTGTCGCTAGTCCTTGCTCAACTCACTCGTGGTCAATCTTGCGCTCGAACTCATGGAGATCTTAAATCGGCATTGGTACCCGAACAAACAGAGGCACAAGAACACAAGCGTGCTTGTAGAATAGCAACGGAGGCCTCACTATAAAACCGAACCTACCACTGTCCTGTGTGTGCACCCCAGGTAGGCACTTTACATGGGAGCTGAGCACTGGCCGAAGCGGGCGGACACACGCGCAGCAGCTGACAGCGGCTAGCAGGGTGCAGCAAAGGAGAGACAGGCGCCGCAGAGGTGGGCATGGCGGCAGCGGCAAAGGGAGTCTGTGGCGACGCTGCCGGGCCGAGGAAGACAGCGGCGGGGGCCTGCGAGCCTACAGCCGGAGACGCGAGACCGGCGGTCGAGGAGAGGGCGCGGGCCCGAGGACGGCTTGTCGGTGGAGGAACGAAGCTCGGAAGCAGGCGGCGGTGAGGTCTGGACAGCGCCGCGGCGCCCGCTGCTGGGGTCGGGGTGGCTCCGGGCACGGAGAGGCACTGCCGCAGGTCGGGGAGGCGCGGCCGGCGGTGGGGCCGAGGCGATGGCGACCGGAGCGAGACGGCCGAGCCGAGGATGCGGGATGGAGGGCGAGGCTCGAGAGAGGCGACGTGGACGGCGCGGGGAGGCCGGGAGGAAGAGGCGAGGGAGAAGGCGGCAACCGGAGCGGAGGGCCGAGGTGGAGGAGATCGGCGTGGCCGGAGAGCGAGGAGAGAGGGTGGCGGCGTCTGCGGTTGGTGGAGGCGGGGCTCGTGGTAGGTGGGGGGTGAGAGAGAGGGACGCATGGTGGGCCAGGGTCGGTGGGGCGACGTGTTGGGCCAGGGAAAAAGGTAGGCACGGGGTGCGAGATGGTCGGGGCCAGGAGGGTGGTTGGTGAGCGGGAGTGGGCGGTGGGGGGACGCGTGTGTGCAGGGGCTTTGCTGGCGGCGGGGTGGATAGGCTGGTGGCTGACGGGGTGGGACCCAGGTGGGACAGGGAGGCAGGTGGCTGGGCGGGAAACGAGTTGGGAGGAGGGAGTTGCGCGCGTGGTGCGAGGTGGCTCGCGGCGGTGGTCTGGGTGGGAAGGGAGTGGCTGGCGCGGTAGGTGAATTAGGGTTAGGCTAGGAAGGAGGTGGCCGGCTGGGCCTTGGGCCTGGCTGGCTGCCTCCAAAAAAACAACTTAACTTTTATTTTTATTTTTAAAATAGGTCTTTGTAAATAATTTTAGGCAAATAAAACTATCCGGAAAAGACCGAAGTTTTGATTTGAAATTAAGACGGGGAATATTTAGAAAACAAAACTAGGCTTTTAGAAAATAGTTTTAGACAACAAATGCATGATGACATGACGATGCTCAAATGCAAGGTGGCATGATGACATGAGCATGCGGTCACGATGATGCAATGCACAAAAACAACGTGATTTTCTAGTAGTGGTTTTTGCAGGATGCCACTATTCGACACGACTAACAATGGATCTCGCCCTCGAGATCCGCCTCGTGGTACTGGGAGGAAGGTCGGCGATCTGAATCTTCTCGCTTCGTGTAGATCCTCGCGACACCACTAACAAGAGGTCGTTGTCCGTGATCGTCGAGAGAACACTCCGAAAACAAATGGCGAAGGTAGAGGTATCAACAAATTAAGCCACCTCTATCTTCAGGGGAAGGAGTAATTGCAGATCCACCGATTCAATGTACACAAGCGAATGATAAGATTAGTCGGATGGTGACCAGTCCATCGCGCACCCAAATCATTACTCTGCACACGAATAGGAGAATTATGCAACCAACTCTCGGAATTAGACTGAAGATCTCAACAAACGAGGTCCAGAACAAAGGAGCGATGTAGGATCTGCATCGGATCTGGCGTAGATGATGTCGTCGCGTCGGAAACACCGGAAGGCATAAACAAGGAACAAAGAATGGTACCACAGATAAAGGATCACTCCGATAGCTCGGAGACCGGATGTAGAAGCACCGTTACCAAAGGAGGAAGCGAAACCCTGAAGGTGCGACGGAAACCCAACCACGAGAAATCCTGGCCTCGAAGGAAACATAAGAGAGGAGATTCAAAACACGCAGAGGTAAGAGGAGAATAGCAGAGGGTTAAGGAGTAAAAGAAGAGCTAATCAGATCTATCCAACCGATTTTGCAAAAATAGTTTTGACACTCTACTTCGGCCGTTAGCTAGGTTATCCTATAGGCTGGACTTGTGGGGTATCGCAACTGCTGAGCTCTGATACCACTCTGTAACACCCTCAAATCGGCCCTATGCAAGTTTTAGCCCTTTCCGCCAAACCCGCATAGAAACGATTCAAGGACGCCCACCAGGCACTTTCGTGCGGGTGGAAAACGAAGAAATACCATTACACAACAGTCCTCGATGGGACCTAGAGAACAGATATATATATACAACACGACTCCACGAGTCAAGAATATAGATATACAATACAAAGATCCAAATCACCTTGAAAACGATAGAGCGTCCGGCTACGGACAAGATGCGAATGGGGCTAAGAGCCCTGAAGAATAACCAATGGCGTCCATAACCCTGCCCAGGCCAAGCCAGAAGGATAACCCTGCTAACGACGTCAAACCTGCTAAAACAAAAGGGGTGCCGACAAAGGGCAAAGGAAAAAGAGGAGCATCAGTACTGAGGCCAGTACACGGCGAGGCTAGAATTCGGCGGCTCTCGTCTACATAGGTATGGTGGGCTGAAGCGGCAGCGCAGTGGCACTAAACAACCTGTAGAGAGTCTGTTAATCTAGCGGCTGTTAGAGAGGGATAAGAACGACCTATTCGGATCCAACCTGAGACTACACCGAACATACCCATCCTGGTATTTCCCCCTCGAGACCAAACGAGGAAGTCAGACCGAGGAACTCACACGGTTGGAAATTTTACTCATTCCATTATAGTTGCAGCAATTACTACTCAGATATAGATAGCATGAGCCATCCTAAAGCATAAGTAGTGGGCAGTTTTGATTAATCATTCCGTGGCAGTTGGAACATTTTCTAGTCAGATATAATTGTCCGGAGGAATCCCAAAACCCAGCAGTTGTTGGCACTTTTATCACATTCCATTGGAGTTGCCATACTTACTAGGCAGGTATAACAAAACAATCCAGGTCCACCAGTGGTTGGCATTTTTAATATCCATTCCGTTATACTTGAGCTGATTACTAGTCACATATTAAGTCAAATTTATAGCACTACTTTAGTTATGCTTGTCTATGATTGAGATACCGTGCTCCAAGTCGTCCATAACCGCGGACACGGCTTTCAGAAAGTTTTACCCTGCAGGGGTGCACAAATAGCAACACACACTCGATCAACCCTTGAAAAACCAACTCAAAACCCAACGAGGCATTTACGACAAAGCGATCATAGGATTCAGAAATATTTCAGGGGGCCACCCCTACAAGCTACCCGCAACGAAGTTGGCCGGCTCCGGAACGGACCCAGGGTTTGTGTGGACGGTTGTAAACGACTGGGAACCCGAAAATGTGACTGGGCTTGTCGATACAGCGAAAACGTGTCACGATCCTAAACAGTACAGGTGCTCCACGCACAATCGTAAATAAAGCAGTAACATGGCATAAGTACAGGATAGTAATAAAACCCCAAACTAGTTTGTGGCCCCAAGAAATACAAATGAATCAAGCTCTGGCCCAGGGGGGTCCATAAGGCCTCCCGGATGTGGATAGTGTGAATAATCAAGGAACAGGTATCAAGTACTCGGGGTCCTACGGGACACAAGTGAGCGTGGAAGAACCAAATAACATCTATTGCCCACCGATGCCTCTGCATTACTTATAGCTAGCATTTTAATAGTTGTATTTAAAGTCATGATCATCTCCACCAATAACATCTGCCAGCATTTCAACAACTGTGGTACTTGACAACACGAGATCGCACCTGAGCAAGCAACTACGATTCGCAAAGCCAGCTATCTACCAAAAACGGGTAATAGGAGGTGTCCATGGCAATATAGAGGCTACACGGGATATAACTGGGGTACGGAAACTAAAGCATCGCGACACGGGTAGAAATAGATCAACAAGAGGAAATAAAGACTATAAAAGAAAAATAGGTAGAAGGGGAAGAGATGCTCGCCTGGGAAAACACTGTCGACGGACCATAACCGGAGAACTTGTCGGTACTCACATCCACTCATCGGCCTAATCCGCGAAGAAGCAAAGCACTAAAAGAAACACCGGATGCACTATTTAATACCATGACAAAAGATCCGGCATGCTTATGATATGATGCAGATGCAGTGCGATTAGGCAGTATTAAGCGGAACCGGGGTCCCAACATTTAATTAAACGGTTCAAGTTATTTAGAACCCCCACAATTTAATTGTTGTATTAACAGGGTGAAACATGGCATCGGTTCTCTACACCAATTTAGATGGAGTCTGGAATAAGACAAAGATAGCCTTTAGATGGACTCCCTATTTAATTATGCGGTGAATCGGCATAATGCCACCAAACCACATGATGCGATGCGAATATGAACCATTTAATATGCAACAAGTGATAATGTTATATTATAAAAATAATGGGGGTCCCGGATAGGGAATCACATTAGGGTTCGACAAACTTGGGCTCCGAGGGGTTTGGGGGGTTCGGCAGGGTTCGACGGGGATCGGATCTGGGTTCGGATCGACGGGATCGGTCTCGGACAATGGAAGTAGATCTTGTCGCATCCGGGAGAAGGACTTGGTTCAGCCTCGGGGGCGCATCGGATTCGCCCTGGTCGATGTCGGTCTTGTCGTCGATGGCGAACTTGAGTGGATCGGGTACCGGGGTCTTCGGATCCGGGAAGTAGATCTTGTCGCACGGGGTCCGGGTAGGCGAATTTCGCGGGTTGGGGACGATCTTGTCGGGTCCGCGTATCGGGGCGGTCTTGGCGTTCGGGAAGGAGAACTTGGCGTCCCGTGGCGAAGCTCTCGGGTAACGGTGTCGGACTTGGGTTCGGCTCCGGTAGATCTTGGTTTCCAGGGATTCTCCGGGTCCGGGGTCGGCGAACCTGGCGTCCCATGATGAAGATCTTGACACCAGCCCGCCCTTGGCCGGGGTACTTGGGGTCGCGTCACCACTTGCCGTTCTTGTCGCCCCAGACCAAAGGAAGTCCTTGTCGCTAGTCCTTTCTCAACTCACTCATGGTCGATCTTGGGCTCGAACTCGTGGAGATCTTAAATCGGCATTGGTACCTGAACAAACAGAGGCACAAGAACACAAGCGTGCTTGTAGAATCGCAACGGAGACCTCACTATAAAACCGAACCTACCACTGTCCTGTGTGTGCACCCCAGGCAGGCACTTTACATGGGAGCTGAGCATTGGCCGAAGCGGGTGGACACACGTGCAGCACCTGACAGCGGCTAGCAGGGTGCAGCGAAGGAGAGACGGGTGCCGCGGAGGTGGGCATGGCGGCAGCGGCAGAGGGAGTCTGCGGCGATGCGGCCGGGCCGAGGAAGACGGCGGCGGGGGCCTGCGAGCCTGCAGCCGAAGACGCGAGACCGGCGGTCGAGGAGAGGGCGCGGGCCCAAGGACGGCTTGTCGGAGGAGGAACGAAGCTCGGAAGCAGGCGGCGGCGAGGTCTAGACAGCGCCGCAGCGCCCGCTGCTGGGGTCGGGGTGGCGACGGGTACCGAGAGGTGCGGCCGCAGGTCGGGGAGGCGTGGCCGGCGGTGGGGCCGAGGCGACGGTGACCGGAGCGAGACGGCCGAGACGAGGATGCGGGATGGAGGGCGTGGCTCGAGAGAGGCGACGCGGACGGCACGGGGAGGCCGGGAGGAAGAGGCAAGGGAGAAGGCGGTAACCGGAGCGGAGGGCCGAGGCGGAGGAGATCGGCACGGCCGGAGAGTGAGGAGAGAGCGCGGCAGCGTCTACGGTTGGTGGAGGCGGGGCTCGTGGTAGGTGGGGGGGTGAGAGAGAGGGACGCATGGTGGGCCAGGGTCGGTGGGGCGACGTGTTGGGCCAGGGCAAACGGTAGGCGCGGGGTGCGAGATGTTCAGGGCCAGGAGGGTGGTTGGCGAGCGGGAGCGGGCGGTGGGGGGACGCGCGCGTGCAGGGGCTTTGCTGGCGGCGGGGTGGATAGGCTGGTGGCTGACGGGGTGGGAGCCAGGTGGGACAGGGAGGCAGGTGACTGGGCGGGAAACGAGTTGGGAGGAGGGAGTTGCGCGCGCGGTGCGAGGTGGCTGGCGGTGGTGGTCTGGGTGGGAAGGGAGTGGCCGGCGCGGTAGGTGAATTAGGGTTAGGCTAGGAAGGAGGTGGCCGGCTGGGCCTTTGGCCTGGCGGGCTGCCTCCAATAAAAAATAACTTAACTTTTATTTTTATTTTTAAAATAGGTCTTTGCAAAAAAATTTAGGCAAATAAAACTATCCGGAAAACACCGGAGTTTTGATTTGAAATTAAGATGGGGAATATTTAGAAAACAAAACTAGGCTTTAGACAACAAATGCATGATGACATGACGATGCTCAAATGCAAGGTGGCATGATGACATGAGCACGCGGTCACGATGATGCAATGCACAAAAACAATGCGATTTTCTAGTAGTGGTTTTTGCGCGATGCCACACCTCCAAGGGCCAGATAATCTGGTCTACCTCATCTCTCAAGGAAGCCAAGGCACGTCACTCTGTGTCCAGTCGGATTTTTTCCCGGAAAATCCGAACTGGAGCGGTTTGTCCTCCCCAGGCCGGATAATCCAGGTTTCGCAAGGGCCGGATAATCCGGCCCCCAGTTTTCGAGCAAAAGGAGCCAAGGCGCGTCGCTCTGTGTCCTGTCGGACTTTCTCCAGGAAAATCCGAACTGGGGCGGTTTTTCCTCCCCAGGCTGGATAATCCGGGTTTCGCAAGGGCCGAATAATCCGGCCCCGAGAAGATGATCAAGGACAAGCTCGGCGCGTCTCACTCTGTGGGGGCGGATTTTCTGCCGGAGATTCCGAGTCTGGGGCGATGCTTTGTAGCATCCCATTTGTCTAACAATGGTAATGCTACTTGGTCTAGTAATATAATGGCTACTTCCTATATATAATTGTTGCATCATAATAATATCATGCTCATGTTATCATGCCACCTTGCATTAGAGCATCATATAAAACCCTTTTCTTTTGGTTCTTCTCTCATATCCATTATTAATTGTATTTGCCTCTTGATATTGTATTTGGTTATTGATATATTGTTTCAATGCCCAAGTTGAGTTGGGGGCATGTCTTTTATTCAACTCCATCACCTTTATTTTCACCACCTTATAACTCCACCACCCTATTTTACCCATGAGCTTATAATTTCCTTTTGTTATTATTCTAGCTCATGTGGGTTGGGGTGGATCTAACTCTATAATTTCTTTTGCTTGGCTTCTATTCCACTTCTTGGGAATGCTTAAGAATAATGCCATATTATTATTATTGTTTTCACAAAATAAAACATGGTATTTATTATTTTGCATGGGCCATGCAAGCACCACCACATTCTAGTCTTTTGGATTTTATTTGAATTTTTGGGGAGGTGCATCTCTCTTGAGCTTCTTTTCTCTCTCAACCTTTCCACCTTGTTGGTGTATCCTTGCCATGTGACCATCAAGCCCCTCTCACATCTCCATATCTACCACACACACTACTCCCCTCCATTCCATGCATGATCTAGTTTGGGGGCTTGAGTAAACCCTAACCACCAAACCATTCCTTACCCTAAACACCTCTCTCCATCTCCCTCTCTAATCAAGTCACCATACCTAGCAAACACTAAATACAAAACCCTAACAACCAACCCCTCTCTAATTTGTTCTCTAAACCTAGATCTAATCTAAACCCTAACCTTAACCTCATCTCACCCTCTCTCCTCTCACCATGCCAATGGCCCCTCTCCCTGCCATGCATGGTCCACCTTAGCTAACCCCTACCCCTCTCTCTCGAACCCTAAACAAACCCTAACCGAGACCACCCTAGCTAACCCTAGCCCTCTCTGATCTCTCTCTCTCTCTCGCTACCAACCGGCTCCACCAACCCCACCAGCACCCCTGGCCCACCTGGCAGCCCCACCTTCCGCCTGCCCTGGCTGCCCGCGGCCAGCACGTGAGCGAGGAGGAGCAAAGGTGGCCGAGACCACCTTTCTCTCTGCCTCGTGCCCACACGCTACCCCGACCTCTCCCTCGCCTTGTGCTTTCCCTCACGCCTCCTGGCAACGCCCAGATCCGCCCCAGAGCCCCTGCTTTTCCCCTCTTTCTTCTTCTCCACCGCCATCACCTCTCGCCGGCCGCTGCCAGAACCACCGTCTACCTCTCGTTCCTGCCGGTGTGCTCGTCGTGGAGGTGATCGAGGAGACCAAGGACAGTCCCCTGCTTCGCCCTGGACGCGCCATCGAGGAGGAGGACCCCCAGGACCACCAGTACCCTCGCCGCTCCACCGAAACCCTAGATCTCCGACCGCCAGCTCCGTCGCTGATCCGCCGCACCTCTCTCCGTTCCACCACCACCGAGCTCTCCTCGGTGAGCCCCTCTTCCTCGCTGACATCCTCATGCTCGCAGTCGCCGTCTAGATCCGCCGTTCGTTCTGTCGAACACGCTGCGCGCGCCGTCGGCCACCGCGTTGGCTCGCTCCCGCGTCGCGTAGAACCTTACCTAGCCCCGTCCACTCTGATGTCACCATCCGTACACCAGCCGCACTAGCACAGGCCCTCGGCGCGCTCACCGCAGGTCCCGGGTTCGATCCCCCGCGCCTCGCGTGCCGCGCTCTGTGAGTCGAACACCGTCCTGTCAGTTTCGACAGAGGAAACAAATGAACAGTGGGGCCGTGGCCATCTTACAGAAAACCCCCTCTTTTATCTCGCGCTTAACCCGCGGTTCAGCCTACCCCACCTGCCAGCCGCTGCGCGCTTTTTACAGAAAGGCACTCCCGTTTTTGTAATCTTAACCCGCGGTCCAGTACGCCCCCCACCTGTCAGTCTCTGCGAGACCCGCCGCTGGCACATGGGCCCTAGCTCGCTGGCCCCGCCTGCCATACGCTGCAGCTAGACTAACCGCAGATTTTCCTGAGCGCGTGGCCCAGTCTGTTTGGTCCCACTCGTCAGCGACTGGGGCTACCTCGAGCTGGGTAACAAAAGTTTTCCCTGTTTGTCTGTTTTAATTAAACAAATTCAAATTGTTTAAATTCAAATTCAAGTCAGATTTAAATAATATTTAAAAATACAAATCCAAATAATACAAATAATATATGTTTTTGAATCAGGAAAATGTGAGGAATTCAAATATGCTATTTAAAATAAGGTTTGCACACTTTAATTTTCGAGATAATTTAAATTACAATAAAATGCCCTTTTCTTAATAAATTAATAACTTTAATTCTATAACTCCAAATTTGGCAAATAATATGTCTAAATCGATCAGTGCGATGAGCCCGTTCTATCTATGCAGTCCTTGTTCTGAATTGAAGAATGCATCATGTCATTATTATAAATCTGAACTGTTTATGGCAACAAATTTTGACTAAGTAAATAATAAAATGCTTTATTTCTTGTATCCACACCTCACCCTTGCCATGCTACTTTAATGCCATGTAAATTGTGCATCATTCATCATGGCATGCTTGTTTGCTTGTCGCATTTTAATACGTATGCTTGTGCACTTTATTTATGTTGGCCCTTATTTGTTTGGTTCTTCTTCGAATAGACGCCCAGTAGGAGAATTATCAGGAATCACAGGAGTACTACCCAGATCCATCTCTCGCTTCAACTGAGCTGCCAGGCAAGCACTACCACATGCTTGCATACATATAGTACCTATTGCCTCTATCTTATTCTTGCATCATTGAGTCACGATTGCATTAAATTGAATCCCAAGTACTGCATAGCCTTTACTTTAAACCCCACCAAAGCTTCTTCCTCCATCCCATGAGCCATTACTACAGGAGTTGTTTGAGCCATGCGAGTCGTAGAAAAGCATGTGTAGGGTATGTGAGTGTCTGATGAATAATGAGGTACCTAAACAACATAACCTGAGTAGTAATGGGATAACTAATGAAAGAGGCACCGGTGCGCAATATCTGCTATTTGGTTTTTCATGCTCACTTGTGTCCCATAGGACCCCGAGTACTTGATTCCTATTCCTTGTTTATTCGCACTATCCACATCCGGGAGGCCTTATGGACCCCCTTGAGCCAGAGCTTGATTCATTATTATTTCTTGGGGCCACAATTAGTTTGGGGCTTTATTACTATCCTGTACTTATGCCATGTTACTGCTTTATTTAAGATTGTGTGAGGAGCACCTGTACTGCTTTGGATCGTGACACGTTTTTGCTGTATCGACAAGCCCAGTCACATTTCGAGTTCCTAGTCATTTACCACCGTCCACACAAAGCTTGAGTCCGTCTCGAAGTCAGCTAGCTTCGTCGCAGGTAGCTTAATGGGGTGGCCCCCTGAAATATTACTGAATCCTGTGATCGCTTTGTCGTGAATGCCTCGTTGGGTTTTGAGTTGGTTTTACCGAGGTTGATCGAGTGTGTGTTGCTATTCGTGCACCCCTACAGGGTAAATCTTTCTGAAAGCCGTGTCCGCGGTTATGGACGACTTGGAGCACAGTTTCTCGATCATAGACAAGTATAACTAAAGTACCGCTTTTAAACTGACTAAGTACTTGACTAGTAAATAGTGCAATACTCATGGAACGGTTAATAAAACTGCCAACGGATGATGAGGGTTGTTCGTCCGCTTCCTCGTTGGTAAGCGAGGAGGAGGATGGATCTATTAATTATACTGCTATAACTGTTGTTCTTAATTCACGGACATCCGTCTATCACTGGTTAGGCGGATGGTTAGCGAGTATCTGTAGAATTGTTAGGTATTATCTTTTGCTGCAATTACGTCACCCCAGGTTGTGTCCCCTTTAGTGGCATAAAGACTTGCTGAGTACCCCTAGGGTCTGACACGATAAATTGTTTGATTCAGATGAACAGGTGTATTCGCAAGATGGATACTAGGTGGAGGAGACAGATGATGTTGGCAACGATCACTCGGTGTAGAGATTCCGGGAACGGGGATCCGTGGGATCTGTGGGCGGGATGTGTTTATTTATGGGGCATCTTATGCCGATTTGCTTTTTATCCATACTCAGATCTTGTTTTCCGCTTCCGCCTGATACTCTGATGTTTGTTGTGTGAGGAGCTATCCTAAACTATTGTCTCTATCTAGGATATTTGAATCTTGCCGTATGGCGTTGCAATATTTCAATTTCTTTTAGATGGAATGGCTCTGAGGACTGGTGTATGTGGCTTGCATACATACTCATTTGTGCATGTAGTTGATCCCTTCGCCTGCCGATTACGCCGCTCGTTCTTGTCTCAATGATCTGAAAGTGGTTAGGACGGCCGAAAGGTCTACCGTGAGCGGCCCCGGGCCCCACCGTACTATTTTAACCACTTTCGTTCATCCAGGTATGTAACTAAGAGCGTAATTCACCGAGGTAGTTACAATTGGTATCAGAGCCATCCCGCCCTTCAGGGTCTCAGCCAAAATGGTTGTTGTCAGTCTAGCAAATATTTTGGTAGTTATGTATACTAGGAAAAACAAACGTGAGAGTAGGACTGCTTCCATTTTTCTTCTTACCCACCCACCCACCCTTTTCTGGTAAGGAAGTGTAACGTTTTCAATCCTCTTCTAAAAATTCAAACTAGGATTCACGTGTTCTGGGTTCCGTAGTACCATAGGTTGTGTGTGTGTGTGTGTGTGAATCCCTTGTCTATCTGTTGCATCCAAATGTTATCACTATCTGACTTTTGGTTATCAACTGTTGGTATATTCCATACCGACATGCCTTTGTAAACCTACGCGATCTACCTGATTCGTTGTATACCGATGCGATCTATCTCAATCTTTGTTATCCGACGTTATATTGTTGGGGTGTTCTTTCTCGTAGTTACCAATCTTTAGGTTCATCTTAAGAAGAAGGTGTTGGGATATGTGTTTTACTTATTCATGTGCGGAGTAATGATTTGAGTGCGGGATGGAGTTGCGACCATGCCACTACTGTTATCATTGCTCTTGTATATTGAACTAGTAGAGTTACTAATCTTGATTCGTTAAGTGGTTTTGCGCATATAGTGGTATTTTAATGCCGAAATTGCGAAAAAATTTCTTTGTTAGTTTGTATACCACACTCCTTGTTCAGTCGTGTGCGTTATGCTTAATATATTCTAGTTGCCTTGAACTTTGTTGATATTTTAATATCATCTCAGTGAATTGCATCCTTTAATCTTGATTAATTCCATTTTGGTACTATTTTGGATTATTATCATTTTCCATTATAGTACTGACTTGTGTTTTATATCAATCACAGGATGGCACCGCCACGCCGTTCTGAGGAGGACATACCACTTGAACTGGGGGCTGCTTTGGCAAGTATTGCAAATACTTTGGGCACTATGCAGCAGAACCAGCAGCGCTTCAAAGAAAGTGTCAGGAGGAACGAGTTTGTCCTGCTACCTCCACCTCCCAAGCGAGGAGACATCAAAAGTTTTCTCAAGTTCAACCCACGCCAGTTTGAGTTGTCTGATCAGCCACTTGATGCGGATGATTGGTTGCATGAAGTGCCAAGGTTGTTGATGACTGCGGATGTTCCCGAGCAAGAATGGGTCAAATGTGCCACTCACCTTCTGAAGGGAGATGTAGCTCTCTGGTGTGAAAATTACCTCAAAGCAGATCTCTCTGGTTTTCAGCCTACTTGGGAGCAATTCACCGCTGCTTTCAAAGAGCAATACCTGTCAGAAATTGTCATGGAAAGGATGAAGGAAGTGTTTCTCAACCTCAAGCAGGGCACTGACAATGTCAACACCTACATCAGAAACTTCATGAACCTTTCTCGTTATGGTGGCGATGAGATCTCTGATGACAAGAAGAAGCAAAAGAGGTTCCGGCAAGGCCTCAATGCTTCCATCAAATATGCAATCACTCATGCAAGGCCGGCATCTTTTTTGGAACTCCAACACACAGCTCTGCAGGAAGAAGCAAGTAGGCAAGTGTTTGAGGAGTCAAAGAAACACAGCCATGATACAGCAAGCTCTTCTGCTATGACAGCTCCTTCTAAGCGTCGTGTCTGGGTTCCTAACACCCCACCGTCACTCCCGGCTCCACCAAGACCGTCAAGCTACGCAGCAAGGCCACCAAACTCCTTCACTGCGGCTCCCAGGGGCTACAACCACAACTACCCTGGAACGCCTGGCGGAGTCCTTGGCTACATTGCTCCACGCCCACCTGGTGCTTGTTATACTTGTGGAAACACTGGGCATCAACACTGGAATTGTCCAATGAACAACAAAGCTCTTCCACCACCACCTCCAAGACCTGCAGCAAGTTCTGCTATGGTTCGTGCACCTCCACCTCGGGCTCTCAACATCAACACTAAGCCTGGGTCTACGGTTGCTCGTGCCAACTGTGTTAACATCGCTCAAGCTGAGCATGCACCTGGAGTTGTGATGGGTATGCTTCCTGTTAACTCAGTCCCTGCACGAGTTTTGTTTGATTCTAGTGCTTCGCATTCTTTTGTTTCTCACAAGTTTGCGCATGAGCAAGATCTGGCAATGGTTCCTTTATTACATCGTCTTGTGGTACAATCTCCTAGGTCAAACATGAGGGCTGCTCATATCAGCCATGACAATCAAATTGAGATTGGTGGCTCTTCGTTTCCGGCTTCCTTAATTATTCTGGGCAATTCTGATATTGATGTTATCTTGGGCATGGATTGGTTAACAGCAAATGCAGCTGTGATTGATTGTGTTGAACGTTCGGTTTCTCTGAAAATTCCTGAAGGCCATATAGTCTATTCTCCAAGTATGACTCCTGCAATTCAGCTTTACTCTTTGGCGGCTCTGAATGATGATGCTATGGAAGGTATTCCCAAATGTTTTTCCTGAAGAGTTACCAGGTATGCCTCCAAATCGTGAGGTTGAGTTTGTCATTGAACTTGAACCTGGTACCGCTCCTATCTCCAAGCGGCCTTATAAAATGGGTCCTGCTGAGTTGGCCGAACTCAAACTCAGTTGGATGAACAAGAGAAGTTGGGTTTCATTCAGCACAGTACTTCTTCTTGGGGTAGTCCAACCATCTTTGTGAAGAAGCGAGACAAGACTGATAGACTTTGTGTTGACTATCGGGCTCTCAATGCTAAAACAATCAAGAATAAATATCCCCTCCCGCGGATTAATGATCTCTTCGATCAGCTAGCTGGAGCTGTGGTATTCTCTAAGCTTGATTTGAGAAGTGGTTATCATCAAATCAAGATTCGCAAGGAAGTTGTTCCTAAAACAGCTTTCACCACTCGCTATGGCCTGTACGAGTACACGGTCATGTCTTTCGGTCTCACCAATGCACCTGCCACCTTCTCAAAGCTTATGAACTCGGTTTTCATGGAGTATCTTGATAAGTTCGTTGTGGTCTGTCTAGATGACATTCTAGTCTATTCTAAGTCGAAAGAAGAACATGAAGAACACCTTCGGTGTGTCCTAAACAAGCTTCGTGAGAATCGCCTGTATGCAAAGTTCTCCAAGTGTGAGTTTTGGCTGCCTCAAGTCACCTACCTTGGTCACGTCATCTCTGCCAAGGGCATTGCCGTCAACCCAGAAACTATTAAGACAATTATGGACTGGCTTCCACCCATAAATGTCAAAGAAGTCCGGAGTTTCCTTGGTTTGGAAAGTTACTGTCGTCGCTTCGTTCAAAACTTCTCAAAAATTTTGAAGCCTCTTACCGATCTCCTCAAGAAAGGCAAGAAATACCTTTGGACTCCTACATGTCAAGCAAGCTTTGAAACACTTAAAGAGAAGCTCACTTCCACACCAGTCTTGGTTCCTCCAGATACATCAAAGCCTTTCCAGATATTCTGTGATGCTTCATTGCAAGGATTGGGTGCGGTCCTTATGCAAGAAAAACAAGTTGTTGCTTATGCATCTCGTCAGTTAAAGACGCATGAGATCAACTATCCTAAACATGACCTCGAACTCGCAGCAGTTGTCTTTGCTTTGAAAGTATGGAGGCATTACTTGCTTGGCAACCGTTGTGAGATCTTTTTTGATCACAAGAGTCTGAAGTATATATTCACACAGCCTGATCTCAACCTTCGTCAGAGGAGGTGGATTGAAACAATCAATGATTTCGATTTGACCATCAACTACACTCCGGGCAAAGCCAATATCATGGCCGATGCTCTCAGTCGAAAAGCTTATGTCAACAACCTCATGGTGGAAGAACAACAACCACTCTTGTGCGAGGAGTTCCGCAAGCTAAACCTTGAAATTGTGGATCAAGGGTATCTTCTGAACCTTCTGGCAACACCTCTCTTGGAATAAAAAGTTCGTTCCATTCAACTTGGTGATCCTTACACTAAAAAGATCATCTCCAACATTCAGCTTCCGAAGTATGAGTCTTTCCACGTTGACGACCAAGGCACTCTTTTCTTTGAACACCAGATGTTTGTTCCGAACTACCTGGGTTTAAGAGAGCAAGTTCTCAAGGAGGCGCATGATTCTGTTCTTTCTATCCACCCTGGCAGCACTAAGATGTACATGGACTTGAAAACACAATATTGGTGGCCTGGGTTAAAACGATATTGTGCCAAGTACGTCTCGGAGTGTGATGTCTATCGCAGAGTTAAAGCTGTCCATCAGAAACCTTCCGGTCTTCTACAGCCATTGAAGCCTCCGGAATGGAAATGGGAGAAAGTAGAGATGGACTTCATCACTGGTTTTCCAAGGTCACAGAAGGGCAACAATGCAATCTTTGTTGTCATCGACAGGATTTCTAAAGTAGCTCACTTCTTTCTAGTCAAGGAAACAATTTCTGCAATTCAATTGGCTGAGCTCTATATCAACAGAATTGTCTCTCTATATGGAGTTCCTCTTGAGATCAGTTCAGACCGTGGAAGCATCTTCACTTCCAAGTTCTGGGGAAGTTTCCAAAATGCTTTGGGAACAAAATTGAACTTCAACATAGCTTACCACCCTCAGTCGCTAGGACAAGTTGAAAGGATCAATCAGATTCTGGAAGATATGCTCTGTGCTTGCGTTATCTCTTTCGGCATGAAGTGGGAAGAATGTCTTCCTTATGCTGAATTCTCTTACAACAACAGCTTCCAGAAAAGTCTAAAGATGGCACCATTTGAGGCTCTCGATGGTCGCAAATGCAGAACTCCGATTGGTTGGTCGGGCGCAGGTGAAAGAATTTTGTTTGGCCCCGACATTGTAACTCAAGCGGAGGAGAAAGTTCACATCATTCTTGACAACCTGAAGATTGCTCAAAGTCGCCAGAAGAGCAATTATGACAGGAAGCACACAGACATGGAGTATGTCCCTGGTGATCTCGTTTACCTTCGTGTCACTCCCATGAGAGGCACACACCGCTTTGGTATCAAAGGAAAGCTGGCTCCTAGATACATCGGTCCTTTCAAAATTCGTGGAAGAAGAGGAGAAGTTTCTTATGCTCTTGAGCTCCCTGAACAACTCAAAGTCCATGATGTTTTCCACATCTCTCAATTCAAGAAGTGCTTCAAGGATCCCAGCAGGACCGTCGACCATAAACTCATCAATCTCCAAGAAGATATGTCTTATCAAGAACACCCCATAAAAATTCTCGAAGTCGCAGAAAGAAGGACTCGCAACAAGTCCATCAAGTTCTGCAAGGTGCAGTGGTCGCACCATTCCGTTGATGAAGCCACTTGGGAACGTGAAGATGAGCTCCGTGCCAAGTATCCTACCCTCTTTGTCTTCTTCTTCTTCCTAGAATCTCGGGGCGAGATTCCTGTTTAGTGGGGGAGAGTTGTAGCATCCCATTTGTCTAACAATGGTAATGCTACTTGGTCTAGTAATATAATGGCTACTTCCTATATATAATTGTTGCATCATAATTATATCATGCTCATGTCATCATGCCACCTTGCATTTGAGCATCATATAAAACCCTTTTGTTTTGGTTCTTCTCTCATATGCATTATTAATTGTATTTGCCTCTTGATATTGTATTTGGTTATTGATATATTGTTTAAATGCCCAAGTTGAGTTGGGGGCATATCTTTTATTCAACTCCATCACCTTTCTTTTCACCACCTTATAACTCCACCACCCTATTTTACCCACGAGCTTTTAATTTCCTTTTGTTATTATTCTAGATCATGTGGGTTGGGGTGGATCTAACTCTATAATTTCTTTTGCTTGGCTTTTATTCCACTTCTTGGGAATGCTTAAGAATAATGCCATATTATTATTATTGTTTTCACAAAATAAAACATGGCATTTATTATTTTGCATGGGCCATGCAAGCACCACCACATTCTAGTCTTTTGGATTTTATTTGAATTTTTGGGGAGGTTCATCTCTCTTGAGCTTCTTTTCTCTCTCAACCTTTCCACCTTGTTGGTGTATCCTTGCCATGTGACCATCAAGCCCCTCTCACATCTCCATATCTACCACACACACTACTCCCCTCCATTCCATGCATGATCTAGTTTGGGGGCTTGAGTAAACCCTAACCACCAAACCATTCCTTACCCTAAACACCTCTCTCCATCTCCCTCTCTAATCAAGTCACCATACCTGGCAAACACTAAATACAAAACCCTAACAACCAACCCCTCTCTAATTTGTTCTCTAAACCTAGATCTAATCTAAACCCTAACCTTAACCTCATCTCACCCTCTCTCCTCTCACCGTGCCAATGGGCCCTCTCCCTGCCATGCATGGCCCACCTTAGCTAACCCCTACCCCTCTCTCTCGAACCCTAAACAAACCCTAACCGAGACCACCCTAGCTAACACTAGCCCTCTCTGATCTCTCTCTCTCTCTCTCTCTCGCTACCATCCGGCTCCACCAACCCCACCGGCACCCCTGGCCCACCTGGCAGCCCCACCTTGCGCCTGCCCTGGCTGCCCGTGGCCAGCACGTGAGCGAGGAGGAGCAAAGGTGGCCGAGACCACCTTTCTCTCTGCCTCGTGCCCACACGCTACCCCGACCTCTCCCTCGCCTTGTGCTTTCCCTCACGCCTCCTGGCAACGCCCAGATCCACCCCAGAGCCCCTGCTTTTCCCCTCTTTCTTCTTCTCCACCTCCATCGCCTCTCGCCGGCCGCTGCCAGAACCGCCGTCTACCTCTCGTTCCTACCGGCGTGCTCGTCGTGGAGGTGATCGAGGAGACCAAGGAGAGTCCCCTGCTTCGCCCTGGACGCGCCATCGAGGAGGAGGACCCCCAGGACCACCAGTACCCTCGCCGCTCCGCCGAAACCCTAGATCTCCGACCGCCAGCTCCGTCGCTGATCCGCCGCACCTCTCTCCGTTCCACCACCACCGACCTCTCCTCGGTGAGCCCCTCTTCCTCGCTGACATCCTCACGCTCGCTCTCGCCGTCTAGATCCGCCGTTCGTTCTGTCGAACACGCTGCGCGCGCCGTCGGCCACCGCGTTGGCTCGCTCCTGCGTCGCGCGGAACCTTACCTAGCCCCCGTCCACTCTGCTGTCACCATCCGTACACTAGCCGCACTGGCACAGGCCCTCAGCGCGCTCACCGCAGGTCCCGGGTTCGATCCCCCGCGTCGCGCGTGCCGCGCTCTGTGAGTCGAACACCGTCCTGTCAGTTTCGACAGAGGAAACAGATGAACAATGGGGCCGTGGCCATCTTACAGAAAACCCCCTCTTTTATCTCGCGCTTAACCCGCGGTTCAGCCTACCCCACCTGCCAGCCGCTGCGCGCTTTTTACAGAAAGGCACTCCCGTTTTTGTAATCTTAACCCGCGGTCCAGTACCCCCCCCCCCACCTGTCAGTCTCTGCGAGACCCGCCGCTGGCACATGGGCCCTAGCTCGCTGGCCCCGCCTGCCATACGCTGCAGCTAGACTAACCGCGGTGTAAAAAGGATTTTCCTAAGCGCGTGGCCCAGTCTTTTTGGTCCCACTCGTCAGCGACTGGCGCTAGCTCGAGCTGGGTAACAAAAGTTTTCCCTGTTTGTCTGTTTTAATTAAACAAATTCAAATTGTTTAAATTCAAATTCAAGTTAGATTTAAATAATTTTTAAAAATACAAATCCAAATAATACAAATAATATATGTTTTTGAATCAGGAAAATGTGAGGAATTCAAATATGATATTTAAAATAAGGTTTGCACACTTTAATTTTCGAGATAATTTAAATTACAATAAAATGCCCTTTTCTTAATAAATTAATAACTTTAATTCTATAACTCCAAATTTGGCAAATAATATGTCTAAATCGATCAGCGCGACGAGCCCGTTCTATCTATGCAGTCCTTGTTCTGAATTGAAGAATGCATCATGTCATTATTATAAATCTGAACTGTTTATGGCAACAAATTTTGACTAAGTAATAAAATGCTTTATTTCTTGTATCCACACCTCACCCTTGCCATGCTACTTTAATGCCATGTAAATTGTGCATCATTCATCATGGCATGCTTGTTTGCTTGTCGCATTTTAATACATATGCTTGTGCACTTTATTTATGTTGGCCCTTATTTGTTTGGTTCTTCTTCGAATAGACGCCCAGTAGGAGAATTACAAGGAATCACAGGAGTACTACCCAGATCCATCTCTCGCTTCAACTGAGCTGCCAGGCAAGCACTACCACAAGCTTGCATACATATAGTACCTATTGCCTCTATCTTATTCTTGCATCATTGAGTCGCGATTGCATTAAATTGAATCCCAAGTACTGCATAGCCTTTACTTTAAACCCCACCGAAGCTTGTTCCTCCATCCCATGAGCCATTACTACAGGAGTTGTTTGAGCCATGCGAGTCGTAGAAAAGCATGTGTAGGGTATGTGAGTGTCTGATGAATAATGAGGTACCTAAACAACATAACCTGAGTAGTAATGGGATAACTAATGAAAGAGGCACCGGTGGGCAATATCTGCTATTTGGTTTTTCATGCTCACTTGTGTTCCATAGGACCCCGAGTACTTGATTCCTATTCCTTGTTTATTCGCACTATCCACATCCGGGAGGCCTTATGGACCCCCTTGAGCCAGAGCTTGATTCATTCTTATTTCTTGGGGCCACAATTAGTTTGGGGCTTTATTACTATCCTGTACGTATGCCATGATATTGCTTTATTTAAGATTGTGCGAGGAGCACCTGTACTGCTTTGGATCGTGACACGTTTTTGCTGTATCGACAAGCCCAGTCACATTTCGAGTTCCTAGTCATTTACAACCGTCCACACAAACCTTGAGTCCGTCTCGGAGTCAGCTAGCTTCATTGCGGGTAGCTTAATGGGGTGGCCCCCTGAAATATTACTGAATCCTGTGATCGCTTTGTCATGAATGCCTCGTTGGGTTTTGAGTTAGTTTTACCGAGGTTGATCGAGTGTGTGTTTCTATTCGTGCACCCCTACAGGGTAAATCTTTCTGAAAGCTGTGTCCGCGGTTATGGACGACTTGGAGCACAGTTTCTCGATCATAGACAAGTATAACTAAAGTACCGCTTTTAAACTGACTAAGTACTTGACTAGTAAATAGTGCAATACTCATGGAATGGTTAATAAAACTGCCAACGGATGATGGGGGTTGTTCGTCCGCTTCCTCGTTGGTAAGCGAGGAGGAGGATGGATCTGTTAATTATACTGCTATAACTGTTGTTCTTAATTCACGGACATCCGTCTATCACTGGTTAGGCGGATGGTTAGCGAGTATCTGTAGAATTGTTAGGTATTATCTTTTGCTGCAATTGCGTCACCCCAGGTTGTGTCCCCTTTAGTGGCATAAAGACTTGCTGAGTACCCCTAGGGTCTCACACGATAAATTGTTTGATTCAGATGAAGAGGTGTATTCGCAAGATGAATACTAGGTGGAGGAGACAGATGATGTTGGCAACGATCACTCGGTGTAGAGATTCCGAGAACGGGGATCCGTGGGATCTGTGGGCGGGATGTGTTTATTTATGGGGCATCTTATGCCGATTTGCTTTTTATCCGTACTCGGATCTTGTTTTCCGCTTCCGCTTGATACTCTAATGTTTGTTGTATGAGGAGCTATCCTAAACTATTATCTCTATCTAGGATATTTGAATCTTGCCGTATGGCGTTGCAATATTTCAATTTCTTTTAGATGGAATGGCTCTGAGGACTGTTGTATGTGGCTTGCATACATACTCATTTGTGTATATAGTTGATCCCTTCGCCTGCTGATTACGCCGCTCGTTCTTGTCCTGATGATCTGAAGTGGTTAGGACGGCCGAAAGGTCTACCGTGAGCGGCCCCGGGCCCCACCGTACTATTTTAACCAATTTCGTTCATCCAGGTATGTAACTAAGAGCATAATTCACCGAGGTAGTTACATGCTTTCCCCAGACCGGATAATCCGGCCCTCACTTGGGCCGGATAATCCGGCCCCCAAAGTGTGCAATGGCTGGTTTTTGGAAGGGGTATAAGTACCCCTTCTTCCCCAACATCCAGAACTCTTGATTCACTCGAAATCGACTAGACCTAGTGCAAGAGCTCTAAATCTCGATCTCCCACTTCAACCACCCGAAGGTCTTTATCTTTGGTGGAATTGAAGGAGGAGAAGTTCATCATCAACATCAAGAATCAAGCGCTTCAACTCCTCTCCATTCACTTGGAGAAATCCCTGATCTAGTATTCTTGTTAATACCTAGATCTTGTTATTGTATTTGACAATTTTGTTCTTGTGGCAACTTATTGTCATTTCGGGAGCCTCCAAGTTGTTGTGGAGTTGTTGCCCCGCTAGTTGTGTAAAGGCACCGGTGCCCGCCTCGAAGGATACCTATAGTGGAAGGTGGATTAGGCCTGTTGTGGCGAGATCCATCAGAGAACAGGGTGAGGCCTTTTGTGGCATGGTGGTCTTAGTACCGCCCACCCCTCCAACGCAAACGTACTTCCCTTAACAAGGAAGGAACTGCGGTCAAACAAATCATGTGTCTCCGCGTGCTTCACTTCGGTTCAATCGCTCCTCTTCCACTCGCTCTTTACTCGCTAGTAGATAGGTTTGCATATAGGGAAAATCCACACTTTAGTTTATCTAGAGAATTTACCTTTGTGCTAATCCTAAAATTTGAAAGAGAATTAAAAATTGGTGTAGCACCTATTCACCGCCCCCCCTCTAGGTGCCCATATGATCCATTTCAATTGGTATCAGAGCCCCGGCTCTTAATTCGGGCTTAACCAGCTAAGAGTAGTATGGGCACCAGGGATGATGGAAATGAGGCTGTGGATAAGGTCACAATGGATGATCTCAAGTCGTTGGAAACAACCTTGTTGAAATCCTTTGAGGCCAAGATGGAGGAGATGAATCAAATGATTGCACGCCTTACATCATCCATAGCCACATCTCCATCCTCCTCTGAGGCTCCCACACCATCATCTAAGGAAAAGGGTAACACCAGATCCAAGGATGATGATGTGGAAGGTGAAAAACTAAATGGCTCCACCTCCAAAAAGGGAAATGGTAAGGAGGAATATAGTGAGGTTCACCACGTATATTCCCCCGACCCACCTATCCCTCATCCTCATATAAACAATAGGGGTGATCCACCCAAGCTCACTGCATCTTCTTTTAACCAATGGCAGTTTCTAATGAAATCTCATGTTTGCAGCTCCTCTATTGAACTGTGGAGGATTATTGAAGAAAGTCTTCATATTGGAGATCAAACCAATCTAACAAGAAGGGAAGTTCTGCATAGCCAGTGGAATGCCACTGCTCTCCACATGATACAGCTGGGTGTGGGTCCCAAGGACATGCCACACATTGAACATCTCAACACAGCTAAAGAGGCGTGGGATGCTCTTACGGACCTTTTTGTTGGAAATGAAAGCATGAGAAGAAACCGCTATGATGCCCTTAGTAACGAAGCTGAGGGATTCTACATGTTGGATGGTGAAAACCATGAGGACATGTATAGAAGAATCAAGGGCATCGCAACAACATTTCGGAAGCATGGGGCCACTCACATTGATGATGCTTGGATAAAAAGAAAGTATGTGATTTCCTTAATGCCTTTCAAACCGACAGATTTGAAGAGCTTGCAAGGTAGACACAAGTATCATCAAATGACATCCAATGAAGTCATGCAAGAAATGGCGTCATTCAAAGTGGCGGCAAAGAATGCTGAAGATGCCCATGCTCGGGCCATTGGAATGCAAAAGGGTGTCAATGTGGCTCTCAAAGCCAATGTTGTTGAGAAAGAGGATGATGAAGGACTTTTCGAGAGGGTATCCATGGACTGCCCCGATGAGGTCAAACATGCTCATGGAGAGTACATGGCATTCTATGCTAGGAACTTTTGGAAGGACCCTGCCAAAGCAAACTCTGAACTTGAGCGCAAGAATGGATCAAATGGAAGAAGAGAAAGTGGCCTAAGATTGAGAACTTGCTTCAACTGTGGAGATAGACTGCACTTTGTTGCCGAGTGTCCTTATCAAAATAGAGAAGACAATGATGGCAGGCTCATCCTCAAAGAGAAATCCAAAGCTCCAAAAAGAAGCCGTTTGCTAAGAAGAATGGCCCTTTCAAGAAGCAACCCAAGATGGTTCTTGTAGCTCAAGAGGAATACTCCTCCGCAAGTGAAGATGAAGAGGATGATGATAGTTCCCGCGAAGTGGCTACTATAGCCACTACATCGACTCCCTCCTCTCTCTTCGACTCGCCGAACGAGAATGCCATCAACAACAACGTCACTTGTCTAATGGCAAGAGGATCCGAGGTATCAACTTCTAACTCCTCATTTCCTAAGACTAACATAATTTTAGATATGGATGATCATGACAGTCTTGAAAAGAAAGAAGAAGTTATTGCCTTGGACACTTTTTTCACTAACCTACAAGGTGAGCACAAACTCCATTTTGATGCTCTTATGAGTCAACTTGCTCAAGCCGAAGATCTCCTTGAAGAAAAGGGCAGAATTGAAAGAGAGGATGCCTTGGAGATAGCCTCTTTGAAGAATGCCTTGGAAGAGGTAGAGGAAACTCGAGTATCTTTGGAAGAAAGACTCGAATCTCTAGAGGAGTCACAAGAAGAAGCTGTAGCTCAGCTCATTAAAGAATGTGACCATGCTCTTGCCAAGGTAAAGAAACTAAAGAAAGAAAAGATTGATTTTGGGGTTGTTCATGCTAGACTTTTGGAGAAGTTTGATGATCTTGAAAGTGCTCACAAGGCATTGAAGAGTTATCATTCTACTCTAAATGAGTCTCATGACCAGCTCCAAACTCAATTGAAAAGGTATGATGTGCCAAGTACCTCCTCGTCATCCTTTGGAAAAGAAGATATTGCAAGGTGTTCTCAACACAAAGGTAAAGGGGTTGTTGATGAGATACTGAGCAGGCAAAGGACAAACAACAGTAAAGAAGGTCTTGGTTAAATACCCAAGATAAAGAGCAAGAAAAACAAGAAGAAGAAGAAGAAGAACAAGAACAAGACTGCTCAATCGAAGACTAGCAACATTACCAATGACAAGATTAACTATGATGGTTTTGCAGGGATCAACAATCCTAACTTCGAACTATATTGTGATTCTTATGGTGATGTTTATGCTAGTTATGTAGGGCCTTATGATTGTTACATTCCTTGGTCTATTTGGGTTCCCAAGACCCTTGTTACTAACATGATAGGACCCATTGAAAAATGGGTACCTAAAACCAAGAAGTAATTGTCTTGCAGGGATATGCTTCCGGTGGTTCTAAATGGGTACTTGATAGCGGTTGTACGAGTCATATGACCGGAAGCAAGGAGATCATCACGGAGATGTGGCCAAACCTTGATCACATTACCGTCTCCTATGGTGACAAGTCAAAATCTGAGGTATTGGGTCTCAGCAAAGTTGTGGTGGCTCGCGATATCTCTCTCGTGGACGTCATGCTTGTTGAGACCCTCGGGTATAACTTACTTTCAGTTCGTGCCCTTGGTAAGATGGGCTTTGCAGTTTACATTGATGCTGATTTGGTGGTGCTCTTGTGGAGCAAGTCTCTAAAAGTCGCTTTTGTGGGATATGTCGAAAACGACCTGTACATGGTGGAATTTTCGGGGAAAACCACTACAGGTCCGATGTGTCTTTTCGGAAAGGCTGACGCGGGTTGGCTATGGCATCGCCGTCTAGCCCACGTCAATATGAGAACTTTGCAAAGCCTCCACAAGGGTGGCCACATTCTTGGACTAAAAGAAAACGTCTCTTTTGCCAAAGGTAGTGTTTGCAGGGCGTGTGTTGAAGGGAAAATGCATGATTCTCCTCATCGGAGGAAAACTATTATCTCTTCAAAAAGGATTTTGGAGCTCCTTCATGTGGACCTTTTCGGACCTCCATCTCATGAAAGCCTTGGTGGGAAGAAGTATTGTCTAGTGATTTTTGATGATTACTCAAGATACACTTGGGTTTATTTCTTCAAGTTGAAGAGTGAAACTCAACGAACTACCATCGACTTCGCCAACGAGGTTCAACGTCAACACAACGTCCCCATTCTGGCTATAAGGAGTGATAACGGCTCGGAGTTTAAGAACTACACCTTAAATGAATTCCTAAGTGAAGAGGGGATAAGACATCAATATTCCGCTGCGTACACCCCTCAACAAAATGGTGTAGCCGAGAGGAAGAATCAAACTCTAATGGACATGGCAAGATCAATGTTGGCCGAATTCAAATCTCCATATAATTTCTGGGCTGAAGCAATCTCTACTGCTTGTCACTCATCCAACCGCTTATACCTCCGCAAGATTTTGCACAAGACTCCTTATGAAATACTAACCGGTAACAAGCCAAACATCTCATACTTTCGGGTATTCGGGTGTAAGTGTTTCTTTCTTATTAAAGGAGTTTGTTTATCTAAGTTTGAGTCTAAGGCTCTAGAAGGTATTTTTGTTGGTTATGGCGCCGAATCCCACACTTATAGAGTCTATAATAAGCTCTCCGAAACTTTTGTTGAATCTTGTAGTGTGGTGTTCGAAGAAAATGACGGTTCCCGTGCGGAACAAGTTGGTGTTTGTGATGCAGATTTTGAAATACCCCAAGATTCCATAAGAAGAATGGGCGTGGGATTCTTCCGCCCCATTGAGGAACCCCTTGTGGCGGACCAGGAAGGACAATTCTCTACTCATATAGAGCCCTCATCTACACATACGCAACATGCTCCAACCACAGGGACAACTTCTACACTATCTCCATCAACTGTTGAAGGTCAAGTTGCTCCAGAAAGCTCCAGGCCGGATTTTTCAGTGGATATCGGATTATCCGGGCACCCCGCTACAGCTGACCCAGTTGCTCCTGCTGGAGAAGATTTCAATGCAAGCTCCAGGCCGGATTTTTCGGCCAGCCCTGGATTATCCGGCCCCTCACCAGTTCAAGCAAGTCCCAGGCCTCCTGATGAAGCTGCTGCAAGTAGTCCCAGGCCAGATTATCCGGCCTCTCCTTTGGCCGGATTATCCGGCCCTGACTCTCCAGTCCTGCAGCCTCCTGTTACGGCTTCAGATCCACCTCAAGGGCATGCTTCTCCATCACCTTCTTCTGATGTTCCAGTTACCGATCAAGGGGGAGCTCTTCGTTTGAGATGTCTATGATGGGGGAATTACGGTTCTTTCTTGGATTCGAGATCAAGCAACTTAGAGAAGGAACCTTTATTAATCAAGCAAAGTACATCCAATACATGCTCAAAAGATTCAAGATGACGGATCTAAATGGTGTCGCTACTCCGATGCAAACAAAGTGTCATCTCGAACTCAACCCTCGTGGTAAAGATGTGGACCAAAAGGTATACCGGTCCATGATCGGCTCTCTTCTTTACCTCTGCGCATCTAGACCTGATATTGTGTTGAGTGTGGGAGTGTGTGCAAGGTATCAAGCAGCTCCTAAATAAAGCAACTTAGTGGCGGTCAAGAGGATCTTTCGATATTTGGTTCATTCCCCCAACTTTGGTCTCCGGTATCCCAAGGGCTCCAATTTCTCTTTATGTGGTTATACTGAATCAGATTGGGCTGGTGATAAGGATGATCGGAAATCCACTTCTGGCGCTTGTCAATTCTTGGGAAGATCTCTTGTATGTTGGTCCTCCAAGAAGCAGAATTGTATATCTCTCTCCACCGCTAAAGCTGAATATGTTGCTGCTACCAGCGCTTGTACTCAATTATTGTTGATGAGGCAAACTTTAAAGGAATACGGTGTCAATTGTGACAAAGTGCCTCTTTTATGTGAAAATGAAAGTGCTATCAAAATTGCGTACAATCCAGTTCAGCACACAAGGACGAAGCATATTGAGATTCAGAATCATTTTATTCGTGACCATGTTGCTCGAGGCGATATTGATCTATCTTTTGTGAGCACGAAGAACCAACTGGCAGATATTTTTACAAAGCCACTTGATGAAGCAAGATTCTGCTATTTGAGGAATGAGCTAAATATCATTGATTCCGGGAGTTTGTCTTGATTACCCATGCACTCACTCGTACATCTCAATCCTTGTTTGGTCTAGGTGTGGGCATGGATATAGGGGGAGTTTGGTCCTAACTCATTGGGCTAACCCTCCCCCCATGATGCCAATAACAAGTTATATCATTTCTCTTAATATCATGTTGTGATATGTGAGCTTTTTGATGAGGATTGGTCGTGAACCCAAGATATATCTTCGCGGTGTCACACCATACACTCCAACAAGGTGGCTTTGGCCACCGCCCTCCCTCTTGTGGAGAATTGGATCTTTTTGGATGTTATTTGCTCTCTCATGTTCTTATGGGAATCACACTCAATCTTGGCCTTTATTTGATTTGGATTTTGCAATTTTGAGTGTCTAGTACCATTTCAGTTTGGCTTTCTTAATCCTAAGCCTTCCCTACCCCTAAGCCATCTATTCTCGCACACAACTCCCTTGTACACCTTGTGAGGGTGTTGTTTGGGGACGCGCGGGCCTGGTTCTATGTACAACAGAATCCCAGATTTTAGGCCAGATAATCCGGTCCAAGTGTTGGCCGGATAATCCGGCCCTGGCGGATTCAATCTTAAAGGGCAGGACTCGGGGGGAAGGGCTCATATCGAGTAGCACTTCTCCCCCAGCCCTCTCCTTCTCCCCAGCCGCCGCCTGCCGCCCTTCACCCTCCCAGGGGCCTCTCCGGGCACCGGATTTTCCGGGCCTTCCCGGATCTTCTTCTCCGCGCCTCCGGGTACCTTCTCCCCCATGAGTAAGGTGACACTGAGGAACTTGACGATGAGGATGAGGAAGAGCATGCAGAAGAGGACGAGGACGAGGACTATGATGAGTGATCCCATGGGGCGCTAGCATCGCTCTTCTCCCTTTTTGGTGTATCGATGCCAAAGGGGGAGAAGTAGTTCTATTAGGTTGTCCGTGGATTTGCATGGGTCGGGCATAAGCACTTGCATTTTTTTTATTCGTTATTTCTTGCTTATGCCCATTTAGCGTTGAACTTTTAAATTCGTGGTTTGAGTTTTCTGGTTGAAACTTTATGTGGTTGTCTGGATGATATTCATACCATGGATTATGCTCTTGGCTATACCTATTCATATCCTATTGCTGGAGGTTATCACGGAAGGCACGCGCAAATAATGGTTATCCAATAATAATTGTGATTTTTGTCAAGGGTGCCTACTCTCTACTTCGGTGGTATGTGTTTTTTCCCTTATGTCTATGGAATAAATTCACCTACTTGTGTGCATTTGTATTCCAATGCAAAACTCTATTATGCACACATCGAGGGGGAGTCCCTTTCATAGTCATCTCTGTTTGTCTTGTGTCTTTCTCCTGCAAATCCTGGTATTGTCATCTAACACCAAAAAGGGGGAGATTGAAAGAACATTTCATGTTTTCCTTTGTTTTGCGTGTTAGATAACAATACTATGGAGACTTTCATGTGTGCTAAGTATGCAGGAAGTTTTGAGGAGGGCCGGGTAATCCGCCCCTCCAAGGGCTGGATAATCCGGTCTACCTCATCTCTCAAGGAAGCCAAGGCGCGTCACTCTGTGTCCAGTCGGATTTTCGCCCGGAAAATCCAAACTGGGGCGGTTTTTCCTCCACAGGCCGGATAATCCGGGTTTCGCAAGGGACGGATAATCCGGCCCCCACAAGATGATCAAGGACAAGCTCGGCGCGTCTCACTATGTGGGGGCGGATTTTATGCCGGAGATTCCAAGTCTGGGGCGGTGCTTTCCCCAGACCGGATAATCCGGCCCTCACTTGGGCCGGATAATCCGGCCCCCAAAGTGTGCAACGGCTGGTTTTGGAAGGGGGTATAAGTACACCTTCTTCCCCAACGTACAGAACTCTTGATTCACATGAAATCGACCAGACCTAGTGCAAGAGCTCTAAATCTCGATCTCCCACTTCAACCACCCAAAGGTCTTGATCTTTGGTGGAATTGAAGGAGGAGAAGTTCATCATCAACATCAAGAATCAAGCGCTTCAACTCCTCTCCATTCACTTGGAGAAATCCCTGATCTAGTATTCTTGTCAATACCTAGATCTTGTTATTGTATTTGACAATTTTGTTCTTGTTGAAGCTTGTTGTCATTTCAGGAGCCTCCAGTTTGTTGTGGAGTTGTTGCCCCGCTAGTTGTGTAAAGGCGCTGGTGCCCGCCTCAAAGGGTACCTATAGTGGAAGGTGGATCAGGCCTGTTGTGGCGAGATCCATCGGAGAACAGGGTGAGGCCTTTTGTGGCGTGGTGGTCTTAGTACCGCCCACCCCTCCAACGCAGACGTACTTCCCTTAACAAGGAAGGAACTGCGGTCAAACAAATCATGTGTCTCCGCGTGCTTCACTTCGGTTCAATCGCTCCTCTTCCACTCGCTCTTTACTCGCTAGTAGATAGGTTTGCATATAGGGAAATTCCAAACTTTAGTTTATCTAGAGAATTTACCTTTGTGCTAAGCCTAAAATTTGAAAAAGAATTAAAAACTGGTGTAGCACTTATTCAACCCCCCCCCTCTAGGTGCCCATACGATCCATTTCACTTGTGTGTATACTTATCCCCTTGCTATCACCCTTATTCTCCACACAGGTGGTTCCAGTGTTCCCCAGACCTACAGGCGCCGCCCTCGCGCCAAATACTTTTGGGACGATGGACAGGGTAACTTAGTGGACGAAGTTGAGCTGAGGAGAAGAAAGAACGAAGAGAAGCGCATGGCTGAACAGGCAAAGAGGACTAGGAAGGGGGTGTCCAAGAGGAAGGGCAAGGAGCCCAAGATCAACTACAGGACTTTGGATGCGGTCTCCTATTCCGCCATCCGTCACCGTGACTTGTTTGCTGAGCTGCCTCGTGATGATGAGCTGGGGGATAGTCGTTTTTGGTGTGCAGAACAGAAGGGGATCTATGAAGATATATATGCTAGGCTGAACATTAGGCCTATGCACCCACTGGTACTTGCTGATGCTTTGGAGAAGGCTCATCTTGTGGATGCGATGTATGTGGCTGAGAGGATGGGGCTGCACCATCTCATGTCTCTCTAGTGCTCCTTTGACTCTGAGGTGGTGAAGTAGTTCTTCTCCACTTTGGTTATTTGTGGGGATGAGCGTCGCACTATGAAGTGGATGACTCATGACAGGCCTATGACTGCTGATTTTCATGTGTTTGCTGAGGTGCTTGGATACTCTTTCCGCAGCAGGGATAGAGCCAGTGGCCACCGGATCATCACCCAGCTGAAGCCCAACAAAGATGCAGCTCTCTCTCTCTCTCCTTGCACTGTGGACAATGGCATTGTGGGCACTGTGGCTGGCCGTGCTCCCATCTATGCTGCATTAGTGGGTCTCTTCCATGACTCCATTACACCGAGTGGGGCAACAATGACAGCATTCGTGGGCACCTTGTTCAGCTACTTCAGTTTTCTCATGAGGTTGCCTCTTGCGAGGACGAGTCAGTGCAGTACAGGCTGGATGTCATGGACTTCATTTACCATGAGTTGTGTGATGCTATGTTCAATCGTCTGTCCATTCCCTATGCACCCTACATTATGATGCTCATCTGGCACCTGCTTCCTGTTGAGGAGTTCCACATTGACTCGGTGCACAAGGCCAAGAAGATCTACAACAAGGTTCGAAAGACCTCTCACCCCTCCTCGGCTCCTAAGGGCCTCATGAGGGATGCTCGCAGGCCCCCTGTGCCTCCCGTTGCCCGTGAGATCAAGCAGCTGAACTGGTTCCAGCGTAACATTATCTGCATGGGCATGGACACGCGCAAGGGTCAGTACGAGGCATACAAGCAGCGCCATGAGTTGGCTCACTCCCAGCAGCTCATTCCCCACCATGTGTCCGGTGCCTCGGGTGATCCTCCGGCTCCTACTTCTCCCACTCTGTATGCTCGGTGGAACTCTTCCTCCGGGTTGAACTATGGTGAGCTGGAGCGTCACTTGTTCCCCTCTGTGCCTGCTGCTGATGATGAGGATGAGGAAGGTGACACTGAGGACCTTGAAGATGAGGACAAGAATGAAGACGAGGAAGAGGACGAGGACGAGGACTACGAGTGATCCCGTGGGGCGCTAGCATCGCTCTTCTCCCTTTTTGGTGTCTCGATGCCAAAGGGGGAGAAGTAGTTCTATTAGGTTGTCCCTGGATTTGCATGGGTCGGGCATACGCACTTGCATTTTCTATTCGTCGTTTTCTTGCTTATGCCCATTTAGCGTTGAACTTTAAATTTGTGATTTGTGGTTGGTTGAGACTCTATATGGTTATCTGGATTATTATGCCTATGGATTTCATCTCATGGATTATGCTTATGGAGCTATCTATTCATATCCTATAGCTGGAGGTTTTATCATGGAAGGCGATTATATTGGTTATCCTGTAATGATTGTGGCTTATGTCAAGGATGCCTTCCCTCTACCTCGGTGGTATGTTTTTGTTGCTCATATGTCTATGGAATAGATTCACCTATTTGTGTGCATTTGTATTCCAATGCAAAATTCTATTATGCACACATTGAGGGGGTCTCTTTCATAGTTATTACTGTTTGTCTTGTGACTTTCTCCTGCAAATCCTGCTATTGTCATCTAACACCAAAAAGGGGGAGATTGAAAGAACATTTCATATTTTCCTATGTTTTGCGTGTTAGATAACAATATTGTGGAGATCATTCATGTGCGCTAAGTGTGCAAGAAGCTTTGAGGGGGGCGGATAATCCGCCCCACCGAGGGCCAGATAATCCGGCCTACCTCATCGCTCAAAGGAAGCCAAGGCGCGTCGCTCGGTATCTGGTCCAATTTTCTCCCGGAAAATCCGAACTAAGACGGTTTTTCCTCCCCAAGCCGGATAATCCGGCTGTCGCATGGGCCGGATAATCCGGCCCCCCGTTTTCGAGCAAAAGGAGCCAAGGTGCGTCGCTCCGTATCTGGTCGCATTTTCTCCCGCAAAATCCGAATTGGGGCGGTTTTTCCTTCCCAGGCCGGATAATCCGGCCCTCGCATAGGACCGGATAATCCGGCCCCCAGAAGTTGATCAAGGGCAAGCTCGGCGCGACGCTCTGATAGGGGGTGGATTATCTGGTGGATATTCCAAGTCTAGGGCGGTGTTTTCCCCAGACCGGATAATCCGGCCCTCACTTGGGCCGGATAATCCGGCCCCCAAAGTGTCCAACGGCTGCTTTCTGAAGGGGGTATAAATACCCTTTCTTCCCCAACGTTCAGAACTCTTGATTCATTCGAAATTGTCCAGACATTGTGCAAGAGCTCTCCTTCTCGATCTCCCACTTCAACCACCCGAAGGTCTTGATCTTTGGGGGAATTGAAGGAGGAGAAGTTCATCACCATCATCAAGAATCAAGCGCTTCAACTCCTTTCCATTCACTTGGAGAAATCCCTGATCTAGTATTCTTGCCAATACCTAGATGTTATTTATTGTATTTGATAACTTTGTTCTTGTGGCAGCTTGTTGTCATTTCGGGAGCCTCCAAGTTGTTGTAGAGTTGTTGCCCCGCTAGTTGTGTAAAGGCGCCGGTGCCCGCCTCGAAGGGTACCTATAGTGGAAAGGTGGATCAGGCCTATGGTGGCGAGATCCATCGAAGAACAGGGTGAGGCCTATTGTGGCGTGGTGGTCTTAGTACTGCCCACCCCTTCAACGCAGACGTACTTCCCTTAACAAGGAAGGAACTGCGGTCAAACAAATCCAGTGTCTCCGCGTGCTTCACTTCGGTTTACCCGTTCCTCTTCCACTCGCTCTTTACTCGCTAGTAGATAGGTTTCCATATAGGGAGAATTCCACCCAATAGTTTATCTAGAGAATTTATCCTTTGTGCTAAGCCTAAACTTAAAAATGTATTAAAAATTGGAGTAGCACCTATTCACCCTCCCCCCTCCCCACTCTAGGTGCCCATACGATCCATTTCACCCGCTTCGCCTCCCGAACCCGGTAGTGGTGAGTTGAGCTGCCACAACCCTAGAAAGGCTCGCATTAGGGGGAAGGTCCATTTGTGTCGATCGGTTGCCAATGTATTCGGCAATTGGTTAAATGGGATTCGGGATAAATATGGGACTTTATTTAGGGTGGGAGCGCTTGCCATTATTTGGTCACTTTAGCTGTGTAGAAATGACAAGATTTTTAATAATATAATTTCTTCTTTCTTGCAAGCGGTTTATCGCGCAACGGCTATCCTACGATCATGGATTCCTCTCCAACGTATGGAGTTCCGAGACTTGTTTGTGGAGGGGTGTACGCGATTGGAGGATGTGGCGAGGGATATTTTCTCCCGACATGGATGGCAGCATGATTTGCGGATTGAGCTACCTTAGCCGTCGGCTGTTTTATTTTGTTTTTTGGATTGTAATTTTCGTACTTTAGGTTGATTCTCGTGTCATGGTTGATCGGCTGTGTGCATCCTAGTTATGCAGAGGCCGGGTGTAAACATTGCCTTTGAGTAAAAAAGCGTGCTCATTTCCAAAAAAAAAGAGAAGCGCGATTCAAAGATTCGTTGCTTTGGCTTTAATCGTACTCATAGGCCGGACCGCACCTGGGCAACTGAAAGTGCGACACACTGGGTTGCTTCCCCGTGATGTCATGCAGCAACGGAGGACTAAAGCTTCAAACAGAATCCTGACGTCTCTGTGCCTATCTCCGTCCCTCCCTCGGATGTTTTCCTCCTTGGCTAGCTTCGCTTCCACTCATGGAACTACTTTTGCACTAATTGCTGCCTACTTGGCATAGTACAATTTCTAGATTCTGGCCCGGCAGCGAGAGAGTGTGTTGTATATATATAGGCTCCACTTCAGTCAGACTGTCAGGGCACGTGTTTTTCTTTGATTCGAGCTGTGAGTTTGATGAGCACAATGGCCGTGTAGAGAGCGGGTGCTGGTTGTCGGCTCCGTCGTGCACTAGCAGTCCTCTGTGCCTTGTGTTGGACATCCTCCGTCAGGTTCGCCGCGAGTCAGACTGGGCAGCTGAGCGTCGATGCCTCACCGTAGACTGCAAGGAAGATTCCTGACAAGATGTTCGGCATCTTTTTTGAGGTGAGACTACGAGTCTAATTTGAATTTTCTTGTTAAATTACGACCGCTGAAAACTATGCAACAAGCTATAAAGGTGAACCATATTATCGCTCTTTGTTTCAGTCAGGCCATTTTTTTTAACGGGTCAGGTCTTTTATTTTGAACGGGTCAGGCCTTTTTTTTAAATGGGTCAGGCCTTTTTTTAACGGGTCAGGCCTTTTTTGAACTGATAGGATTACAGTATGCAGTTATTTCTCAAATTCTCAATTCGTCTCAGCTCAACAATTGGAACCTTAGAAAAAATTGAATGCTGCAAAGAGTACGACCTCAACAACAATCACTAATTGGAGTCATTTTTGGTTCTACTTTTAGGAGATCAACCATGCTGGTGCTGGTGGGTTGTGGGCAGATCTTGTAAGCAACAGCGGTAAGGAAAAACATACATGGTATTCTAGATACACACCTATACCTGAGAAAGTCGTTCAAAGTTCAGGATATATGTTACTGGGTCAAGGGGAGATCTTTTACCGTCAGGCTACACGAAAACGAATCAGAGATTCGTGGTGCTGTCTGGCGTCCAGGTTTTAAGTGCCCACAACGTAGACAGCCTACAGATAATCGAGCACAAGTCCAAATGTTACAACTTAGCTAACGATGAGGTCAAACTGCTCTGATTCTATTTATACTCTTGTATAAGCGATCGAAGCATTCTGTTACAACATGGTACAAAGATGCGCCGTTTCCTCCGTCGTCGCCTCCCGTATGGTACCTGCGCACCACCCGCCTCCCCGCTCTCTCTCTGACTCTCTCTCGATAGGAAACGAGTCCAGAACGCGATGATCGATCATTAAAGCGCGGGCGCACGGAGAGGAAGCATGAAATCAGGAAATTAACGCCCCGGCCGTGAATGGCGTCGCGCGCGACATCAAATAAATCTAGCACCTACATATACTATGCTATGACTCCTTGACCACACAAGAAAAACACAGATCGACCATCCATCCCGTGACTCCCTAATAAGAATTAAAAAGAAAAAGCATGCATGGTTAATTACCTGGCTGGATGTCCATCGATCGATACAGTACATGCACAAAACTTGGCCGGCCAGATATCAAGGACTCCATCTTCACCTCCACCTCTCTAAGGTGGCGGCACCGATGAAGCACCACGGCCGGCCACTCGTCTAGCCATACTCGTTTGCCTCCGCCTCATCTCTCCCGTTTCTCTCCTCTCCACCCCTTGTCGTCGCCCGTCGATCGATATAGTATATGTAGAAAACTCGGTCGGCCATATATCAAGGATGACTGACTCCATCGATCTTCACGTCCACCATCTCTAGGGCGGCCGCGCCGATGAAGCACCACGGCCGGTCACTCGCCTAGCCAAACTCTTTTGCCTCCGTCTCATCTCTCCCGTTTCTCTCCTCTCCTCTCCACCCCTCGCCGCCGTCAAAGTCCAAAGTCACAAGTCACGCGATACCCGCACGCGGCTTGTGACGAGATGCTCCTACTTATAGAGTGGAGGCCGGAAGGCTCGACAAGTTTTTGGAACCGTTTGATTCTTTACTAGGATGGACGGGTGGGCGGGAAGAAGCTGAAACTTCTTTCTCTGTTCGCTCTTCCGATCCCTTCCTTGGTTGCTAGGAGCCCATGGATGGATGGACGCCTCAGATGATAAGTTCCGCGGATAGCTCACGTGGTGGACGCTAGCTAGCCAATCAATAAGTCTTCTCGTTGTCTCATGTGTACGCAAGCGCCCGTAGTAATAGTAGTAATTAATTGCGGGAATAATTGCCCGTTGCATGCGAAAGGTTGGAGAGACCCTCTAGAAATCATGACCCTGCTTTGATTCGTTTCCAAAATCATGGTGATTAGTTTCCACAGATACTCCTATCACCTATGCAGATGAATCGGCGCATAGGTCACATTTAGCTATCCATTTGTTTTACTCATGAAATTATACTCCTGTAACTTCGATTCATTTCCAAAAATTAATTAAGGTAATTGCATCCAAGTGAGTACTCCCTCCGTCTTATAATAGATGTCCAAAGTTTGTCTAAATTTGAATGAATCTAGATACTAAATAGTTTTTAGATACGTCTAAATTATACACAGAATGCTCACGTAACTCAACCTTGAACCTGAGCCAATATAACCTGACCCAGGAAAATTATTACTCGACACGCAGATAATACGAACTCTGCTAGCACCACATGCACATGGAACGTTCAACTAGTGGCAATTTACTTGGTTAGTTTGCACAATTGTATATATCATATCAATCCAACGTCGAGAAATTTATGTCGAATCGTTACTCAATAATGCACACGACAACCAAAAATGGGTAGTAGGCATAAATGATAGACATCAAGCATTGTTTTGTCAAAATAAAAATATAGTGTTCAGTAAACATGGAATATCCAATAGTGACAACCTTAGCATCCATTGGACATGCCAAGTGATTCACAAACACATCAAGGTTGTAATTTACTAAAATGCGAGGTAACTCGGGTAATCAGCTGTGATCACCTAATATACCCAGCTAGATTTCATAGGCAAACACTACCCATACTAGGAAAGTAAGCACAAAATGAGTTTCGACTAATAACCAACAACATAACATAACATAAAGCTACTACCAATCTGAATCTACCCAGGACGCTACAACATGCACAACATTACAAAATGTTCTAACATCACTACAAGAAAATATGGTCCACCAGCTAAAGGCTCTGTTCAGGCCAGATCCATCTATACTTCTTCCATGCTGCTTCTGCTGCAACATCAGGGCAACTTCCGGAGCACCAGAGCAGTTTGCGTATCTGCGTCTCACTGCGGGATCGCATCCTTGGTCAAATAAGAATCCCGGTTTGTCCATCCATCACATGCACGACGACAGGCAAAGAAAGATCCACCTCAACATATGGCATAGGAAATTATTACTCGACACACGGACAAGATGAAGTATGCTAGGAACACAGGCACATGGAATGTTCAAGTAGTGGCAATTAACTTGGTGAGCTTGCACATTTGTTTACATAATATCAATTTAACGTCCAGAGAATTCTACTGGCTGCATGACGTCATGGTGCTTGTTTTTCTCATGAAACAATCTAGATCCATATAAGAATAGGAATCATTATTCCACAATAAGATGACTATTGTATGTTTGTCATACAAGCAATATGTACATAAGTTGATCTTAAGGATATTTAAGGATGCCGTAGTAGATTGTGCTTTATACTATTTTATGTAAAAACAGCAAGAAGCGTATATGAGAATGCAGTTCTCTTCATCAAGGACAACCAAGTTTGGCTGCAAAAAGGAGCACAAAGAATTTGCATTTGCAAGAAATACCAACACTAGTGATCACTCTAAGCAGTTACAAACTAGATGTGTAAAATAAAATCTGGGTGGACTGAAGAGAGCAATGCATCCATGCTTGGTGCCTCAGGAGATACATCATAGCCAAATTTCTGGCTGGATTCTTAACTTGTTTGCTCGTATTTGGCAAGAAGATGATGTACACAGAGAGATAAGCCTGCAAGGAGGATATCATACCAAGGCACCCGAGGGTAGAATGCGTCGATGGTGATGTCAGACCAACTGGAGGAAGTGCTAGAAGTCGAGGGCTTAGGAGCGGGACAACGTCATCTCAACATCGCTATGGAACTCATGGGATAGATGGTGCTATCAGACAAGAAAGCCCTTCCTGCCGGCAATGCCAAATTAGATATCGTTTGAACAAGTATAGAGACAAAGGTATTCAAGCTGGTGGGATTGGGCAAGGCAAAGATAGTACCTTTGGACGCTGATTTCGGCAAGGTCCTAAACGATGTCACCTGTGTTGGGCCTGACCTTTTGCACGACTCAACCCAAAACATATTTAGACCCTACAAGAAAGGAATGGAAAAGACAAAAATCAATGGAAAAAGACATGAGAGGAATACAAGTATCTTACGAAGTATAAAAAATGGCAAAATCTATTGTCCCGTCATTCTCGGAAAAAATGTGTTTGCATATAATTTTTAGTCTGAACAATTTGAAGTTATCTACATCGCAACTTTTACTTGCTTAAATATGAAATCAAGATTGGAATCCAAGTAAGGCCAGAAAATAGTAGCCTTATTTTTTCTTTATGATTTTTGTGAAAACAAAAACCTCAACATATAAAAGAATAGATGGCATCCTAAATACTTGTCAATAAAGTTATATTTACATGTTCAAAACATTAGTAATTATGAAGTTTTGTGATTTAATTCATCAAGTGATGATTAGATCAGATTGTTAAATGGACAATAAGCAAGAAAAAACAAATAACTCGCTGATGTCTTACAAGTACAGCGTAAACTTGCCACATTTCGGAAGCAAAGTTAAAACCATGATGAACATGGGAGGAAACATCTTACAGAAGTAAATTGCAGGTCTATGCTACTGTAGATTTATTAGCAACCATAAGCACAAGTACATTGATACATTGCAAATGTATCTATAAGTTTTGACGTTCCATGCTTGGTTTTATCTACTTTCTTGTGTTTTGTCCATACTTTGGAGTACTTTTCATATGATTTCTTGGACTAACCTTGACATGGGTATACCCTACAGGTACTTGAGCTTGGTATATACGGTCCAAATACATACAGGCCCACGGTGTCGCCAAGGCCCAAACAAAGGACTCGAGTAACCTACATACTCTCGATTGCTTGAAGCACAAGAAGAAGTTAAAGATAGAAAGTTGGAAGGGAAAGAACCCTAACTTGTAACCGACTCGACCTGCTATCTGAGACCTAGCCTATCTATATAAAGGCTAGGAGGGGGCGGCGAGGAGAACACACGCAACCCTAGTTTCCACAACCCTCGCCAGATTGCATCTGCGCATCATTGTAACTTTCGATTCCTTCGATAATTCCACGAGCAGACAAGCAGGAGTAGGGACCTCTGCGAGGCCTGAACCTGGGTAAATCTTTGTCCCCTGTGTGCTTGTTTGCTAATCGATAGATGTCTTCAACGCTCCCTCCTTCTCCAAAACCCAAGTCCATAACAATGGGCATTGATGAGTTAAACCCTCGTCAATTGGCGCCGTCGGTGGGAATTGGGAGTGTTGATGTTGCGGCTTCTTCGGCCCCATCAACTGCGATCTACAACTCCGCAACAGCGGAGATTCGCCGGCTCTTCGGCGCGTTCGATTTCACCGTCCACACGCCGGCCACTCGCCCGGCCTTCGAGTCCGTAGGCGACGGAATCAGCCTGGCAATCGGGAGCTTCCGCTTCCAGGTTGGTTAGATGGGCATGTTTCGCATGCCTGATCAGCTGACAGCACCGGCGATTGCCCCAGCATCATGGTTCCCTCCATCCATCGGCACCCTCAGCGAGCTCAACGCCCCGGTGACAGTCAAAAACACGGTCAGCGACAGCAGTCGTGATTCCGATCTAAGCGATCTGGCCACTAAAGGTGGAACCTACGGTTCCGGATCTGAGAGTTGTGGAAGCAACAGCTTCCCCAATCACTTCATATGCACCGTCATCAACGCAGGCGACACCGCTGCCAATCGCGACAACGGTGGCAACCCTGGTAATGGCACCGATCCACCCAACGCCGGTAACAGTGGCAATGGTGGCAACGGCGGTAACGGTGCCAATCGCGCCCCCATCAACAATGGAGGAGCAGTCGAACCTCCCAGCATAATCCACGAGCAAACCGGAAAACGCGTCGTAATCAAGTTCAACGAGCAAGAGTGGGATCACTGCCGCGAGGCATTACGAGGCACTCCTCTACCCTTCGGGTCCCCGCAAGAACTGCTGATGGGCTATCACTGGCTCCTGAAGGAAGAATTCAAGCGCCAACTACAAACAATCGCGCAACTTGAAGCGCGTAAAAAGGCAGCAGACGAATCAAGCCTTCGTCGCCCTAGGCTCTCCTCCTACGAAGGATCCTCCTCAAGGGGCAACGAGTACCTCGCCAAGAAGAGGCAATCGCGGATGGCTCATCTCACCGAGCAAGAACGCAAAGAAGCCGCGAAAGTCCTCGACTTCGGCTCTATGACAGTCGACACGAGAGGCAACGTGGTCCCCAGGACGCCGCAGGCTGCGGTGACAGCAGCCACCATGTACCTCCTCAATAACCAGCCACCAGCTGGAGATCCCCAAACTGCCATGCACCGATCTACGATCGCGGGCTTGGGATTAATCGAGGCCGCCCTCGACAAGGAGCCAACACCAGACCCAAAAAAGGGCAAAGCGCTAGCAAAGCGCCACTCCTCGCCCTCATCTAGCGATGACAGTCACGACCTGTCTCGGCGCCACCGCTCACGGCGACACGACCGCGACTACGATGCACGCGACGACCTCACGCAGCGCAAGATCGACAAATCAAGGCCACGACGTGCTCGATCGACTGACACGGAAGAAGAAGATGGGGAGCTCTGCGGCGCCAGATGCTTCAGCAGATCCATTAGGCAGAAGCGAATGCCTAAAGGGTTCAAACTCCCGTCGGAGAACCCGAAGTTTGACGGCCTACAGGACCCCAAGATCTGGCTGGAGGACCACATCTCCTCCGTCAGACTCCATAGAGGCAGTCGAAGCACTGCCATGCAATGCTTGCAGCTACAGCTGCAGGGCGCCGCCCGAGCATGGCTCAATAACCTCCCGCGCGGATCCATTCCCAGTTGGGATGAGCTGGTTTACAGCTTCGTGCGCAACTTTAAGGGCACGTACAAGCGGCCTGCATCAATCGAAGAGCTGAGATGCTGCCAGCAAAGATCTTGCGAATCGTTGCGCTCCTACATCCAAAGGTGGTCCATCATCAAGAGCTCCACGGAGAACATCTCGGAAGACCGCGTGATTGATGCATTCAACGCTAGTGTCCGCCGCCTAGAACTCAGGGAGGAGCTGGGCCGCTCAAAGCCCTAGACCATCGACCACCTGATGGAGATCGCGAATTGGTGGGCCGATGGAGAAGATTCGGTGAAGAATCGCGCTCACTCCGACGAGGAGGCGGAACTCGAACGCAGACGCGACCGCCGAGGCAACCGCCGCATGCGCATCTACGATGACCGCGACGATGTCAACATGGTCGCGGCCGGCTACGCCGATAGACGCGACGATAACCGCAACAGCGGATACCGTAGCGGCAGATACCGCGACTCCGAGAAAACCACGCAAGTATGGCAACGCCGCACTCGCGGTGAGGCACCCGCGAACTCCATCGAGGACAAACTGTCCGGGCCATGCACGGTACACTTCTACATCGACAAGCATGATGGCAAGAGAAAGTCCAGCACCTCCTCAAGGACTGCCGCGAGTTCCTCAAGCTACACGAGGGATTGGTTCGAATGAACCGCAATGCAGTCGAAAGAGGCTACGGAGTCGCTCCAGGCGCCGTGGCACATGGCGCACCGCCACCACCACCTGGGCCACCCCCGAACGGAGCCACACCGGACCAGCACCACAGAGGCGAACCGTACCCACGGGCCATGGGCACCATGATGATCCAAAAGGGACGCCCCTCCAACTGGGTGCAGAAGGCCATCACTCGCCAAGTCAACTTGGCCACGCACTCGCCACCACCCACCACTGAGTACCTCAGTGGAAGCGAGTCATGCATCACCTTCGACAAGCGCGACCACCCACCTCAGATACCCTGTCCAGGTCATTGCCCCCTCGTACTCGAGGCGCAAATTGGAGGCTTCGACATGAGCCGCGTCTTCATGGATGGCGGAAGTGGCATCAACCTCATATTCGCGAGTACCTTGCGAGCAATGAGAATCCCTCTAACCTGCCTGGAGGCATCGGACACAACGTTCCACGGCATCGTCCCAGGGAAAGGCGTATACCCCCTGGGCAAAATCAACCTCGACGTCATCTTCGGCACTCCGAAGAACTTCCGGCGCAAGCGCATCGACTTTGAGGTCGTCGACTGGCCCTCATAGTACCACTGCATCCTCGGGCATGTCGCGTTCACTAGGTTCATGGCAGTGCCCCACTATGCCTACCTGCAGATGAAAATGCCAGGTCCCAATGGCGTCATCATGATCAACGGGAGCTTTGAGCGATCTGACAGTTGCGACAGGGAATTCAACAGAATCTCCCAGTCCTTTGGCATGCAGGAGGAACTCGCGAGATTGAAAGAGTCCTCCCCTGAGCAGGCCAAGCTCGCATGATCTCTCCTTCGACTCATCTGTGCACACAAAGAAAGTGCAGGTCCATCCATCGGATCCCGCCAAGACAGCCCTCATCGCCAACAACTTGAGTCCCGCATAGGAACTCGCGCTCGTCCAATTCCTCCGTGAGCACTGGGAAATTTTTGCCTGGTGTCCTGCGGACATGCCAGGAGTACCCAAGGAATTCACCGAGCACGCACTCAACGTCATCCCCGATGCAAGGCCAGACAAGCAAATAATTAGGCGATTGTCTGAGCCACGAGCGCAGGCAGTTGGAATGGAGATCAACAGACTCCTTGAGGCCAAGTTCATACGCGAGATCAAGGAAAGCACTTGGCTTGCCAACACGGTGCTAGTACCAAAAAAGGACACGGATATCCTGCGGATGTGCGTGGACTTCACTTCTCTGAACAAGCACTGCCCAAAGGATCACTTCCCGCTGCCACGGATCGACCAGACCATTGACTCCACCGCGGGATGCGAGCGCCTCTACTTCCTCGATGCCTGCTCAGGTTATAATAAAATTCAAATGAAAGAGGAAGATCAAGAGAAAATAGCGTTTACAACACCCTTTGGTGTGTTCTACTACAACACAATGCCCTTCGGGCTAAAAAACGCGGGAGCCACCTACCAGCGGTGCATGCAGGCTTACCTCAAGGAATAACTGGGTCGCAACATCCAAGTCTATGTCGACGACATGGTAATCAAGACCAAGGAGGAAGCCTCTCTAATCGACGATTTGTGCGAAACCTTCGCCAACCTCGACCGCTACAGGATCAAGCTCAATCCGGACAAATGCGCCTTCGGCGTACCATCTGGGCAGCTACTCGGGTATCTCATCTCCGCGAGGGGAATCGAGGTGAACCCAAAGAAGATAAAAGCCATACTGGCCATGGAGAAGCCGAAGAACATAAGAGGCGTCCAGCAACTGGCCGGACGAATCGTGGCCCTCAGTCGATTTAACAGTCGGATGGGTGAAAAGACATTGCCCTTCTACCAGCTCCTCCGCAAAGCTGAAAAATTCGAGTGGACCAATGAAGCGAAGAAGCATTCGAAGATCTCAAACGCCTGTTATCCACTTCGCCAGTGCTAGTGACTCCACCAGAAAGGGAACCATTGTTGTTGTACATCTCCGCCACCAACCAGGTGGTCAGCACAGTGCTCGTCGTCGAGCGAGCTGAGGAAAACAAGGTCCACGGCGTACAACGCCCAGTATACTACCTCAGCGAGGTCCTCACGCCAACAAAACAGCGGTACCCGGACTACCAGAAGCTGGCGTACGGCGTCTTTATGACCGCCCGGCAACTGCGCCACTACTTCCAGGAACACCCAATCGTGGTAGTCAACGACGCCTCGTTGGGTCACATCCTCAACAACACCGACGCCACGGGGCGAGTCGTGCTTTGGGGAATAGAGCTGTCTCCACGAGACATCACATACGAAAAGCGTGACACAATCAAGTCGCAAGTTCTCCCTGACTTCCTCGTGCACTGGATGGAGGCACTTCGATGGGTCCAAGCGGAAAGACGGAGCAGGCGCAGGTGTCATACTGACATCACCTCAAGGGGACAAACTAAAGTATATTCTGGGAATGCAGTTGACAGCCTCAAACAACGAGGCTAAATACGAGGCCCTGTTGCACGGGATGAGGATGGCAAAAGCTTGCGGCGCCAAGAGGTTCATCATATATGGCGACTCCAAGTTGGTCGTCAACCAAACAATGCATGAGTGCGACACACTGACCGACAACATGATCGCGTACCGCGACCTCTATGACACACTCGAAGGAGACTTCGACGGTTGCGAGCTGCGACACGTAGGTCGCGAAAGCAACGAGGAGGCGGACGCACTCACCAACATAGGCTCTACCTGCGCCCCCATACCACCTGGGGTATTTCTCGAACGCTCCATCAAGCCAAAGGCCACAGAGAAGAAAACAAGCGCAGCAATGGACTCGGGGGCTACGCCACCCAATGAGCCAATGGCACTCGATGACTTGGAGCTGGACACAGGACTCGAGGGACCAATGAGCATCATGATGATTGAACAATCCTAGACACAGCCGTACATCACGTACCTCCTCAGCAAGAGGCTCCCAGACGATCTGACAGATGCACGGCACATCGCGCGGCGGTCCAAGGCATTCGCCGTTATCAACGGCGAACTGTATAAACGCAGCATCACAGGAGTACTCCAACGACGTGTCTCCCTGGCCGATGGAAAAGCAGTTCTCCTTGATATCCATGAAGGGACCTGCGGGCACCACGCCGGCAGTCGCACCCTCGTTGCCAAAGCTCTATGAGCTGGATTCTACTGGCCTACGGCTATGCGCGACGCCAAGGACATCGTCCAAAAATGCAATGCTTGCCAGCGATTCGTGAACAAGTCACACGCACCAGGCGCAGAGCTATGACCAATCCCATTGGTCTGGCCCTTCGCACAATGGGGGCTCGACATGGTCGGCAAACTTCCAAGGTCCTAGCGAGGAGGCTACGTCTACCTCTTGGTCGCAGTCGACAAATTCACCAAGTGGCTCGAGGCCATGCCAGTGACCAACCAATCAGGGCATAGCGCAGTCAAGTTCTTCGAGTCCATCGTCTACCGCTTTGGAGTGCCACACAACATCATCACCTACAATGGGACAAACTTCACATCCAAGGAGTTCCAAGAATTCTGTGAGAACCTGGGGATCAACATCAGCTACGCCTCAGTAGCGCATCCATAGACCAACGGTCAGGTGGAAAAAGCAAACGGGCTCGTCTGCAGCGGCATCAAGAAGTGACTCCTCCGACCACTCGAACAAGCCGCGGGTTGCTGGCCGGATGAACTGCAATCCGTACTCTGGAGCCTACGTACAACTCCAAATAGTGCCACAGGCTACACGCCATTCTTTATGGTGCACGGAGCAGAGGCAGTGCTACCCGCCGAAGTACAGTACAAGGTGCCACGCGTGGTCGCCTACAGCGAACAGGAGTCATCCCTCGCACTCAAAAACTCCGTCGACCTCCTTGATGAAGCAAGTGAAATCGCCGCAGAAAGATCCACGATCTACAGTAGAACCTACGCAACTACCACAGTAGGAGGCTTCGCCCTAGATTCTTCGTCGAAGGTGACCTGGTCCTACGACTGAAGCAGTAGGGGCATCTCAAGCTCGAGTCCCCCTGGGAAGGACCGTACCTGATTACAGAAGTAATCCCAAGTGGCGCCTATCGCCTTCAAGATTTAGAGACAGGAGTCGCATACTCCAACCCCTGGAACGTCGCACAGCTGCGACGCTTCTACCCTTAGTCGTTTTACTTTTGCATTGCAAATAAGGCTACTCAGCCAATGCTACTTAGCCACACATTGTACCTCGCACTGTTCTTCGAATAAATAAATCTAAGTGTCCCAAAACTCTGAGTTCTCCTTTACTTTCCCAATTTATATACTCGGGGGCTGCGCCACCCTATACACATTTGTTCTTCGAACCAAAACACGATATCCTGAGTAGCTGGTACATCAATCGAAACCCTTAACACAACATCAACCCAGCTGCAATGCACCTGACAGGTTGACAAGGGACTGAGATACAAACATGACCAGGCTAATGAAAAGGACTCGCATAGTGCCACGCACTTCATAATAACAAAGCTCTTTATACGCATTCGACAAATAAATTATCTACAACATTTATACGAACTTTACAACACAAGTACACTTCTGTGCAGGACACAAACTAGGCTACTATTGCAGCAGAAGAACGTTGGTTTGTTCCTCAAAGAAGTCAACGATCTCTTCTGCTGGGCGGTCCACTGCCTGATAGTGCGGCACCATATTCCAAGCAGAACCTGCTGGTGGCGCAGGCGGGCCAGACGCAATTGCCGCAACATCCACGTCTGGCATGTGCAGTCGCACCATTGACAAAGCGGCCTTAGCACCGGCAACCAACAGTTGCCTCACGCATTCGCGAACCGCGGACAGATCTTGAAACTTGGCTAAGAGGGACAGCAAGCTTGATGGAGTATCATCCAGCGGGAACATTGCCTGGTAAATGTTCTTCAGGCATGACTGCGACTTCTTCAGAAAGAGCAGCACTCGCGATGCACGATCCTGAAGGGTCGCCAGCGCAGTCGCATGATCATGATCTACCCAGAAGTATCCACTCTCTTGAAGTTGCTCCTGGGTAAGATCATGCAGGCGAATGGCAATTCTATCCTTCTCCTCCTGCGGATGACGTGCGCTAACAACTACACGAAGTAGCAATAGTAGCATGAGTACAACGTACCACTGCGAGTGACTACAAAGAAAAGATGAGAACAAGCAAACTAACACTTGAATTGGTCGCCTAGCTGCGTCACCTCGCCAAGCAGATATTGCTCTCAGGCGGCGGCTTTTTCCACCTTCAACTTCCACACGTCCGCGTTACCGCGGAGCACGGGCAACTCACGCTCCAGCTGCTTCACGCGGTCACGTAGTCGCGAAAGCAAGGACAACTCATCTACCCTGGAGCGTGGTGGTGCCACGGTATCATCAAGAGTTGGCGAGTCCTGGGTTCCCCTCATAGGATCACTCGATGTACCCTACCATAAGTCAAGATAGAAGCAAATAAGACGACCAAATCAACACAAAGACAAAAGGGTCAGATGCATTCAAGACTAGCATAAGTATTAGCAGATACACTCGCCAGCAGGCATGTTCTTCCACAAAAGGACATAAACTAATCAACTATTACAAAGCTAACTAAGGAGCAGCTGGCTTCTTCGACTTTGATGGCTTCGGGGGCTTCATCAAGTCTGTGGCAGTGTATGACGCCACTGACTTTCCGCCGGCCCCTGGCGCCGAAGCTTTCGCCGCCTTCTTGGCACGTTGGAGCTCCTCGGAGTACTTGGCAATAGTATTTATCAGATGATGCTCGTATTTTCCACAGGCAGCCGCGAAGGGAGCAAAGACTACCTGCTGGCCATCGGTGTTAACAGGCATCGCCTTCGACACCGCGGCAGGATCAACCTCGACTCCGTGGGCCTGCACCATGGCAAGCGACATGCACGCGCCAGCCCCGCGGAGTGAGTTCTTGTAGCTGGAGGGTACACCTCCGACGAGTGACTCCACCAGCTCGTCTATATTATCGATTAGCTCCGCCTTGGGCATCAACTCCTCCCGGAGGCGACTGAGGGCACCCTTGGCCTTGGAAAGTGTATCCTGGACGATGGTGCTACGGTCCTCGACTGCCGACAGCGCACCCGCCAGAGCGTCATCACGACGAAGGGCCTACGGGTTGAAGCTTAAATTGCCAGCAACTGTACATAAACCCACACATGGACAAAAAACATCAGTGCCACCGGTAAAAACATAGAAGCAGAGAAGGATAACAATATCCACAATCAAAAGTACCTGAGAGAGCCTTGGCGATGGAGAATAGTTGTTCTTCGAACAACTTTTCCATGGCCACGAAGGAGGCACGCAGATCCTCTTCACGCTTCCGCGCCTCGTCACGTGCTTCGATTGCCTCGTCGCGACCCTTCACAGCCACGGGAAGTGTCTTCTCCATGGTGGCGGCGTTACGCAATACGGCATTATGTTCAGCTACATGACAAGCAAAAGGTGATTATCAGTCGACTATAGCAAAAGGAGAAGACGAAGAAGAATAAGTGTAGAACACTCACTTTCAACCACGCGGTGACGCGTCTCCAGCATTGCATGCTGGCGGCCCATCGCCATCACTTGTTCTGCCAAGTGCGCGGCTTCCTTCACAAGGAGCTGTCGCACAAACAAGGAATCAGCAAGAGGCAACAGATAATGTCGATTGCAACACTAAAAAGAATAAAAGCTATACTTACATGGTCCTCTAGTGACTCCGAATATGTCTGTTGTACCGTCATCCGGGCAACCATTCGATGCTCTCCTCCACGAGGAGAACTGGAAGAGTTGTGCCCGGAGTGGGCCGCCAATGGAGGGGAAGGAGCGCGCTCGACCTCTTTCTTGGCCCTTGAGGTTGCGACTCCTGATTCCTTCAAAAATTGGACGTCGCTAGAAGATGACGACGCCTCTTGACTACAAGACAAAACCTACATTGAGAAAGGGCAAACTCTGGGACAAGCCAACAAAGGCACAACAGAAAACTTACCCTCAAACTTGTCAAAATCAAATGTGGCCTCCACCGACTCCGACGAAGACTCCTTAGGCAATCGCATCTTCTTGCGAGAAGACGGTGCCACAGCCCTCATAGGAACGGCAGGAATTGGCGACTCCGCACCAACGCCCGTACCTTCCGGAGTCAAAGGAGACGACGCGTCGGAGTCCTCGCTACGTGAACGCTTGCGAGTATCCGGACTATCGGACTCTGGGGCTTCCTCCTCCACATCAGAAGGGACAGTCGACTCAGACTCATCCTCTTCCAAGGCTTCGCGAGGAATAATCCCCTCAGGGAGAGGGGGCATGCAAGGCGACACCGCCCAATCCTGCGTACAGACAAAGAAATTCAGCAAAAAAGTAAGTAAGCAACAGAAAAGCAATCGACAAAATAAGCTACTGCATAGCACAACTATACCTCAGGAGGAGGATTCGAAACATCAAAGGGAGGAACAACTGGCTCACTGGGAAGCACATCCTTGACGGTGTACTTCGTGACCAGTCGAACCCTTTTGTCCACCTCACTTGCGGACATGCCATCGGCAGACACGCAAGTGGCATCATCAGCGCCAGCCCATTGAAACATGGGGTGGACTCTAGCTTGCAGAGGCTGGACGCGACGGCGCAACTAAGTGCGGATGAGAGCGCAGCCTCCCTCCTCTTTGCCTATGCAACTCTCGAGGTCGCAGACGCGTTGATATAGCATGTATGTCTCCGCGAGCTCGCCAGGCATGACTACGTTCTTCCAGGAGCGCATCCTCCTGCACGGTGTCGCGGGATCGAAGGGCGCGAGTCCAGAGTGCTCACCATTGGCCTTCTGATCACGGATGTGGAACCATTTGTCCCTCCACCCTTGGACGGACGCCGTGAACTTGATGTCAAAGTAGGTGGCGGATGGGTCGACGTGGATTCCGCAACCACCTACATCGTAAACTAAAGAGCCAGATGCAGACTGGCGCTTCAATTTGAAGATGCGCTTGAAAAGGCCGAAGTGTGGCTCGATTCTGAGCCAGCACTCCTAGAGTGTGATGAAGCAAGAGATGTTGAGGATCGAATTTGGGGACAGCTGATGGAGCTGGAGCCCGTAGAAACAAAGAAGACCCCTAAAAAGGGGTGAAGAGGCAAGGAGAGACCGCGAATGATGAATGCTAGAAACATCACTCGAAAACCAGCAGGAGGAGCAGGAATGGTCTCGCCGCTGGGGACGCGCGCGTCGGCAACTGCAGCGGACAGCACTCCATCTTGGCAAATAAGACGGAGATCAGACGCCTTGATGATGGAAGGGAGCCATGCACCATTCGTGACGCGGGTGCCCGCGACCTTCTTCTTCCCGTTGGCAGCAGTGCTGGTGCCCGCAGCAGCGGAGCCACCCTTCTTCTTCGTCGTGGCAACAGTGGCGGCGAAATCAGCAGCAGCGCCTCCCTTCTTCTTCCCCATTGCACGACGGCGATGCGAGCGAAGAAAGTAGCTTGGAATCGAGCGGAGCTGGTCCAGCGTCGTGGAGGAAACGGGCGCAGAGAAAAGCAGAGGAGCAGCAACAATGGCGATGGCAGCAAGGATGAATGAGAACAGATGGGAAAAATTACCGTCGCAGCGCCGCTACTTAACCCCTGGAAGATCAAATCCAACGGCTCAGAAAAACCCTATTGGACGCGTGGCACACATCGTGTTGGACACGTGGAGAAGGGGAAGCGTGAACCTCCCTCCACTACTCCCATTACGCATGAAAATTGAGGAGGCGCAGTAAAAATAAAGATTATGCACGCCCAGTCAAATCAAAGTCAGAAAGTGGGACCCACTGCTCGTCACGTCCCATCATACTCACTCACGCGGGCAACTGAGGTCATACAAGCGTCAGCACTGACGTCATCAAAGCTACGCAGCGGACAACTTCGACTACTTTAGTCCTTGCTAGAGTCTTCGACTCCACCAAGCACTCGGGGGCTACTCCCATAGGGAGCGCTGGCCGCGCACCCCACGATTTTTTTTCTTTTTGCAGGAACAAGGACAATCAGAAGCAAACCCAAACCATTCGAAATACAATTCGACTATGGACATGGGTTACTCCCATAGGGAGCGCTGGAAAAATTCGACTGAAACAAGCAAGCAAAAGACGACAGCAGTAGGAAAAGTTCTTTAGTCCCTGCCTGAGTCTTTGACTCAACCAGGCACTCGGGGGCTACTCCCATAGGGAGCGCTGGTCGTGCACCCTATGATTATTTATACAAAAAACTGTGTGTTGATAACATTCGCACTTGAAGCTCATGGCGACACCGCCTCATATTTTTTCCTACAAAGAGACCGCGTCTCTTGGGTCACCCGAATCGTCTCCGCGATGATAAAATTCGGATGCCGCGCTTACAGCGTGAAGGTAAGACCTGAATAAGGCCTAGCAACGCATTTAGCTGCACACTACCAGAAATGTATCTGTGCCTACAGGTACGATGAACATGCCTTGACGGACGCGTCGAGTGCTCACACCCATATCACTGGAATTCGACTCCTGTAAGACCTTCGCGGCCTGAGTCGAATTACACCAGCACTTTTCCGGATTCGAGTCCGGGGACTCGAGTTCAAGTAGATTATGTTGTTTCACCCTAAGGTGGTTAACTGATACCGATACTTCAGTTATATCAGGCACGTATATCAACAATCCCTATGACACAAATAAAAGCAGTCGAAATGCACTCGTTCAGGCACTCGAAGACTTCAAAAAGTCCCCAGTCGAATCTGCGATTCCACTAGACACTCGGGGGATACTAACATGGGTATACCCTACAGGTACTCGAGCTTGGTATATACGGTCCAAATACGTACATGCCCACGGTGTCGCCAAGGCCCAAACAAAGGACTCGAGTAACCTACAGACTCTCGATTGCTTGAAGAATAAGAAGAAGTTAAAGATAGAAAGTTTGAAGGGGAAGAATCCTAAGTTGTAACCGACTCGACCTGCTACCCGAGACCTAGCCTATCTATATAAAGGCTAGGAGGGGCAGCGAGGAGGACACACGAAACCCTAGTTTCCACAACCCTCGCCAGATTGCATCTGCGCATCATTGTAACTTTCGATTCCTTCGATAATTCCACGAGCAGACAAGCAGAAGTAGGGACCTCTGCGAGGCCTGAACCTGGGTAAATCTTTGTCCCCTGTGTGCTTGTTTGCTAGTCGATAGATGTCTCCAGCGCTCCCTCCTTCTCCAAAACCCAAGTCCATAACAATGGGCATTGATGAGTTAAACCCTCATCAAACCTATTAACAAGAGCCACGGTGCCAGCTGCCTGTAATCTATTGTTTTTGGTTCTAGCAAGTCAGAAAATGAATATTCTCGGAATTGGACGGTAAAAAAGCCAAAGTCTATATTTTACTGAAAGACTCACGGATCCAGAAGACAAGACGGAGAGGGGCCAGGGGCTGGCCACACCACCTGGTGGCACGGGCCAGGCCAGGTCGCGCCAGGGGATGGTGTGGGCCCCTCCGGCACCCCCTCGGTCTCCCCTCTCGCCTATAAGAGCCTCCTGATGCATAAACCCTAAATTATCAAGCCTCCAGCCACAAAACGTTCTGCAGCGCTGCCGCCACCGAAGGGGAGATTCGGGGGATAGAAAGTCTCTGTTCCGGCACCCTGCCAGGACGGGGAAGTGCCCCGGGAGCCATCTCCATCGATCTCCACCACCATCTCCATCACCATTGCTGATTCCCATGATGAGTAGGGAGTAGTTCTCTCTCGAGGCTAAGGGTTCTACCGGTAGGTATGTGTTCATCTCACTCTATGCATAATCTTATTAAGATCATGAGCTTGTAATCTATAAACCTACCTTGCTACTCAAGTGCTTTAATAGATCTCTGCTCTCCCCATGTGTGTGAAGTTGACAGTGTGCACACCATGGTGGCACTAAGGCTAGAGATTACAAATACTTGTTATGACTTATATTTGGAGTTGGATGTCTTTATGAAATTGTGGTGTTTGTTTGAACCATCTAGTACTCAAGGTGATAGTGTGGGGTTATCAAGATGTGGAAAGTGAACTTTAAGGTGTGTTGTTATAGCCCTACCATCGATTAGAGTGTCCAACCGGAGAGTAGTTAAGAGTAGTATCATAAAGAGAAGATATTTATATGAGAGTGTTCACTAGTGAAAGTATGATCCCTAGGCCTTGTTTCTAAACATTGAAACATTGTTTGCAATTAGATCTGTTACATGTTTTCTTACTTCCATCTTTATTTCAGTTTGCCTTTAGTCTCTTCCACGCCATCAAGATATTTTCTATCACCGTTGTCATATATACATACCACTTGTATTTCACTATCTCTTCGCCGAACTAGTGCACCTATACACTTGACAAGTGTATTGGGTGTGTTGGGGACACAAGAGACTTCTTGTATCTTGATTGCAGGGTTGCTTGAGAGGGAATACCTTTGACCACTTCCTCCCTGAGTTCGATAAACCTTGGGTGATCCACATAAGGGAAAACTTGCTAATGTTCTACAAACCTCTGCACTTGGAGCACCAACAACTGTCTACAAGAATAGAAGTGTGTAGACATCAAGCTATTTTCTGGCGCCGTTGCCGGGGAACTGAAGAAGAAGAAGAAGAAGAAGAAGAAGAAGAAGAAGAAGCTCCTACGTCAACAACGCGCTATCAAAGATACTATTTTCTGGCGCCGTTGCCGGGAGGTAAGGTAAAAGGTACTCACATCCTCTGGTGTGAGTGCTCGAAGTTATTTCCTTTAGATTCTGCAATTTTGTCTTTTTGTTTCTTGCCTTCACTAGTTAGGCTTAATGGAAAACAACAACAAAATTAGAGACCTTTTTAGTATTTTTCCTAATGTAGAACATGAATTCTTTGAAAAGAAAATTAAAAAACCCTTGGAACCTTCTTTACATGCTAATAGCAATGTTATTAGTATGGATCTTTTGAACACCTTTGTTACTAATGCTATGGAAACGTCTAAGCTTGGGTAAGTTGGATTTTATGAAAATGATCTTTTTTACTTCCCCAGTTTTAAAGAAAGAAAATTTGCTCTCATGATACTTTATCTCCCATATGTGGTAATTCTAATGATAATTTTAAGATACCTACAAGAATTATTGATCGTGTTATGGATAACTACTATTTTGGAGATGGAACTGTCCATCTCGGTGATAATTTCCTTTTTATACACGAATTATGCGGGTTGTTAAAGAGTCCAGGTATTACAACAGATCACGTCAAGAAGAATTTATTCTCTTTATCACTTTAGGGAAAAGCAAGGGAGTGGTATGAGCTACTGGATGATCCTCATCATTTGGAGTGGAAGGAACTTGAATCTCTCTTTTACTCTAAATTTTATCCTCCTCATGAAATTCATAAAGATAGGAATTATATTTATAATTTTAATCCTCGTGATGGAGAAAGTATTGCCCAAGCATGGGGGAGATTGAAGTCACTAATGCTCAAATGTCCCATTCATGAGCTCCCTAGGAATATTGTTATTAATAATTACTATGCAAGGCTTTCAGGACATTACAAGGAATATCTAGATACTTGTTTAGAGGGATCTTTCACAAGTAAGGAGGTCAAAGCTAAGTGGGATATTCTTGAAACAATTCAAATCAATACCGAAGATTGGGATAACAACAAAGGTAAAGAACCAGGTATAAACTATGAGTATGATTGCATTAAGTCTTTCGCTGAAACTGCTGATTTTCAAGAGCTTAGTACTAAATATGGTCTTGATCCTCAAATTCTTATTGATTGTTTTAAAACCTTTGCTTCTCATATTAATGCTCCTAAAGAAAAGTGGGACATGTATCATGAGCCTTTTAAAGACACTTGCATGGAAAATGAAATTGTTGTTAATGATAGCAATAAACATGCTGAAACCTCTGAAAGTACTATTTCTTATAAGCATGTTAATTTTTGTGGAATACATAGACCCTGTGAGAATAATCAAATTGAAGAAGAATATTGTATCACCCACAGGAATGAAAAAACTAGAATTTGGTATAGGGCTTTAAATGATCTTGGTAAAAAAGTTTGTGCCCTTTATCCTTTTATTTGTGAACTTTGCTTTGAAGTGGGTCATTTCAATTTTCAATGCTCAGGCCATAATAATAGCCCTTCTAATCCAATGAGTACTGCAAGTTTGTATTGTGATGACATGATCACTCCTAATCAGCATGATGAACTTACATTATTTTTGGGATGTGAAGAGTTATCAAGAAAAACCTCTTTGGTAGATATGAGTGCTTTTGATATGAATAGTGTCCTGCATGGTTGTCATCTTTATTGTGTTGATAATTGCCACACAAATACTTACATACAAAATATTATAAAAGATGAGGTTTTACCAAAATATGACAGGACTAATATGTGTTTTATTCTTATTAATGAAAAGGAGGAATCCTCCAAAGTTTCTTCTATTGTCTCTAACAATGAATCAGGGTATACGGAGAAGCTTCCTTTCAAGCATCTCCCTCCTAAAGAGAAGAAGAAAAAGAAGAAGAGGGGGAGTAAAAGGAGAGAGGAAACGGTATTTTCCCCTAAGCATGTTGCTCCGATTATAGTTTTTGATGAATCTGAACTCGATAATGTTCCTATGCTTATTACCTACAGTAGTGATCATGATTGGGAAAAGCACACTACTTTTGATATTGATAATCTTTTCGGTACCAATTCTAAAAATGGTGATAATTAATGTACTATTAGTGCTATCCATGTTCCTTCCAATGATGGTATGTTTACAAATGAACACACTTTGGAAGATAACTACTCTATTGCTTGTGATGATACTATACCTCCAATATATGATGATTGCAATGATGAATATGATATATTCAGTCCACCTACTATTGAGGAGGAAATTTATTATGATTATAATATGCCTCTATATTTGATGATTATGGTGATGAGAATAATAATGATAGCTACTTTGTTGAATTTGCTCCCACTACAATTAATAAGAATGACTATGTTTATGTGGGGAGTATTAATTCTTTCATGCATATGTCTCATGATAAGAATGTTTTATGTGATAGTCATATTGTTAATTTTATTCATGATGCTACTAAAAGTTATTATGAGAGAGGGTAACATGGTTTTATGTATCTCAACAATATTAAGTTTCCCCTATTTATGTTGAAAGTCTTGAAGTTGCACTTGTTTTGCTTTCCTGCGCTTGTTGCTTTGTGCTTTCATGACTTGTTTCTTTACAAGATTATTTTTCATAGGAAGTGGGTTAGACTTAAATGTGCTTTGAATTTTATTCTTGATGCTCTCTTTTACTTCAATTCATATTTCTTATGTGAGCATCTTCTCCAATTATCAAGCCTAACTTAAAGGCATTAAAGAAAAGTACTTATTGGGAGATAACTCAAAAGTTTTAGATGAGTCTTGGAAGTTATTACTTCAGTAATAACCGCTCCTTATCCTTTTTATTTGCTTTTTGTGCCAAGAGTAACCTCTAATGAGATAGAAGTACTGATTGGGAAAGTTGATGTCCCGAAACAGATTTATGTGCCTCACCATAAACATTCGTGTAAAATCTCTGAACGTATTTTTGAGGCGTGAATTTTTCTACTTCTGCCCCAGGTTGTTATATAACTTCCGTTAGTTCAACACTTTTTGATTTGAGCAACAGAAAGTCTTCGAAAAAATTCGTCTTTACCTACCGGTCTATTTTGACAGATTTCTGCCATTATTTGCATTTGCTTCTTCTTGGTTCCTTTTTGAGTTCTTTTGGGGAATTGAGCTTTTTGAGGGAAGTGCTACAGTAGCTTGTGTTTTAATGGAAGTTTTATTGGTGTTGAAACTGAACTCAAAGACTTATTATCATGAGTGCACTAATGTTACTAATAAAGATTATGTGAAGTTTTGTATTAAGGAAAGTGAACTTTAAGGTGTGTTGTTATAGCCCTACCATCGATTAGAGTGTCCAACCGGAGAGTAGTTAAAATTAGTATCATAAAGAGAAGATATTTATATGAGGGTGTTCACTAGTGAAAGTATGATCCCTAGGCCTTGTTTCTAAACATTGAAACATTGTTTGCAATTAGATCTGTTACATGTTTGCTTACTTCCATCTTTATTTCAGTTTGCCTTTAGTCTCTTCCACACCATCAAGATATTTTCTATCACCGTTGTCATATATACATACCACTTGTATTTCACTATCTCTTCGCCGAACTAGTGCACCTATACACCTGACAAGTGTATTGGGTGTGTTGGGGACACAAGAGACTTCTTGTATCTTGATTGCAGGGTTGCTTGAGAGGGGATACCTTTGACCACTTCCTCCCTGAGTTCGATAAACCTTGGGTGATCCACTTAAGGGAAAACTTGCTGTTGTCCTACAAACCTCTGCACTTGGAGGCCCAACAACTGTCTACAAGAATAGAAGTGCATAGACATCAAGCTATTTTCTGGCGCCGTTGCCGAGGAACTGAAGAAGAAGAAGAAGCTCCCACGTCAACAACGCGCTATCAAAGATACTATTTTCTGGCGCCGTTAGCAGGAGGTAAGGTAAAAGGTACTCACATCCTTTGGCGTGAGTGCTCGAAGTTATTTCCTTTAGATTTTGGTAATTTTGTCTTTTTGTTTCTTGTCTTCACTAGTTAGGCTTAATGGAAAACAACAACAAAATTAGAGAGCTTTTTAGTATTTTTCCTAATGTAGAACATGAATTCTTTGAAAAGAAAATTAAAAAACCTTGGAACCTTCTTTCCATGCTAAGAGCAATGTTATTAGTATGAATCTTTTGAACACCTTTGTTACTAATGCTATGGAAACGTCTAAGCTTGGGGAAGTTAGTTTTTATGAAAATGATCTTTTTTACTTCCCCAGTTTTCAAGAAGAAAATTTTCTCTAATGATACTTTATCTCCCATATGTGGTAATTCTAATGATAATTTTAAGATACCTACAAGAATTATTGGTCGTGTTATGGATAACTACTATTTTGGAGATGGAATTGTCCATCCCGGTGATCATTTGCTTTTTATACACGAATTATGCGGGTTGTTCAAGTGTGTAGGTATTACAACAGATCACGTCAAGAAGTTATTCTCTTTATCACTTTAGGGCAAATCAAGGGAGTGGTATGAGCTACTGGATGATCCTCATCATTTGGAGTGGAAGGAACTTGAATCTCTCTTTTACTCTAAAATTTATCCTCCTCATGAAATTCATAAAGATAGGAATTATATTTATAATTTTAATCCTCGTGATGGAAAAAGTATTGCCCAAGCATGGGGGAGATTTAAGTCACTAATGCTCAAATGTCCAATTCATGAGCTCCCTAGGAATATTGTTATTAATAATTTCTATGCAAGGCTTTCAGGACATTACAAGGACTATCTAGATACTTGTTTAGAGGGATCTTTCACAAGTAAGGAGGTCAAAGCTAAGTGGGATCTTCTTGAAACAATTCAAAGCAATACCGAAGATTGGGATAACAACAAAGGTAAAGAACCAGGTATAAACTATGAGTATGATTGCATTAAGTCTTTCGCTGAAACTGTTGATTTTCAAGAGCTTAGTGCTAAATATGGTCTTGATCCTCAAATTCTTATTGATTGTGTTAAAACCTTTGCTTCTCATATTAATGCTCCTAAAGAAAAGTGGGACATGTATGATGAGCCTTTTAAAGACACTTGCATGGAAAATGAAATTGTTGTTAATGATAGCAATAAACATGCTCAAACCTCTGAAAGTACTATTTCTTATAAGCATGTTAATTTTGTGGAATACATAGACCTTGTGAGAATAATCAAATTGAAGAAGAATATTGTATCACCCACGGGAATGAAAAAACTAGAATGTGGTATAGGGCTTTAAATGATCTTGGTAAAAAAGTGTGTGCCCTTTATCCTTTTATTTGTGAACTTTGCTTTGAAGTGGGTCATTTCAATTTTCAATGCTCAGGCCATAATAATAGCCCTTCTAATCCAATGAGTACTGCAAGTTTGTATTGTGATGACATGATCACTCCTAATCAGCATGATGAACTTACATTATTTTTGGGATGTGAAGAGTTATCAAGAAAAACCTCTTTGGTAGATATGAGTGCTTTGTATATGAATAGTGTCCTGCATGGTTGTCATCTTTATTGTGTTGATAACTGCCACACAAATACTTACATACAAAATATTATATAATATGAGGTTTTACCAAAATATGACAGGACTAATATGTGTTTTATTCTTATTAATGAAAAGGAGGAATCCTCCAAAGTTTCTTCTATTGTCTCTAACAATGAATCAGGGTATACGGAGAAGCTTCCTTTCAAGCATCTCCCTCCTAAAGAGAAGAAGAAAAAGAAGAAGAGGAGGAGTAAAAGGAGAGAGGAAACGGTATTTTCCCCTAAGCATGTTGCTCCGATTATAGTTTTTGATGAATCTGAAATCGATGATGTTCCTATGCCTATTACCTACAGTAGTGATCATGATTGGGAAAAGCACATTACTTTTGATATTGATAATCTTTTCGATACCAATTCTGAAAATGATGATAATTGATGTACTATTAGTGCTATCCATGTTCCTTCCAATGATGATATGTTTACAAATGAACACACTTTGGAAGATAACTACTCTATTGCTTGTGATGATACTATACCTCCAATATATGATGATTGCAATGATGAATATAATATATTCAGTCCACCTACTATTGAGGAGGAAATTTATTATGATTATAATATGCCTCCTATATTTGATGATTATGGTGATGAGAATAATAATGATAGCTACTTTGTTGAATTTGCTCCCACTACAATTAATAAGAATGACTATGTTTATGTGGGGAGTATTAATTCTTTTATGCATATGTCTCATGATAAGAATGTTTTATGTGATAGTCATATTGTTAATTTTATTCATGATGCTACTAAAAGTTATTATGAGAGAGGGAAACATGGTTTTATGTATATCAACAATATTAAGTTTCCCCTCTTTATGTTGAAAGTCTTGAAGTTGCACTTGTTTTGCTTTCCTACGCTTGTTGCTTTGTGCTTTCATGACTTGTTTCTTTACAAGATTATTTTTCATAGGAAGTGGGTTAGACTTAAATGTGCTTTGAATTTTATTCTTGATGCTCTCTTTTACTTCAATTCATATTTCTTATGTGAGCATCTTCTCCAACTATCAAGCCTAACTTAAAGGCATTAAAGAAAAGTACTTATTGGGAGATAACTCAAAATTTTAGATGAGTCTTGGAAGTTATTACTTCAGTAATAACCGCTCCTTATCCTTTTTATATGCTTTTTGTGCCAAGAGTAACCTCTAATGAGAGAGAAGTAATGATTGGGAAAGTTGCTGTCCTGAAACAGATTTATGTGCCTCACCATAAACATTCGTGTAAAATCTCTGAACGTCTTTTTGAGGCGTGAATTTTTCTGCTTCTGCCCCAGGTTGTTGTATACCTTCCGTTAGTTCAACACTTTTTGATTTGAGCAACAGAAAGTCTTCGAAAAAATTCGTCTTTACCTACCGGTCTATTTTGACAGATTTCTGCCATTATTTGCATTTGCTTCTTGTTGGTTCCTTTTTGAGTTCTTTTGGGGAATTGAGCTTTTTGAGGGAAGTGCTACAGTAGCTTGTGTTTTAATGGAAGTTTTATTGGTGTTGAAACTGAACTCAAAGACTTATTATCATGAGTGCACTAATGTTGCTAATAAGGATTGTGTGAAGTTTTATATGAAGGAAAGTGAACTTTAAGGTGTGTTGTTATAGCCCTACCATCGATTAGAGTGTCCAACCGGAGAGTAGTTAAGAGTAGTATCATAAAGAGAAGATATTTATATGAGGGTGTTCACTAGTGAAAGTATGATCCCTAGGCCTTGTTTCTAAACATTGAAACATTGTTTGCAATTAGATCTGTTACATGTTTGCTTACTTCCATCTTTATTTCAGTTTGCCTTTAGTCTCTTCCACGCCATCAAGCTATTTTCTATCACCGTTGTCATATATACATACCACTTGTATTTCACTATCTCTTCGCCGAACTAGTGCACCTATACACCTGACAAGTGTATTGGGTGTGTTGGGGACACAAGAGACTTGTATCTTGATTGCAGGGTTGCTTGAGAGAGGATACCTTTGACCACTTCCTCCCTGAGTTCGATAAACCTTGGGTGATCCACTTAAGGGAAAACTTTCTGTTGTTCTACAAACCTCTGCACTTGGAGGCCCAACAACTGTCCATAAGAATAGAAGTGCGTAGACATCAAGCTATTTTTTGGCGCCGTTGCCGGGGAACTGAAGAAGAAGAAGAAGAAGCTCCCACGTTAACAACGCGCTATCAAAGAAATATCCAAGAAGTACAAGCGTCAAATCTTGGGGATGCCCAAGGCATCCATTTCTTCATCAATAAAAATTCCAGGTTTTTCCAAACGCTTCATTTTTATTGTTTCATGCACAGTTGTGTTTTTCTTGGAGCGTCTTATTTTTCGTTTTCGTTTTGGTTTTTAGTTTGCTTGGTTTGCTTAGTTTTCTGAATAAGTTGGTTGGACCCCCTCTTTCATACATTGGTTTGCAAATAGTTTGGTTTGGTTTGGAAAAGAGTAGGAAAGTTCATGCTTTTGTGGTAAAAAGAGCTTGTTTTTGATTGTGGCCTATGCTTTTTCATGCCATGCTTGATATTGTTTTGGATTTATGCTTAGTATTCTTTGCTGTAGCATGACTTGTTATAAATGATTGAGATTTCTTAATGTGCCTTGGATGAATCATGCGTTGTTTTAGCATATTAAAGCATAGTATAGTGGTATTCTCCTTTGATGCTTTATTTGGGTTGACTTGGCGCATGCTCAACTTGTAGTATCACTTTATGCTTTGATCAATGATGTTTTGTCGTTATGCATGATTATGGCCATTATTGCTCTCTTGGTTTGTCGCTCCCAGTCTTTTGCTAGCCTCGGTAACCAAGTATGAGTTCCACTCATGCATCCAACTCCAAATAAAACCAAGTTATTCCAAAGAGTCTACCATACCTACCTATTAGCATTTGCTATTCCAAGTATATTCATGTTTTTATCTACCTTACGAATTAAACTTGTTATGTGAAAATTAGTGATTAAAGCTCTCACGAACTTGATGGCACACTTTACTTTTCTTGCACTTAATAAACTTGAACCATTGTGCCCATCTTTGTTGCGTATATGCTTGCGTTTTATAAGTTGAAATTAGCAGAACCATGTATCATGGGGAACGCTTTCAACATTGCACGTGTACTTTGTACCCTGTTGATATCATGTTCTTTTGCTTATGGATCCCGGCGGTGTGAAATAAAAGTGGAACTTGTAAGATCATGGAGTTTTTATGTGTATTAGAGAAACGCCTGGGCCGCTAGCCTAAGCCATGGCTAATCATGGTAGAAACTTGCAGCATCACCATAATGAGCACTCTATGAAGCATCCTCAATAAAAATCTATGCAAATAGCAAATAAAAAGATCGCTGAGATGCTCATTGTCTGCTTGCCTTATCATTTTGATTATGGGATAGCTCATGTATCATGTGCAAGGGGTACCTCGTTGGCGGTTCTTTATGATACATATGTACTTACAATGACAAGAGCTTACTTGTGACTAAAGTTGAGTAGCATGAGGTTCGGTCTTCGTAAGTAAGGGGCATGAGATTTCGGCTTATAACTTGTCAAGCATATCCTCTTAGTTGTGTCACTTTAACCTTAATCACCTTCAAGATGCTTATGATAGGGGCAATGAGAGCTGAAACCTAATAAGTACCATAATTTTTGGAAGCTCTTTATGATACTTGAATCCCTACTTCCTTCTATGAAGGCCTTTCTCCCACTTTTATGTTGAGTCTCCACCTTCTATCTTTATACCTTGATATTGCTTGTTTTAAACTATTTGTATCCAGTCACTCTTATGAACTTTGAAGGTGTCCTATGCATTTATATTTGCTACTCTATGAGCGACAAGTTGAATACTATTATGCTATGTTTTCTTTATGTGAAGAAAACAAACGTCTTGCAAAGCATTGTTATTCATGAATCTTTTGTTTGTGCCTTTTCATGTTGCATCATAGTTTCTTTGTCTTATTGCTAGAACTTTTTCTTTCATGTTATGATTGAAGTACTATGATCCCAGATTTGAATGTTTTACAAATACTTTGATCAAGTCTTTGATGGTGCATGTCACCTCAAAAATTATTCTTTCTTTTTATCACTTACCTACACGAGGACGAGCAGGAGTTAAGCCTAGGGATGTTGATACATTGCAAATACTGATCCAAATGTGGTAGAGTTCTTTTCTTCACCAAGAAGGCCAAGGCGTGGTCGCAAGGTTTCCCGGTATGATGCCACTCTAAGTAGGTGCATTCTTGCAGTTGGATGTTCACAACATCCCTTTTGCCACTCTTGGACATATCGACCACCTCACAGTTGCTGTTGGTTGATGGGAGAACCCTAAGATGAGCAAGGCCTCGACTTCTCTTGTGTAGTTGTTGTTCAACTAGCGGTAGCATATGTCCTCTAAGGCTCCTACCGATCTATCTCCTTATATTTAACATCTTCATGATCATACCATGTATGATGTCCATCAAGATATGAACATGTCGCACTTTTATGTCCTTCACCTAGTTATTCAGGCATTCTTCAAGGTTGTTGTTTATGTAATCAAATTTGATGTCAGGGTGGAATTGACTCCTCTTCCATAGCTGCGAATGATGGACGGCTAAGTACTCCGGAAGTTCAGGGGCTTCCGCAAAAATCTTTCTCATGAAATATTCGTCGCTACTAGGTTTGTAAGCTCTAGCAGCAGGAAACATGTAACGAAATATGCTGCCTGCGTAGTGTGAGTACAAGTTGAGCATCATATGGGCATGGCATTCTCTACCTTCAGCTCGCAGGAACAACTCCTTCACTGCATTCGTCAGCCCTTTGCATGCATCTGTGGATATAGCTGATGGATCCATGTGGCCTATTGATCTCCTGAGCTGCCTCATAAACCAGACCTAATTTTCCTCTTGTTTCTGTTTCAAATAGCCTGAATGCCACTAGGAACATCCAGTTGTGACCATCAAGTGTTGTGGCAGATGGCAGGCAGCCTTTCCATTTGCCAGTTAGAACAGTGTTATCTACACTCAGATATGGCCTATAACCGTCCTTGAATCCCTGGATGCAAGGTTTAAGCACCATGAAAAATCTTTTGCCAGTTAGGACAGTGTTGTCTACACTCAGATATGGCCTACAGCCGTACTGATTCGGTGTCAATCTCCAAAACACTCCCCGGACACCTTGCTTGTACCTCCGCCTTGAAGTTGTACAGCATCCTGAAGCTATTAGTACCTCCGCCTCAGAGCTTTACCTTTACCTTTCCAAACCGTGTAATACGGTAGGACAATGTTGTATATAGAACCGAGGATAGTATGAATATTCTTCGCGGTCTCCTTAGGGTTATCTTTTAGTATGGACATAGCTTGTATAGCCACCCACTCCGTATCAGCCATTGAGGATTCAGTTTGTTGCCTGTCGGACACATGTGTAGAGGGCCCATTTTGTTCACCTGCAACACAGATTCATTCAAAAGATAAGCGGAGTCGACTCGTTGCCAGAAAGATCTTGCACAGCAATTATAGTTATAAAGTGAAAAGAGAGAAAGTTCTAATGGTTTGCTGCATTCACTACCCTGGTACCCTAATTCCCTTCGACGCAGATATGGCTCTTGATGTGATCCTCCATGGACAATGTACCTCGACCCATTCATTCATCCACGTTAACCTGCAAACGGCCTCATACCACTACGTAGTGTTCTCCAATCGATGAATGTTGAACTCCCCCTTGATACAAAAATGCCGTAACGACATCCTGAACTCATGCATGCCCCTGAACTCGGAGCCCTGTCGCTGCGTCTTCCCCTCCACGTCTAGCTGCCTTCCCGCCTCTAGACGAGCCCATCTCCGTCCACAACGCCGTTCGTCACCACCCGCTACCCGAGTACCGTCCGAGCGCCCCAGCTCCTCCATGACCTCACCCTGCCGGCACCTTCCGGTCAATCTCTCGGGACCCGCCATCCCTTCCTTCCATCGCCGCCAGGAGCCATGTTCGAGCGCCCGCTCGAGGCCAGCAGCAAGGCAGCCCATACTGTCGTTGTTGGCTCAATGTGTTATTGCCGTTGTTTGTGTGCATGTCCATGTTAAGCAACATATGTGTCCTCCCGTTTGTGCGTTGATCTAGTGAGGTGTCGAAGTTCCAAAAATCCCCTCGGCAAGACCTTCATCGCCATCTAACAGATAAGACCGACTCCGACCTCGACAAGACCTGCATCAACGCCGTGTACTCGTGAGGTGACAAGATACGACAAGGCCTCCTTGGAGATGATGGTGGTTCCGAGAACTACCGATGTCAAGACCGAGTTCCGCACAGACAAGACCGATCCCGGAATCTGAAGACCCTTGACAAGATCGTCTACTCGGAACACCAAGATCTACTTCGCGGGTACCGAGCACCGAGATCGCCTCCCCGGACACCAAGACCGTCGACATGGAACCGAAGCCGAGGATCTTCGACCCGGAGCATCAAGATCTCCTTCACGGAAAACCGCAAGATCTTCTACACGGACCCGAAGACCACCGGTACCCGATCCATTCAAGTTCGCCATCGACGGCAAGATCGACCGTTTGGAACCCAAGTCCTTCTTCCCGGATGAGACAAGATCTACTCCTTTGTCCGAGAACGTTTCCACCGAGACCGATCCCCGTCGATCCCGTCAAACCCCGAACCCCCGGAACCCAAGATCTTCGGAGCTTAATGTGTGTCCCTGATCCGAGCCCCTATTTTATAAATGCCATCTATATAAACTTGTTGCATATTAATTGTCCATTCTCGCATGCATATTGTGGGTGTTTGGGGCTATTTCGATGATTCACCTAAATTAAATATGGAGTCCATATGCGGGTGATTCTAGTCTTGTTCCGGACTCCATTTAAATTTGTGTAGCGAACCGATACCATGTTTTGCCTTGTTAATTCAACATTTAAATTGTGGGGTATCTAAATAACTGGAACCTATTAATTAATTGTCGGGACCCCGGTTCCGCTTAATACTGCCTAATTGCACCGCATCTGCATCATATCATAATCATGCTGGATCTTCTACCGTAATATTAAATATGGCATCCGGTGTTTCTTCTAGTGTTTGCTTCTTCGTGGATTAGGCCGATGAGTTGATGCGAGTATCGACAAGTTCTCTGGATATGAACCTCCGGCAGTGTTTCCCAGGCAAGCATCTCTCCCCCTTTCTACCTATTTTGCGTTTATAGTCTTTATTTCCTCTTGTTGATCTATTGTTATCTGTGTCGCGATGCTTTAGTTTCCGTGCACCATTTATACTCCTTGCAGCCTCTATATTGCCATGGACACATCTTATTGCCTGTTGTTTGGTAGATAGTCGGCCCTGCGAGTCGTATTTGCTTGCTTCTGTGTTGATTCGCGTTGTTGTCGTTCCACCGTTGACGGCAAGTTGGCACATGATAAACGGTGGAGATGCTTAATGGTGGAGATGATCATGGGTTTAAACACAACTATTACATTGCTAGACATAACTAATGCAGAGGCATCGGTGGGCAATAGATGTTATTTGGTTCTTCCACGCTCACTTGTATCCCGCAGGACCCCGACTACTTGATACATGTTCCTTGATTTTTCGCACTATCCACATCTGGGAGGCCTTATGGACCCCCCTGAGCCAGAGCTTCATTCATTTCTATTTCTTGGGGCAACAAACTAGTTTGGGGCTTTATTACTATCTTGTACTTATGCCATGCTTTATTGCTTTATTTACGATTGTGCGTGGAGCACCTGTACTGTTTTGGATGCGGAGTGTTTTCGCGGTATCGACAAGCCCAGTCACATTTTCAGGTTCCCAGTCGTTTACAGCCATTGACGCAAACCCTGGGTCTGTTCCGGAGCCGGCCAACTTCATTGCGGGTAGCTTAGTGGGGTGGCCCCTAAAATATTTTATGAATCATGTGATCGCTTTGTCGTGAATGCCTCATTGGGTTTTGAGTTGGTTTTTCCGAGGTTGATCGAGTGTGTGTTGCTATTTGTGCACCCCTGCAGGGTAAAACTTTCTGAAAGCCGTGTCTGCGGTTATGGACGACTTGGAGCACAGTATCTCGATCATAGATAAGCATAACTAAAGTAGTGCTATAAATTGGACTTAATATGTGACTAGTAATCAGCTCAATTACAACAGAATGGATATTAAGAATGCCAACAACTAGTGGATCTTGGTCGTATCGTGTTCTGATATACCTGCCTAGTAAGTATTGCAACTCCAATGGAATATGATAAAAGTGTCAACAACTGTTGGGTTTTGGGATTCCTCAGTACAATTATATCTGACTAGTAAATGTTCCAACTACAACGGAATGATAACTAAAATTGCCCACTACTTATGTTATCATACCTACATCTGATTAGTAAGTGCTACAACTATAACGGAATGAGTAAAATTGCCAACTGTGTGAGTTCCTCGGTTTGACTTCCTCGTTTGGTCTCGAGGGGGAATACCAGGATGGGTATGATTGGTGTTACTATCAGGTTGGATCCGAATAGGTCTTTCTTATCCATCTCTAATAGTCGCCAGTTTTACTGAGTCTCTATAGGTTGTTTAGTGCTGATGCGCTGCCGCTTCAGTCCACCATACCTATGTAGGCGAGAGCCGCCGAATTCTAGCCTCGTCGTGTACTGGCCTCAGTACTGACGCTCATCTTTTTCCTTTGCCCTATGTCGGCACCCCTTTTGTTTAGCATGTACGATTTCAACGTCGTTAGCAGGGTTACCCTTCCGGCTTGGCCTGGGCAGGGTTATGGACGCCATTGGTTATTCTTTAGGGCTCTTAGCCCCATTTGCATCTTGTCCGTACTCGGACGCTGTATCGTTTTCAAGGTGATTTGGATCTTTGTATTGTATATCTGTATTCTTGACTCGCTGAGTCGCTATTGTATATATATCTGTTCTGTGGGTCCCATCGAGGACTATTGTGTAATGGTATTACTTTGTTTCCCCCCGCATGAAAGTGCCTGGTGGGTGTCCTTGAATCGTTTCTATGCGGGTTTGGCGGAAAGGGCTAAAACTCGCATAGGGCCGATTCGAGGGTGTTACAGAGTGGTATCAGAGCGCAGCAGTTACGATACCCACTTGTCCAGCATGTAGGATAACCTAGCTAACGGTCGATGTAGAGTGTCAAAACTATTTCTGCAAAATCGGTTGGATAGATCTGATTAGGTCTGCTTTTGCTCCTTACCCCTCTGATGTTCTTCTCTTACCTCTGCGTGTTTTGATTCTACTCTCTTATCTTTTCTTCGAGTCCAGGATTTCTCGTGCTTGGGTTTCTGTCGTACCTTCAGGGTTTCGCTTCCTCTCTTTATAACGGTGGTTCTACAATCATCAATCTGCTTCTCGGCTGTTGTACCTTCATCCAATCTTTTGTCCTTGAACTCTTTATCCGTATGTGCCCCTTGACAGATATCTGTATCGTTGAAAAGCATATGAGAAGGAGGAGCATTGGTGAAGTTGGAGTATACCTTGAGCATGTGTTGTTCATGCCAATGGAACCATCGCAAAACCTGATCATTGTGTCTTTTCGTACGATGTTTCTTTGTATCTTCCGGTGGTCCCCAATGCAACGACATCATCTACGCCAGATCCGATGAAGATCCTGCATCACCCCTCTTGTTCCGAACACCGCTTGTGAAGATCTTCAGTCTAAATCCCGAGAGTTGGTTGCACGATTCTGTGATTCATTTACAGAAGGATGCTTTGAGTACGGGATGGACTGATCACCCTACCCGCCTCTCACTGTGCACTTTTGTACATCGAATCGATGGATCAAGCAATTTTACTCCGTCCCCGGAAGTTAGAGGTGGCTTTATCTTCTGATGCCTCTACCTTCGTCCTTGTTTCTCCGGAGTGCTCTCTCGATGATCATGGACAACGACCTCTTGTTAGTGGTGTCGCGAGGATCTAATTGAAGCGAGAAGATTCAGATCATCGACCTTCTTCCCGGTACCATGAGGCGGATCTCGAGGGCGAGATCCCTTTATAGTGGTGTCGAATTGTGGCATCCCGCTAAAACAACTACTAGAAAATCATTGTGTTTTTGTGCATTGCATCATCATGACCACATGCTCATGTCATCATGCCACATTGCATTTGAGCATCGTCATCATCTTGCATGGTTTGTTTAAAAACTATTTTTGAAAAGTCTGGTTTTGTTTTCTAAACGCCCCATCTTTATTCAAATACAAAACCCGGTTCTCTGGATTATTTTGTTTCGTCTACAAACGGTTTTCAAAAGCCCCGTTTTAAACAAATAAAATTTATCTTATTTTTTTTAGGAGGCAGCCCGCCAGGCCCGAAAGCCCGGCCGGCCACCTACAAACCCTAAATCTAAATCTACCTAGACCTGTCTAGACCCAACCCTACTCTAACCTAATCTAACCCAGCCCTACACAACACACGCAACACAGCTAGCAGCAGCACACGCACGTTGCCCTGCCACCCTTTCTCTCCCCCCCCCACTCGCTCACGTTCCTGCCCCAAGTCCACCCTCCACCTCACCCCGACCACTCCCTGTGCGCCACCTCATCCCTCCTGGCCCCACACCCACCCCTCCTCACCACCCAGCCGCACCCAACTTCCACCGACAGCCATGCCACCTACCTCGCCCTTGATCCTATTCTCTCTTGAGAGAGAGAGCCAACCACGTGCACGCTCCCTCCTGGCTGCACTCCTGCGCCCCCGGCCCCACCACCTGTGCGTCGGGATCCCACCCGCCGCCTCCCGTCCACCCGGCCCACCCCGCTATCCCCGAGGCCACCTTCCTCCTTTTTTTTCCCGCCGCCAATCGCGCCTCCAACCGCGCGTCGCCGCCAGCTTCTCTTCCTGCCGTGCGAGCGCCCCGCTGCCGGGATTTTCCCTCTCCGACCCCCGCCTCGCACCCCGCCGCGTGAGCTCCCCCGTCCGTCTGCTGCTTCCGTCGGCTGGCGCTGCCCGTACCTGCGGCGGCCGCGCCCGTCACTGCTAGCTGCGACCACCCCTAGCTGGTTGTCACCGCTCCGGACCTGCAACCTCCCTCGTCGCTCGTCCTCGACCCCTCGTTGCCCTTGGCCTCCGCCTGCCTCTGCGAGCCCGACACCGGAGCCCTGCAGTGCCTCCCTCTCCACCCCATCCTTCGGTCGCCGCCTCACGCGGGACGCCGGCCTGCTAACCGCCCCAGGTCGACGCCGACCACACGAGAGACCTGGCCCGCGTCACCGAGCCGCCTCTCGCCACCAGGCCCTGTCGCTGCGTCTTCCCCTCCACGTCTAGCTGCCTTCCCGCCTCTAGACGAGCCCATCTCCGTCCACAACGCCGTTCGTCACCACCCGCTACCCGAGTACCGTCCGAGCGCCCCAGCTCCTCCATGACCTCACCCTGCCGGCACCTTCCGGTCAATCTCTCGGGACCCGCCATCCCTTCCTTCCATCGCCGCCAGGAGCCATGTTCGAGCGCCCGCTCGAGGCCAGCAGCAAGGCAGCCCATACTGTCGTTGTTGGCTCAATGTGTTATTGCCGTTGTTTGTGTGCATGTCCATGTTAAGCAACATATGTGTCCTCCCGTTTGTGCATTGATCTAGTGAGGTGTCGAAGTTCCAAAAATCCCCTCGGCAAGACCTTCATCGCCATCTAACAGATAAGACCGACTCCGACCTCGACAAGACCTGCATCAACGCCGTGTACTCGTGAGGTGACAAGATACGACAAGGCCTCCTTGGAGATGATGGTGGTTCCGAGAACTACCGATGTCAAGACCGAGTTCCGCACAGACAAGACCGATCCCGGAATCTGAAGACCCTTGACAAGATCGTCTACTCGGAACACCAAGATCTACTTCGCGGGTACCGATCACCCAGATCGCCTCCCCGGACACCAAGACCGTCGACATGGAACCGAAGCCGAGGATCTTCGACCCGGAGCATCAAGATCTCCTTCACGGAAAACCGCAAGATCTTCTACACGGACCCGAAGACCACCGGTACCCGATCCATTCAAGTTCGCCATCGACGGCAAGATCGACCGTTTGGAACCCAAGTCCTTCTTCCCGGATGCGACAAGATCTACTCCTTTGTCCGAGAACGTTTCCACCGAGACCGATCCCCGTCGATCCCGTCGAACCCTGAACCCCCGGAACCCAAGATCTTCGGAGCTTAATGTGTGTCCCTGATCCGAGCCCCTATTTTATAAATGCCATCTATATAAACTTGTTGCATATTAATTGTCCATTCTCGCATGCATATTGTGGGTGTTTGGGGCTATTTCGATGATTCACCTAAATTAAATATGGAGTCCATATGCGGGCGATTCTAGTCTTGTTCCGGACTCCATTTAAATTTGTGTAGCGAACCGATACCATGTTTTGCCTTGTTAATTCAACATTTAAATTGTGGGGTATCTAAATAACTGGAACCTATTAATTAATTGTCGGGACCCCGGTTCCGCTTAATACTGCCTAATTGCACCGCATCTGCATCATATCATAATCATGCTGGATCTTCTACCGTAATATTAAATATGGCATCCGGTGTTTCTTCTAGTGTTTGCTTCTTCGTGGATTAGGCCGATGAGTTGATGCGAGTATCGACAAGTTCTCTGGATATGAACCTCCGGCAGTGTTTCCCAGGCAAGCATCTCTCCCCCTTTCTACCTATTTTGCGTTTATAGTCTTGATTTCCTCTTGTTGATCTATTGCTATCTGTGTCGCGATGCTTTAGTTTCCGTGCACCATTTATACTCCTTGCAGCCTCTATATTGCCATGGACACATCCTATTGCCTGTTGTTTGGTAGATAGTCGGCCCTGCGAGTCGTATTTGCTTGCTTCTGTGTTGCTTCGCGTTGTTGTCGTTCCACCGTTGACGGCAAGTTGGCACATGATAAACGGTGGAGATGCTTAATGGTGGAGATGATCATGGCTTTAAACACAACTATTACATTGCTAGACATAACTAATGCAGAGGCATCGGTGGGCAATAGATGTTATTTTGTTCTTCCACGCTCACTTGTATCCCGCAGGACCCCGAGTACTTGATACATGTTCCTTGATTTTTCGCACTATCCACATCTAGGAGGCCTTATGGACCCCCCTGAGCCAGAGCTTCATTCATTTCTATTTCTTGGGGCAACAAACTAGTTTGGGGCTTTATTACTATCTTGTACTTATGCCATGCTTTATTGCTTTATTTACGATTGTGCGTGGAGCACCTGTACTGTTTTGGATGCGGAGTGTTTTCGCGGTATCGACAAGCCCAGTCACACTTTCGGGTTCCCAGTCGTTTACAGCCATTGACGCAAACCCTGGGTCTGTTCCGGAGCCGGCCAACTTCATTGCGGGTAGCTTAGTGGGGTGGCCCCTGAAATATTTTATGAATCATGTGATCGCTTTGTCGTGAATGCCTCATTGGGTTTTGAGTTGGTTTTTCCGAGGTTGATCGAGTGTGTGTTGCTATTTGTGCACCCCTGCAGGGTAAAACTTTCTGAAAGCCGTGTCTGCGGTTATGGACGACTTGGAGCACAGTATCTCGATCATAGATAAGCATAACTAAAGTAGTGCTATAAATTGGACTTAATATGTGACTAGTAATCAGCTCAATTACAACAGAATGGATATTAAGAATGCCAACAACTAGTGGATCTTGGTCGTATCGTGTTCTGAAATACCTGCCTAGTAAGTATTGCAACTCCAATGGAATATGATAAAAGTGTCAACAACTGTTGGGTTTTGGGATTCCTCAGGACAATTATATCTGACTAGTAAATGTTCCAACTACAACGGAATGATAACTAAAATTGCCCACTACTTATGTTATCATACCTACATCTGATTAGTAAGTGCTACAACTATAACGGAATGAGTAAAATTGCCAACTGTGTGAGTTCCTCGGTTTGACTTCCTCGTTTGGTCTCGAGGGGGAATACCAGGATGGGTATGATTGGTGTTACTATCAGGTTGGATCCGAATAGGTCTTTCTTATCCATCTCTAATAGTCGCCAGTTTTACTGAGTCTCTATAGGTTGTTTAGTGCTGATGCGCTGCCGCTTCAGTCCACCATACCTATGTAGGCGAGAGCCGCCGAATTCTAGCCTCGTCGTGTACTGGCCTCAGTACTGACGCTCATCTTTTTCCTTTGCCCTATGGCGGCACCCCTTTTGTTTAGCATGTACGATTTCAACGTCGTTAGCAGGGTTACCCTTCCGGCTTGGCCTGGGCAGGGTTATGGACGCCATTGGTTATTCTTTAGGGCTCTTAGCCCCATTTGCATCTTGTGCGTACTCGGACGCTGTATCGTTTTCAAGGTGATTTGGATCTTTGTATTGTATATCTGTATTCTTGACTCGCTGAGTCGCTATTGTATATATATCTGTTCTGTGGGTCCCATCGAGGACTATTGTGTAATGGTATTACTTTGTTTTCCCCCCGCATGAAAGTGCCTGGTGGGTGTCCTTGAATCGTTTCTATGCGGGTTTGGCGGAAAGGGCTAAAACTCGCATAGGGCCGATTCGAGGGTGTTACAGAGTGGTATCAGAGCGCAGCAGTTACGATACCCACTTGTCCAGCATGTAGGATAACCTAGCTAACGGTCGATGTAGAGTGTCAAAACTATTTCTGCAAAATCGGTTGGATAGATCTGATTAGGTCTGCTTTTGCTCCTTACCCCTCTGATGTTCTTCTCTTACCTCTGCGTGTTTTGATTCTACTCTCTTATCTTTTCTTCGAGTCCAGGATTTCTCGTGCTTGGGTTTCTGTCGTACCTTCAGGGTTTCGCTTCCTCTCTTTATAACGGTGGTTCTACAATCATCAATCTGCTTCTCGGCTGTTGTACCTTCATCCAATCTTTTGTCCTTGAACTCTTTATCCGTATGTGCCCCTTGACAGATATCTGTATCGTTGAAAAGCATATGAGAAGGAGGAGCATTGGTGAAGTTGGAGTATACCTTGAGCATGTGTTGTTCATGCCAATGGAACCATCGCAAAACCTGATCATTGTGTCTTTTCGTACGATGTTTCTTTGTATCTTCCGGTGGTCCCCAATGCAACGACATCATCTACGCCAGATCCGATGAAGATCCTGCATCACCCCTCTTGTTCCGAACACCGCTTGTGAAGATCTTCAGTCTAAATCCCGAGAGTTGGTTGCACGATTCTGTGATTCATTTACAGAAGGATGCTTTGAGTACGGGATGGACTGATCACCCTACCCGCCTCTCACTGTGCACTTTTGTACATCGAATCGATGGATCAAGCAATTTTACTCCGTCCCCGGAAGTTAGAGGTGGCTTTATCTTCTGATGCCTCTACCTTCGTCCTTGTTTCTCCGGAGTGCTCTCTCGATGATCATGGACAACGACCTCTTGTTAGTGGTGTCGCGAGGATCTAATTGAAGCGAGAAGATTCAGATCATCGACCTTCTTCCCGGTACCATGAGGCGGATCTCGAGGGCGAGATCCCTTTATAGTGGTGTCGAATTGTGGCATCCCGCTAAAACAACTACTAGAAAATCATTGTGTTTTTGTGCATTGCATCATCATGACCACATGCTCATGTCATCATGCCACATTGCATTTGAGCATCGTCATCATATTGCATGGTTTGTTTAAAAACTATTTTTGAAAAGTCTGGTTTTGTTTTCTAAACGCCCCATCTTTATTCAAATACAAAACCCGGTTCTCTGGATTATTTTGTTTCGTCTACAAACGGTTTTCAAAAGCCCCGTTTTAAACAAATAAAATTTATCTTATTTTTTTTAGGAGGCAGCCCGCCAGGCCCGAAAGCCCGGCCGGCCACCTACAAACCCTAAATCTAAATCTACCTAGACCTGTCTAGACCCAACCCTACTCTAACCTAATCTAACCCAGCCCTACACAACACACGCAACACAGCTAGCAGCAGCACACGCACGTTGCCCTGCCACCCTTTCTCTCCCCCCCCCCCCCACTCGCTCACGTTCCTGCCCCAAGTCCACCCTCCACCTCACCCCGACCACTCCCTGTGCGCCACCTCATCCCTCCTAGCCCCACACCCACCCCTCCTCACCACCCAGCCGCACCCAACTTCCACCGATAGCCATGCCACCTACCTCGCCCTTGATCCTATTCTCTCTCGAGAGAGAGAGCCAACCACGCGCACGCTCCCTCCTGGCTGCACTCCTGCGCCCCCGGCCCCACCACCTGTGCGTCGGGATCCCACCCGCCGCCTCCCGTCCACCCGGCCCACCCCGCTATCCCCGAGGCCACCTTCCTCCTTTTTTTTCCCGCCGCCAATCGCGCCTCCAACCGCGCGTCGCCGCCAGCTTCTCTTCCTGCCGTGCGAGCGCCCCGCTGCCGGGATTTTCCCTCTCCGACCCCCGCCTCGCACCCCGCCGCGTGAGCTCCCCCGTCCGTCTGCTGCTTCCGTCGGCTGGCGCTGCCCGTACCTGCGGCGGCCGCGCCCGTCACTGCTAGCTGCGACCACCCCTAGCTGGTTGTCACCGCTCCGGACCTGCAACCTCCCTCGTCGCTCGTCCTCGACCCCTCGTTGCCCTTGGCCTCCGCCTGCCTCTGCGAGCCCGACACCGGAGCCCTGCAGTGCCTCCCTCTCCACCCCATCCTTCGGTCGCCGCCTCACGCGGGACGCCGGCCTGCTAACCGCCCCAGGTCGACGCCGACCACACGAGAGACCTGGCCCGCGTCACCGAGCCGCCTCTCGCCACTAGGCCCTGTCGCTGCGTCTTCCCCTCCACGTCTAGCTGCCTTCCCGCCTCTAGACGAGCCCATCTCCGTCCACAACGCCGTTCGTCACCACCCGCTACCCGAGTACCGTCCGAGCGCCCCAGCTCCTCCATGACCTCACCCTGCCGGCACCTTCCGGTCAATCTCTCGGGACCCGCCATCCCTTCCTTCCATCGCCGCCAGGAGCCATGTTCGAGCGCCCGCTCGAGGCCAGCAGCAAGGCAGCCCATACTGTCGTTGTTGGCTCAATGTGTTATTGCCGTTGTTTGTGTGCATGTCCATGTTAAGCAACATATGTGTCCTCCCGTTTGTGCGTTGATCTAGTGAGGTGTCAAAGTTCCAAAAATCCCCTCGGCAAGACCTTCATCGCCATCTAACAGATAAGACCGACTCCGACCTCGACAAGACCTGCATCAACGCCGTGTACTCGTGAGGTGACAAGATACGACAAGGCCTCCTTGGAGATGATGGTGGTTCCGAGAACTACCGATGTCAAGACCGAGTTCCGCACAGACAAGACCGATCCCGGAATCTGAAGACCCTTGACAAGATCGTCTACTCGGAACACCAAGATCTACTTCGCGGGTACCGATCACCCAGATCGCCTCCCCGGACACCAAGACCGTCGACATGGAACCGAAGCCGAGGATCTTCGACCCGGAGCATCAAGATCTCCTTCACGGAAAACCGCAAGATCTTCTACACGGACCCGAAGACCACCGGTACCCGATCCATTCAAGTTCGCCATCGACGGCAAGATCGACCGTTTGGAACCCAAGTCCTTCTTCCCGGATGCGACAAGATCTACTCCTTTGTCCGAGAACGTTTCCACCGAGACCGATCCCCGTCGATCCCGTCGAACCCTGAACCCCCGGAACCCAAGATCTTCGGAGCTTAATGTGTGTCCCTGATCCGAGCCCCTATTTTATAAATGCCATCTATATAAACTTGTTGCATATTAATTGTCCATTCTCGCATGCATATTGTGGGTGTTTGGGGCTATTTCGATGATTCACCTAAATTAAATATGGAGTCCATATGCGGGCGATTCTAGTCTTGTTCCGGACTCCATTTAAATTTGTGTAGCGAACCGATACCATGTTTTGCCTTGTTAATTCAACATTTAAATTGTGGGGTATCTAAATAACTGGAACCTATTAATTAATTGTCGGGACCCCGGTTCCGCTTAATACTGCCTAATTGCACCACATCTGCATCATATCATAATCATGCTGGATCTTCTACCGTAATATTAAATATGGCATCCGGTGTTTCTTCTAGTGTTTGCTTCTTCGTGGATTAGGCCGATGAGTTGATGCGAGTATCGACAAGTTCTCTGGATATGAACCTCCGGCAGTGTTTCCCAGGCAAGCATCTCTCCCCCTTTCTACCTATTTTGCGTTTATAGTCTTTATTTCCTCTTGTTGATCTATTGCTATCTGTGTCGCGATGCTTTAGTTTCCGTGCACCATTTATACTCCTTGCAGCCTCTATATTGCCATGGACACATCCTATTGCCTGTTGTTTGGTAGATAGTCGGCCCTGCGAGTCGTATTTGCTTGCTTCTGTGTTGCTTCGTGTTGTTGTCGTTCCACCGTTGACGGCAAGTTGGCACATGATAAACGGTGGAGATGCTTAATGGTGGAGATGATCATGGCTTTAAACACAACTATTACATTGCTAGACATAACTAATGCAGAGGCATCGGTGGGCAATAGATGTTATTTTGTTCTTCCACGCTCACTTGTATCCCGCAGGACCCCGAGTACTTGATACATGTTCCTTGATTTTCCGCACTATCCACATCTAGGAGGCCTTATGGACCCCCCTGAGCCAGAGCTTCATTCATTTCTATTTCTTGGGGCAACAAACTAGTTTGGGGCTTTATTACTATCTTGTACTTATGCCATGCTTTATTGCTTTATTTACGATTGTGCGTGGAGCACCTGTACTGTTTTGGATGCGGAGTGTTTTCGCGGTATCGACAAGCCCAGTCACACTTTCGGGTTCCCAGTCGTTTACAGCCATTGACGCAAACCCTGGGTCTGTTCCGGAGCCGGCCAACTTCATTGCGGGTAGCTTAGTGGGGTGGCCCCTGAAATATTTTATGAATCATGTGATCGCTTTGTCGTGAATGCCTCATTGGGTTTTGAGTTGGTTTTTCCGAGGTTGATCGAGTGTGTGTTGCTATTTGTGCACCCCTGCAGGGTAAAACTTTCTGAAAGCCGTGTCTGCGGTTATGGACGACTTGGAGCACAGTATCTCGATCATAGATAAGCATAACTAAAGTAGTGCTATAAATTGGACTTAATATGTGACTAGTAATCAGCTCAATTACAACAGAATGGATATTAAGAATGCCAACAACTAGTGGATCTTAGTCGTATCGTGTTCTGAAATACCTGCCTAGTAAGTATTGCAACTCCAATGGAATGTGATAAAAGTGTCAACAACTATTGGGTTTTGGGATTCCTCAGGACAATTATATCTGACTAGTAAATGTTCCAACTACAACGGAATGATAACTAAAATTGCCCACTACTTATGTTATCATACCTACATCTGATTAGTAAGTGCTACAACTATAACGGAATGAGTAAAATTTCCAACTGTGTGAGTTCCTCGGTTTGACTTCCTCGTTTGGTCTCGAGGGGGAATACCAGGATGGGTATGATTGGTGTTACTATCAGGTTGGATCCGAATAGGTCTTTCTTATCCATCTCTAATAGTCGCCAGTTTTACTGAGTCTCTATAGGTTGTTTAGTGCTGATGCGCTGCCGCTTCAGTCCACCATACCTATGTAGGCGAGAGCCGCCGAATTCTAGCCTCGTCGTGTACTGGCCTCAGTACTGACGCTCATCTTTTTCCTTTGCCCTATGTCGGCACCCCTTTTGTTTAGCATGTACGATTTCAACGTCGTTAGCAGGGTTACCCTTCCGGCTTGGCCTGGGCAGGGTTATGGACGCCATTGGTTATTCTTTAGGGCTCTTAGCCCCATTTGCATCTTGTCCGTACTCGGACGCTGTATCGTTTTCAAGGTGATTTGGATCTTTGTATTGTATATCTGTATTCTTGACTCGCTGAGTCGCTATTGTATATATATCTGTTCTGTGGGTCCCATCGAGGACTATTGTGTAATGGTATTACTTTGTTTCCCCCCGCATGAAAGTGCCTGGTGGGTGTCCTTGAATCGTTTCTATGCGGGTTTGGCGGAAAGGGCTAAAACTCGCATAGGGCCGATTCGAGGGTGTTACAGAGTGGTATCAGAGCGCAGCAGTTACGATACCCACTTGTCCAGCATGTAGGATAACCTAGCTAACGGTCGATGTAGAGTGTCAAAACTATTTCTGCAAAATCGGTTGGATAGATCTGATTAGGTCTGCTTTTACTCCTTACCCCTCTGATGTTCTTCTCTTACCTCTGCGTGTTTTGATTCTACTCTCTTATCTTTTCTTCGAGTCCAGGATTTCTCGTGCTTGGGTTTCTGTCGTACCTTCAGGGTTTCGCTTCCTCTCTTTATAACGGTGGTTCTACAATCATCAATCTGCTTCTCGGCTGTTGTACCTTCATCCAATCTTTTGTCCTTGAACTCTTTATCCGTATGTGCCCCTTTACAGATATCTGTATCGTTGAAAAGCATATGAGAAGGAGGAGCATTGGTGAAGTTGGAGTATACCTTGAGCATGTGTTGTTCATGCCAATGGAACCATCGCAAAACCTGATCATTGTGTCTTTTCGTACGATGTTTCTTTGTATATTCCGGTGGTCCCCAATGCAACGACATCATCTACGCCAGATCCGATGAAGATCCTGCATCACCCCTCTTGTTCCGAACACCGCTTGTGAAGATCTTCAGTCTAAATCCCGAGAGTTGGTTGCACGATTCTGTGATTCATTTACAGAAGGATGCTTTGAGTACGGGATGGACTAATCACCCTACCCGCCTCTCACTGTGCACTTTTGTACATCGAATCGATGGATCAAGCAATTTTACTCCGTCCCCGGAAGTTAGAGGTGGCTTTATCTTCTGATGCCTCTACCTTCGTCCTTGTTTCTCCGGAGTGCTCTCTCGATGATCATGGACAACGACCTCTTGTTAGTGGTGTCGTGAGGATCTAATTGAAGCGAGAAGATTCAGATCATCGACCTTCTTCCCGGTACCATGAGGCGGATCTCGAGGGCGAGATCCCTTTATAGTGGTGTCGAATTGTGGCATCCCGCTAAAACAACTACTAGAAAATCATTGTGTTTTTGTGCATTGCATCATCATGACCACATGCTCATGTCATCATGCCACATTGCATTTGAGCATCGTCATCATCTTGCATGGTTTGTTTAAAAACTATTTTTGAAAAGTCTGGTTTTGTTTTCTAAACGCCCCATCTTTATTCAAATACAAAACCCGGTTCTCCGGATTATTTTGTTTCGTCTACAAACGGTTTTCAAAAGCCCCGTTTTAAACAAATAAAATTTATCTTATTTTTTTTAGGAGGCAGCCCGCCAGGCCCGAAAGCCCGGCCGGCCACCTCCAAACCCTAAATCTAAATCTACCTAGACCTGTCTAGACCCAACCCTACTCTAACCTAATCTAACCCAGCCCTACACAACACACGCAACACAGCTAGCAGCAGCACACGCACGTTCCCCTGCCACCCTTTCTCTCCCCCCCCCCCCCACTCGCTCATGTTCCTGCCCCAAGTCCACCCTCCACCTCACCCCGACCACTCCCTGTGCGCCACCTCATCCCTCCTGGCCCCACACCCACCCCTCCTCACCACCCAGCCGCACCCAACTTCCACCGACAGCCATGCCACCTACCTCGCCCTTGATCCTATTCTCTCGAGAGAGAGAGCCAACCACGCGCACGCTCCCTCCTGGCTGCACTCCTGCGCCCCCGGCCCCACCACCTGTGCGTCGGGATCCCACCCGCCGCCTCCCGTCCACCCGGCCCACCCCGCTATCCCCGAGGCCACCTTCCTCCTTTTTTTCCTGCCGCCAATCGCGCCTCCAACCGCGCGTCGCCGCCAGCTTCTCTTCCTGCCGTGCGAGCGCCCCGCTGCCGGGATTTTCCCTCTCCGGCCCCCGCCTCGCACCCCGCCGCGTGAGCTCCCCCGTCCGTCTGCTGCTTCCGTCGGCTGGCGCTGCCCGTACCTGCGGCGGCCGCGCCCGTCACTGCTAGCTGCGACCACCCCTAGCCGGTTGTCACCGCTCCGGACCTGCAACCTCCCTCGTCGCTCGTCCTCGACCCCTCGTCGCCCTTGGCCTCCGCCTGCCTCTGCGAGCCCGACACCGGAGCCCTGCAGTGCCTCCCTCTCCACCCCATCCTTCGGTCGCCGCCTCACGCGGGACGCTGGCCTGCTAACCGCCCCAGGTCGACGCCGACCACACGAGAGACCTGGCCCGCGTCACCGAGCCGCCTCTCGCCACCAGGCCTTGTCGCTGTGTCTTCCCCTCCACGTCTAGCTGCCTTCCCGCCTCTAGACGAGCCCATCTCCGTCCACAACGCCGGTCGTCACCACCCGCTACCCGAGTACCGTCCGAGCACCCCAGCTCCTCCATGACCTCACCCTGCCGGCACCTTCCGGTCAATCTCTCGGGACCCGCCATCCCTTCCTTCCATCGCCGCCAGGAGCCATGTTCGAGCGCCCGCTCGAGGCCAGTAGCAAGGCAGCCCATACTGTCGTTGTTGGCTCAATGTGTTATTGCCGTTGTTTGTGTGCATGTCCATGTTAAGCAACATATGTGTCCTCCCGTTTGTGCGTTGATCTAGTGAGGTGTCGAAGTTCCAAAAATCCCCTCGGCAAGACCTTCATCGCCATCTAACAGATAAGACCGACTCCGACCTCGACAAGACCTGCATCAACGCCGTGTACTCGTGAGGTGACAAGATACGACAAGGCCTCCTTGGAGATGATGGTGGTTCCGAGAACTACCGATGTCAAGACCGAGTTCCGCACAGACAAGACCGATCCCGGAATCTGAAGACCCTTGACAAGATCATCTACTCGGAACACCAAGATCTACTTCGCGGGTACCGAGCACCTAGATCGCCTCCCCGGACACCAAGACTGTTGACATGGAACCGAAGCCGAGGATCTTCGACCCGGAGCATCAAGATCTCCTTCACGGAAAACCGCAAGATCTTCTACATGGACCCGAAGACCACCGGTACCCGATCCATTCAAGTTCGCCATCGACGGCAAGATCGACCGTTTGGAACCCAAGTCCTTCTTCCCGGATGCGACAAGATCTACTCCTTTGTCCGAGAACGTTTCCACCGAGACCGATCCCCGTCGAATCCCGAACCCCCGGAACCCAAGATCTTCAGAGCTTAATGTGTGTCCCTGATCCGAGCCCCTATTTTATAAGCCATCTATATAAACTTGCTGCATATTAATTGTCCATTCTCGCATGCATATTGTGGGTGTTTGGGGCTATTTCGATGATTCACCTAAATTAAATATGGAGTCCATATGCGGGCGATTCTAGTCTTATTCCGGACTCCATTTAAATTTGTGTAGCGAACCGATACCATGTTTTGCCTTGTTAATTCAACATTTAAATTGCGGGGTATCTAAATAACTGGAACCTATTAATTAATTGTAGGGGCCTCGGTTCCTCTTAATACTGCCTAATTGCACCGCATCTGCATCATATCATAATCATGCCGGATCTTCTACCGTAATATTAAATATTGCATCCAGTGTTTCTTCTAGTGTTTGCTTCTTCGCAGATTAGGCCGATGAGTTGATGCGAGTATCGACAAGTTCTCCAGATATGAACCTCCGCCAGTGTTTCCTAGGCGAGCATCTCTCCCCCTTTCTACCTATTTTGTGTTTATAGTCTTTATTTCCTCTTGTTGATCTATTGCTATCTGTGTCACGATGCTTTAGTTTCCGTGCACCATTTATACTCCTTGCAGCCTCTATATTGCCATGGACACATCCTATTGCCTGTTGTTTGATAGATAGTCGGCCCTACGAGTCGTAGTTGCTTGCTTCTGTGTTGCTTCGCGTCGTTGTCGTTCCACTGTTGATGGCAAGTTGGCACATGATAAACGGTGGAGATGCTTAATGGTGGAGATGATCATGGCTTTAAACACAACTATTAAATTGCTAGACATAACTAATGCAGAGGCATCGGTGGGCAATAGATGTTATTTGGTTCTTCCACGCTCACTTGTGTCCCGTATGACCCCGAGTACTTGATACCCGTTCCTTGATTTTTCGCACTATCCACATCCGTGGGGCCTTATGGACCCCCCTGAGCCAAAGCTTGATTCATTTCTATTTCTTGGGGCCATAAACTAGTTTGGGGCTTTATTACTATCTTGTACTTATGCCATGCCTTACTGCTTTATTTACGATTGTGCGTGGAGCACCTGTACTGTTTTGGATGCGGAGTGTTTTCGCGGTATCGACAAGCCCAGTCACATTTTCCGGTTCCCCGTCGTTTATAGCCATTAACGCAAACCCTGGGTCCGTTCCGGAGCCGGCCAACTTCGTTGCGGGTAGCTTAGTGGGGTGGCCCCTGAAATATTTTATGAATCATGTGATCGCTTTGTCGTGAATGCCTCCTTGGGTTTGAGTTGGTTTTTCCGAGGTTGATCGAGTGTGTGTTGCTATTTGTGCACCCCTGCAGGGTAAAACTTTCTGAAAGCCGTGTCCGCGGTTATGGATGACTTGGAGCACAGTATCTCGATCATAGACAAGCATAACTAAAGTAGTGCTATAAATTTGACTTAATATGTGACTAGTAATCAGCTCAATCATAACGGAATGGATATTAAGAATGCCAACAACTGGTGGATCTTGGTCGTATCGTGTTCTGATATACCTGCCTAGTAAGTATTGCAACTCCAATGGAATATGATAAAAGTGTCAACAACTGTTGGGTTTTGGGATTCCTCGGGACAATTATATCTGACTAGTAAATGTTCCAACTACAACGGAATGATAACTCAAATTGCCCACTACTTATGTTATCATACCTACATATGATTAGTAAGTGCTACAACTATAACGGAATGAGTAAAATTGCCAACTGTGTGAGTTCCTCGGTTTGACTTCCTCGTTTGGTCTCAAGGGGGAATACCAGGATGGGTATGATTGGTGTTACTATCAGGTTGGATCCGAATAGGTCTTTCTTATCCATCTCTAATAGCCGCCAGTTTTACTGAGTCTCTGTAGGTTGTTTAGTGCTGTTGCGCTGCCGCTTCAGTCCACCATACCTATGTAGGCGAGAGCCGCCGAATTCTAGCCTCGCCGTGTACTGGCCTCAGTACTGATGCTCCTCTTTTTCCTTTGCCCTATGTCGGCACCCCTTTTGTTTAGCAGGTACGAGTTCGACTTCGTTAGCAGGGTTACCCTTCCACCTTGGCCTGGGCAGGGTTATGGACGCCATTGGTTATTCTTCAGGGCTCTTAGCCCAATTTTCATCTTGTCCGTACTCGGACGCTGTATCGTTTTCAAGGTGATTTGGATCTTTGTATTGTATATCTGTATTCTTGACTCGCTGAGTCGCTGTTGTATATATATCTGTTCTGTGGGTCCCATCGAGGAGTGTTGTGTAATGGTATTACTTCGTTTTCCACCAGCACGAAAGTGCCTGGTGGGCGTCCTTGAATCGTTTCTATGCGGGTTTGGCGGAAAGGGCTAAAACTTGCATAGGGCCGATTCGAGGGTGTTACAGCCACCACACCACCTGGCCGCGCGGCCCAGCCTGGCCCGCACCAGGGGGTGGTGTGGCCGCCTCTGGCACCCCCTTGGCCTCCCCTTCCGCCTATAAGATGCGTGAGTAGTTCATCTTTGGACTACGGGTCCATGTAGTAGCTAGATGGCTGGTTCTCCTCCTTTGTGCTATCATGTCTAGATCTTGTGAGCTCCGTTCATGATCAAGATCATCTATTTGTAATTCTGCATGTTGTGTTTGCGGGGATCCGATGGATATTGAGATGCTATTTCAGATTGATTATTGATTTTATCATGTCTTTGTTATTCGTGATCTTGCATTCTTTCCGTTGTTAGTAGCTGTCTTGGCCAAGTAGATGCTAGCAACTCGAAGAGTTAGTATTTATGCTCGATAGTGGGTTCATGCCTCTAGTAATCTGGGAAAGTGACAGAAATCTCTAAGGTACTAGATGTGTTGTTGCTATTAGGGAGAAAACAACAATCCTTTGTTCATATAACAATCGTATTGTTTACTTTACACGCAATGCGTAATGCAATTATTTGTTGCTTGCAACTTAATACTGGAGGGGGTTCGGATGATAACCTGAAGGTGGATTATTAGTCATAGATGCAATTGGATGGCAGTCTATGTATAATGTTGTAATGCCCAATCGAATCTCAAAGGAGTCAAGATGAGTAGTATATGCTTGTATGCTTTCTCGATGTTTGTCAATTGCCCCGCTGTAATTTGTTCACCCAGCATGTTATCTATCTTAAGGAGAGCAACCTCTAGTGAAGTATGAACCCCGGTCCTTTCTTTTACATACAATCTACAAACTATTTACTGCTTTGTGTTTACTTTCTTCAAACTATTACTTCCTCCCATTCGATACGTTTAATCCTTTGTTTTCAGCAAAACCGGTGAGATTGACAACCTCATCGCAAGTTGGGGACAGAGTTCTGTGGTTGTATTGTGCAGGTCTCCACGTTGCTGCTGGCACCGGTAGTGTGCCCTGCCAACGTTCAGCTAGCTACACCTTTAGGGTGTTTCCTTGCTCCTACTGGATTGATAACCTTGGTTTCGTACTGAGGGAAAACTTGCTGCTGTGCTCATCATACCTTCCTCTTGGGGTTCCCCAACGAGCTTGATATATTTTGGGCCATCAATGGCCGAACCTGCCGCCATAATTTCTGGGCACCGTCCTCTACCACGCGACCACCTCCCATCCTCGCCAATCATCAAGGTCATGGTGCCAACGTCCTTGACAGAGCTAGAACAACGCTGCCCCGCCTAATCGCCGTCATGATCCATAACTCTAAGGTCATCATCTCCACCTGTCGGTCAGCCAGACGGTGAGACGAAGGCATGCCAGTGCTAGACGACTACTGGAGAAGGGGTTAGGGAAGGCTTGCTGCGCGAGCTCTGGGTGCTCTCTGATGTTAGCCTGCGAGTGCCTCTCGCGGTGTTCCGGCGGCCGGCGACAAGTGGGGAAGAAGTGGCGAAGGGTTTCTGAAGCCAGAAGGCTATCAGTGTCAAGTCTCTTATCCGACGAGATCTGGCAACACCCTCAGCTGCGAGCGTCTCCCATGGGACAAGGGCTTCCTCTCTCAGCGGCGTACTCATGTCAAGAGAGAGCTCAGCGCAGGTTCGGATTGGCCCTAGGGACAAATGGGTATTCCCCTTATTGGACCTACTTTTTTAGGTCCACCCCGCTAACGTAATGGTACCAAAACGCAGGTTCGGTCCAGCGGACCAGTGGATAGAACCGGACCACCTACATCTTGACTCTGATACAAAAATATCAAATTCAAATATATCGAAACACAAACGGCCATGCCAAAGGCCATGACTGAGAACGCCGTGGAGTGGAGGAGATTGCAGGACCAGGAGCACATACCATGGGCCACGAGGGAGTTGTGTCTAGTCCTAGTTGCTTCATCCTCACAAGCATCTCATTCCCCAAATCACCAACTTGATCCACGAACTTGAAACACAGTAGCATGGAAGATTAGACCCTGGAAGCCTATAAAATACTCTAGCAATGCAAACAGGGAACATACAAGTTAATTAAGCACTTGTTGGTGCAATTTGCATGGGCACAAACATGTACATTACCAATTACTTCAATAGTGTAGCAAATAATAAATAATTATAACTAGGTGATGTATTTTGAAGCCATTTAGTAAACAAACCAGGTAGCTAGCTATAGCTAGCTAGATAATAAATAATTGTATAGCAAATAATTCATCAAAAGAATAACTATGGGCATTTATGAATTTTCTCTAAGAACAGAAGTACTAGTTCAACTAATTAACCAATGCAAGTTTAATTAGCAATAGTATTCAAAAAAAAATCCATGACCTTTTCCCTTTTCGGACATCTATACCAAAATTCAAATAACATAACAGTGAAGGTGCACACAGTACACCTCTAGATACATTCAAGCACGCAATATGACTCAGAACTGAGGTCCTGCTAAACAGAAATTCCACTAACTGAGACAACAAAAGCCAATGCAAAATTTTAAATGCACAACATGGAAGTTAGTGCAACTAATGTAGAGACAGTGGTAACAACAAATACATTGTAAACATATTATTGCAGAGTTAAGATGCTAGAAAAGATTCTGCGAGATGTATCCGACTGCGGGTTGCATGCTCAATCACCTAGCCCTGCACCTCGATATCCCTATAGAAGAACAATAAATGATTATCAGCTCTAAATGATAACTAGATAACAAGGCATACAAAAAGGACAGCAAGTTTGTGGTGTGCATGAAACAAAAATATTGCAACTAGAGGCAGGATATAACTTTGTAGCTGATCTAGAGTAGATCTCCGAAGTGTCTTGTTCTATATCATCCATATAAAAAAAGATCTACTTATTTTTGTCTCATCCACATCTACAAGCAACACCCCTGCATCTACTACAAGTAGCAGGTTTGTTTTCTAGAAACAACAGCCATGTGTAAAGTAAACGCCGTAGTTTTCTACTACCAGAAAATAAAAAATATTAACATATCGAGATTCTCTAAGGACTAGATATTGCAACTTGCAAGCATAAAACAAAGCACATTGTAGATGTCATTTCTATGTGGGCATGAGTGCATCAACCAAGACAAGGATATCATTTGGCGTTGAAAAAAAATCGAGACTAGCTACCCAAATCAAGCAAACAATAGCAGGAACCATCCACAGGCATTTGTCCTTAAGTAAGCTATTTTATTAAATAAAATATGTATTACAAAAATAAGTGCTATGTAATATGAGTATAAGCTGAAACAATGATTGCACATAGAAGTTTATACTACGGAATGATGAAAGGATAATATTGAACAATTGTTGTTCTGAGTCATACCAAAACTCCATAACCAAGCCTAAAAACCAAATCTCTATTTTATTTGTGAAATTTCGGCTATGGGTCAAACTAAAATGGAGCAAATACTCACAGGTTTTAACAGGTCAAAGAAATAATTTAAAAAATCACTAAAAATTCTGTAAAAGTACAAGTTTATTGTATTTATATTAATGCACAAACAAAATCATCTAGTTCGTGGTCCACAAATGTTTAAACATGTCTAGGTTTGCCACCCAAGTCGACATGGCGAAAGTTCAAGATGTAGTTGAAAGTGTGACGTTAAATTGCTACGGAGCCTACATCATATCCATCATCTAGTAAGATGGAACGCTGGAACAAAATTAAATCAACACTAAAAATTCATTTAACTAGGATAGACATCAGCATTAGCATATATCCATGAGCTAGCATGCATGGCCAGCACCAGGTTTCAAGATGGCATCCATGGCCATCACATGCACACCATGTTAGTACATGCACATCAACTAGCATCGAGAAAAAACAACACATACAACTAGTGTGACACTATTACTGCACACGAAGGCAAATGAGTGCAGAAGAGCAAGAGAGTGTTCTCACCTTCTTGACCAAGTCCTGGTCGTCCATGGCAAAACACCAGGACGGTATCGTCCTCTCCGGTGACATCAGCAACGTTGTGGCTGCTGGCGACAGAGTTGTGGATAGTGAACCTAGGCAGCAAGGGTGCCACACCAATACCACTTGTCTTGAGCACAACAACCGAGTAGAGCCCTCCTTCCTCCTTGAAGTAGATGTGCAGTGCCTCCTGCCAATTAACACATCATATCAGTCCTAAACTTGAGAATATGTGCTAATGCTTTTTCACGGATGAATATTCATTTATAAACTACTAAAATGTATCAAAGACAGTACATAGTGCTTAACATGGACAAGTGATATGATAAAGCTCTGAACCTAATTCCTACTTGTAGGACACGTATTTATAAAAACTAAACCATATAACAAGTTACAGTATGTTTCTAGTGTGAAATACAAAATCTGCGTGTAAGCTTTGAATCTAAACAGAGTTTCCTGGAATCCTATAGCAAAACAATGGCACCTTCTGAACCTACAACGGCATCACTCAGGATCTAGTCGTAAGTTAAACAGTGAAATCATGATCAGTTTACACTACGGACAACACAAGACTCTTTAGACGAGTAAAGATAGTCCTCACCGGATGCGAGGCAGCAACCTTGATCCCGGCAAGCACGCATGAGGAGACGGACTGGATGTAGCCCAGGCGATGCAACATCTCCTCATCCTCCTCCCGGTTCCCCTCTGACATCGCCTCCCAGTACACCTACTTCGCGCCCTTTAGCTCCTCCTATATGCTTTTGAACCTGAAAATGTACAACTTTTAACACTACTTATGCAAGCAACAAACATTTAAGAACAAGTCAAGACCAACAAGTAGATGCACATAGCATGGGAAGAAGATGAGAAGGATTCTCAATATAATTGAGAATTATATGCTGATGAAAACCTTTCAAGCAAGATCAAACTTGACCACATAATTTAGGAGGCTATAAATGTCCGTTTAAAGCATGTTTACAAAACCTTTCAAACATGATCAAACTTGACCATAGATTTTAGGAGGCTATATATGTGAACATTCTGAATTAGATAATAAAATCTTCCAATATATGATAAATGAGGTTCTCAACCTTTTTAGATGCAAGCGTAATTGTCTCATTGCAAGTTAGGTCTATGGGACAAAATAGTGCTTCAATTCTGAAATTTCATGATCAAATCCAAGAGCAATCAAACTTTTATCACATATTTTAGAAGGTTAAAAATGTGATTTAACCTTTCAAGCATTGTAAAATTACAGAAGGTCGCTATATATACGATCAAAAATTCCGAGCACCTTAAAGCCTAACTTACAAGATGCCTCCAACTTTAACTTACACTATAATTGTTTCTTGAAGTACCACTGAAGTCGAAAAGGCGCGCCGAGCTCCTCGTCACGCTCTCGTAGGCATCCTGGGACGGCTCATCCACGCCGGTGCCGGAGCCGCACCTCGTATTTGTAACGCACGACGGAGGTGCGAGCGCCCGTACCATGGGTTGGCTAGGCATGTTGCCTGCTTTGTCTCGGAGTCGCGCCAACACGGTGGCCCCGGAACGGAGCATTCAACATCACTTGCGTGGGAAAACAGTGACGAGCGTGCAACCCATTTCATGCCCGAATCAAGCTGCCACTGGTAGAAAATGGGCCTTTGGTTCGGGCCATTAGTCCCGGCCGTGGCTGGGGCCAGGACTAATGGTCCGAACCAGACGGCCCGAGGAGGCCGAGGCACTATGTCCCGGTCCGTAAGGAAGCATTAGTCCCGGTTTGAGATACATACCAGAACAAATGGGTCTGGGCCGGCGCGCGTGCTCCTGGCCCTATATATATGCACCCAGCCCTCCACTCTCTCCTGTTTTTTTCCTATGTGAGAGGTGGGTAACTTTGTGTTAACTTTTTTTCTTCATACGCACTAGAGGTGTTCGGTGAAATGCCTATTAGAGCGATGCCACTTGAGTTTACACAAGACAAAATATGATATGAGGTGTCAGAGTGACACTTAAGGTTTCTCCTCTTTGTTTTGAAGTGTCCTAAAAGGTTAGCAACTATTTTCTCGTTTTGACTGCGCGGTACTAATTTAAGCATCGTGATTGCATTTGATATATATGCATGGTTGTATGATGCAGATGAGCCACCCATGGATGTACGATGACCGACGCTCTGACGCTTATAGAGAAGGCGTGCGTTCTTTTCGCCTTGTGGCCGAGGCGAACAAGCGGCGGGATGGTTTTATGTGTTGTCCATGTATTGAATGTCGGAATGACCAGGCTCACACTTCCTCAAGAGTCATTCAGAGCCACCTGCTTCGGTCCGGTTTCATGTCCGGCTATAATGTTTGGACCAAGCACGGAGAAAGAGGGGTTATGATGGAAGACGGCGATGAAGAAGAGAACGACGATGATGGCAACTACCGATCTATGTTCCCTGAATACGATGATACCGCAGTTGAAGATAATGGAAAAGAAGGGGGTGAAGAACGGGAACCAGATGAGCCCGTTGATGATTTTGGTCGGGTCATTGGTGATGCAAGGCGAGACTGCAACACAAAAAAGGAGAGGTTGCAGTTCGAGCAGATGTTATAGGACCACAACACATTGCTGTATCCAACTTGTGAAGATGGCCAGAAGAAGCTGGGTAGCACACTGAAATTGTTGAAGTGGAAGGCAGAGACCGGTATGACTGACTCGGGATTTGAAAAGTTGCTGGTAATAATGAAAAAGCTGCTTCCAAGAAATAACCAATTGCCCTCTAGTACGTATGAAGCAAAGAAACTTGTCTGCCCTCTAGGATTAGACGTGCAGAAGATACATGCATGCCCTAATGACTGCATCCTCTACCACGGTGAGAAGTACGAGAATATGGATAAATGCCCGGTATGCACTGCATTGCGGTATAAGATCAGAAAAGATGACCCTGGTGATGTTGAGGGCGAGCAACCCAGGAAGAGGGTTCCTGCCAAGGTGATGTGGTATGCTCCTATAATACCACGGTTGAAACGTTTGTTCAGAAATAAAGAGCATGCCAAGTTGTTGCGATGGCACATGGAAGACCGTAAGAAAGACGGGATGTTGAGGCACCCTGCTGATGGTCGGCAGTGGAGAAAAATCGAGAGAGACTTCCCGGACTTTGCTGGTGACGCAAGGAACTTACGGTTTGGTCTAAGTACCGATGGCATGAATCCTTTTGGGGAGCAGAACTGCAGTCACAGCACCTGGCCCGTGACTCTATGTATCTACAACCTTCCTCCTTGGTTGTGCATGAAGCGGAAGTTCATTATGATGCCAGTGCTCATCCAAGGCCCGAAGCAACCCGGCAACGACATCGATGTGTACCTAAGGCCATTAGTTGATGAACTTCTACAGTTGCGGGCCAAACCAGGTGTACGTGTGTGGGATGAGCACAAACAGCAGGAATTTGGCCTACAAACTTTGTTGTTCGTAACCATCAATGATTGGCCTGCTCTTAGTAACATTTCAGGACAGACGAACAAAGGATACAATGCATGCACGCACTGTTTAGATGAGACTGAAAGTATATATCTGGATAAATGTAGAAAGAATGTGTACCCGTACAATCGTCGTTTTCTTCCGCCCAGTCATCCCTTAAAGAAGAAAGGCAAGCATTTCAATGGCAAGGCAGAAACCCGGACGAAGCCTGTCCCCCGTAGTGGTGCTGATGTATTTGGTATGGTCAAGGATTTGGATGTAATCTTTGGAAAGGGTCCTGGAGGACAACCTGTTCCGAAAGACCCCATTACCGGACATGCACCCATGTGGAAGAAGAAATCTATATTTTGGGAGCTACCCTATTGGAAAGTGCATGAGGTCCGCTCTGCAATCGACGTGATGCACCTGACGAAGAATCTTTGCGTGAATATTCTAGGCTTCCTGGGCTTGTATGGGAAGTCAAAAGATACCCCGGCAGCACGGGAGGACCAGCAACATCATAAAGGACGAGACGACAAGCATCCAGGGCAGTTTCAAGGGCTTGCCAGCTACGCTCTTACCAAAAAAGAGAAGGAAATCTTTTGACTAAAGGTGTGGCATTGACGCGCGCCTGTTGGGCTGGGCCGAAAACCCTTTAGTCCCGGTGGGTGGAACGCACCGGGACTAAAGGGGGGACCTTTAGTCCCGGTTCGTATCACGCACTGGGACTAAAGACCCTTTAGTCCCGGTTCGTTATACGGACCGGGACTAAAGGTCCCCCACTATACATTTGGCGCGTAGCGCGCCCCTTCTTCTCCCCACGCAGAGCACCCCCCCCCCCCCCCCACGCGCGAAGGACGACCTGAGACGCCGATAGGCTGCCCGATTCTCCGGCCGCCACTACCCCAACCGCCGCCGCCACCGCCCCCAACCGCCACCGCCACTCCAGCCGCCGCGCGCACCCCCGCCAGAGATACCCCGCGCCCCCTCCCCTTCGCTCCCCTGTCCGGCGGCTACACGACGGCGTGGCGGCGCTGGCACTGTAGGCGAGCAGGCCGCGCGCTTCCCCCCAGCGAGCCCGGGCAGCACCCTGGCCGCCGGCCATTTTTTGTTTTTTTTATATTTTTTGTATTACTAGCACAGGAAGAAATTCTCGAGGATATGATCAATGACACCCCCATGTTGATCCACCCGAATCTCCGTCGATTTATCTGAACCCCTCCGGTGAGGGAGAGGAGGTCGACCGAAATGATCAAGGAGAAGTCGACGGCTCCGGTGGTGGAGAAGCCGACGGCGAGGTATATATATGAAGTCTGATGATCAGTAGATGCATTAACTGAGTTGTATATATATATATAAATTGACGAATGTTTCTTCTTAGGCCTCCGCATCGAGCAAAAAATATTCCAAATGAGGCCCGGCCAAAAAGTTGGACGCATCTACGCGTTATACAATTACACGGGTATCACCACGGGGTGAACCGGTGGAACCCGAAAAGGCTAAAACTGTATTTACACAATAATGTGGAGTTATGGTTAGGGATCGCATCCCGATCACCGTTCGAGAGTGGAATAAGACCAAAGGGGCGAAAGAGGGTGAGTATGTCTCCGACAGGTGCAAAGAGGGTCTTTGGAATGACCTCATGACACATTTCACCCTGCCAGAATGTGAGGATGATGCCGACACAGCTGCATTGAGGAAGAAAGTCAAGCAGTGGACTCTTACGAAGATGGCCGAACTATTCAAGAACTGGAAGAAAGCATTATGGCAAAAGTATCAGAAGACGAAGAAGGCTCCTAAATTTGAATGTTATCTAACGAAGCAGAAGGCTAACTGGGATGCATTTGTAAAGTACAAGGAGTCACAACCTGCTATGGAAATGTCGGAAAAAAACAAGAAAAATGCCGCGATGAAGAAATATCACCATCACCTGGGGCCAGGGGCTACGCGGCTGCCATGCCAAAGTGGGATGCTAAAGAGAATGAGCTGCTTGCTAAAGGGATCACTCCAGAACCAATACGCGAAGAATGGGATCTGAGGGCAAGGAATTGGTTCCTTGGGCATGGGAGTGAGTATGACGAAAGTACAGGGGACCTTATTTGCAGTGACGGGATTAGGATACCCCGGGATACATGGTAGAAAGTGGTGAAGGAGATTAAAGCGGGGACAACAAAGTTCCGTCCCGATAGAGAGAAAGACTTGCTGACAAAGGTCCTCGGGAATGACGAACACGGAGGACATGTACGAGGCCTTGGCCCTAGTTATACGTGGGAGATGGGGTTTCCCAAAGACAGAGATACTTATAGGAGCCGAGAGAGAGCAAAGAGGCGACGGCAGGAGGAGGAGGGAGACAAGTTCACCGAGTTGATAGGAACACTTCGAATGCATCAGCAACAGATTGACGAACTTCGAGGAGCAGCGCGCCTGCAAGATCCTGTACTCAATATTACCGCCGTCCCATCTCAGCGGAAAAGCAGCGTGGCTGAATCGGAGGTCCCTTCTGACGATGCACGTATGGTAGATGGCGGTCCCGGCTACCCCGTGGATGGAATCAAGGAGCAGGCATCTTGTGAGCTCCATCAGAAGGTGAAGGACCTATCCATCAAGGTGGCGGTCGGATGTGCTTTACCTTGTCCACCTGGCGCACGCTGGCATGGCCGTGAGATTCCAGCTGGCTATGCTAAAGTTGGTGTGGATGAAATCGCAATGGGATGGCACTCAATGGAGCTTGACATCCCTGGACCTGAAGGTGAGAGGACACTCGGAGAAGTACCGGGTGGTATCATTCTATGGGACAATAACAACATCAAGCTTCTAGGCTGGACGCCAAAGCCAACACCGCCTCCGAGTGGTCGCATGTCACCTTCACCTCCATCACCTCCAAGAAGCCCACCCCATGACTACGACCACCACAGCCCGAGTCCATCTCGATCTCCGCCGCAGCCTCCGATTAGTACTAAACGACGTAAGAGCCTAAAACGACAAATGTCGCCCCTCCCAAGAGTACCTCATAAGAATCTTTCTATCAGACCTTACGATCGTACAGACGAGGAAACCGACATGATCGTAAAGGCCGAATGTGTTGCGCAACTTCAAAAGAAGAAACCCGAGCCCGCCCCGGTATACACCGAGAAGCAAAAAGCGTATGCACTTTCTTTTCTGAACACAAAATCGCAATATGACTTGCACCATAAGCCAGATGACTATCGACGCACACTTCAGAAGGAAGTGAAGAAGAGCAAATCAAGTAGAAGTGCAAGCGGGAGCAAATCATCAAGTCAAAGTGCAACCGGGAAAAGAAAGGACGTCCCCCAGCTCGGGGAACAGGCCAAAAAATCGACCCCACCCCTCAAGGTGGTATCCTATGACACTCCCAGCAGGATATGGAAGAAGCTAAGAAGCTTGTGGCCGCTATGAATGTGAATGTTGAGAAATTGCTAGGTTCCTAGGACGACAAGTTACCCAAGGCTCAGGTAGTCCCTACATATGTCCTAGGGAATCCTCTGGTCAGCTTTGAGCAGTTCCAACAACTGCCAACACAAATGCGGAGTTTACATAAATGGTACTTGAAAGCCGTAAAGGAGGAGAGAATAATGATCGTGGCGAAAGTCCCACATGACTACTACTTCCGAGAAGAAGAGGTCCATGTTGAGTTTCCAGAACTCTTCCAGTTATACACTTTCGACGCCATCGAAAAAAGTCTCATGAGTTGCTATTGTCTGTAAGTTGTTGAATTCATTGTCTATATATAAGCTGTTCATTTTTTTCAGTTGTTCAGTTCATTGCATGTAATTATCCTAATTATATCCTTTTGTACTCTATTATTATGCAGAATGAAGATCATGGAATGTAAAAAAAGGTCAATCTTCAGTGTTGGGTTCATTGACCTAGATAAAATACATTGTCGGACGCTAAAGGAAAAACCCGAGGAAACACAGGAAAACCTTCTAAGGTTTCTAACGGAGCAAAATTTCGGTGACCACATACTGTTTCCTTACAATTTCGCATGAGTGTCTTACTCTATTGTACACATTCTCTTTTGCTTACTCGATGTTAAGTGTAATTGATGAGTTACTGATGTATATATAAACGTGTACAGTTTCCACTGGATTCTCATGGACATTCAACTTGATAAGGGAAGAGTTGAAGTCATGGACCCATTAAAGAGACCCCTGGAACAGTTTAGCGACATGCAGGACATGCTCCAGAGGTAATTTTTGCGCTACAGCGGTCTCTTTCGTTGATTTCCTGAGATATCACGTAATAAATAACTCATTCATTTTCTTTACCGGGTAGGGTTTGGAACCAGTTCAAGAGTGCGGTTACGGGTGACTTTACTGAGAAGCTGACGTTTAAGCTGGTCTCGGTAAGTAGTAGGCGCATCTCTTTACTTCTAGTTTCAATACAATTATGATGCATGGTTATAGAGTCAGCCACAGGGGACGAATCTATTATTTTGATTGAATTCTATTCTCGTAAAGTGCGCGAGGCAGCCACAGGGGACGAATCTATGTGGATTCTACGTTTGCGAGTTCATTCGCACGTTTACCAGTGAGCTGAATGATTATAGAGTCGATGTAAGCAATACATTCATAACATTATTTTTTATTACCGTCACTTTTTGTTATTATGATTGATATTCATATTGATCTCCTTTTCTTATATAGTTCGAGAAAATGCGGGACCAGCTCCTACCATAGCAACGCGTAGTAGCAATTGCTGAAGAACTGGCAGGATTCTTGATGAACGAGATGATAGATGACGCCGGAGAATTTAGTGTGAATAGGCGCCGATGATCCCCGATCGTGTAATTGAATAGACGGGCTCTAGTCCCGATAATTGTGATCTCCATGTGTAACTATCATGTATATATTTGTATGCTCGATCTTACGAGAAGTTATCTTATGTATGCACGAACATGTACGGTATGTGGTAGCGTAGAAAACTATTTTGAAATGAAAAAAAATACAAATTAAATTCTCTGCCGCGGCAGAGAAAGTGCCTAAAATGCTGTCGCGGCAGAGAACCATTTGTCCCGGTTCGTATATTACGAACCGGGACTAATGGGGGGCACCCAGCGCCCGTAGAGACAGCCACGTGGATGCCTATTAGTCCCGGCTGGTAAGAGGGCCGGGACTAATGGGTTGGCCTTTAGTCCCGCCCCTCCAGTCCCGGTTACCAGGGCCGGGACTAAAGCCCCTTACGGGCCGGGACTGGAGGCCCGTTTTCCACTAGTGTGCGACAAACAAATTTATCAGCTCGTGCTCAGGCTCGCCGGACGCAACTTCATGCCCGACGCAATTTGGGGCTCCCTCGATCAAGTAGGCAACACGAGTGGAACCTATGGCGTTGGTGGCCACGCCAACACATGTCTCAGGCACTTCCTGACGTCACCGGATGCGGGAATGCCTTGATTTCGCACATAGGGTTGATCGGTTAAAATTCATAGAAAATCTCATTAAAAAATTGAACATGCAGTATACACGACATTTGGAAACGGACGCCTCCATTTGTGCCTCCACCAACGGGAGTTATGTCATGAGATCATTGGCCGGCTCCGGACGAGATCATATCTCCAATGTTGTGGCATTGGGGTGTGTTGACACATGTCGAGTTGAGCGTCCAAGCCCCTGTGCTTGTGACAAGGTTGTGTGTTTTGTATCGATTCATGGCATAAAAAAATCTAGTCTCTTTCTTTCGGAAATAAACTTTTCTTATGAAATTCTAGGGCTAGACTCGCATCTGAAGTACCACTTTAAAACTAGGATTTGATTTGGGGAATAAGTTTACTTATCAAGGGTATATATAGACCCTAAACCCTAGACATAGACCCTGACCCTAGATCTATACCCTAGACTCCTAGATCTAGACCTATACCACAAACCTAAGACCATGTACATAGACCCTAGAACTACACCCTAACTTTGAAGTAACCAATCTTTCGAAACCCTAGAGGTATAACCTGGAGCTATAACTAGACCCTACCACTAAATATATAATATAGACCTACATCCTAGATAGATTGATCTAGACCGTAATGGTTATACCAAAGTGGCACTAGTTTCACAAACACAACTATCTTGTAGGAAGTCTGTAGTCTTATAGCGCAAAACTCCCACTTTGAGGCCATCGGCCTACTCTTGGAAGAATTTGGCCTCCTTTTGGGTTGATAATGTTCCCATAACCTATTCTAATAGAAATAATGAGGAAAGTCACATGAAATCACGACTTTCCCCAAAACCTAGAGAATAGGCATTGCGGGACCTGCCAGATAAGGGACGAACAAAATCGCATGAGGAAGCGTTGGGAACCCTTCCCTTTTGCATAAGGTCCTATATTGGTATATAAGGGTGTTACAAAGAGAAATATCTAATACACAATTTAAATGAAACTCTTGGCTAGAACGACATCTGAATTAAATCTAGGGTTCAGTCTAGGTATGGGTTTATGTATCAAGGGTATACACCTTAAACCCTAGATCTATATCATGGACCCCTCGATCTAGTCCTTAATCCCTAGACCTAGGACATACACCATAGACCATGCACCTAGACCTAGAGCCTAAACCCTAGACATAAATTCAAAGTGGCATCTCCTTTGAAAACCCTAGACTTTGAACCTAGACCTAGAACATAACACTAGATATATACCATAGACCTATATACACTGTGCATGTAGATCTAGACTGTAATCCCTATACTGAAGTGATACTTTTATCACAAACAAGAATATGTTGTACAAAGATTTTGGACTCATAGCGCAACTGACCGAACTCTTGTAATAAATTGAGCTCTATTGGGTTTATCATATTCCTATGACCAATTCCAGCATAAAAATGATGAAAGTTACATGAAATCACCACTTTCGTGAATTACGGGGCCCGCTAGACAAGGGACGCACAAAAAATATAAAAAAAAGTGTCATGTTCCAATATAAAAAAATGACCTGTTCCGATATAAAAATTATAGATATATGGTGGCCTACCAGACAGGGACGCATGTAATCATGCGAGAAAGGATTGGCAACCCTTCCACTTTTGCATGTAATATAGCTAGTCAATGCATGCATTGCTCTTTTTTCTCATTTATTTTTCTTACGATGTGATGAACAAGAACCTTGACTCATTTGTAGTAAACATAAACTTGAACAAGGTACTACCTTGAAATTCATGCATTACGCATGGGCGAGTCTACTAGGCTTAGTGTGAGATGCAATGAAACGGCACTCAATATCAATGCACACATGCAATATGTTTGCACCATCATCGGATCAATTAGCTAGGGTTTCTAATATGTTTGAAATTGACATGCAATCATCTACAATCGTGTTCACAAGAGGTCGATTTGACGATACCACCATATATATTTTCCTGGTTCAAGAATACGGGTTTTCTTGCTAAAAGTCAATCAATCCCGAATTCACATGTGTAAGGGAATAAGTTAGGGTTTTACCAGCAAAATAGACAGTACGTGGCTCGTCAAAAACCCACCTCGAGACATCTATACTATTCATCCTAAATCTGATGGGTTGTAAATTTCACATTTGCACCAGCAATGGTTCATGTGATCCTAGCTAGTGGTTACCAACATGGGACTTTCCGGAAAACCTAGCGTCGTCATAGTTTATGTCGCACCCTAGTTCCGACGAAGAAAGATGCATCAGCTCAAACCCTCACACGACCAAAGCGGGCCTCGACGCCTTGATTCCATCTAGGCGATAAATTGCTCGTTTCATCGATCACAACTCCGCTATATATGCATCTAGTGACGAAGCTCGGGTTGAAACCTGTTGGCTACAATATTCGCCGCACTCGGTTAAAATAATGAGTGCAATTCCCGTCACCTATCTCGTGGATAATATTCTTTTCTTGTCGCTTCCTGGCATTGGTCAAGTCTTCTTTGCTCCATGCCGACCTCTGCTGACATGGTAATACCTCGATCACTCGTTAGACCCCGCCACGATTAGCGATGCCCTCGTGGTTATTCGTTGACTATTTCAAGATGTTTTCGTAGACATAAAATTAGCCGTTGAGTTGTCGACATAGCCATATATGGCATATCAAGATGTTTTACTGTGTATGTTTACTCACTTTAGACCGTACCTAGTTTATTTATTTTAAAGTATCTATAAAATGTACGTGGACGTGCCATGCATACTGCGATCCATACGAATTAATCGAGCAAGTGAGCCAGCGAAGAAAAATTCCCGCGCGGAATCTTGCCTCACGCGCCAAACAAATTCCGTCTTGGGCCGACCGGAAGAGACCAAAATTTTGTCCTGGCCGAGCGGGACCAAAACCCGGCGAGCGAACAGAACCACCTTGCTCCCGAGCCAAACCCAATCAAACAGAACCTCCCAAAAAAAATCGAACAGAACCTCCCAGCGCCGCATCCTTCTCCCCCGTTCCCCTTTCCGCCGCCTCCAGGCTGGCTCCGGCGACTCCCGGCGCTGCAGACCACCGCCACAACAACCCTTGTCCTCCTCCACAGAGTCCATGTGCTAGCACTACGAATCCGCTGCCCCCAACTACAAACCCTAGCCAGCTGAGCAGGGGAAAGTTTCGATCTTGGCGTCCATGGCGCCGGCCGCGCCGGCGCGATAGCGGGTGGCCATAAGACTTCACGAAGACCTTCTCCACCACGGGAAGCCAACGTGGCCGGCCAGCAGACCGCGACACTCACGGACGCCGGCGTCCTCGGGGCCTGCATGACCGTCGGCGAGCGCGTCCGGGTGCCGCCGGTTGCTGCAGCTCCGGCCGGCCCTCCTCCTCGTCGTTCCCCACGCCTCCGATGACAGCAGCCAAGCGTTTGTGGTGGGGGACGCCCTGGACATGCTCCATAAGGAGTTCGTCATGCCCCATCTCGAGCTCGAGGTAGACATCGTCGAGCCCAACCACGGCTACGCCCTGCAAAAGGTCTTTCCCCCCCTCTTCCGCCTACTTGCTCGTCTTGTCCTGCTCCATTGGATATTTTGATGATTGCCATGATACTTGCTAGTCTTCCTTTTACTGCTTACTGCAATTATACCAGTAAGAAAAATCATTACAATTGCTTGGATACTTTTTTCCAGAGGTGCTTATGTCCTATACTAGTAGGAGAACTGGCTACTATCCTGATTCGTGTAGGACACTAGTAAGAAAAAAAAGGGCATTTGTCTTAGAACAGATACATTTGTTTACCGGACTACAATTTGGATGTATAATCTGCATATACTTGGATTGAGCACAGAGGATGCATCTTGAATAATATTGCTCAGAGAATTAATTTAAACATGCGAGTCTGTAAATTCTGAAACTTCAAAAGGTTTATGGTTCTAGATTTCTTACAGGAACTTGTCTCTTTTAATTCATGAAGGCATGTAAACCCATCCTTGGTTTCTGTATAATAATATGGTACCTCTGTTTCCTCGAAGCTAGTACTACATCTGAGTGAGTTCCATTCCAAACTTCAGAACAACTTACATGTCAATGTTCGAGATGCTTTGCGAAGGAGAATTATAACTTATTGTTGCCTACTTCTGATTCTCCTCCATCTGTCTTGGTTGGTTGTCGTACAGGTCATGGACGAGCCGAGCTTCTTCTACCATTGGTAGTCGCTGGACCAGTACACGAAGCAGCAGATTGCTGTGGTGTTCGTGAAGGGGAGAAGTGCATGACGGAGCTGTTCTGGTGCTTGTGCCCCACGGTGTTGTTTTGGTGGTGGTGGTGCCCTTCGGTGATGTTTGGGTATTGGTGCTGTCCACCAGATATACTGCCGGCGTCCACTGGAGCTGCTGCCACCGTCCATATCGGCAACCTGCTTCTACTGCTGCCCAGTTAGCTATCTCCCCTCTTCCTCCATCTATTCTTGCTAGAAGTTATATGTTTTCTCCCGTTAAATGTGTAGGCAGTAGAGAAATGATGCATTTATTGATTGAAAATTTGTTTCGCTCAATCAAAAAAATTGTACATAGGCAGTACATGTGTCGGCAATGGATGTGCTAAGTTTTTTGGTTGTTTGCGGCTTACAAAGCATAGTCAGTGCCGAAACTTAGTTTGATTAAAATGAGGTTTGTTCAAGTTGGAGGTGTTCTTGAAGTCTTTTTACCCATTTCCCTATCAATCTGATAAGAAGTATTCTGCTGTCGAATTTGGACGACTTGTCCAGTTTCTAGCATGGATGTAATTGGAATTTTATGTAGAAAGGTACACCACTTGGTTTTGCTTTTGGTCTTATGATTAAATCTGTAGATGTGCCACCATGCAAAAAAGACTTGGCTTTTTACACCTGGCAGATGTGCAATTTGTTGATACGCAGTCTTGACACCATTGGGAGTAGTTGTTAAACTAGCTAGGTTTGTTGCCACTAATTAAACACCTGATTGAAGTCAGTCGAGAAATACGAGTCTTTCTTCTACTGCCCAAGTAGGTCTTTTGTCACAGCTATGTACGTATATGATATCTATGTTTGCTGGTTCCGTGTTGCACTTGATAATAACCATTTAAAAAAAGAGAGTAATGTATAGGCTCTGCCTACATTTCGGTGTACATGTACATGGGAGTGAAAGCTAATGCGGGATTCCAAGTATATATATATATATATATATATATATATATATATATATATAAAATATATATATTCCTTGTGGATCCTGTCATGTGTGTAGCTCCTGGAGGATGCCAAGCGGCTCTGCATGCACTTGGTCGCAGGCATCACGTTGCTCCTGAAACCCACCATCTGAGGATAGGAGCTGGTGTTCGAGACTGGAGATGAGCTGGCCGGTCTACAGCCTCTCCAACCTTGTCGCTGGGGCCGCAGCCGCCTGTGGGCAGTCGGAGGCGGTGTTGGCGGCCGGGTAGCGGCAACTTGGTTTATTTGATGGGGGAAATTGCTAGTTGAGAACCTGGGCTGTGTACTGATTCGTATGCGTGCTAGTATATGTAAGTCAGGTGCTGCTCTTGTTAGCTTTGCTGGTGTGATGCATGTCTGGAAGACTTTGTGCATCTCCACCGGCGGTGATCCAAACAGTCCGTTTGGGTCGGGCCATGGAGATTTGGGTTGAGAGCCGATGTATGTATTCCTGAAACGGCGGCAAAGCAGTACAGAGGTCGATCGTTCGACTGATTAATCAAAGCAGCAGCCAAAAGAAAAGATGAATTCGGCGAGGTGCATGCGTGGGGTGGGTGAGGTCAGCGTACGAGCTTTTTTGTGTGTTTCATGTCCACGTACGTACGAGCTTCCAGCGTGACGCGGTCCTTCGGAAGCTATAGGGAGAGAGAGGAGCCATCTATCGACGGTTTGTTTTTTGTTGTTTTTAGACAATCGCGTCGTGGTGATAGCGAACGAAACAAGGCTTCACCTGGCGAGCGTCCAGCCCTGATTCGGCCCAACTAGCCCAGTAACGAAGTGGTGGAGGGAGCGTTAGGTCAAGTCACGCATCTTCCTCTCGCAGGATAGACCGACGGCGTATGGTTTTTTGGCCACACATATCGATCTTGACTTGATGTTTCCAGGCGACGCAGCGGGTATCAATTCCATGTTCTTTCTTTTGATTTTCAGTACAGCGAAGTAAAAAGGAAACTCAGATTTCTCTCTATTAGAGAAGGACAGAGAGAGAGGAGCCATGAATCGACGGTTTGTGAATCTGCTGGTGGATAAATGGCGCGCGCCCCGGCCCTCCTTCAAGCTGCACCGCATCAATCCCGCAAGCTTATTCTACCCAGCGGGATCACCGAAACCAGCAAATCCAGCAGCAATCGTGGCTCCGGGCAGAATGCCTTCCGCGGCCATATCCTTCGATTGTCCCTGCAAGAGGTACCAAACTGGGTGGATGGATTTTATGGTCTCGAAGAACAAAATCATTGCCGTGGACCACGAGGGCTGGACCGTCGTCTACGACTCCGCCTTGCGGGCCATCCTCTCCACGAGCCCGATGCGACCCGCTCTGCAGTCAAACAACATGTTCGTCACTGTAGGCGATAGCCTCTACGCCATGGCTAGCGAGGGTGGATTGCCCTCCCGGCGGCTTGTATGGTTCTATGCTCTCATCTACGGTAAGCCGCCCGGCGTGTTCGGCCAAGAGGACTGGTACTGGCGCTCTCTCCACCTGCCTCCATTTGATTACGCCGACGCTGATCACCGCTCGGATCCTGATGACGGCTCTGGTTCTGATTACTACTCTGATGATGCTGCCTATGACACGAGCGGCGAGGAGTCGCCACACCCCTGTGCCATCTCCGCCTTGACAGTGGTCGGCGGTTCGCAGATTTGGGTGTCCACGGTGGCCGCCGGCACCTACTCCTTTGACACGGTGAGCCGCAAGTGGAGCAAGGTCGGCGCGTGGGCTCTGCCGTTCAGAGGCCGTGCCACGTACGTCCCCGAGCACAACCTCTGGTTCGGCTTCGCATGCGAAGATGGTCGGCTCTGCGCGGCCGACCTTGCTCTGATGCTGCCACTGCAGCACATGTTGTTGTCACAAGACCCGGATCCATCGCCAAAGTTGGGTTCCCTCACGGCGACACATCTCTTGCCGTTGGGCTCTGGCAAGTTGTGTGTTGCCAGGTTTTTCAAGGGAACAGAGGAAGATGAAACCTACGGCATAGGAAACCTCCAGATGATCGAGCACAAGTCCAGGCGTTACAGTTTTGGAGATGCCGATGTCAGGCTGCTGTGATATGGCATGAGGGTTTAATTAGAGCAAAGACCTGTGAACGTATGCGACATTGCTTCTTACTCGGTTTAGTTTCTATTATCAAGACACATGTCGATTTCCATGAATTATATTTGACCAAGAATCAAATCAAGTATACGATGATTATTTGATAGAAATCTGATGTCATTACAAAGTAATTCTAATACGAATCTAATGATGCCAATTTTGTGCATAATCTATATCTATATCTATCTATACCTAATAATAAAAGAAGGAGCGTTTCTCTCTTCGTTCGTCGCAATGCGCTTTGGTCCATCATGAAAGACGCCTTCCTACCCTGCACCACATCCATGACTCCTTAGTCACCGCGTCCCTTCTTTGTACGACGTCGTGCCCCAATACCATGAAAGGAAACCGTCTCCCCTCCCGTCCCGTTGTAAAGGAAAATTTTGGCAACCAATCATATAGGAGTAGGAATCCATGTCCATCGGGTTGATTTTCCAAAACATATGATTGCCCTTATAACCGGATTAAGCAGCGATAAAGATCGGAGTTGAAGCAACAAGATGTATGAACCGCATGTCAAATTAGAGGCACGACTTCTTCTTCGGGTGTCAGCGGCGGCGGGGAGCGCCGTCTACAGCGGGGGCTCCACCATGCCCCAGGGCTCGCAGTAGGTCGCCGAAGACCTCACGGCCGGGCATCAGCCGCGGGAAAGCAGTGTTGTCAATGGCCAACCCTGCCGAGAACCTCACGACGTTGTTCCCGACGGCCCATGGTGCCGTTAACATTACTCTGTCGATGCTGCTGGGCGACATCGTGTGTGAAGATGGGGCTTTAGGAGCGTCGTCGTTGGGTTATTTCACAATTGACGGGGCGGAGGAGTCGACTTTGATTTCTGAATCGCGAGAGTAGCTGGCCGGGCACATTGCGAGAGGAAGGGAGAGAGGAATTTCGGTTGCCCCTTTGGGATCAGGATCGCCGACTATGATGAGTATGCAAAGACCAGGTCCGTGTCTATGTTGTAGTATTTGCCTAGGCTGCCCGGTGTAGCATCCCAATTGTCTAACAATTGTAATGCTACTTGGTCTAGTAAGATAATGGCTACTTCATACATATATTTGTTGCATCATAATTATATCATGCTCATGTCATCATGCCACCTTGCATTTGAGCATCATATAAAACCCCTTTTCTTTTGGTTCTTCTCCCATATGCATTATTAATTGTATTTGCCTCTTGATATTGTATTTGGTTATTGATATATTGTTTAATGCCCAAGTTGAGTTGGAGGCATATCTTTTATTTCCAATCTACACCTTTCTTTGTCACCACCTTATAATTCCACCATCCCATTAAACATGAGCTTGTAATTCTTTTTCTTTTGATTTATTCTTAGCTCATGTGAATGGGATGGATCCAAGTCTAGCTTTTCTTTTGCTTGGCCTCTATTCCACTTCTTGGAAATGCCTAAGTATAATGCCATATTAATATTGTTCTCACAAAATTAATCAAGGCATTATTATTTTTGCATGGGCCATGCAAACTTCTTCACCACCTTTTACTCCATTGGTTTTTCCTTTGAATTAATGGATCCTATCTTGGTGGACCATCTCCTACCATTCCACCATCCCCATAGTCTTATCCACATCTTTTATTTTATTTTTATTTCTCCATGCATGATTCGTATGAGGCTTATTCTTTCTATCTCTTTTCTCTCTCTACCTTTCTTGTTTCTCTTCCATCTTAGCTCAAGCTAGATCAAGCCCCATGTTCCTCTTGGTTTGGTCTCATAAACAACTTTTAAAATCTAACATCTAATAAAATCTAACCTAGCTATCTCTCTCTAACTTATCCTAACCCTAGTTTCACTAAACCCTAACCTTAACCTTCTCTCTCTCTCTCACTCTCTCTCCCTAGCTGCTGGTCCCACCTGGCCACCCTCTCCCTGGCCCACACCCCAGCCACCTCTCTCTCTAACCCTACACAAAACCCTAACCCTAGCCCATGTCTACCTAGCCGAGCTACCCCTCTCCTCTCTTTCTTTCTCTACCGGCCGAGCCAGCCCCACCTGCCTGTCCCTCTCTCCCGGCTAAGCCCCACCTGCAGCCCCAGGTCGAGCCCAGCTCGACCACGTGAGGAAGAAAAGGTGGCACCCGAGGCCACCCTTTCTATCTACCCCTGCCACGGCATCCCTCCTCCCTCTCCCTCCTTTTTCCTCCTCCCACACGCCTCCTGGCCGCTCTCAGATCTGCCCCGAGCCAACCCTCCTCTCCTCCTTCTTCCTCTTCGTCGCCAAGACCTGCCGCCGTTCGCCGCCAGCACCGCGTCGCCCCCGTCGTTCCAGCCGGCGAGCACGTCGTGGAGGTGGCCTGGGACACCGAGGCGACCTCACTGCTTCGCCCTGGACACGCCGACGCGAAGGAGGAGCCCCCGAACCGCCGATACCGCCGCCACCCGACGCCAAACCCTAGCCGCCAGTACGCCAGCGTCCTCGCCGCTCCGGTGCCTCCCCGCCCGATCCTGTTGGAGATATGCCCAAGAGGCAATAATAAAAGTGGTTATTATTATATCTTTATGTTTATGATAAATGTTTACATCCCATGCTATAATTGTATTAATCGGAAACATTAATACTTGTGTGTTTTGTAAACATAAAAGAGTCCCTAGTAAGCCTCTTGTTAAACTAGCTTGTTGATTAATGAATGATCATGGTTTTCTGATCATGGACATTGGATGTCGTTAATAGCAAGATCATATCATTAGGAGAATGATGTGATGGACAAACACCTGTAGTAAGCATAGCTTAAGATCAAGTCATTAAGTTCGTTTGCTGTAAGCTTTAAAATACATAGTAACCTAATCCTTCGACCATGAGGTTATGTTAATCACCATCACCGGATGGATACTTTGACGACATTACATGAAGCGGCTCGGGCTAACATTACATGTCATCACACATGAGACTTGCTCCACGCTTGACGTGCAACTTGCTTTGCACAAGTGGCTTTGCGGGTGTCTGTCTCTCCCACCATAGTTAAGATTCAATTTACAATGAGCATCTGACAACACTTGTATCAACGTTGTGGTTCTTGTTCGTAGGTAAGATCGGTCTTATGCGAAAGCCCCAAACCGCGTAAAATATGCAAAGAAAATTAGAGGCGTCTAACTTGTTTTTACAGGGGTTTTGTGATGTGATATGGCCATCATGTGATTGTGATTATATTTGATGTATGCAATGATTCTTGTTGTAATATGGTAACCGGCAGTAGCCTAATGGTTGTCTTTAATTCTGTTAAGACCTGCGTGTCTATTCATCTTGTAATAGCTTTATTCCAAGTAGTTGTAATAGTTGCTAGTGATGATCGACAACCATGAAGCGGCGCCACGGACCTTGACGCCATGCTGGTGATGATGGAGATCTTGTCCGTGCTTTGGAGATGGAGATCAAAGGCACAAGAAGAAAGGCCATATCATATCACATATTATGAATTGCCTGTGATGTTAATCCTTTATGCATCTTGTATTGCTTAGATCGCGACGGTAGCATTATAAGATGATCCCTCTCACTAAATTTCAAGTAATAAAGTGTTCGTCCTTAGTTGGCACCGTTGCTAAGACTCGTCGTTTCGAAGCATCTTGTGATGATCGGGTGTGATAGACTCTACGTGTGCATACAACGGGTGCAAGCTAGATTTGCACATGCGAAAACTAAGGTTAACCTTGACGAGCCTAGCATGTACAGACATGGTCTCGGAATACGGAATACCGAAAGGTAAAGCATGAGTCATATGGATGATATGATGAACATGTTGATTGTTCGCCTTTAAAGCTACATCATCTCACGTGATGATCGGACTTGGTGTAGTGGATTTGGTTCGTGTAATCACTAAAACAACTCGAGGGATGTTGTTTTGAGTGGGAGTTCATTTGTAATTTGGATTAGTCGAACTCAATTTATCATAAACACAATCAAAGTGAATTTGCATAGTTTGTTGTAGTCATTGGCATCCCTTCACCACCTTACGCTTAGTTATAGTTGAGATAGTAGAACTATAGAAATTCTGGATATTAACTTTACGAACTGGTATCGTATTATTTTGAATGTCAATTTAAAGTTTATAAGTCCTATTGCAAACTTTCAGCAAACTCTATTTACTCCATGAAGTTTAATAAGTAGTATTAAATCAAGAGTAAGAATTACAATGTTAGTATCTAAAGTATCATGTTTGCCTCCATGATTATTGATATTCAAAAGATTGTTTTTAATATCAAGTTTATCTAAGAGCTGAAAGCAATGTTTCAGAAACCATCATATGTGAAAGATATTGCGATATCTAAAACAATGTGTTGGTTACAACATGATAGAGTATACGTCCTCATATTTGATGAGAATTTGTGAAGGTTGGAGACGCTAGTCGTCCTAATCCTCCAAAGGTTTTGAAAAAGAAACATTATACTCGCAATTCACCTTTATAAGCTATAGCAGCTTGATCATGAAAGTTGTCATGATAAGGATGAATAGAAGATGTAAGTAAAATGTTTACTGCACTAAAAGATGACTAAAGAATGGATTTTTGAAAGAACACCAAACATTTGATGATGGTGATCCACTTCAAAGTGCAAGTCCAAAGGTATTAGTAGTTGACTATATACGCTTTGTACCATGTGTCATGTGGATGACACCACTATTGATGTTGATAGATTCTTTTAAAAGAAAAGGAATTGTTGAAAGAGAATCTATAAAATATTTGGCAGAAAATAAAAGGTTGGAGATGTCCAACTTAGGTATATAGAAGATATACATGTTATGGTTGTATTCCTTGCTTGTTAAACAATGTGGTTCTTAGGTATTGGATATCGAATTGGTTGGTATGAAGTGTCATACAGGACAACACAATTCATGAACTGCAATGGCCTAAGTAACTAGCAAGAGAAAATGTGATGATGTTCATCGAAAACAAACAAGGGGTTGTTGTGTTGCTCGTTAAACATCAAAGCTTGCCTTTAAGATTTGTTTCAATAATTGTTATTTTAATCAGGTATTATGACGACAAAAGGTTGTTCAAATAATTACCGTATTCCATAATAGATGGATAATATACAAGTCTGGTAGGAGAAATAACGACCATAAAACTAATGCTAAAATGTCGCAAGACAAATGATTGAAAGATCACTTGCGAAGTGACATCGCCGTTTAAATTATATTGAAAGGAACACATGAAGAAACTCCATGTTGATGGATTTTTGGAGTCTTTGATTTTGATCAAATGACGCTTGTGATACTTTCCTGGAGATAATTAAAACACCGTTCGTAGGCCAAAAGAGGAACAGACGACTAAGTGGTTGGAATTTGTACATATTGATGTATATAGTCCATTATGTGTAGTCGTGGGCGATGGATTTCAACTTCATATGCTTTCTCCGAAGATTTGAGTGAGTATATGTATATACTTACTCAATAAGGAAGAAGTATGAAACATTTGAAAAATGTTCAAAGACTTTCAAGATGAAGTGGAAAATCATTGTAACAAGAAAATAAAGAGTTTATGATTCGATCATAAAGAAAGATGTTTAAGTTACAAGTTTAGCAAAACACCTAAGATTTGAGGAATCGTTCCATGGATTTGCATTTCCCAAAACACCATAGGAATATGGAGTGTTCAAGATATGTAATGAAACCTTGTTTGACATGGTAAGATCAAAGGTGTCATTTATAAAACTGCCATTATATATTAAAGATTAAAGCTTTAGTGACTACCGCTTTTACACTAAAAAGAGCTCCATCGTGATCCGTTCAAATGACACCATATAAGTCATGGTTTGGGATAAAACCCGAATTGCCTTTTCTTAAATTTTGGTATGCTGCATAAGTAAAATGTTTACAACCAAAGTCGGATAAGCACGTCTTTGTAGGTTATTCCAAAGAATTTGTTGGGAATTTCTCCATAACACCGAGGACAAAAGAGTATGTTACTTGGAACGTCAAGTTTCTTGAGAAGGAATTTTTCGTGAAAAGTTAAGTGGGAGGACAATAGAACTTTGATAAGGTTGTTGAACCTTAGCTATATGTGCTAAGTAGCGCAGCGCCGGAAAAGTGTCCCGGTGGCGGCCACAATGCTCATGGCTCTCGTGATTACAAAAGGTGTGATCTCGGAGATTAGAGTTCCTATAGAACTGTGTGGGTCGGTAAGAATCAAATAGTAAGATTTGATAAGCAAGTCGTTATTGTTTTGACAATGATGAACCGACTACATGCAAAGAAGCGATGATGGGCCCTGACTCCATAAAAGGACTAGAAGTCATGGAATCCGTGATAGTATCCATACACGAGAAATCAAGTTTCTGAACTTAGAAGACCCTCCGGAAAGGCGTGAAGCCTATCGGTCGTGTTTGGATCTATAAAGAAATAGACATGGATGTTTCAAATCTATGAAATAGTCGACATGTCGGAAAGAAGTTTACGACAATGTTCAAGGAATTGACTATGATAAGATTTGATTTTTCATAGCGATATTTAGTCTGGACGGATTAATGTAGCAACCACTATATATATTTTGGTATATGGTAGTTGAACAAACAAAACAAGTTCTTCTAATAGAATGGTTACCTAGGACATGTACATGACACGATCCAAAGGGTTTTGTTTATTCAAAGGATGCTAAAAGAGTATGCAAAACTTCAATGGTTGAAGTGAGCATCACAGAGTTGGAATCTTCACCATGATGAAACTGTTAAAAGAGTTTAAATTCATCGGAGATGATGAAGATGCTTGCATTTGCAAGAAATTAAGTGGGAGCGCTGAGACATATTTCTAATACATTATGTAGAGGACATATTGTTGATTGGAAATGATGTATCTTGTATTGACACAAGTTAAGAATTTCATTAAAATAAGATTTCGATGAAAGACTTAGGCATAACTCAAGAATTAGGCATCAATGTCTGTATGGATAGATTGAGGAGCTAATATGGTTTTGCCAAATGTACATAGATAAGATGTTGAATGAGTTCAATATGGAAACAGCAAGAAAGGTTCTTGACGCACGGAAAGGACTGAATCAAGATTCAAGTGTTTTGACACTTGGTGAAATCACAAGAATATTTTGATCAATTATTCTTTGAGATGTACACATCCAGGTATGTCCTATGCTCTAAATGTTATGAGCATATACCAGAATGACTCATAAGATGATTATTGGACAATAGTAGGGATATTCCTATGATCTTTGGAAGAACTAAGAATATATTATTTATATAGTGGTGAGAAATAGTTCATTGTAAATTGTTACATTGATACTAGTTTTGTCACAAATTAAGTTTATCTCAATTTGAACTATGGGTGGCACAATGTAATGAAAAGGAAGTTCCATAACGGATTTGGTTGAGTACCAAAGTTAAAACATTGTGACAGATACTACAACAAAAGGCTAAGTATATAAACTGCTATAGTGGCAGCAAAGGAGGGCATTTGTGTTAAGTAGTTTGTTATCAAACTAGGTGTGGTTCAAAGTGGGCTAATACTATGAAGATATATTGTGTGACGATAATATCAACATATTTTGAGCCGAAGGAACTAAAGGTCTCACCAAAGGACCAAATTTATACAATGCCATCTCATTGGAGAATGAGTAATGCGTAGAGACGCAAGGACATGCAAATACACACGGACCTGAAAGTGTCAGATCCGAAGATTATGTTTACCACTAGCAATAGTGTCTATACAACACCAGAAAGCAATAGGTGCTGAATGCACAAGTTTTTAACTAGATTATCGACTCTGGTGCAAGTGGGAGACTGTTGGAGATATGCCCAAGAGGCAATAATAAAAGTGGTTATTATTATATCTTTATGTTTATGATAAATGTTTACATCCCATGCTATAATTGTATTAACCGGAAACATTAATACTTGTGTGTTTTGTAAACATAAAAGAGTCCCTAGTAAGCCTCTTGTTAAACTAGCTTGTTGATTAATGAATGATCATGGTTTCCTGATCATGGACATTGGATGTAGTTAATAGCAAGATCATATCATTAGGAGAATGATGTGATGGACAAACACCCGTAGTAAGCATAGCATAAGATCAAGTCATTAAGTTCGTTTGCTGTAAGCTTTAAAATACATAGTAACCTAATCCTTCGACCATGAGGTTATGTTAATCACCATCACCGGATGGATACTTTGATGACATCAAACACCGCTTCGTAACTGGGTGGTCATAAAGGTGTCACTGGGTATTCTGAAAGTATGTGTTGAAGCACATGAACCAAGATTGGGATTTGTCCATCCATATGACGGATAGATATGCTCTGGGCCCTCTCGCTGGAATGTCATCTAGTTAGCTTGCAAGCATGTGACTAGGTCACAAGGGATGACATATCACGGAACGAGTAAAGAGTACTTATCAGTAACGAGGTAGAACTAGGTATAGAGATACCGACGATCAAACCTCGGATAAGTAAAGTATCGCGTGACAAAGGGAATTGGTTTCGTATGTAAATGGTTCAATCGATCACGAAGTCATCGTTGAGTATGTGGGAGCCATTATGGATCTCCAGGTCCCGCTGATGGTTATTGATAGGAGATGTGTCTCTGTCATGTCTACATATTCACGAACCGTAGGGTGACACACTTAAGGTTCGAAGTTGTTTTAAGTAGATATGGAATGTGCGTGGGAGACCGAATGTTGTTCGGAGTCTCGGATAGAAGGGCAGGGGCGCCCCCTCCTCCCCTGCTCTCATAACTCCCAATCACTGCCGCCTCTCTCCTCCACCTTTCTTCTGCACAGGCATAGGCGAAGCCCTGCAGAATTCTCTACTCCACCACCACCACCACGTTGTCGTGCTGCTGGGATTCTGTGGAGAAGATCTACTACCTCCGCTGCTCGCTGGAACGGGGAGAGGAAGGTCTGCTTCGACTCCGCACGTGTGACCGACTGCGAAAGCGCTGCTGAAACGCGGCGCCGGAAGGATCGTCCACTTGACCGACTGCGGAAGCGCTGCCGGAACGCGACGCCGGAAGGATCGTCCACACGATCTTGAGATCGGCAAGTGATCGACTACATCAACCACGAGATCTAATATCATTAACGCTTTCGGATCTACGAGGGTTAGTTCCTATCTATCTCGTTGCACATGTCTAATAGATTAGATCTTAGCTTTTATCTAGATTAGATCTAGGTTTTGTTTGTTCTTGCGGTAGAATTTTTTTGTTTTCCATGCTATGAACCCATCAGATCCGACAACACCAGCCCACCCGCTGTGAGCTCCTCTATCTCCCTGACTTCCTCCGCCTCGCTGTCGCCGTCTAGCGCCGTCGATCGTTTCGTCGAATGCCCGCCGTGCGCCAGAGCTCGCTGGTGTCTGCCAGGTTCCCGCGCCACCTAGCACCTCACCTAGGCCCCAACCCCCCTCCTGTCAGCTCCCCTAGCCTACCGCACTGGTTCCGTCCCTCAGCGCACAAGCCCGCGACCTGGGTTCGACTCCCCGCTCTGCGCTGCGCGTCGATTTACCGTCAGACCGAGGAGAAGAAGAACAGTAACAGGGCCTGTGGTAGTTTTACGAAAGCCCCCTCTTTTTATTTTCGCTCTCAACCCGCGGGACCTCGTGGCCCACTAGTCAGCCGCCCTGGCAATCTTGCCGAAAACCTCCCAGGTTCCTCGGGCCGTAACCCGCCGTCCAGCTTGCACCCCACCTGTCAGCCTCTGCCATCCCCACCGCTGTCACGTGGGCCGTGGCCAGTTCGCCCCACCCCGCAGTCACTCGGGCTAGTCAGTACGCGGTGTAAAAAGGATTTTCCTGCACGCGCGTGCCCCGCCAGCCGCTGGCCCATCCGTCAGTGGCTATGGCTAGATTCGCCTGAGTGACAAAAGTTTTTCTGTTGTCTGTTTTTAATTAAACCTTTTCAAAATTGTTTTAAATTCAAATTCAATTCAGATTTAAATAATTTTTAAAATACAAATCCAAATAATACAAATAATATATGTTTTGGAATCAGAAAAATGTGAGGAATTCAAATATGCCCTTCAAAATATGTTTTGAACACTTTAAATTTTCGAGATGATTTAAATTACATTAAAATGCCCTTTTCCTTAATTAATTAATAACTTTTGTTTTATAACCCCAAATTTGACAAATAATATGTCTAAATCGATCAGCGCGACGAGCCCGTTCTATCTATGCATTCCTTGTTCTGATTTGAAGCATGCATCACATCATTCTTATAAATCTGAACTGTTTATGGCAATAAAAGTGAACTAAACAAATATTAAAATGCTTTATCCTTGTATCCACACCTCACCCTTTCCATGCTACTTTAATGCCATGTAAATTGTGCATCATTCATCATGGCATGCTTGTTTGCTTGTTGCATTTTTATTCATTTGCTTGTGCACTTTATTTACGTTGGCCCTTGTTTGTTTGGTTCTTCTTCGAATAGACGCCCAGCAGGAGAATTACCAGGAATCACAGGAATACTACCCAGATCCATCTCTTGCTTCAACTGAGCTGCCAGGCAAGCACTACCACATGCTTGCATACATATAGTACATATTGCTTCTATCTTATTCTTGCATCATTGAGTCGCGATTGCATTAAATTGAATCCCAAGTACTGCATAGCCTTTACTTTTAAACCCCACCAAAGCTTGTTCCTCCATCCCATGAGCCATTACTACAGGAGTTGTTTGAGCCATGCGAGTCGTAGAAAAAGCATGTGTAGGGTATGTGAGTGTCTGATAAATAACGAGGTACCTAAACAACATAATCTGAGTAGTAATGGGATAACTAATGAAAGAGGCACCGGTGAGCAATATCTGCTATTTGGTTCTTCATGCTCACTTGTGTCCCGTAGGACCCCGAGTACTTGACTCCTGTTCCTTGTTTATTCGCACTATCCACATCCGGGAGGCTTATGAACCCCCCTGAGCCAGAGCTTGATTCATTCTTATTTCTTGGGGCCACAATTAGTTTGGGGCTTTATTACTATCCTGTACTTATGCCATGTTACTGCTTTATTTAAGATTGTGCGAGGAGCACCTGTACTGTTTTGGATCGTGACATGTTTTTGCTGTATCGACAAGCCCAGTCACATTTTCGGGTTCCCAGTCGTTTACCGCCGTCCACACAAACCTTGGGTCCGTCTCGGAGTCGGCCAACTTCGTTGCGGGTAGCTTAATGGGGTGGCCCCCTGAAATATTTCTGAATCCTGTGATCGCTTTGTCGTGAATGCCTTGTTTGAGTTGGGTTTTCTGAGGTTGATCGAGTGTGTGTTGCTATTCGTGCACCCCTGCAGGGTAAATCTTTCTGAAAGTCGTGTCCGCGGTTATGGACAACTTGGAGCACAGTTTCTCGATCCTAGACAAGTATAACTAAAGTACCGCTTTTAAATTGACTAAGTACTTGACTAGTAAATAGTGCAATACTCATGGAATGGTTAATAAAACTGCCAACGGATGATGGGGATGTTCGTCCGCTTCCTCGTTGGTAAGCGAGGAGGAGGATGGATCTGTTAATTATACTGTTATAACTATTGTTCTTAATTAACGGACATCCGTCTATCATTGGTTAGGCGGATGGTTAGCGAGTATCTATAGACTTGTTAGTTATTATCTTTTGCTGCAATTGTGTCACCCCAGGTTGTGTCCCCTTTAGCGGCATAAAGACTTGCTGAGTACCCCTAGGGTCTCACACGATAAATTGTTTGATTCAGATGAACAGGTGTATTCGCAAGAAGGATACTGGGTGGAGGAGACAAATGATGTTGGCAACGATCATTCGGTGTAGAGATTCCGGGAACGGGGATCCGTGAGATCTGTGGGCGGGATGTGTTTATTGCTGGGGCATCTTATGCCCATTTGCTTCTAATCCGTACTCGGATCTTGTTTTCCGCTTCCGCTTGATACTCTGATGTTTGTTGTATGAGGAGTTATCCTAAATTATTATCTCTATCTAGGATATTTGAATCTTGCCGTATGGCGTTGCAATATTTCTATTTCTTTTAGATGGAATGGCTCTGAGGACTGTTGTATGTGGCTTGCATACATACTCATTTGTGTATGTAGTTGATCCCTTCGCCTGCCGATTACGTCTCTCGTTCTTGTCCCGATGTCTGAAAGTGGTTAGGACGGCCGAAAGGTCTACCGTGAGTGGCCCTGGGCCCCACCGTACTATTTTAACCACTTTCGTTCATCTAGGTATGTAACTAAGAGCGTAATTCACCGAGGTAGTTACAATTGGTATCAGAGCCATCCCGCCCTTCAGGGTCTCAGCCAAAATGGTCGTTGTCAGTCTAGCAAATATTTTGGGTAGTTATGTATACTAGGGAAAAACAAAACGCGAGAGTAGGACTGCTTCCATTTTTCTTCTTACCCACCCACCCACCCTTTTTCTGGTAAGGAAGTGTAACGTTTTCAATCCTCTTCTAAACTTCAAACTAGGATTCACGTGTTCTGGGTTCCGTAGTACCATAGTGTGTGTGTGTGTGTGAATTCTTTGTCTATCTGTTGCATCCAAATGTTATCACTATCTGCCTTTTGGTTATCAACTGTTGGTACATTCCATACCGACAGGCCTTTGTAAACCGACGCGATCTATTCTGATTCGTTGTACACCGATGCGATCTACCTTACTCTTTGTTATCCGACGTTATCTTGTTGGGGTGTTCTTTTTCGTAGTTACCAATCTTTAGGTTCATCGTAAGAAGAAGGTGTTGGGATATGTGTTTTACTGATTCATGTGCGGAGTAATGATTTGAGTGCAGGATGGAGTCGCGACCATACCACTACTTTTATCATTGTTCTTGTATATTGAACTAGTGGAGTTTCTAATCTTGATTCGTTAAGTGGTTTTGTGCATATAGTGGTATTTTAATGCCAAAATTTGCGGAAAATTTTTCTTTGTTAGTTGTGTACCACACTCCTTGTTCAGTCGTGTGCGTTATGCTTAATCTCTGTTAGTGCCTTGAACTTGTTGATATTTTAATATCATCTCAGTGAATTGCATCCTTTAATCTTGATTAATTCCATTTTGGTACTATTTTGGATTATTATCATTCTCCATTATAGTACTGACTTGTGTTTTATATCAATCACAGGATGGCACCACCACGCCGTTCTGAGGAGGACATACCACCTGAACTTGGAGCTGCTTTGGCAAGTATTGCAAATGCTTTGGGCACTATGCAGCAGAATCAGCAGCGCTTCGAGGAAAGCGTGAGGAGGAATGAGTTTGTTTCGCTACCTCCACCTCCCAAGCGAGGAGACATCAAGAGTTTTCTCAAGTTCAACCCACGCCAATTTGAGGTGTCTGATCAGCCACTTGATGCGGATGATTGGCTCCGTGAAGTGTCAAGGTTACTGATGACTGCGGATGTTCCCGAGCAAGAATGGGTCAAATGTGCCACTCACCTTCTGAAGGGAGATGCAGCTCTCTGGTGGGAAAATTACCTCAAGGCAGATCTTTCTGGTTTTCAGCCTACTTGGGAGCAATTCACTGCTGCTTTCAAAGAGCAATATCTGTCAGAAATTGTCATGGAAAGGATGAAGGAAGTGTTTCTCAACCTCAAGCAGGGCACTGACAATGTCAACACCTACATCTGAAACTTCATGAACCTTTCTCGTTATGGTGGCGATGAGATCTCTGATGACAAGAATAAGCAAAAGAGGTTTTGGCAAGGCCTCAATGCTTCCATCAAATATGCTATCACTCATGCAAGGCCGGCGTCTTTTCTGGAACTCCAACACACAGCTTTGCAGGAAGAAGCAAGCAGGCAAGTGTTCGAGGAGTCAAAGAAACACAGCCGTGATACAGCAAGCTCTTCTGGTATGATAGCTCCTTCTAAGCGTCGTGTCTGGGTTCCTAACACCCCACCGTCGCTCCCTGCTCCACTAAGACCGTCAAGCTACGCAGCAAGGCCACCAAACTCCTTCACTGCGGCTCCTAGGGGCTACAACCACAACTACCCTGGAGCGCCTGGCGGAGTCCCTGGCTACGTTGCTCCACGTCCACCTGGTGCTTGTTACACTTGTGGAAACACTGGGCATCAGCACTGGAGTTGTCCAATGAACAACAAAGCTCTTCCACCACCACCTCCAAGACCTGCAGCAAGTGCTCCTCTGATTCGTGCGCCTCCACCTCGGGCTCTCAACATCAACACTAAGCCTGGGTCTACGGTTGCTCGTGCCAACTGTGTCAACACCGCTCAAGCTGAGCATGCTCCTGGAGTTGTGATGGGTATGCTTCCTGTTAACTCAGTTCCTGCACGAGTTTTGTTCGATTCTGGTGCTTCGCATTCTTTTGTTTCTCACAAGTTTGCGCATGAGCAAGATCTGGCTATGGTTCCTTTGTTACATCGTCTTGTGGTACAATCTCCTGGGTCAAACATGAGGGCTGCTCATATCAGCCATGGCAATCAAATTGAGATTGGTGGTTCTTCGTTTCCGGCTTCCTTAATTATTCTGGGCAATTCTGATATTGATGTTATCTTGGGCATGGATTGGTTAACAGCAAATGCAGCTGTGATTGATTGTGCTGAACGTTCGGTTTCTCTGAAAATTCCTGAAGGCCATATAGTCTATTCTCCAAGTCTGACTCCTGCAATTCAGCTTTATTCTTTGGCGGCTCTGAATGATGATGCTATGGAAGGTATTCAGAGTGTTCCTGTAGTCTGTGAGTTCCCAGATGTCTTTCCTGAAGAGTTGCCAGGTATGCCTCCGAATCATGAGGTTGAGTTTGTCATTGAACTTGAACCTGGTACCGCTCCTATTTCCAAGCGGCCTTATAAAATGGGTTCTACTGAGTTGGCTGAACTCAAACGTCAACTTGATGAACAAGAGAAGTTGGGTTTCATTCAGCACAGTACTTCTTCTTGGGGTAGTCCAACCATCTTTGTGAAGAAGAGAGACAAGACTGATAGACTTTGTGTTGACTATCGGGCACTCAATGCTAAAACAATCAATAATAAATATCCCCTTCCGCGGATTAATGATCTCTTCGATCAGCTAGCTGGAGCTATGGTATTCTCTAAGCTTGATTTGAGAAGTGGTTATCATCAAATCAAGATTCGCAAGGAAGATGTTCCCAAAACAGCTTTCACCACCCGCTATGGCCTGTACGAGTACACGGTCATGTCTTTCGGTCTCACCAACGCACCTGCCACCTTCTCGAGGCTTATGAACTCGGTTTTCATGGAGTATCTTGATAAGTTCGTTGTGGTCTATCTGGATGACATTCTAGTCTATTCTAAGTCTAAGGAAGAACATGAAGAACACCTTCGGTTTGTCCTAAACAAACTTCGTGAGAACCGCCTGTATGCAAAGTTCTCCAAGTGTGAGTTTTGGCTGCCTCAAGTCACCTACCTTGGTCATGTCATCTCTGCCAAGGGCATTGCCGTCAACCCAGAAACTGTTAAGACAATTATGGACTGGCTTCCACCCATAAATGTCAAAGAGGTCCGGAGTTTCCTTGGTTTGGCTAGTTACTGTCGTCGCTTCGTTCAAAATTTCTCAAAGATTGTGAAGCCTCTTACCGATCTCCTCAAGAAAGGCAAGAAATATCTTTGGACTCCTGCATGTCAAGCAAGCTTTGAGACACTCAAAGAGAAGCTCACTTCCACACCAGTCTTAGTTCCTCCAGACACATCAAAGCCTTTCCAGATATTCTGTGATGCTTCATTGCAAGGATTGGGTGCGGTCCTTATGCAAGAAAAGCAAGTTGTTGCTTATGCCTCTCGTCAGTTGAAGACACATGAGATCAACTATCCTACACATGACCTCGAGCTCGCAACAGTTGTCTTTGCTTTGAAAGTATGGAGGCATTACTTGCTTGGCAACCGTTGTGAGATCTTTTCTGATCACAAGAGTCTGAAGTATATCTTCACACAACCTGATCTCAACCTTTGTCAGAGGAGGTGGATTGAAACAATCAATGATTTCGATTTAACCATCAACTACACCCCGGGCAAAGCCAATGTCATGGCCGATGCTCTCAGCCGAAAAGCTTATGTCAACAATCTCATGGTGGAAGAACAACAACCTCTCTTGTGCGAGGAATTCCGCAAGCTCAACCTTGAAATTGTGGATCAAGGGTATCTTCTGAACCTGGCAACACCTCTCTTGGAAGAAAAGGTTCGCTCCATTCAGCTTGGGGATCCTTACACTAAAAAGATCATCTCCAACATTCAACTTCCGAAGTATGAGTCCTTCCACGTAGATGACCAAGGCACTCTTTTCTTTGAACACCGGATGTTTGTTCCGAACTACCCGGGTTTAAGAGAGCAAGTTCTCAAGGAGGCGCATGATTCTGTTCTTTCTATCCACCCTGGCAGCACTAAGATGTACATGGACTTAAAAACACAATATTGGTGGCCTGGTTTGAAACGATATTGTGCCAAGTATGTCTCGGAGTGTGATGTTTGTCGCAGAGTTAAAGCTGTCCATCAGAAACCTTCTGGTCTTCTACAACCATTGAAGCCTCCAGAATGGAAATGGGAGAAAGTAGAGATGGACTTCATCACTGGTTTTCCAAGGTCACAGAAGGGCAACAATGCAATCTTTGTTGTCATTGACAGGCTTTCCAAAGTAGCTCACTTCTTTCCAGTCAAGGAAACAACTTCTGCAATTCAGTTGGCTGAGCTCTATATCGTGTGTGAAGATGGGGCTTTAGGAGCGTCGTCGTTGGGTTATTTCACAATTGACGGGGCGGAGGAGTCGAATTTTATTTCCGAATCGCGAGAGTAGCTGGCCGAGCACATTGCGAGAGGAAGGGAGAGAGGAATTTCGGTTGCCCCGTTGGGATCAGGATCGCCGACTATGATGAGTATGCAAAGACCAGGTCTGTGTCTATGTTGTAGTATTTGCCTAGGCTGCCCGGTGTAGCATCCCAATTGTCTAACAATTGTAATGCTACTTGGTCTAGTAAGATAATGGCTACTTCATACATATATTTGTTGCATCATAATTATATCATGCTCATGTCATCATGCCACCTTGCATTTGAGCATCATATAAAACCCCTTTTCTTTTGGTTCTTCTCCCATATGCATTATTAATTGTATTTGCCTCTTGATATTGTATTTGGTTATTGATATATTGTTTAATGCCCAAGTTTAGTTGGGGGCATATCTTATATTCCAATCTACACCTTTCTTTGTCACCACCTTATAATTCCACCATCCCATTAAACATGAGCTTGTAATTCTTTTTCTTTTGATTTATTCTTAGCTCATGTGAATGGGATGGATCCAAGTCTAGCTTTTCTTTTGCTTGGCCTCTATTCCACTTCTTGGAAATGCCTAAGTATAATGCCATATTAATATTGTTCTCACAAAATTAATCAAGGCATTTATTTATTTTTTGCATGGGCCATGCAAACTTCTTCACCACCTTTTACTCCATTGGTTTTTCCTTTGAGTTAATGGATCCTATCTTGGTGGACCATCTCCTACCATTCCACCATCCCCATAGTCTTATCCACATCTTTTATTTTATTTTTATTTCTCCATGCATGATTCGTATGAGGCTTATTCTTACTATCTCTTTTCTCTCTCTACCTTTCTTGTTTCTCTTCCATCTTAGCTCAAGCTAGATCAAGCCCCATGTTCCTCTTGGTTTGGTCTCATAAACAACTTTTAAAATCTAACATCTAATAAAATCTAACCTAGCTATCTCTCTCTAACTTATCCTAACCCTAGTTTCACTAAACCCTAACCTTAACCTTCTCTCTCTCTCACTCTCTCTCCCTAGCTGCTGGTCCCACCTGGCCACCCTCTCCCTGGCCCACACCCCAGCCACCTCTCTCTCTAACCCTACACAAAACCCTAACCCTAGCCTATGTCTACCTAGCCAAGCTACCCCTCTCCTCTCTTTCTTTCTCTACCGGCTGAGCCAGCCCCACCTGCCCGTCCCTCTCTCCCGGCTAAGCCCCACCTGCAGCCCCAGGTCGAGCCCAGCTCGACCACGTGAGCAAGAAAAGGTGGCACCCGAGGCCACCCTTTTTATCTACCCCTGCCACGGCATCCCTCCTCCCTCTCCCTCCTTTTTCCTCCTCCCACACGCCTCCTGGACGCTCTCAGATCTGCCCCGAGCCAGCCCTCCTCTCCTCCTTCTTCCTCTTCGTCGCCAAGACCTGCCGCCAGCACCGCGTCGCCCCCGTCGTTCCAGCCGGCGAGCATGTGGTGGAGGTGGCCTGGGAGACCGAGGCGACCTTACTGCTTCGCCCCGGACACGCCGACGCGAAGGAGGAGCCCCCGAACCGCCGGTACCGCCGCCACCTAACGCCAAACCCTAGCCACCAGTACGCCAGCGTCCTCGCCGCTCCGGTGCCTCCCCGCCCGATCCGACCACACCAGCCCACCCGCGGTGAGCTCCTCTATCTCCCTGACTTGCTCCGCCTCGTTGTCGCCGTCTAGCGCCGCCGATCGTTTCGTCGAATGCCCACCGTGCGCTAGAGCTCGCCGGTGTCTGCCAGGTTCCCCGCGCCACCTAGCACCTCACCTAGGCCCCAACCCCCCTCCTGTCAGCTCCCCTAGCCTACCGCACTGGTTCCGTCGCTCAGCGCGCAAGCCCGCGACCTGGGTTCGACTCCCCGCTCTGCGCTGCGCGCCGATTTCCCGTCAGACCGAGGAGAAGAAGAACAGTAACAGGGCCTGTGGTAGTTTTACGAAAGCCCCCTCTTTTTATTTTCGCTCTCAACCCGCGGGACCTCGTGGCCCACTAGTCAGCCGCCCTGGCAATCTTGCCGAAAACCTCCCAGGTTCCTCGGGCCGTAACCCGCGGTCCAGCTTGCACCCCACCTGTCAGCCTCTGCCATCCCCACCGCTGTCACGTGGGCCGTGGCCAGTTCGCCCCACCCCGCAGTCACTCGGGCTAGTCAGTACGCGGTGTAAAAAGGATTTTCCTGCGCGCGCGTGCCCCGCCAGCCGCTAGCCCACCCGTCAGTGGCTATGGCTAGATTCGCCTGAGTGACAAAAGTTTTTCTGTTGTCTGTTTTTAATTAAACCTTTTCAAAATTGTTTTAAATTCAAATTCAATTCAGATTTAAATAATTTTTAAAATACAAATCCAAATAATACAAATAATATATGTTTTGGAATCAGAAAAATGTGAGGAATTCAAATATGCCCTTCAAAATATGTTTTGAACACTTTAAATTTTCGAGATGATTTAAATTACATTAAAATGCCCTTTTCCTTAATTAATTAATAACTTTTGTTTTATAACCCCAAATTTGACAAATAATATGTCTAAATCGATCAGCGCGACGAGCCCGTTCTATCTATGCATTCCTTGTTCTGATTTGAAGCATGCATCATATCATTCTTATAAATCTGAACTGTTTATGGCAATAAAAGTGAACTAAACAAATATTAAAATGCTTTATTCTTGTATCCACACCTCACCCTTGCCATGCTACTTTAATGCCATGTAAATTGTGCATCATTCATCATGGCATGCTTGTTTGCTTGTCGCATTTTAATTCATTTGCTTGTGCACTTTATTTACGTTGGCCCTTGTTTGTTTGGTTCTTCTTCGAATAGACGCCCAGCAGGAGAATTACCAGGAATCACAGGAATACTACCCAGATCCATCTCTTGCTTCAACTGAGCTGCCAGGCAAGCACTACCACATGCTTGCATACATATAGTACCTATTGCTTCTATCTTATTCTTGCATCATTGAGTCGCGATTGCATTAAATTGAATCCCAAGTACTGCATAGCCTTTACTTTTAAACCCCACCAAAGCTTGTTCCTCCATCCCATGAGCCATTACTACAGGAGTTGTTTGAGCCATGCGAGTCGTACAAAAAGCATGTGTAGGGTATGTGAGTGTCTGATGAATAACGAGGTACCTAAACAACATAATCTGAGTAGTAATGGGATAACTAATGAAAGAGGCACCGGTGAGCAATATCTGCTATTTGGTTCTTCATGCTCACTTGTGTCCCGTAGGACCCTGAGTACTTGACTCCTGTTCCTTGTTTATTCGCACTATCCACATCCGGGAGGCTTATGAACCCCCCTAGCCAGAGCTTGATTCATTCTTATTTCTTGGGGCCACAATTAGTTTGAGGCTTTATTACTATCCTGTACTTATGCCATGTTACTTCTTTATTTAAGATTGTGCGAGGAGCACCTGTACTGTTTTGGATCGTGACACGTTTTCACTGTATGGACAAGCCCAGTCACATTTTCGGGTTCCCAGTCGTTTACCGCCGTCCACACAAACCTTGGGTCCGTCTCGGAGTCGGCCAACTTCGTTGCGGGTAGCTTAATGGGGTGGCTGTTGGAGATATGCCCAAGAGGCAATAATAAAGTGGTTATTATTATATCTTTATGTTTATGATAAATGTTTACATCCCATGCTATAATTGTATTATTAGGAAACACTAATACATGTGTGTTTTGTAAACATAAAAGAGTCCCTAGTAAGCCTCTTGTTGAACTAGCTTGTTGATTAATTGATGATCATGGTTTCCTGATCATGGACATTGGATGTGATTAATAACAAGGTTATATCATTAGGAGAATGATGTAATGGACACACACCCATAGTAAGCGTAGCATAAAGATCAAGTCATTAAGTTCGTATTGCTATAAGCTTTCAAATGCATAGTAACCTAATCCTTCGACCATGAGGTTATGTTAATCACCATCACCAGATAGATACTTTGATGACATCAAACGCCGCTTCGTAACTGGGGGGTTATAAAAGTGTCATTGGGTATTCTGAAAGTATGTGTTGAAGCGCATGGACCAAGATTGGGATTTGTCCATCCATATGACGGATAGATATGCTCTGGGCCCTCTCGGTGGAATGTCATCTAGTTAGCTTGCAAGCATGTGACTAGGTCACAAGGGATGACATATCACGGAACGAGTAAAGAGTACTTATCAGTAACGAGGTAGAACTAGGTATGGAGATACCGACGATCAAACCTCGGATAAGTATAGTATCGTGAGACAAAGGGAATTGGTTTTCGTATGTAAATGGTTCAATCGATCACGAAGTCATCGTTGAGTATGTGGGAGCCATTATGGATCTCCAGGTCCCGCTAATGGTTATTGATAGGAGATGTGTCTCTATCATGTCTACATATTCACGAACCGTAGGGTGACACACTTAAGGTTCGAAGTTGTTTTAAGTAGATATGGAATGTGCGTTGGAGACCGAATGTTGTTCGGAGTCTCAGAATGGATCCGGGACATCACGAGGAGATCCGGAATGGTCCGGAGAATAAGATTCATATATTGGGGATCATTTTCTAAGTTAGGAAATGTTCCGGAGTGTTTGTATGGGGATTCTAGAAGGTTTCGGAACGTTCTGGAAGGTTCTAGAGAATTTCTTGGAGTTTGCTTGAAAACCAAGAAAGGGTCAAAGGAAACCTAGTGGGGCAAGAGACGGATTCGTGGGGGAGGAGGACTCCTCCCCCTTCCCACCGCCGGCCATAGGAGGGGAGTCCTACTAGGACTCCCCCTCCCCAGGCGCGCCTGCCCCCTTTAAATAGAAGGGCAGGGGCGCCCCCTCCAAGCCTGCTCTCATAACTCCAATCTCTGCCGCCTCTCTCCTCCACCTTTCTTCTGCACAGGCATAGGCGAAGCCCTGCAGAATTCTCTACTCCACCACCACCACCACGCCGTCGTGCTGCTGGGATTCCGTGGAGAAGATCTACTACCTCCGCTGCTCGCTGGAACGGGGAGAGGAAGGTCTGCTTCGACTCCGCACGTGTGACCGACTGCGGAAGCGCTGCCGAAACGCGGTGCCGGAAGGATCGTCAACTTGACTGACTGCGGGAGCACTGCTGGAACGCGACGCCGGAAGGATAGTCCACACGATCTTGAGATCGGCAAGTGATCGACTACATCATCCACGAGATCTAATCTCGTTAACGCTTTCGGATCTACGAGGGTTAGTTCCTATCTATCTGGTTGCTCATATCTAATAGATTAGATCTTGGCTTTTATCTAGATTAGATCTGGATTTTGTTCGTTCTTGCGGTAGAATTTTTTTGTTTTCCATGCTACGAACCCATCAGTGGTATCAGAGCCGTATCTATGCGTAGATCTGTTGCACGAGTAGAACACAATGTTTTTGTGGGCATTGATGCTTTTGTTGTCGGTGTCTTAGCGTGTACTTTGCATCATGCGGCATGGTGGGATGAAGCAGCTCGGGCTAACATTACATGTCAAAGCCGTATCTATGCGTAGATCTGTTGCACATGAGACTTGCTCCACGCTTGACGTGCAACTTGCTTTGCACAAGTGGCTTTGCGGGTGTCTGTCTCTCCCACCATAGTTAAGATTCAATTTACAATGAGCATCTGACAACACTTGTATCAACGTTGTGGTTCTTGTTCGTAGGTAAGATCGGTCTTATGCGAAAGCCCCAAACCGCGTAAAATATGCAAAGAAAATTAGAGGCGTCTAACTTGTTTTTGCAGGGGTTTTGTGATGTGATATGGCCATTATGTGATTGTGATTATATTTGATGTATGCAATGATCCTTATTGTAATATGGCAACCGGCAGGAGCCTAATGGTTGTCTTTAAATTTTATTTAAGACCTGCGTGTCTATTCATCATGTAATAGCTTTATTCCAAGTAGTTGTAATAGTTGCTGTTGGTGATGGACAACCATAAAGCGGCGCCACGGACCTTGACGCCACGCTGGTGATGATGGAGTTCATGTCCGTGCTTTGAAGATGGAGATCAAAGGCAGAAGAAGAAAGGCCATATCATATCACATATTATGAATTGCCTGTGATGTTAATCCTTTATGCATCTTGTATTGCTTAGATCGCGACGGTAGCATTATAAGATGATCCCTCTCACTAAATATCAAGTAATAAAGTGTTCGTCCTTAGCTGGCACCGTTGCTAAGACTCGTCGTTTCGAAGCATCTCGTGATGATCAGGTGTGATAGACTCTACGTGTGCATACAACGGGTGCAAGCCAGATTTGCACATGCGGAAACTAAGGTTAACCTTGACGAGCCTAGCATGTACAGACATGGTCTCGGAACACGGAATACCGAAAGGTAAAGCATGAGTCATATGGATGATATGATGAACATGTTGATTGTTCGCCTTTAAAGCTACATCATCTCACGTGATGATCGGACTTGGTGTAGTGGATTTGGTTCGTGTAATCACTAAAACAACTTGAGGGATGTTGTTTTGAGTGGGAGTTCATTTGTAATTTGGATTAGTCGAACTCAATTTATCATAAACACAATCAAAGTGAATTTGCATAGTTTCTTGTAGTCATTGGCATCCGTTCACCACCTTACGCTTAGTTATAGTTGAGATAGTGGAACTATAGAAATTCTGGATATTATCTTTACGAACTGGTATCGTATTATTTTGAATGTCAATTTAAAGTTTATAAGTCCAATTGCAAACTTTCAGCAAACTCTATTTACTCCATGAAGTTTAATAAGTAGTATTAAATCAAGAGTAAGAATTCCAATGTTAGTATCTAAAGTATCATGTTTGCCTCCATGATTATTGATATTCAAAAGATTGTTTTTAATATCAAGTTTATCTAAGAGCTGAAAGCAATGTTTCAGAAACCATCATATGTGAAAGGTATTGCGATATCTAAAACAATGTGTTGGTTACAACATGATAGAGTATACGTCCTCATATTTGATGAGAATTTGTGAAGGTTGGAGACGCTAGTTGTCCTAATCCTCCAAAGTTTTTGAAAAAGAAACATTATACTCGCAATTCACCTTTATAAGCTATAGCAGCTTGATCATGAAAGTTGTCATGATAAGGATGAATAGAAGATGTAAGTAAATGTTTACTGCACTAAAAGATTACTAAAGAATGGATTTTTGAAAGAACACCAAACATTTGATGATGGTAATCCACCTCAAAGTGCAAGTCCAAAGGTATTAGTAGTTGACTATATACGCTTTGTACCATGTGTCATGTTGATGACACCACTATTGATGTTGATAGATTTTTTTAAAAGAAAAGGAATTGCTGAAAGAGAATCTATAAAATATTTGGCAGAAAATAAAAGGTTGGAGATGTCCAACTTAGGCATATAGAAGATATACATGTTATGGTTGTGTTCCTTGCTTGTTAAACAATGTGGTTCTCCGGTATTGGATACCGAATTGGTTGATATGAAGTCTCATACAGGACAACACAATTCATGAACTACAATGGCCTAAGTAACTAGCAAGAGAATGAGTGATGATGTTCATCGAAAACAAATAAAGTGTTATTGCGTTTTTCGTTGTCATCAAACCTAGCCTTCATGATTTGTTTTAATAATTGTTATTTTGTTCCGGTATTACGAGAACAATGGCTGTTCAAATAATAACTGTATTCCATAAAGGATGGATGAACTTTTACAAGTCTAGTGGGAGAAATCACATCCATAAACACTATTGCTAAAATGTCGCAAGACAAATGATTGAAAGATCACTTGCGAAGTGACATCGCCGTTTAAATTATATTGAAAGGAACACATGAAGAAACTCCATGTTGATGGATTTTTGGAGTCTTTGATTTTGATCAAATGACGCTTGTGATACTTTCCTGGAGATAATTAAAACACCGTTCGTGGGCCAAAAGAGGAACGGACGACTAAGTGGTTGGAATTTGTACATATTGATGTATATAGTCCATTATGTGTAGTCGTGGGCGATGGATTTCAACTTCATATGCTTTCTCCGAAGATTTGAGTGAGTATATGTATATACTTACTCAATAAGGAAGAAGTATGAAACATTTGAAAAATGTTCAAAGACTTTCAAGATGAAGTGGAAAATCATTGTAACAAGAAAATAAAGAGTTTATGATTCGATCATAAAGAAAGATGTTTAAGTTACAAGTTTAGCAAAACACCTAAGATTTGAAGAATCGTTCCATGGATTTGCATTTCCCAAAACACCATAGGAATATGGAGTGTTCAAGATATGTAATGAAACCTTGTTTGACATGGTAAGATCAAAGGTGTCATTTATAAAACTGCCATTATATATTAAAGATTAAAGCTTTAGTGACTACCGCTTTTACACTGAAAAGAGCTCCATCGTGATCCGTTCAAATGACACCATATAAGTCATGGTTTGGGATAAAACCCGAATTGTCTTTTCTTAAATTTTGGTATGCTATGCATAAGTAAAATGTTTACAACCAAAGTCGGATAAGCACGTCTTTGTAGGTTATTCCAAAGAATTTGTTGGGAATTTCTCCATAACACCGAGGACAAAAGAGTATGTTACTTGGAACGTCAAGTTTCTTGAGAAAGAATTTTTCGTGAAAAGTTAAGTGGGAGGACAATAGAACTTTGATAAGGTTGTTGAACCTTAGCTATATGTGCTAAGTAGCGCAGCGCCGGAAAAGTGTCCCGGTGGCGGCCACAATGCTCATGGCTCTCGTGATTACAAAAGGTGTGATCTCGGAGATTAGAGTTCCTATAGAACTGTGTGGGTCGGTAAGAATCAAATAGTAAGATTTGATAAGCAAGTCGTTATTGTTTTGACAATGATGAACCGACTACATGCAAAGAAGCGATTATGGGCCCTGACTCCATAAAAGGACTAGAAGTCATGGAATCCATGATAGCATCCATACACGAGAAATCAAGTTTCTAAACTTTGAAGACCCTCCGGAAAGGCGTGAAGCCTATCGGTCGTGTTTGGATCTGTAAAAAAATAGACATGGATGTTTCAAATCTATGAAATAGTCGACATGTCGGAAAGAGTTTACGACAATGTTCAAGGAATTGACTATGATAAGATTTCATCTTTCATAGCGATATTTAGTCTGGACGGATTAATGTAGCAACCACTACATATATTTTGGTATATGGTAGTTGAACAAACAAAGCAAGTTCTTCTAACAGAATGGTTACCTAGGACGTGTAAATGACACGATCCAAACGGTTTTGTTAATTCAAAGGATGCTAAACGAGTATGCAAAACTTCAATGGTTGAAGTAAGCATAGCGGAGTTGGAATCTTCACCATGATGAAACTGTTAAAAGAGTTTAAATTCATCGGAGATGATGAAGATGCTTGCATTTGCAAGAAATTAAGTGGGAGCGCTGAGACATATTTCTAATACATTGTGTAGAGGACATATTGTTGATTGCAAATGATGTATCTTGTATTGACACGGGTTAAGAATTTCATTTTGATGAAAGACTTAGGCATAACCCAAGAATTAGGCATCAATGTCTATATGAATAGATTGAGGCGCTAATATGGTTTTGCCAAATGTACATAGATAAGATGTTGAATGAGTTCAATATGGAAACAACAAGAAAGGTTCTTGACGCACGGAAAGGACTGAATCAAGATTCAAGTGTGTTGACACGAGATTCAAGTGTTTTGACACTTGGTGAAATCACAAGAATATTTTGATCAATCAGTCTTTGAGATGTACACATCCAGATATGTCCTATGCTCTAAATGTTATGAGCATATACCAGAATGATTCATAAGATGATTATTGGACAATAGTAAAGATATTCTTATGAGCTTTGGAAGAACTAAGAATATATCACGTATAAGTGACAAATAGTTAAAGGTAGTTCATTGTAAAGTGTTACATTGATACTAGTTTTGTCACAGGATACAAATTAAGTTTATCTCAATTTAAACTATGGTTGTCACAATGTAATGAAAGGAAGTTCCATAACGGATTTGGTTGAGTACCAAAGTTAAAACATTGTGACAGATACTACAACAAAAGTCTAAGTATATAAACTGCTATAGTAGCAGCAAAGCAGGGCATTTGTGTTAAGTAGTTTGTAATCAAACTAGGTGTGGTTCAAAGTGGGCTAATACTATGAAGATATATTGTGTGACGATAATATCAACATATTTTGAGCCGAAGGAACTAAAGGTCTCACCAAAGGACCAAATTTATACAATGCCATCTCATTGGAGAATGAGTAATGCGTAGAGACGCAAGGACATGCAAATACACACGGACCTGGAAGTGCCAGATCCGAAGATTATGTTTACCACTAGCAATAGTGTCTATACAACACCAGAAAGCCATAGGTGTTAAATGCACAAGTTTTTAACTAGATTATTGACTCTAGTGCAAGTGGGAGACTGTTGGAGATATTCCCAAGAGGCAATAATAAAGTGGTTATTATTATATCTTTATGTTTATGATAAATGTTTACATCCCATGCTATAATTGTTTTATTAGGAAACACTAATACATGTGTGTTTTGTAAACATAAAAGAGTCCCTAGTAAGCCTCTTGTTGAACTACCTTGTTGATTAATTGATGATCATGGTTTCCTGATCATGGACATTGGATGTGATTAATAACAAGGTTATATCATTAGGAGAATGATGTAATGGACACACACCCATAGTAACGTAGCATAAAGATCAAGTCATTAAGTTCGTATTCCTATAAGCTTTCAAATGCATAGTAACCTAATCCTTCGACCATGAGGTTATGTTACTCACCATCACCAGATGGATACTTTGATGACATCAAACGCCGCTTCGTAACTGGGTGGTTATAAAAGTGTCATTGGGTATTCTGAAAGTATGTGTGGAAGCGCATGGACCAAAATTGGGATTTGTCCATCCATATGACGGATAGATATGCTCTGGGCCCTCTCGGTGGAATGTCATCTAGTTAGCTTGCAAGCATGTGACTAGGTCACAAGGGATGACATATCACGGAACGAGTAAAGAGTACTTATCAGTAACGAGGTAGAACTAGGTATGGAGATACCGACGATCAAACCTCGGATAAGTATAGTATCGCGAGACAAAGGGAATTGGTTTTCGTATGTAAATGGTTCAATCGATCACGAAGTCATCGTTGAGTATGTGGGAGCCATTATGGATCTCCAGGTCCCGCTAATGGTTATTGATAGGAGATGTGTCTCTATCATGTCTACATATTCACGAACCATAGGGTGACACACTTAAGGTTCGAAGTTGTTTTAAGTAGATATGGAATGTGCGTTGGAGACCGAATGTTGTTCGGAGTCTCGGAATGGATCCGGGACATCACGAGGAGATCCGGAATGGTCCGGAGAATAAGATTCATATATTGGGGATCATTTTCTAAGTTAGGAAATGTTCCGGAGTGTTTGTATGGGGATTCTAGAAGGTTTCGGAATGTTCTGGAAGGTTCTAGAGAATTTCTTGGAGTTTGCTTGAAAACCAAGAAAGGGTCAAAGGAAACCTAGTGGGGCAAGACATGGATTCGTGGGGGAGGAGGACTCCTCCCCCTTCCCACCGCCGGCCATAGGAGGGGAGTCCTACTAGGACTCCCCCTCCCTAGGCACGCCTCCCCCCCTTAAATAGAAGGGCAGGGGCGCCCCCTCCAAGCCTCCTCTCATAACTCCAATCTCTGCCGCCTCTCTCCTCCACCTTTCTTCTGCACAGGCATAGGCGAAGCCCTGCAGAATTCTCTACTCCACCACCACCACCACGCCGTCGTGCTGCTGGGATTCCATGGAGAAGATCTACTACCTCCGCTGCTCGCTGGAACGGGGAGAGGAAGGTCTGCTTCGATTCCGCACGTGTGACCGACTGCGGAAGCGCTGCCGAAACGCGGCACCGGAAGGATCGTCAACTTGACTGACTACGGGAGCACTTCTAGAACGCGACGCCAGAAGGATCGTCCACACGATCTTGAGATCGGCAAGTGATCGACTATATCATCCACGAGATCTAATCTCGTTAACGCTTTCGGATCTACGAGGGTTAGTTCCTATCTATCTCGTTGCTCATATCTAATAGATTAGATCTTGGCTTTTTTCTAGATTAGATCTGGGTTTTGTTCGTTCTTGCGGTAGAAATTTTTTGTTTTTCCATGCTACGAACCCATCAGTGGCCCCCTGAAATATTTCTGAATCCTGTGATCGCTTTGTCGTGAATGCCTCGTTGGGTTTTGAGATGGTTTTTCCGAGGTTGATTGAGTGTGTGTTGCTATTCGTGCACCCCTGCAGGGTAAATCTTTCTGAAAGCCGTGTCCGCGGTTATGGACGACTTGGAGCACAGTTTCTCGATCATAGACAAGTATAACTAAAGTACCGCTTTTAAATTGACTAAGTACTTGACTAGTAAATAGTGCAATACTCATGGAATGGTTAATAAAACTGCCAACGGATGATAGGGGTTGTTCGTCCGCTTCCTCGTTGGTAAGCGAGGAGGAGGATGGATCTGTTAATTATACTGTTATAACTGTTGTTCTTAATTAACGGGCATCCGTCTATCATTGGTTAGGCGGATGGTTAGCGAGTATCTATAGACTTGTTAGTTATTATCTTTTGCTGCAATTGCGTCACCCCAGGTTGTGTCCCCTTTAGCGGCATAAAGACTTGCTGAGTACCCCTAGGGTCTCACACGATAAATTGTTTGATTCAGATGAACAGGTGTATTCGCAAGAAGGATACTGGGTGGAGGAGACAGATGATGTTGGCAACGATCATTCGGTGTAGAGATTCCGGGAACGGGGATCCGTGAGATCTGTGGACGGGATGTGTTTATTGATGGGGCATCTTATGCCGATTTGCTTCTTATCCGTACTCGGATCTTGTTTTCCGCTTCCGCTTGATACTCTGATGTTTGTTGTATGAGGAGCTATCCTAAATTATTATCTCTATCTAGGATATTTGAATCTTGCCGTATGGCGTTGCAATGTTTCTCTTTCTTTTAGATGGAATGGCTCTGAGGACTGTTGTATGTGGCTTGCATACATACTCATTTGTGTATGTAGTTGATCCCTTCGCATGCCGATTACGCCGCTCGTTCTTGTCCCGATGTCTGAAAGTGGTTAGGACGGCCGAAAGGTCTACCGTGAGTGGCCCTGAGCCCCACCGTACTATTTTAACCACTTTCGTTCATCCAGGCATGTAACTAAGAGCGTAATTCACCGAGGTAGTTACACCCGGTGCGTAGATGTCTTCCATTGACACTTCTGTAGATCATCAGGCAGCATGCACATCACATGCGGAGCAGCACCTTTGAGCGGTTCAGCAGCAGATGTAGTGTGGAAGTTCGGCCACCCGGAGCCTGGAGGAGCAAAAAGGAGCGGTTGATGCGACCTGCGAACGATAGTGAACATTGAGTCCATGGAGAATCTGAAGCAGCAGTGGTAACAACTCTATTTGAAGGCTCGGGTACGTAAGCTCTGCTGTTCTATTTGGACGGTCAAATTATACTTGTGCATTTGGATACAATTTGTTTTTGTCTATCAGGTATTCGAGTTGACTTGAAGCTGATTTCAATACACAATTGAATCGGTGAATAGCTTGAGATTCTTGGCGTACTTAAAAATCATCAGGTTCACACTGTAAGATGTAGAATAACAGATCACAGGCATGAGTTATGACACCTCCTTATCCTACTTTTGTTGTTGTATATTATTATATAGATTTTACCATGGTTGGAGATTTTAGGAACCATCTAATCAAGTTGATCTAACGGTGGAAAAAATAGGAAGTATTAGAAAGTACTGAAAGTAAGTACTGGAAATTACTAGTAGTATTAATTTCTTTTATTTACTAAACGGGGAGATAGATAATTTAGTTAATATGGTCCCACCTGTCACTCTCTCTCTCATCTCACGCTGTGTCGTCTCACTTTCTCTCTGAGACAAGCCCGAATAAAATCCCCTTTCCGGCCGCCACTGACTCGCCGGCGTAGTCTACGGCTCCTGCCCGTGCCGCACCCCTCTCCGCCAGCCGCCGCCTCGAGATCGACAAGGGATTTTGCCGCCTCTGAATTCTGTGGTAGTTCTCCGCCGCCCCTCCTACCGTCGTCTTCTGGCCTCTCCGTGCTGGCCAATGGCCATCAAGGGATTCCGTCTTTGGGCAGACACGACCCTGATGCATCGGCAGACGGTGACCTTGAGGCGACGGGGGACTTCGACCTGGTGGTGGTCGGTGAAGTCGTGGGCAGACGGCAGCACACTCGGTTTCGAGTTTGAGTTCGCCTACTGCTATCTAACGACGCCATGGCCGCCCGCCAGATCGATTTTGTTCGTGCTAGTGCAGGCTGCAAACTGTTGCCTGTTGTTCCTCTCTGGTGACAGCCCGTTCTCTGGCCGCCGTCTGAAACTGTCCGCCCGGTCGTCCTCCAGACCGCTGCCTCATCCGACGGCTGACGCTCACCTGCACGGTTCCGGCCTGCCGCCGTCGCCTGTCCAGTCGCTGCCTGCTGGGTTGTGTACTGGTGTTTGCTCGCTCGGCTGCTGGCTTTTCATCGTCTTTTGCATGCGCGAGGATCTGCTCATGAACCTTATCCCTAATTACGTTAATTTAAAATCTGTAATTATGGGCTAGATCGGATGGACAGCATTATTTCAACTAGAAGTACTGGAAAGTACTAGGAAGTACACGCCAATCACCGTAACAACGCTCATATTATTATTTATAAAATAGGCTTTCGTCCCGATGTATATTATATAGCAACCACACCAAGGATATAAGAGTTCGAAACAAAGAAAATGTCGGGGCAACAGCAAAAACATGCCCAATAGAAAATAAATGGAGACAACAGTGAATAAACAAAGCGATGAAGACTCGAAATCGCTGCATCCTCTAACTTTTCCCACCACGCCCCAAGCACTCTGAAGCGTCTAGAGCCAAGCAGCACCTTCAAGAAGGGCACTGTCAACAAGGCGTTGCTGCCCGGACCAAATGGTCCTAGGGTTTCCCCTGGCTCGGAGTAAAGTAGACGGAGGCTTCCCACGACAGCCTCTAGGAAGGAATAGTGCCACACAAAAGCGGCACCGCATCAGGGTCGGACAAGCCGACATAGATTTCTCCCGACCCACAAAAAAATCGGAGCACAACGGAGCGCTACCACCAAGCTTTGCCACCTGTCAACACGCGCCACCACGATCTTGTAGTCACCATACCCGTATCTTTGAGAACAATGGTGTAACTACTGTTGGAGATATGCCCAAGAGGCAATAATAAAAGTGGTTATTATTATATCTTTGTGTTTATGATGAATGTTTACATCCCATGCTATAATTGTATTATTAGGAAACGCTAATACATGTGTGTTTTGTAAACATATAAGAGTCCCTAGTAAGCCTCTTGTTGAACTAGCTTGTTGATTAATTGATGATCATGGTTTCCTGATCATGGATATTAGGATGTGATTAATAACAAGGTTATGTCATTAGGAGAATGATGTGATGGACACACACCCATAGTAAGCGTAGCATAAGATCAAGTCATTAAGTTTGTATTGCTGTAAGCTTTCAAATACATAGTAACCTATTCCTTCGACCATGAGGTTATGTTAATCACCATCACCGGATGGATACTTTGATGACATCAAACGCCGCTTCATAACTGGGTGGTTATAAAAGTGTCATTGGGTATTCTGAAAGTATGTGTTGAAGCACATGAACCAAGATTGGGATTTGTCCATCCATATGACGAATAGATATGCTCTGGGCCCTCTCGGTGGAATGTCATCTAGTTAGCTTGCAAACATGTGACTTGGTCACAAGGGATGACATATCACGGAACGAGTAAAGAGTACTTATCAGTAACGAGGTAGAACTAGGTATGGAGATACCAACGATCAAACCTTGGATAAGTATAGTATCGCGAGACAAAGGGAATTAGTTTCATATGTAAACGGTTCAATCGATCACGAAGTCATCGTTGAGTATGTGGGAGCCATTATGGATCTCCAGGTCCCGCTGATGGTTATTGATAGGAGATGTGTCTCTATCATGTCTACATATTCACGAACCGTAGGGTGACACACTTAAGGTTCGAAGTTGTTTTAAGTAGATATGGAATATGCGTTGGAGACCGAATGTTGTTCGGAGTCTCGGATTGGATTCGGGACATCACGAGGAGATCCGGAATGGTCCGGAGAATAAGATTCATATATAGGGGATCATTTTCTGAGTTAGGAAATGTTCCGGAGTGTTTGTATGAGGATTCTAGAAGGTTTCGGAATGTTCCGGAAGATTCTAGAAGATATCTTGGAGTTTGCTTGAAAATCAAGATAGGGATCAAAGGAGTCCTGGTGGGTCAAGATAAGGAGTCGTGGGGGAGGAGGACTCCTCCCCCCACTCCCCAATCCGCCGGCCTAGGAGGTGGAGAGTCCTCCTAGGACTCTCCCTCCCCAGGCGCGCCTCCTCCCCTTAAATAGAAGGGCAGGGGCGCCCCCTCCTCCCCTGCTCTCATAACTCCCAATCTTTGCCGCCTCTCTCCTCCACCTTTCTTCTGCACAGGCATATGCGAAGCCCTGCAGAATTCTCTACTCCACCACCACCACCACGCTGTCGTGCTGCTGGGATTCCGTGGAGAAGATCTACTACCTCCGCTGCTCGCTGGAACGGGGAGAGGAAGGTCTGCTTCGACTCCGCACGTGTGACCGACTGCGGAAGCGCTGCCGAAACGCGGCGCCGGAAGGATCGTCTACTTGACCGACGGCGGAAGCGCTGCCGGAACGCGACGCCGGAAGGATCGTCCACACGATCTTGAGATCGGCAAGTAATCGACTACATCATCCACGAGACCTAATCTCGTTAACGCTTTCGGATCTACGAGGGTTAGTTCCTATCTATCTCGTTGTTCATATCTAATAGATTAGATCTTGGCTTTTATCTAGATTAGATCTGGGTTTTGTTCGTTCTTGCGGTAGAATTTTTTTGTTTTCCATGCTACGAACCCTTCAGTGGTATCAGAGCCGTATCTATGCGTAGATCTGTTGCACGAGTAGAACACAGTGTTTTTGTGGGCGTTGATGCTTTTGTTGTCAGTGTCTTAGCGTGTACTTTGCATCTTGCGGCATGGTGGGATGAAGCGACTCGGGCTAACATTACATGTCATCGCACATGAGACTTGCTCCACGCTTGACGTGCAACTTGCTTTGCACAAGTGGCTTTGCGGGTGTCTGTCTCTCCCACCATAGTTAAGATTCAATTTACAATGAGCATCTTGACAACACTTGTATCAACGTTGTGGTCCTTGTTCGTAGGTAAGATCGGTCTTATGCGAAAGCCCCAAACCACGTAAAACATGCAAAGAAAATTAGAGGTGTTACCACTGGGCCGGACTGGGTTTGGTGACGGGAAAGTGATCTTCGCCAAGATAACCTACAGCGGCTGTACGATATACTAACGAACGGACGAACTGCACTGCCAGCGATTCGCTGCGAGCAGGTTGAATCTTGCGGGCAAGGTTTCTCCACGCTCGCTGAACGGAAAAAGGAGTATGAGTACTCGAAAAGACCGGGACAAAACGATCTACACGCTGGTATGATTGGTCCGTGCTAGGGTGGACTGTGCTGCGCGCAGTTCCGCGATGAACACAAAGACAGACACAAAACAGATCTGGTTGACAAGCAACCTAGCGAGCGAGATTCTCGGAGATTTACTAGACGGTTTTTAACGTTCTATAGCTAGTTTTGAAGAGGAAGTCTGGATCTACAACTTTGGTTCAGGCTCCAAGCGCAGAAGAGCACCACAGGGAGAGCTAGAACGCGATGAACACAAGCAGCAGCAAGATGGCTGGCACATCTTCGACGGCGAGCGCGCCCCGCGGCGAGGCCGGCGGCGATGCAAGGTGAGATGGGGCGGGAGATGATGTCAGAGAGGTCGGTAGGCTCACCTACGACCCTCAGGTGCAGCTAGTGGGCGCGGGGAGGCGTAGATCGACGAGGAGGCAGCGGGAACGTGGCGCTTTCGGTCTCCTCGGTTCATGGTGGCGGCGAGGCTCCTCCGGCAAGCTCCGGCGTCGGTCGCTGGTACAGGTCGAAGAAGAGGAAGCAGTGGCACCTCCTGGACGTCGTGTTTCCTCCTGGGCATAGCTCCAACCTCCTCCTGCTGAACTTGGCCGAGCTAGGATTTGAGATGGACATGGAGAGGCCATGGAGAGGCTTGGGGAGGAAGAAGGGAGGAAGATAGGGTTCAGATCTCGATCTGGGACTTGGTCTCTGCAGGGTGGATAAGGAGGAAGGCAGGGGGAAGGTCACATGGGGTTGTTGGGTTAGCTTTTGCCAAAAGAGAGAGGAAGGAGGGTAGCTCGGGTAGATGGTTTGTTTCTTCTCTCCTCCTTGTTTCTTTGCTCAAAGAGGAAGGAGAGGGGGACCAGGAGAGGTGGAAGGGGTGATGGAGCTGGTCACGGGAGAGAGGGGGTGAGGCGTGGTGGTGGCTGATCAAGGGAGAGAGGGATGGGGAACATCACATGGGAGGTGGTGGTATTGCTTTTCAAAAAGTGGGGGAGGTGACGTCGGGTGGGAGCTCTCTCCTTTCCTCCTCTTGTTCTCAGCCAGAAGTAGCAAGGGGAGAGGGACCAGGGAGGAGGACGTGGTGGACTTGGAGCTTGCCAAAGGGAGAAAAGATGGGAGAGGGTTGGACAAGATGGTTAATTAGATAAAAGAGAACAAGAGAGATTAGCTAGATGAGGTTTGGTTGGGAGAAGAGGGCATAGGTGTGCACTTGCACATGCATGGGAGGGTGAGAGAGGATGGTGTTTTGGCTAGCTTGGTTGTCTTTTCAAACTTCCAAACTTTGCTTGAATTAAAAACCCATAAAAAGCACATAAGAACTCAAAAGAGGAAGTAGAAGATGAAAGGTCACTTGCATGGCTCATGCATGATCACATAGGGCCACATATATTTGTTCAAACAAATATAATTCAAAAGGGCACTATGTTTTGATGCATGCATTCAAAATTGAAAGAAAACCAAGCTTGAACAAGATTGTGAAGAACCACATAGTCAAGTATGAAATAAATGGCCTATTTGAATATAATGCAACTTGCTAGTGTGAGATCATGTGGAAAATAGAAGTGGATCCATCTCAACCCACATGAGTTAAAAGTAAACCAAATAAGATGCAAAGCTCACATATGGTTGGATGGTGGAATTATGGGGTGGTGACAAAGAAAGGTGGAGGAGTTAATAAAAGATATGCCCCCAACTCAACTTGGGCATCAAGCATTTATCAAGAACCAAATACAATATATCAAGAGGCAAATACAAGTGATACAAATGCATATGAGAGAAGAACCAAAATAAAAAGGGGTTTTATATGATGCTCAAATGCAAGGTGACATGATGACATGAGCATGATATAATGATGATGCAGCTAATTCTATATTGGAGGTAGCATATATATAGACTAGGCTAGTAGCATTGCAATTGTTAGACAATTAGGATGCTACAAATGGTGTGTGTGTCCTGAAAGGTGGTAGTACGCGGCATCGCAGGAAGAGGGAACAACAGCTCTGCAGCCACGCGGGAGGAGGCCACCTCCACCGCCAAGCTGCGGTCGCGACCATACAGAGCAACAGTAGCACACCAGCAGGCCCACGCTAGCCCGACCAGGTCTAGATGGGCCCGTAAAGCCTCTGATGCGCTGCTGCAACACACAGGCCACGTTGCCGTCCCAATCCTAGCCAAGTCTTCACTGCCGCCTCCAGGAATCACCACGAACCGCAACGCCCCAGCCCACTGAAGCCCTTCTGAGGCCCGCCCGAGCCCATCTAGAGCCCGAGTTGCCCAGATTTGGGTCAGGCGACCACCGACATCCACCACTGCCATATGGAGCTCCACCATGCGACACCACTGCGCGACGCCGCCAGACCACCGCCACCCGGCCGCGCCGGACTGTTGCCGCATGAGGAACACCGCCGCCAGGGACAGGAGGGCCTCGACCCGCGCTCCTTGACGCGGGGAATAGCAGGCACCCTCACCGGCGTCGCCTGGGCTTTGCCCGGCGACCTCTGCCGGTGGAGGCGACGGAGGGAGGGGGGTGGCGGCCGGAGTTGGGGAAGGCCTCGTTGACCTCGGGCGGAGGAGGGTGAGAGGGCGTCTTCGTATATTGTTATTTAGCAACAATCAAGTGCATCCAAGGGTGTACTGTAGGAGAGCCTCGATCTATTAGGTGGCTCACACGTTTCCTGGGCCAAATCAAAGTGGCGGTGCCAACACCAAAATATTATGCTTATATCATCTATATATACTCAGTTATTTACATATTGTCTTGTGATTTTTTTCTCATGCATATAGATGATTTCCCCAAATCCCTGATTACACATAGACCCCTTGGCACCGCCAGTGCTAACTTGTTGTGTAGAGGGGGAAGGTTGGAGCGACATTCGGCACACGATAGTGTCACCTTCTCAATCTTTCATGGTATCTGGCATGCCACATGCTCACGGCGTATGCCACACCTTGGCGCCTTATGGGTCATCATGTTGACGGTGGACGGCTGGTCTTCATGGCAAATCTAAAGTAGATCCGTGGCAGGATCTTAGACAATGGCGTATGCGTTGTCACATAGTTATATGTGATGCTAGCAATAACAGCGCGAACTAAGATGTGATGAGTAGGTAAACACACTCAGTCCTTTTTGTGACTTCTTCTTTTCCGTGCGCTTACATGATAATAATAATTCTATAATTATCTTCCGGTGCAACCCACGGGTATTTTCCTAGTCGAGATACAATTGATCGATTTTTTAGTCAAACATAGATGTTGAAAAGAACACACGACTTATTCATAAAAGCGACGCTCCAATCCATAATAAGTGTCAGCGACTCGGTACAAACTAGTACTAAATTGCCGACACTTATTATGTGGATTGGAAGGAGTATTATATTTGAGTCACTCAATGATTTATTCCTATATAATGTTTGGAAGTTGGACTCACCCTACCCTGCCCTTGGTCACATCATGTCAAGCCGCTTTGTTGAATTGTCGTGGGCATAGTTTTAAAAAGCAGACAGGTTCAGTGGTTTAACCAAAAAAAACTAAACAGATGACCGCACGGTTTTTTTAGGAGGCACCGGTCCAAATAGCAAAAAGCCAGGAAAAAAGAAACGAACTCAATACATTATGCGAGATAAAAATAACACCACATAAGGCACAATACCACTTGGACACACCATGTTTGTGATTACATATTGAAATATACACATATATATACATTTTACTGTCATTTTATTCCAAAATTTGCTTAAATTTTAATTAAAAGAGACGGTTTTTTATTGCCATCGAATCGAATGAACCAGTGGTTCGACTAGCGAACCAGTGAATCAGTCGTCTCATTGGTTCACTCACCGGTCCGGTTTTTAAAACTATGGTCGTGGGAGAAGAACAAAATTGCTTTCCATTTTGTATTTTCATGAATGAGCCATATTTGCTATTTATTAGATATTTAATTCAACGTTTTTACACTTCTTTTCTCGAAGGCCCTACCCCGCACCCCAAAGTGTAATGCTCGCCGACGGCTTGCTCTAGGCCGAGCCGACGCCTTCTCAGCAGCGCCTCCCGGGCAGTCGCCGGTCGTCGACGACTCGAGTGGTTGCAGAGTGGAAGGTGGAGGAGAGGAGTCGTGGCCATGCGGTGATGGGAGATGGGGGAGAGGGGTTGCGAGGTGGGATGTGGTGGTGGTTGCGAGAAGGGCCCCTAAAAAAGATGGAGAGGGATAATAAGGAGAGAGATATAGAGAGAGATGTGGGCCTCACGGTGAAAGAGTCGTTTCATACCGAATGTCACTTGGATGGTCTCGGAGGGTTTCTGCTAATATATTTTTTACATTTCGAGCAAAAATCTAGACCACAAGAGAAAGAACCCTATGGTCGGACTTTGACTGGCTAGCTGACCACCTCTTGTGCTAGCGAGTAAGAAGCATACCCTTTCAAGAGATGCAGGTGGGATCTCAACAATGGCCTACTTTTAGTTTATTTTCATATTTTAAAGTATAAATCACAAATAATAAATTACAACTGGAGGTTTGATGAGATCCCGTTTTGACACCTAAGAGTATTAAGAGTATGTACAATGGGGTGACGTCAGTCTTCACTTAGAGCTATCATGTCGGATTTTCGCTCATTTGGAGAAGAAAGAATTAAAAAATAAAATGTTGTCTTCACTTATCTAAGCGATAATCCATGAAAAATAAGAGAAGATGATTTGCCTCCATTATACCTTATGTCTTCTCTCATCAACATAATCTTTTAATCTAATTAGCAATTCACATTAATTTTTAGAGATGACAATAAAAGATACTCCCTCCGGTTCATATTAATTGTCGCTGAAATGGATATATCAAGACATGTTTTAGTGGTAGATACATCTTTTTTAGCGACCAGTAATATGAATCGGAGGGAATAACTCATTGTATAACTTTTTTATTGCCTTATTTAGATTACATGTAGGAATAAGAGAAGGTTTGCGTTCTGTACCATTCTAAGCACTTTCTCTCTGCCTCTTCGACTCAGAAAATTCAAAAAATTCCGCGGAAAAAGAAAAGAAAATATAACGTCTCCAACCGAAGCGCCCGACGCTCGCATCTTCGTCGTACAGCAATTTTTTTTTTAAAAGCAATTCCACCGACGGCGATGCGGCGGCCGCCACCTCCGCCCCACGCTGCCTGCTCCGTCGATGGGGCGACCGCTCCTCCCGCATACCTCGTCGCCGACCCCCGCTTCGCCTCCCGACCCCGGTAGTGGTGAGTTGAGCTGCCGCAACCCTAGAAAGGCTCGCATTTGGGGGGAGGTCTTTTTGTATCGAGCTGTTGGATTTCCTTATTAGGAGAAGCGACGATTCAAAGAGAAATACTCCAGGATTCGTTGCTTTGGCTTCAATGGTGCTCATAGGCCGCACTGAGCAACTGACAGTGCGACACACTCGGTTGCTTCCCCGCGATGTAGTGCAGTGCAGCAACGGAGGAGTAAAGATTCAAACAGAATCCTGACGTCTCCGTGCCTATCTCCGTCCCTCTTCGGATATTTTTCCTCCTTGGCTAGCTTCGCTTCCACTCGTGGAACTACTTTTGCACTAATTGCTGCCTACTTGGCATAGTACGTTTCTAGATTCTGGCCCCAGAGAGTGTGTTGTATATATATAGGCTGCGCGTCGAGTTGTGAGTTTGATGAGCACAATGGCCGTGCAGAGAGCGGGTGCTGGCTGTCGGCTCCGCCGTGCACTAGCAGTCCTCTGTGCCTTGTGTTGGACATCCTCCGTCAGGTTCGCCGCGGGTCAGACCGGGCAGCTGAGCGTCGATGCCTCGCCGCAGACTGCAAGGAAGATTCCCGATAAGATGTTCGGCATCTTTTTCGAGGTGAGACTACGAGTTCTCTGAATAGAAGTTGTGCTTGTTAAATTGCGACTGCTTAAAACTTCGCAGCAAGCTAGTACTAAAGGTGCACTATATTATCGCTCTTTGTTCAACTCACGCCATAGACACCTGGTAGAGCTTGGCATGAACATTTATTTCATCCGGTAAGGCTGTTTTGTTCTGTTACTATTTACGCTATGCAGCTGTACTGGTCTACTGAATCTCATAGGATCACAGTATGCAGCTATATGGCAGTATGTCTCAGTTCAACAATTGGAACCTTAGAAATTTGGTTTTTGGTTTTGCTGCCAAGAGTATAAAGTACTCCCTCCGTCTAAAAATAACTGACTTGTATTTGTCTAGATTCACACTAAAATATGTCTAGGTACATTTGAATCTAGATAAATCTAAGTCAGTTATTTCTGGACGGAGGGAGTATAGACTCAAGACAATCAGTAATTGGAATCATTTTTCGGTTCTACTTTTAGGAGATCAACCATGCTGGTGCTGGTGGCTTGTGGGCAGAGCTTGTGAGCAACAGAGGTAAGGAAAAACATACATGCTTGCTATTCTAGATACATACTTATTTTGCATTCCCCTGTTTTCGTTTCTAAGTGTATGTAAGCTCTAACAAAATAATTTCCAGGTTTTGAGGCTGGTGGGCCGAATACACCATCAAACATCGACCCGTGGTTCATAATTGGGAATGAATCAAGCATCATCGTTGGAACCGATCGGACGTCCTCTTTTGAGCGTAACCCGGTTGCACTTAGAATGGAAGTTCTCTGTGATTCTAGAGGAACTAATGTCTGCCCATCTGGAGGTGTTGGGGTCTATAATCCTGGTTACTGGGGCATGGTATGATATTCCTTTATTTCGATCTGTATATGTCTATCCATATAATATGTCGAAATATTTATTAATGAATAAGAAATATTCTACCTATAATATTGCAGAGCTTATCTGATAGTCTTGGTTAACGCATCATACTTTCAAATGAAATGACACGCAATCTTAACAAGCTTACCTGACACTGCTTTCCGCTTTCCAGAACATTGAAAGAAGGAAGAGTTATAAGGTGAGCCTGCACATTAGGTCTTCGGACGCAGTTTCCTTGTCCGTTTCTTTGAGAAGCTCCGACGGTCTGCAAAAACTTGCTTGTCACACCATCACGTAATGTTGTCATTAATTCTATAAGAGATGCTGCATTACTATTTTGCATTTATCACATGCATTCCCTTGGTGCTTTCAGGGGTGGCAAGAAACAATTCACCAACTGGACAAAGATAGAGTTTCATCTGAAATCCAGCATAAATAATACTAATTCAAGGCTTCAAATTACAACCACTAAAACTGGGGTTGTCTGGCTTGATCAAGTGTCGGTTATGCCTTCAGACACTTACATGGTAACATCATCTTTGTGTTTTCTCTCTCTACCTTTTGGTGGCATTTTCTTTTTCTTTGGACTACTTGCAAAAGACCTGTGTATCCTTTTGCCAAAGAACGCGAAGAGAACAAGACACTAACTTTTCCAGATCACTTTATGTATATGTTTACCCATGCCATGTTTCACCTCTTAGCCATTATATTTTCGTCATAGGGACACGGTTTTCGGAAGGATCTTGCTTCTATGTTGGCCGATTTAAAGCCCCAATTTCTCAAATTTCCAGGTTTGCTATCAATGTGATTAATGTTATATCCAAATTTAAGCTATAGCATCACATGATTTGATGACATATATCAAACATATTTTAGGGGGTAACTATGCCATGGGAAATTATCTAAGAAATGCATTTCAGTGGGGTGATACTGTGGGTCCATGGGAGGAAAGACCTGGCCACTTCAATGATGCCTGGGGATACTGGACTGATGATGGGCTTGGATTCTTTGAGTTCCTTCAGGTAAGTGGAACAGTCTTTTACTTTAAAATACTGGTACTAATCAAACAAATTATTTTGTAAGTTCATATTGGTATTTATTACTGCAGTTGGCTGAAGACCTTGGTGCTTCCCCTGTTTGGGTGGTTAATGATGGTATTTCCAATCTCTGTAGATATACAACTTCTAGCAACCACTTGATTTGTGTTATGAAATGTTTTCCAATATTGCAGGAGCAAGCGCCAATGAAGAAGTTTCTACAACAAGGATAGCATCACTGGTGAAGGTATGTTCTTCAGTAATGTTTTGTCAATCATTTTGGCAGTGGAATGGTATCTGAGTGGATAACTTAATGGGCAAAAAAAAAAAACGCTGATTTAGTTTCTTCTGGATAAAGTTAAGGTTATATGTCATTCAAACTCATGACAGCCTGTTCTCCTCTGCTAGCTTAAAACAGCACATTAAGTACAGTGTAGCATATAGTAGGCATCATGAACTTGTTGGAAGAAGATTTGTTCAAGACAGCAAAAATACACACACAACAAAAGGCTTGACAGGCATTAGCACCCAGTGGTATTGTTTAACAGAATGGCTGATACACCAGTAAGTGGCTTATTCCATGGATAAATTCCGCCTCATGGGAGTCATATCCAGGTCATGGGTTGGCACCAGTACACCTGTTGGCAAAAATATAACAGAGAACTGGTTTATATAAATATGGGTTGTAGAAACTCAGAAGAGATAAGCCTAGTTCTGTCGCAGCCACAAACATCCTTGGTGTAGTTTATGCCGAAAGTATATATAACGATGCTTAATGTTCTCAATTCTGAAGCCCATTATTTTCTATTGATGTCAAGAAATACATAGTTCTAAAAATTGTCATGAAGGGTGATGTTTCTTTTACATGGTCTGGTTTCGACAATTTTACCAAATCTGGTAACTGAATAGATTTTGCAATGCTGGCACTGTTACTACATTGTTGCCCTTCCTTGCATTTTCTTCATGCTTCTAGTATTTCAGGATGTTGTTAATGGCATCGAGTTTGCGAGGGGAGGGCCCAAAACTACGTGGGGTTCAGTTCGTGCTGCAATGGGACATCCACAACCCTTTAAGCTTGATTATGTTTCAATAGGGAATCAAGAATGCTGGATGCTCTACTACAGAGGTTGGTAATTCAGTTGCATGTTCATTAATGCACATGATTTGGTGTGTTCATTTTTCTCAAACAAGCACCCAAAATGTGTGTCGTTTTGTATTGGAAGAAAACATCAAAACAATGCCAAATGTACAGCCAAACGGTAAAAAAAAGCAAAGAAAGGAAAGAGAACGCAAAAAAGGTAAATAAAAGGTAAAAATATTAGCTACAGAACCACCATTGTATGGGCTTGTTGCTGCCAATGGCTTTCTCTGCGTGTCAGGATTGTATTGAATTTTAGTCAGTAGACTCTTATTTGATCTTATGTTAGGTGCCTATGACTCTGTTTCTCTACTTAATGAAGAGATGTGTAAGGGTTTTGCACATTCTCCATATTTTTCTTCTGTTATGGGTAATAAAGCAGGAAAGCTCATATTAACTGTCATTTCGCGTAATAGGCAATTACCAAAAGTTCTATTCTGCAATTAAAGCTTCCTACCCAGACATCAACATTGTATCAAGTTGTGATAAGTCAACTATTTCGCCGTCCAACCCTGCCGATCTATATGATGTTCATGTAAGATCTCTCTGCTATGTTCATAGCTTGATATAGCAAATTCGTCGTTATGGTTGATAAAAAAATTCATCTCTGCGGCAGGTCTATGCATCTTCTGCTAATATGTTTTCCAGAACAAGTATGTTTGATAACACACCACGCAGTGGGCCAAAGGTAGTGTGTTTCGAAATTTGAAATGCTATCACTACTTCTGCAATGTTCTGTGCCAAGTCTCGTGACTTGAGATAACTTGTGGAAGCACTGTCAATATCTGCAGGCAATTGTTAGTGAGTACGCTGTGACTGGAAATGATGCTGGCAAAGGAACACTGGTAGCAGCACTTGCAGAAGCTGCATTCCTCGTTGGATTAGAGAAGAACAGGTTATCAATTATGTGCTCCTATTAGTTTCTCTGTTTTACTGTGAATTTTTTTCACTACGGCTACTAATAAATTAAAAGTTAAGACTACGTTGAGAAGTAGAGATTTTGACATCAAATGATATTATACCGTCCGCGTGGGTTGTCTGCCAGTTGCATGACTGCTGGTTGATCGTGTTGCAAGCTTTGATGTTTTTCCCATTGTTCTACTGCAGTGACGTGGTCGAGATGGCAAGCTGTGCACCGCTTTTTGTAAATGACAATGATCGCAGGTAAAGACACAGGATCGTATTTTTTTTATTTCAGGCTTCCATAGTTTGCATGCCTTGTATTTGAATAATCAACACACAAAATATTATGTGTTCCAAAGGTGGAGCCCAGATGCCATTGTGTTCAACTCATGGCAGCACTATGGATGCCCAAACTACTGGATGCTGCACTTCTTCAAGGACTCAAGCGGCGCAACCTTTCATCCCACAACTATGCAGATCTTCAACTATGATCAGATGGTTGCATCTGCCATTACCTGGCAGAGTCCTAAAGACAAGAGCACTTACCTGAAAATAAAGGTGTTCTTTTATTTCAAGTATATCAGTCATAAGGCATTGCTGACAAGCCTTAGAAACCAAATGACCAAACAAAACAATCATTTCACAGGTCGTAAACTTCGGCAACAAAGCCGTGGATCTCAACATAACTGTCGCGGGGCTGGAGAGCGGCATCAAGAGCTCTGGTTCGAAGAAGACGGTGCTCACGTCCGCCGCGCCACTCGACGAGAACTCTTTCCAACAGCCAGAGAAGGTCAGCACCACACCAATGGTCGATCATGATGGCGTATGACTGTAGCTGTTCTATCTAGTGTTTCTGATATTCTGCAACCGTGCTGTGAAATTCTGCAGGTGGTGCCGGTATTGACCCCATTGGCCGACGCCAAGCAGCAGATGGGCATATCAGTGAGCCCTTACTCCCTCACATCATTTGATCTCCTGCTGGAACCAAGCAAGCACTCGAGCATATGAAGAAGAAACTAGCCCAAGTGTTAGCTATAGCTGCAATCGGATCAGGTTGCCTCCCATACGAATAGGAAGAATGAACAGTAATGAAATTACTAGCAACTGTATTGTAAATATCACCATGTGTGCGTGTACTATTTAAGAAATATATCATGTTGGTGAATCAGAAGCTCCTCGCAAGGGTTAGGGTGTCTGGATACTTGGCTCAATCGTTCCCCATTACTCAGAATGCAGATACCTTCAGGGTTATGCAAAATTATTAAATAGGGTAACTAGTGACAACAATATTAAATTAGGGGGTAAAAACTGGAATTTGCTCTTTTTAGGGCGAATGAAGAACCAATTTTTTCTTGCTCACTAGTATGACTGTTGATTATGAAGAGGGCATTGTACATGCATTTTGTATATTCATCGATCTATTTATTGAAAAAAAATCAAGTTTCCTAAAAATATAATTGTTATTTTTGTGGTATGTCCCTTGTTAGTGTGTGAGAAAGCAGTTACATGTGTGACTAGTAATTTTTGCACCAGGACCATAAGGCATCCTGTTGGTCACCTGTATGACCTTACCTTGTCAGAAAAATGAGGAAACTAGATGATAATGAAAGACGGGAATACCTTATCCAGCATTTTGTTATAACTTGCTATGATCAGGTAGTGGTGTGCATGCATGGATGGTGACAAAGATACATGCTTGCGGGTATTATATTTGGCCGGTTCAATAATAAAGAAAAGAAACGCTTCGGTGCTCAAGTAATTTGATATCATTTGTAAATTTACAATATTTACTAAGTTTCTGTTGTGTTGCATGTTACATTCTCTCTAGGATGCCGATACTCGTTAACTGACTCTGGTGGAAATCCATCCATCCTTCCTTCCATCTGGATTTCATTTCAACCATTAGATTTTTTTTTCCTGATGTGGATGCCCGTTTCTCACGTGGATCCGACGTGGCCGTGCGGCGCTCCTCACTCGCGCGTCTTTCTTTTCTCCTGGCAAGGTAAGTTTCTTATTCATAGGCAACCAAGACAAAGTACAGCTGCACTGCAATCTCCTCACCGGCGCACGTCGCGAAATCTCCAAGCCCACCACCGCACCGCTCCACCTCCAGCTCCGTCCTTGGCCGCGCGCGTGCAAGCAACAAGTTCCAACTTCCAAAGCCTTCCTAGTTCGTACGACGTCCAGCCTCTAGACTCGGCCAAAAGCCAGTACGCGCTACATGGCACAGAGATGCGTCGTTTCCTCCGTCGTCGCCTTCCCGCATGGCACCTGCCAGGAAGCTTCCTAAAGTCGTACTACCGCCACCACCCGCCTCCCTCTCCTCTCTCGGTCGGAACTGGCATATATATAACGTACAAAAATGACGACGGGAATGGCATGATGATCTGGATGAGAAGACTCGTATAGTTTTTGGTTAGTAGTTATTCGTGCTAAAGAAAAGACATCTCTCGTAGTATAGTTTTGTTGCCATGCATGTGCCGTGAGAATGCGACCGCAGAAATACCTGACGAGATAACCATTCTTCCTGCTGGATCGAGACCTCCGTTCTGCCAAGCATGTCTGCTCTCCTTTTTTTCTCCCTGATGATTCTTTTTTGTCAGGAATACGTACGTGCTGCCAAGCGTGTTGCAGCTGACAAAATTAAATGTACTACTCCCCTCCCGTTTCGTGTTGATCTCGTACGATCTCTTAGCATAGATTACTTACCAAAACCCCTCTTAGAGCATCTCCACTCGCGTTCTCAGGAAAGCGTTTTCAAGGCTAATTTTTTTCCGGACGACGAAATTTCGTCCAGTCGCGTTTTGAGGACGCTGGTTTCATCCGAATTTGGCCCAAAATTGGTCAGACGTTCCTAGGCCGAACCCGAGACGCCGGGAATGGCCTGAGAACGCCGGATAGAGAGAAGACGGGGGTGGGACAGCCCTATCGGCGAGTGGAGGCCGAGTTTCTGCCCTTTTCTTCTTCCCCTCCCGCCTTCCCTCCACAATCCCTCACATCTCCCGCCAGTTCGCCGAGCTCACGCCCGCCATGCTGCCTAAGGCTTTCGCCAAACCCCGATCCGCCGTCGGCGAACCAAAGGAGAAAAAGGTGAGGAAGCCGAGAGCGCCCGCGCCGAGACCTGAAGACATGAGTGCCCCCGTGATGTCTACGCACGCTTCTATTCTTGTAGATAGTGTTGGGCCTTCAAGTGCAGAGGTTTATAGAACAACAGCAAGTTTCTCTTAAGTGGATCACCCAAGGTTTATCGAACTCAGGGAGGAAGTGGTCAAAGGTATCCCTCTCAAGCAACCCTGCAATCAAGATACAAGAAGTCTCTTCTGTCCCCAACACACCCAATACACTTGTCAGGTGTATAGGCGCACTAGTTCAGCGAAGAGATAGTGAAATACAAGTAATATTGATGATTATAAGTGGTAATTGCAATCTGAAATAAGAGTGGCAGCAAGCAAACATGTAACATGACTGATTGTAAACGGTGTTTCAATGCTTAGAAACAAGGCCTAGGGATCATACTTTCACTAGTGGACACTCTCATATAAATATCTTCTCTTCATTATGCTACCCTGAACTACTCTCTGGTTGGACGATGTAGGGCTATAACATCACACCTTAAAAGTTCACATTCCCCATCTAGATAACCCCTCACTATCACCTTGAGCTCTAGATGGTTCCAACAAACACCACAGTCTCATAGAGACATCCAACTCAAATTATACTCATGATAAGTATTTATGTAACTTTAGCCAAAGTACCACACAGTGTGCACACTGTCAACTTCACACACGTGGGGATAAGCAGAGATTAATTAAAGCACTTGAGTAGCAGAATAGATCTATAGATTACAAAGCTCATGATCTCAATAAGATCACGCATAGAGAGAGATGAACACATAACTACCAGTAGAGCCCTTAGCCTCGAGAGAGAACTACTCCCTCCTCATCATGGGAGTCAGCAACGGTGATGGCTCCGGGGGCACGTCCCCATCCCGGCAGGGTGTCGGAACAAAGATTTCTGTCTCTCGAATCTCCTCTTCGGTGGCGACGGCGCTGCGGAACTTTTCGTGGAATTCTGATCTGATAATTAGGGTTTTCGTCTCGGGGGAATATATAGGCAAAGGGGCAAGGTCGGTGGAGGCCTGAGGGGCACACACCCCCTGGTGGCGCGCCTGGGGGGGGGGGGGGTACCCGCACCACCATATGGTGTGGCCAGCCCCTGGCCCTCCTCCGTCTCTGCTTTGGGCTCCGTCTCGTGTTGGAAAAAATAGGAACTTCGGCTTTTGTTTCATCCAATTCCAAGAATATTTCTTTTCTAGCTTTTCTAAAACCAAAAATAGCAGAAAACAGGCAACTGACACTGCGGCATCTTGTTAATAGGTTAGTTTCAGAAAATGTAAAAAATACCTCAAAGTGAAAGTTGCTATAAAACAAGCATGGAATCAAAAATTATAGATACGTTTACGACGTATCAAGCATCCCCAAGCTTAACTCCTGCTCGTCCTCGAGTAGATAAGTGATAAAAAGAATAATTTTTGAGGTGACATGCACCATCACAATCTTGATCAAGGTATTGTAAAACATTGATAGCTGGGATCATAGTACTCTAACACAAACATGAAAGATATAGTTCTAACAATAAGACATAGCAACTATGTTGTAACATGAAAAGGTACAAACAAAGGATCATGAATAACAATGCATTGAAATACGTTTGTTTGTTTCACATATAGAAAACATAATAAGAGTGGTATTCAGCTTGTCCCTCATGGTATATCAAAACATAAATGCATAGCACACCTTCAAAGTTCATAAGGGTGACTAGATACAAATAATTTAAGAACAAGCGATATCAAAGTTATGAATCAATCAACAAGTTTTGGGACAATGCACATTAAACTAAGAATGACCACTATGCTCTCTCAATTAGTGCATAAAAATAGAAGATGAAGACTCAACATAAAAGTAAAAAAGAAAGGCCCTTCACAGAGGGAAACAGGGATTTCAAGTTTCATAAAGAGCTTCCAAAAATTATGGTACTTATTATATTTTAGCTCTCATTGCCCCTATCATAAGCATCTTGAGGTGATTAAGGTTAAAGTGACAAATATGAGGATATGCTTGAAAAGTTATAAGTTGAAAATCTCATGCCCCTTGCTTACGAGTACCGAACCTCATGCTACTCAACTTTAGTCACAAGTAAGTTCTTGTCATTGTAAGTACATGTGTATCATGGAGAACCACCAACGGGGTACCCCTTGCTCCATGACACAGGAGCTTTCCCATATCAAAATGACAAGGAAACAGACAATGAGCATCTCAGTAATCTTTTTATTTGCTATTTGCATAGGTTTTTATTGAGGATGCTTCATAGAATACTCATTATGGTTATGCTGCAAGTTTCCACCATGATTAGGCATGGCTTAGGCTAGCCGCCCAGGCGTTTCTCTAACACACATATAAACTCCATGAGCTTACAAGCTCCCCTTTTATTTCACACCGCCGGGATCCATAAACAAAAGAACATGATATCAACTGAATAATAAGTGCAATGTTGAAAGCGTTCCCCATGGTAACATGGTTCTGCTAATTCACAACTTATAAAGTGCAAGCATATACGCAACATAGATGGACACAATGGTTCAAGTTTATTAAGTGCAAGAAAGTAAAGTGTGCCATCAAGTTTGTGAGAGCTTTAATCACTAGTTTCACATAACAAGTTTAATTTGGAAGGTAGATAAAAACAAGAATATACTTGGAATAGCAATAATGCTAATAGGTAGGTATGGTGGACTCTTTGGAATAACTTGGTTTTCTTGGGAGTTGGATGCATGAGTAGAACTCATACTCGGTACAGGTGGAGGTTAGAAAAAGACTAGGAGCGACCAACTAAGAGAGCAATAATGGCCATAATCATGCAAAGCGACAAAACATTATTAATTAAAGCATAAAGTGATATTGCAAGTCAAAAACTAAATGATCATAGAGGCTATGGTGACTGGTTCATAGTCTTAACATGGTGTAAGCATGTGCCAAGTCAACCCAAATAAAGCATCAAAGGAGAATACCACAATATTATGCTTTTGTATGCTAAAACAATGCACGATTCTTTCAAGGCACATTAAGCAATCTCAATTGTTCAAAACAAGTCATGCTACAACAATAATCACTAAGAATATGGTCAAAGCAACATCAAACAGGACATCATAAAGTCCAGGCCACAGTCAAAATAAGCTTCCTTTTGTACCACTATAAGCATGAAACTTCCTATTCTTTTCCAACACCAATCGACTTATTTGAAACAACTCTCAAAGATAATAATCAATAAAGACCAGAGAGCATGTCTCACCCATCTACAAAGAAGAACTAAAAAGTTCTAAGCCAAAAGAATAAGAAAACTAAAGCTAAACGCAATGCTAGCAAAGGAGAACACTCACATAACAATAAGCGCGAAAACTAGAGTGTTCTAGGCAATGAATAACAGGGTGTGTCTCTCTCCAAAATAAGTGTGTTGGGATCCAGCCAACTTATTGCGGCAAAGAAAGCAAAATAAAACTAGAAACAAAGACACTCCAAGAACAACACATAGCGCATAAGGTAATAAAAATAAAGTGTCTTGAAAGAAGACATGAGATTATTGATGAAGAAGGGGATGCCTTGGACATCCCCAAGCTTTGACGCTTGTACTTCTTAAATATTTCTTGGGGTGACACGGGTGGCATCCCCAAGCTTGAGCTTTTGTCCATACTTCATATCATCACATCATTCTTCCCTACACTTGAAAATTTCCTTCATACAAAACTTCACTCAATCTTCATTAGCAACATTAGTGTATTCAAGATAATAAGTCTTTGGGTTTAGTTTCAACACAAGTAAAACTTCCATTAAAACATAAGCTATTGTAGCAATTCCTTCTAAAATCTCAAGTGATCAAAGAGAACTCAAAAAGAAACCGATTAAGAGGCAAATGCAAATAATGACAGAAATTTGTCAAAACAGACCAACAGGTAAAGACCGATTTTTTCAAAAATCTTCTGTTGCTCAAATCGAAAATTGCAAAACTAACGAAAGTTGGGTAATAATCTGGGGCCTAAGAACGAAACATTACAGCTCAATCCGATGTACTGAGATTGTTCCCGGTTTTTTATAGTGACGCACATAAATCTATTTCGGGACAGCAACTTCCCCATATCTTACTTCCCTCTCATTAGAGGTTATTCTTAGCACAAAAACCAAAAAAAGGATAAGGAGAGGTTATTACAGAGGCAATAACTTTCAAGACTCAACAAAACAAAAATAAACTGAAAGTAAAAATATAATAGGTTGTCTCCCAAAAGCTCTTTCTTTATAGCCATTAAGATAGGCATGATAATTTCGATGATGCTCACATAAGAAATATGAATTGAAGTAAAAGAGAGCATCAAGAAGCAAATATGGAACAAATTTAAGTCTAACCCACTTCCTATGAAAAATAATCTTGTAAAGAAACAAGTCATGAAAGCATAAAGCAACAAGCATAGGAAAGCAAAACAAGTGCAACTTCAAAATTTTCAACATAAAGAGGGGAAACTTAATATTATTGAGATACATAAAACCATGTTTACCTCTCTCATAATAACTTTCAGTAGCATCATGAATAAAATTAACAATATAAATATCACATAAAACATTCTTATCATGAGTGTCAACACCCGGATTTATAATCCCAGATGCCTGTTATGCCATACATCGCAATCCCAGGATTACCATATTTGCGAGACATAACAGATTGGATAGCACAGTACATCATCCATTAAAAACCATAATAAGGTCTTACACAAATAAAGGATCTCATGATCCAGTCTTAATACAAACAAGCAGCGGAATAATAAGCGTAGTAGTGGGCTCCATCTTCAGGGTCACAACCAATACTGACGATGGGAGATGATCCTAGTTGTCGTAGACGTCCTACTGTCCATCATCCTGGTAGTCCTTCTCATAGTCTGGCCACGGGAATAGCCAGGGACAAAGCCATGAGTACTCTTTAAGTACTCGCAAACTATCACTAACAAGTAAGGTAGTTCTAGTAGGAATCCTAAGCTCTAGGTTTATTTGCAAAAAACCAGGTTTATCTAAACTAAGTTTAGAAGTAAAGAAAACTAAGTAAATGTTCTAAATCACTTTAAGTGGGAACCTAGTTTTCATAGTCACAACCCTGCTGTGGTCAAGTCAAAATCATAGTTCACTTCACAAGTAATTTTTGCAGTTGCCCTTGAAGACAGCGTATCCATTCCTGATATGATGACACATTTTCTCGAACAAGCAGGAAAGTATCAAGCTGAGTTGAAGAAGAAGGACGACAAGATCGCTCAGCTACGCCTCCAAGATTCGGAGATTACTCGGCTGAACACTGAAATGCAAAGGCTCAAGGATCTCCATAAATCTGAGCTGGATAAGGCGGATCAGGAGTTTTCCGAAGAAAAGGAGCGCCTGACTACTTAGATTTCCAAGGACAAGGACCTGCTACGGTAAGCCGACGTAAAACTTATGTCGGTGACCTTAGAATATGAAAAACTCCAGGCCAGCAGCGTCAATGTCCATGCCGAGCTCCAACGTCTCCTCTTCCAGATCTCTCGTGAGTTCTCTTCCTCTTTCAACTTTCATCTCTCTGGGTTAAGTGCTTTTGCTCATTGTTTTCCATGGTTCTGTTCTTAGGCAAGTTCCTAGAAAGTGATACTCCCGCTGCTGCCGTTGTAACCCGGTCTCGCGAGCAACGTGGTATTCCCACAGGTCCTGATGTCGGGTCCATTCCTTACGACACAGAAGATCTGTTGGTGAGCCTTGTTGCTCGCATGGAATTAGTGAAGAACTATGGCGCAAATATCATGCTGGCAGCGATGCGCATGTTTAACTCTCTCTGGCCCACTGAGCCCACTCCCAAAGGAAACACTGCTTTTATAGCAAAGTTGATGGAGTGCGAAACCCAGTTGCATCTGTGGCGGGAATCTGCTGCACGGGCCGGAGCTGATACAGCGCTGCAGTTCGTTCTCTTATGGTATGAAGATATAGACTTGGAGCTGCTTGAGCGTATGCGCACCGGATCAAAGTGGTCCAATAATCGGGAGTGCATCGCTCAACGCCAGGCCTGTGCCAACAAGCTCATTCAGTATTCCTTCTGCCACGCCTGGAATGACGTTCCGAGCTATCTGGATCTCTTTGATGACGTTGATGCTGCTGAGGACGGGGGGACGAGGAAGGCGAGGATGAGGCCTCCGAACTTGGTGATGATACCGAAGATTCGGAAGATGAAGAGGCCAATCCTGAAGATGAAGCCGAGGCTAGCGCCCCTCCTACAGACACCCTCCTCTGTCGGCCGATTATTCGGCTTCTGCTCCTGCTCCTTGAGCACAAAAAACACTCAACAATATTTGTCAGATCCCCGGAATGCCGGGTGAAGATGTACTTAAGTACTTTGGTTCGGTTTTACTACAATTTGTGCTGTTTGCCACTAAGTTTTTAATGTCGGATTATTGTGGGCGAAGTACCCGAGTTTCCTTTTCTCGTTCCCCCAATTTTTTACTCGGCTCGCATCTACCTTGATTCGGTTTTTCGACTCATGAGTCCGAGATTCAAAAAATTGACTTAACAATACTTGAAACTTTGAGATTATCTCAAAATAATCCGGCAAAAGACGAATAAAATAAACAAGGGCTTAGTCCGAATAACAAATATCAGCTCGCTTAGGTTCTTTCCCTTAGTCATTTTTCGTCTGCTTTGCAATTCCAAACTTGTTCTCTTGCTTGCCATGAAGCCAATTCTTGTTGGACAGCAGCAAAGTCGAAGAGTTGGGTTTTTGGTGCTCACACATTACTAATCTGGCTAAGATGTAAGCAACTTAACCTAGCCAACATATAAAAATATGAAAGCAAGAAGAACAATTATTATGGCAGTCCCCGAGTTTTTGCTTGGGGTGCCGAAGTTTTATTAATAGCCCCATTGCCGACATACATACCGACATATGAGTAACTCGGATACATTCACCTCTTTGTTAGGTGTAAAAAGGACGAAGTAGTGCTACATTCCATGGTCGCTTAGATTCCTCTCCGGACCTGTCCGCCTTGTTCTTTTCATGTGGTTGTGCATCAATAAGGTAGTAGGAATCATTGTGCAAAGCTTTGCTTACAATGAAAGGTCCTTCCCATGGAGGGGATAACTTATGCATGCCTGCAGTGCGCTGCACCATCCGGAGTACCAAATCACCTTCCCAGAAGACTCAGGGGTTTACTTTCCGGCTATGGTAGCGTTGGAGATTTTGCTGATATATGGCGGATCTGGACAAGGCCAGTTCTCTCGCTTCTTCCAGCAGATCAACATCATTTTGCCGGGCTTCGTGCACTTCGGCTTATGTGTATTGGGTGACCCTTGGCGAATCATGCTCTATGTCGGCTGGTAGTACAACTTCTGCCCCATATACCAGAAAAAATGGCGTATAGCCCGTTGATCGATTCAGAGTTGTTCTTAAACACCAAAGTACCGCTGGTAGTTCTTTTATCTAGCACCCCACTGATCTCTGCAGCGGCTCTATGAGTCGGGGTTTTATCCCGGACAACACCAATCCGTTGGATCTTTCCACTTGCCCGTTCGATGTGAGGTGGGCCACGGAGGCTATATCTAGCCAGATTTTCTTCTCTCGGCAGAACCTCGCAAATGCTCCTTCAGCAAAATTTGTGCCATTATCAGTTATGATACTATGTGGGTAGCCATATCTCAAGATTATATCCTTGAGGAACTTTACTGCTGCTACCCCATCACATTTCCTGATTGGCTTCACTTCGATCCATTTAGTAAATTTTTCCACCATAACCAAGATATGGGTCATTCCTCCCTTAGCCGACTTGAATGGTCCTACCATGTCTAGGCACCATACAGCAAACGACCAAGTAATGGGGATGGTCTTCAGTTCCGACATTGGTACATGGGTTTTGGTGGCATACCTCTAACACCCATTACATTTCCTCACTAGATCCTCTACTTGTTCCAAAGCACATGGCCAATAAAATCCATGCCGGAAAGCTTTTGCCACTAACGCTCTTGAAGTTGCATGGTGGCCACATTCTCCTTGGTGGATATCCTGGAGTATATTGTGCCCTTCTTCTGGATCAACACATCGTTGCAACACAGGGGTTACACTTCTTTTGTATAGTTCGACATTGATAATGGTATAGGAATTTGCTCTTCTCTAGATTTGCCTTGAGAGTACCTCATCATCCGGCAAGATTCCCACTTTCAGGAAGTCAAATATTGGCTTGGCCCAAGCGGGTATAGCTCGGATAGGAAAAATTTCCTCATTGATTTCCATCGCCTCTACCGACATAACTCTTGTCGGGTTTGGCTGAACAGTCCCCAGGTTTGCTGAGGAAGTCCTTAGGTTTGCTGAAGCAGTCCCTGGGTTTACCAAAGTGCTCCCCCAGTCTATTTCCATAGGTGTAGCTTCTGACCCGGAGAGAGCCGGGATATAGATCGACTCGGACTCCAGTGATGGGGTAATAGGTGGTTTTCTCAAGTGCTCCAAAGCAACATTTGGCGGGATTGGTTGCAGGGATGAGCCCAATTTGGACAGTGTATCGGACACTTCATTTTCAATCCGAGGTACGTGATGGAATTCACATCCCTCAAAAAATCCGCTTATCTTTTGAACATGGAAACTGTAAAGGGCCATGTTGGCATCCAAGGCATCCCAATTGCCAGAAACTTGATGCACCACCAAATCCGAGTCTCCAAAGCACTGTATCCGACGTATCCCTACTTCTTTGGCCACTCTGAGTCCATGCACAAGTGCTTCATATTCAGCAACATTGTTCGAGGCGCTGAAATGGATTTGAAGGACATACTTCAACTGATCTTTCTTGGCCAAGGTAAGTACTACTCCGGCGCCAAGTCCTTCTTTCAGTTTTGACCCGTCAAAATGCATTCGCCAATAGTTGGAGTGCGGCAAAGGTGGTTCGTATTGCATCTTGCCCCAATCCACGAAAAAATCTGCCACAACCTGCGATTTGATCACATCTCTTCTATCAAACTGTGGTGCATATGGGGCCAGCTCAATTGCCCATTTTTCTATTCGGTCACTAGCATCTTTGTTACTCATAATCTTCGATATGGGTGCCTCACATATCACTTTGATGGGGTGTTCCTCAAAGTAGTGTTTGAGTTTCTTGGCCGACATATACACGCCATACGCCATCTTTTGATAGTGAGGGTAGTTCTGTTTTGAAGCCGATAACACTTTGCCCAAGTAATACACCGGCCTCTGCACTGATTTTCCTTCCTCTTCATGCTCCACCACAATTACTACACTTACAACTCGGTTGGTCGTGGCTACATAGAGCAACATTGGCTCCTTGGGTAATGGTGCGGCTAAGATTGGTGTAGAGGACAGCGTCTTTTTTAATTCTCAAAACGCGATGTCTGCTTGCGGTGTCCACGTAAATTTGTCTGCTTTTTTCATTAACTGGTAGAGGGGCAAGGCTTTCTCTCCCAGCCGACACACGAACCGGCTTAATGATGCCAGGCAACCAGTGAACTTTTGCACATCATTAAGGCATTTTGGTAATCCATTCTTTCTATAGCCCAGATTTTCGTCGGGTTAGCTTCAATACCTCAGCTGGACACCAGAAAACCAAGTAATTTCCCTGCAGGAACACCAAAAGTGCATTTCTTCGGGTTAAGCTTCATTCGAAACTGTCTTAAGTTCGTGAATGTCTGTTGGATATCATTAAGGAGCGTATTGCTTTCCTTAGTTTTTATCACCACATCATCCACATAGACGTGTACATTCCGACCTATTTGGTCATGTAAGCATTTTTGCATGCATCGCTGGTACGTTGCTCCTGCATTACGTAATCCAAATGGCATAGTGCGATAGCAATAAGCCCCGTATGGGGTGATAAACGCCGTCTTTATTTGATCATCCGGATTCAGGGGTATTTGGTGGAAACCAGAATATGCATCTAAGAATGACAATAACTCACACTCCGTAGTTGAATCTATGACCTGATCTATCCTTGGCAGTGGGAATGGATCCTTTGGACACGCCTTATTCATGTTCGTGTAATCGATGCACATACGCCATACCACTGCCACATTCAGATCATCCTTCTTCTTTTCCACCAACACCGGATTAGAGAGCCAATCTAGGTAAAGTACTTCCAAGATAAACCCGGCTGCAAGGAGCCTTGCTATCTCATCTCCAATGACTTTTCTCCTATCCTCGGCGAAACGATGAAGAGGTTGCTTCACCGGCTTAGCCCCGGGTCTCACATTCAAAGAGTGCTCCGCCAACTCCCTCGGCACACCTTGCACATCCTGTGTGGACCAAGCGAAGTTATCCCAATTCTCACGGAGGAAGTTGACGAGCTTGCTTTCCTATTTGTCGCCTAACCCGGCACCAATGGTTATGGTGCGCTCAGGGAACTGATCATCAATTGGAACTTTCTTAGTGTCCTTGGTTGCTTCAAATGACACAATACCATGTGGGTTAGTTAGGGCCGACATATGCTGCTGCGCGGACTGAGCCAGTGCAGCCACTTCCATTATTTTTGTCTTCTCTTGAGAAAACACGAGTGACTCAGCCAGATTTGACCCGACGGATGCACATTCAATAGAGCGCCTGAAGTCCCCGGCTATGGTTATCACTCCCCTTGGTCCGGGCAGTTTCATCTTTAAGTAACTGATGTGAGTAGTTGCCATGAACTTGTTCAGCGTGGGCCGACCAAGTAACGCGTGATAGGCGCTTTCCAAGTTTACTACCTCGAACTCCAAATTTTCAGTCCGACAATTGTCCCTTGTACCAAACAGCACGTCAACACGGACCTTACCAATTGGTTCACAAGAGATACCAGGCACAATACCATGAAAGGTGGTCCTTGTAGCTTGGAGCATATTCCCTGATATCCCCAACTTGTGCATGGTATCCTTGTACATGATGTTAATGCTACTCCCATTATCTATCAGCACCTTGGAAAACTTCAGGTTGAGATTCGGCCCGATGAACGTCAGATCAAGGACCAGCGCGTAGGTCCCTGGACTGGGCATGAGCTTCGGGTGATCTTTGATACTCCACGTAATTTCGTGATTCGACCAAGGCATATATCTCACCACCGCCGGCATTACCGCATTTACCTCCATATGCCGGCGCTGCAAGCTTTTCCGGTCAGTTTCTTCCGTGGTAAATACGCAGTAACTTTGGTGATGTTCCCAGTACTCGTTCCGTCCCTAATTTGCGTGGTAACCTTGGTCTTGCTGTTGGTTATTATGCACTTGATGCACAACAGCCCTCCTTTCTTGATTTTCATATCTCGGTGGAGGTGGAGGCAACATCAGTTGTTGTCCATTCCCCCTGTTAGTAATGGCTGCCGAGGTGCTTTGTTCTGAGGTGCTTCGTTCCGAGGTGCCTGAGCATTCCCCGAACTACCCTGTTCTAGCTTCCTCATCCACTCACACTGTCGGGTCGTATGATTCGCCGGGCTATTCAGACTTGGCGTATGAAATTTGCAAGGTTGATCCAACATAGACTCAAACGTATACCTCAGACGATCTTTTCGCTCCTGCCACTGCTTCTTCTGCTCCGGGGTCCAGGGCTTCTTGCCTTCACCCTTTTGCTGCCATTGTTGGCCTCCAGTTTTCTGGCGCGGGCTGGCTTCGACATTGGGCTGATCTCGGTCTACCGTTGCCACCTGCTGCGAGTTATATCTGTAATCCGGACGCTCGTCCCTTCTTTTTCCTTGGAAATCATTTCTTCTTGATGACCCGGAGCCATCTCGGTTGTAATACTCCTCATTCGCCTCGCTTGACATTAGCCGGGGTTGAGTTGGGTCCTCCAAAGCATATGAATCCGTGATCCGGATCGTCTCAGCCAAAGTGGTTGGCATATCTCGTTGTAACCTTTGCCACAACATACTTCCATATCTACAGCCCTGGGCGAACCACGCAATTGCTTGTGATTCAATTACCCCCTCACATGAGTTACGCACATTGCACCACTGAGTCAGGAAATCCCGGTCAGGCTCATTCGGCCTCTGGTGGCATAAAGCCAAAGTATGTGTCCTATTGGGCCTCCTGTAGGTGCTTAAGAAGTTGCTGACAAACAACTCCTCGAAATCCAACCAATAGCTGACACTTCCTGGCGGCAAGTGATACGTCCATTTTGCATCACTATTCTATGTCATAATTCACTGTTATTCATTGATATATTTCGTATTGAGAGGTGATACTTATGTTATTTCATCTATTTTTGCATGGTTGATGACTTTTGGAGCATGGACCGCTGCAGTCAGGATTCTGATGGAAAAGGTGCTGTTTGGAGGCAAAATTCGTGAAGATCAGAAAATCCGGGAAAATACATGGAAACTCCTATTTTTCTAGAAGACGAAGGAAGCCAGAAGGGGGGTTGGAGATGGGCCATAGGGGGCCCACACCACCCCCTGGCGCGGGCCAGCCTAGGCCGCGCCACCAGGTGGTGTGGCCGCCCTGGTCCACCCCTGGCACTCCCCTCTGGCGTATATTATCCTCCTGAAACCCTAAGACTCTGGGAGCAACCACAGAAAGATTTCGCCGCCTCTACGGGGCAGAAAACACCGAGAGAGAAAGATCTCTCTGGCAGACAGATTTCTGCCGGGGGAATTCCTTCCCGGAGAGGGGAGATCATCGCCATCAACACCACCATCAAGCTAGACTTCATCGGGATCATCATCATCACCATCATCACCACCATCATCACCATCTCCATATTGTTGTAACAATTGTGTTGAATCTTGCATAGTTCATAGGGGAAAATTTCTCGGTGTTGATTACTCTTTGTAGTTGATGCTATTGAGTGACCATTGAATTATTGTTTATGTTCAGATTGTTATACATCATTATTCCATCTCTGATCATGATCCATATGATGTCTTGTGAGTAGTTCATTTTGTTCTTGAGGACATGGGAGAAGTCATGTTGTTAGTAGTGGAGTTGTGTTGAGAAAGATTCAATGGTTTGATATTTAAGTTGTGGTGTACTTCTTCTAGTGGTGTCATGTGAACGCCGACTACATGACACTTCACCTATATGGGCCTAGGGGAATGCATTGTGTATTTGGCTACTAATCGTAGGGGTTGCCGGAGTGACAGAAACCTGAACCCCCATTAGGAAACCATTGCACAAGGGACGTAAGGGTCTTAGAGTTTAAAGTTGTGGTTAGGTTTCTACCTTAATTACTTTCTTGTACTTACGGATGTTTGCAAGGGGTATAATCACAAGTATGTATTAGTCCTAGGAAGGTCGGTACATTAGCATAGGTTCACCCACACAACACTTAGCAAGCTAAAGAAGATTAATCAACTATATGAAGCGAAAGCACTTGACAGTCTTCCCATGTGTGCTCGAGAACGTTTGGTCATCTTAAGTAATACAACCGGCCTGTCCTTTGCTAAATAAAGGATTGGGCCACTTGCTGCATTTATTCCTACTGTATTTTATTTACTCGTACTTCGTTTACTTGCTATATCAAAAACCCCTAAAAATCCGTTTGCTAAGTATTTGCAGAGAATTCCTGATCCATACCACTAGCCAGCACCTTCTGCTCCTCGTTGGGTTCGACACTCTTACTTATCAAAAATACTGCGATACACCCCCTATACTTGTGGGTCATCAACAAGTTGCTTAGCTAAACTCTCATAGGTCCTTCCAACATCTGGGGCACATACCTCACTACCCTTCTCAAATTTCTTGTTGTGATCTGGACTGTTGTTGCGTAATCAGTGAGCCAATCCTCAGGTTTGGTGCTTCCATTATAGGTCTTTGTTTCTCTCGCCAATTGGAAATTCGGCACAGGTGGCTCTCTCATGATCTGGGGCCCAAAACACGCCGGGCCCGGAGGTCCCTGTACTTCGATCATCTCCGACCTATAAATCTGGTCAAGCTTCAGTCTCGCATCATCTGGCTGCAAGTTTCTGCTTCCCAGCCTTGAGCCAATCACATGGTGCTCCAGTCTTGGGTATCCATCGTTGACCATCGCCGAATAACCGTCATTGTATCTTCCTTGATCCGGATGAGCATTATGTTGTTGTATCGCTTGGCCAACACTTCTCTCCTGTCGAGGTGCATATGGATGTTGTTGTTGCCGAGGTGCATTTTGCCCTGCCCCCGCCGGATCATACTGTTCGGCATTGACGTTGGCAACGTTCCTTTGACCGGCATTGCCTTGGTCGCGGTTACCTCGGCTGGTACTGTGGTGATCCTCGTCAACTTGTACTGATTTGCCTTTTCTAGCACTCACCGGGTCATAGGGACCATCTGTTTGTCTCTTCTCCGAGAGTTTACCACTTCTTCTCTCCTAGGGTTATGACCCGGAGATGATGTGGCTCCGGCAGATTTTGCCGGGTTATTTCTGGCCGAATGAACCACGCGTGATGCTCCGGGTGGTGACGGGTTTGCCTTGTTCATTTTTTCATTTTGCTGGCAAGCGACTCTCAGCAAGTGGTTCACCCTCTCCTGTTGCCTTTCTCGGGCCTCTCCGGTTAAACCCTCTAACTCGGATGCAGTTGCGTTTGCCACCCTGAGGTTCTTCGCCGGGGTACTGTATCTCTCCAGCCCTCCTATTACGATTGTGGCTATCTGACCCGGCCTAGGCTCGTACTCCTTATCAATCTCAGTAATCAAGTTTCTACCTCAGATTGTCACCCCGTCTATGCGGTTTGCCTTTGCATATTCCCTCAAAGTGATGTTCAAGGACTGCTGTAACTCCGCTACCTTCTTGGCGCCAGCTAACATTTTCTACCTAGTTTCCTCCAACTCAGCTTGCACCTGAACCGGATCTACCACAGGATCTATTGTTGTCGCTAGGCTATCTGTTTCTTGCTGGAGTACATTCTCTGGCCTTTCTAGAGGTGGGAACCTAGACCTTGCCTGTTTTGGCGTGACTTTCGGATCTGGCGCCGGGTCCTTGCTTGCTCCCGTGTTTGGCACAACCATCATGACCTCAACGCTGCTAGCGGGGCGAGTGATACGCACACCGTGAGTTGCGCTGAGAGGCGGTTCGCCTCCCTGAACGACATGTCGCGGATGAATGCAGGACTCGTCCATGCTGACATAGATCTCGTGCGCGCCAAGCTTGATGAAGAGGCCATTGCGCGGAGGAGGACGCCTGCGGAAGCTCCCTGCATTATCACTGACGTAGTCCAGCGCTCCAAAGCGCTGAACTAGGCCAGAGACGACGCGCTCGCCGGTGCTAGAGATGCCTCCCGTCCGGATTTTCACCCCTGCTAGCACCGCTAGCCCCACGGTGGGCGCCAACTGTTGTGGTGGTGGCACGGCAGATGCCATGGATAGGCTAAAGATGGGGCCAATGAGCGCTAAGGGAATCCAGGGAGGGATAGCATGGTGATTCCACGCACAAGTGTTGTTGTATTTCCTCTATCAATGGTGGTTACAAGTGCTCCTAGAGCTGTTCGTGATAAGCAGACTAGGTCTCTTACTCCCCACAACTTAGCTCTAGAGTTCTATCTTAGACAGAGAAAATGATCGATCCCCTTCTATGGAGGCCCTGGTGCTCCTTATATAGGGGAGCCCAGGTTACAAAGTTAGGGCACACGTGGCAGCATATTCCCCGAATATGCCCCTTGGTTAAAGCTAGATGCTTATTTATTCTCTTTAGCGGTTCGTCTGAACTATGGACATAACCCACTGCGTAATCCATGCCTTTAAGCATCACCAGACACGGGCTACACCAGCCGACACTTCTCACGTCATCTTGGTCTCCCTGCCCCGCTGGTCCTTCCCTTTGCTTTGCTTCGCTCACGCTACAGCTAGCAAAGGCCACCTTTTGACCAGCAAGAGATTCCTTCCTTCTCTTGGAAGCAGAGTGGTAGCCTGGCTAGCACTTTGCTAACCCAGCTACGAGGGTACCTGCATAATAGATAGACAAATATGGCCGACATATATTTTATGCCGGCCAGGTTAATGCTAGGCAGATGCCCCACAGGTCGGGTTACTTCGTAAGTCGGCATGCCTTGAGGTGACCCGTCCTGCACTTGATTTGACCGTGTCGTACCTCGGCTAACTCGGCCTTTATACCCCGGCGTGACCCTACCTAGGGGTATCCTCACAATAGTGGCCCACTTCGGGTTAGAGCTTTGCTTCACGGGCGGCCCAGTCAGGGAGAAGAGACGGAGTCCAGTCCGGCTACGGGAAGGCCCAGAAGACTTACCGACATAGGCCTATTATGTTACTTGTAGTTCAAGATGTATTTTGTAATGGACTCTTAGTCGTAGCCTGATAGGTCTCTCCTGTAAACCCTAGGCCGGATATCTATATAATCCGTCCTAGGGTAAGCCTTTAGGGAACCTCACAATAGTCTACAATCTCAACTCGCACAGGCGAAACCCTTGTAACCCATATTCCGGCTCTGCAGTATTACTGGATTGCTAGCAGGAGTAGGATCCGTCCAAAGCCGGTGGATTTGAACCTGGGTAAATTTGTGTGCTCACCGTCCCGAAACACCGTATGTCTCACACCCCTCTCTTCCACACGCCTCGAGGACCCCCTCATGGCGTACTTGTCATCAATCCCACGACAGATAGCGTTCATCAACACAAACTTTGCGACCCGATGTACAACAAAATCCACATGGAGCGCGGCGAGAAAGCCATGACCAACCACTGGGGGCTCTTCCAGTAGGCGTGCAACAAGTGGCACAGCCTTCTTGAGGAGGTCGAACACACCCGTCAGCGGCGAGAGCATGGATGGCAAGGTACTTCGCCGAGCACTAGCTAAAGGTACTTGTTCATGCCTATACTGACACACTTTGCCTTGCCTTTGCAGCTCCTCTGCGCACTCGACATGTACTGGGACGACACCGGGACGGAGTTCAAGTTCCATCACGTGTTTTCTTCGGTTGAGAAATGCCAAAAATGGGCGGGATACTCGGCTGACCCTCGCCAAGACGAAGGACGGCATGTACAACCCGACGGCTCCTCCACCTGCTACCGACGAAGGAAGGCCAGAGCTCGGCTAGAAGAAGGCAAAGATGCTCAAAGCCGCAGGACCTCCTGCCGAGCGCCTCTAGGAATCCATCGAGAGGTGCATCACCGACACGAAGGCCCATACCAAGAAGAGGGAGGAGAAGGCCGACCGAACTTTTTTGGGCGTACTTCTGTTGAACACCCTATGGCCAATACTTCACCGACGGGAACGAGAAAATTCGAAAATGTCGTCATTTTTTGCTTTGCCTGGGAACGCGAGTGGGAAATCGGCCGTTCCTTGGCTGAAACCTTCCTCTGTCATGCGCTATTTAGGTCCAGATTTCGGCATGGGAATGGCCAATGAGTGGAGATGCTTTTAATTAGCTAGTCACTATCTTTATGTATACGGCGTGCATTCAAAAAGAATGAAACTAGTCCGGTTCGATGGACACCCTATACCTTCACTGTATCCAAATTAGAAAAAATGCACTAATGTCGTCATGGAAAACGGACACATTGGGCACACCACCCTAGCATACCTGGCTACCCACATGAAACATAGGCGCACAAGAGATCATCATCGAGGTTGCCACGAAGTGTCATCGTCATCACTCCTCCTCGAGGCAGCGACTCCGGCGTCACCAGCGGCTTCCCAACCAGAGCATCACAGATGGCACCGAAACCCATGTTGGCCTATGCCATCAATTGGCCACACGTGCTAAGGACGGACAACTCCGAGTCAGATGACGAGCTTCACAACATAAATATGCTAGACTTGCACCTACCGAGTACTCTACAGAGACCACCAGTGGTCGGTCATCGTCACTGCCTGGACACGCTCCACCACAGCTCCGATTCCACTATAAAACAACAAAGTAGAAGAACCCATCGGACACGTCGGGAACAACTAACAACTGAAGCCCAGCTGTGACCCATCTTTGCCAAACTGCACACTTGGACCTAGCACAGATGCCGTCAACAAACCTTCTTCACTGAACCCCAACCGTAGGCGACTCCGAGGTGATGCCCCCAAGAAGGAAAGAGAGACAATAGTGCCTCCATCGCCCGATCTTGGATCTGGGGTGTCCCTACGGAGTCAAGGTCGCGGGAGGAGGACTGAGCACACCTCGATGATGCTTCCGAGAAAGTCCGTGACACCCGCATGCGTCACCATCGCTAGCTCCCGGCCATAATCGGGGCAAGGATTTCTCTGAGAGAAGCTCAACAACCTGCAACCTGAAACGGCCACCTACGAACCACCACCATGCGTGCCGAAGCCCGCCGACTACCATCCATGGCAAAACCAGCTCCACACCTCTAGGCCGAGCATGCCGGTTTAGAACCGAGTCGCAGCTAGAACAAGCCGAGCCGCAGATCAAAGCATAAACACCATAATCCCTATCGTTGTCCACCTTCCTCACCGCCAACCGAAGCCGATACTGAGGCCACCACCCCACTCTCCATCATATGCCTCACCGAATGTTGATCTGCCCAGGCATGTTAGCCCACAACTTGTAGTTAGGTATGGAGCTCCAAAACCATCATCATGGAGCTTGCGCCTTGCTGTGGAGAGGCCGAAGATGGCCAAAGTCACTGCCGAGAGAGGCCGCAGAGGAGAAGCAGCAGAGCCTCCGTAGGGGCTGATGCCAAATGGCTGAAAGGATGCCTCCATGCCTGCGACCACCCGCTCCGCCAGAAGCCGCCATGCTATGTCGCTCTGTAGGGAAGTGGAGACCCTCTGTTGCGATGCCCAAGCCGCTGCACTGCCGGGAGAGGCCAAAGCCAACGAGGCCACCATCTGCTGAATCTTCCCGAGGTGCAGCCGCCACGCGAGGAGCTAACCCTGTCACCTCCGTCTGCAGCTGATGAGTGCATATTTGCATCATGTTTTATATTATTATTTTGCATTGTAGTTGTAGGATCTTGGTATTTTACGGCGTTCGCGTGCACATTTTATGTCTATTTTCACCAGGATCGGGACAGATGATGGATACAGTGGACACAATTCTTGGAGCAGTTGTATTGGGGAGAAGAAAAAAGTAAAAAATAATGTAAATCGCTTATTTGGGAAATATCAATAACACCAGACGAAAAGCCAAAGCGATCGAGGCATCCAGAGGGTTTGACGACCAACTATATGGCGGGAATAATTTTCTGGCCGTATAGTTCCGGTCGTATAGTCGGTGCCGCCACTGCCTCGTCAAATAGTTTCACCCCGTGCAACTGGATTGGAGATACGACATATAGAACACCCATAAATCGCCGTAAACCTCACCTCCGGGAGGAATCTGGAGGGGGAACTCGCCCAAGGGAGCCATCTTCACACTAAATAGATCTGGGAGGCCAAGGCATCGATCTTCATCTTCATCAACCGCTGCACAACCATCATATCCATCCATCCCATCTTCACCCCATCTAGATCTTGTTGTAATTTCCGTACTCGTTGTGGATTTATACAAGAACTATTCATTTACAATTATTTCCATTACCATTGCTATGATGTTGATTGCCTCCATGTCTAAGTAGATCAGTAGTTCTTGGGGAGATGGAGAAACCCTAGCATATGATTGAGATAAGATAGAGATTATTATGTTATACATCATTATGTGTATCAGTTAATTGTCATCATCTTGATGTTGGGAGTTGTGCACCTCCTTAATATTTGACTCTTATGGGGACACAATGAAGGGGATTACTTGTTGGTAGATGGAGGGATGATAACACTTACTGTCACTATAAAGCTTTTGTCATTCTTTACGTACTAACTTGGGGAAACAAGGAGAACTCATAAAGTCATGTCCATACCACGGGATAAATCCCTTAATAGCGGGATAATACAATTGATGTCGTTTATCTGTTACCTGTGGTTATGAAGGATGACATGAGCAGTGGTTGTTGCCTATTTATCCATATATGGAGCTCCTCCCAAATACATACATATCATGAGAATATTTGTTATAATAATCTTGATTGCTTATTCTAAATTGCTAGCGGTGTATCCACCACTCCCTGAGAACGCCTTTTTCCCTATTGCAGTTCCAAGTTCTCTTAAATACGTGATTCTTACTTTCTGCATTAAGTTTTACTTTTCTTGCATCTCAAAATTATTCTACTTTTCTTGCATTAAGCTTCATTCAATCCAAAACCCAAAAATAATTCTACTTTTCTTGCATCTCAAAATTATTCCTTCCATACTTCGTTTAGTTTTAGTTAAAAGCATTTTACTCTTTCGCCTACTGCTCCCTGTGGGATCGATATCTTTATTTTGGAACTAGCTACAAACGATCTGTCACTTGCAGTCATCAAGCTATTTTCTGGCGCCGTTGCCGGGGAGCTTAGCACTATAAGTCACTTTACTTTTAGTTATTTACTTTCGTTGTACTAATCTTTAATTTAAGTTACAGGACCGCAACAATGTACAACACTCATCATTTAATCCATCTTGTGGCAGTAAGGAAAATGGGTTCACCCATGGGCACTTTTATAACTGTCAGTAAAAGCATAAATCTGGATGGAATTGAGATCCACCCTTTATTATTTGAACTACTACACTCTAAGAAATTTGCAGGAACCGATGAAGAGAGTCCATATGGACACTTACAATTTTTTGAAGATGTTCTTGGTTCCTTTATATTTGACAACTATAATCTTGATATGGTTAAAACCCAGTTATTTAGACAAACTCTCTTTATTAATGTTTGCGACTAGTATATATCTTTTTGTGCAAAAGCACCAAGGACTTGGACGGAATTGACAATCAATTTCCTATCAAAATATTACTCAGAAAGCAAAGCTCACAGGATGAGAGGTATTATTATCATTTTCAAAAATAGTCCTCATGAGGGTTTGTATGAAGGCTATCTAAGGTATAAGAGTTATTTAGATAATTGCCCCATCATCGTTTGCCTGATTGGTTAATCACTCACACTTTTTATGGAGGGCTTAATAATGAAAATGGAACGAACCTAGACACCACTTCTAATGGTAGTTTTCTATCTTATAACTATGATGAAGACTGGAAATTAATAATGAAAATGAGGGAGGCAACGGAAAATCTTAAAAATGAGGAGAATATTACAAATAGTTTTTCTGAATATGCTTGTGTTAACGATTTCCTTTCAGATGAAAGGACTTGTGAAATGATTAAACCCTTGGTATTGATTCTTACTTAGTAAATAAAATTATTGAGAATTATGCAGGGCATTTACAGGTACCTACAGAATGGGAACCCCATAAACCCCTCGAACAAAAGAAGCGTGCAAGAGAAAGTGTGCTAATGGAAGAGTTCTCCTCTACACCTATTCAAGGGAATATCAAGAAAAAGAAAAAGGAGGAAGAACAAATAAAGAGAAGGTTAAAGAAACCAGAAAAGAACCCCAAAGCTACCAATATAAATAATGTTATATTGAAAGATCTTATGGAAGCATGAACAATTTATAATGAAGTGGTTATGCTAGACTTTGAAACCTCATGATTCATCTAAGGTAAGGTACGAGGTAACGAAACTTCTAAACCTATGACTCTTATATATTGTGGAGAAACAATCTTATACGGAATTTGTGAGCCGATTTCTGCTATAGATATTATGCCTTCATCACTTTATGAGGAACTTCGCTACAATTTAAATAATTCAGATGTGGAACCGGTATACACAACTATTAAATTGTCCAATAGAACTAATATAAAACCGGAAGGTGTTATCAGAAATATCTATGTCTTTATTGGATCACTCATGTACCCCCTTGATTTTCATATTGTTGATGTGCCTCAAGATTCTTTTTGTCCTATTCTTTTAGGTAGGCCTTATGTTTCCATAACCAAAGCTCGAATTGATAATAAGAAGGAGACTATTGCATTGATGTTTGGAGAAGAGGAAATGACATTCCAATTTGCCAAACTAAAGAAGAGGCCATATGAAGTGGAAGATATCAAGGAAAAGAAAACGATCGCCGAGTTGGCCGCAATTTATTTCAGTACTCCACAAGATGAATTAGAGAGGACCCTAATTAATTGGGAGGAAGCACAGATGATGAGGAGAGAGAAGACATGGATGATTACCTTGATTCAGTTCCAAAAGCACAGAATCCACATGACTATGAAGAACTGGTAAGAAAAGGAGATGAAGAACCTCCGCCAATTGAATTGAAACGACTTCCAGACGATATGAGGTATGAGTTTTTAGATAATGAAAATAAACTCATTTCAGTCTTTATTAAGCATCGTGAAGCCTTTGGATATACTCTAAGTGATATTAAAGGATTAGTTCGATCTATTGTAACACATAAGATTACCATGCTTGATGATGTTGAACCTGTAGTTGATACACAAAGAAGGCTTAATCCAAAAATGAAGGAAGTAGTAAGAAAAGAGGTTATACGCTTATTATATACTAGCATAATATATACTATTTCTGACAGTAAGTGGGTTAGCCCAGCTCATTGCATACCAAGACAAGGGGGTCTTGATGCTGCTATGAATGAGGATGGTGAGCTAGTTCTTGTAAAACCTATTGTTGGATATCGCATGTGCATTGATTTTAGGAAACTAAACCGTGAGACACGGAAAAATCATAAACCTATACCATTCATGGATGGAATTTTAGAAAGACTTAGTAATAATTCTTATTTTTGTTTTCTTGACCGTTATTCTAGATATTCTCAAATTGCTATACAACCGGAAGATCAAGAGAAAACAACTTTCACTTGCCCTTATGGCACATATGCTTATAGATTAATTCTGTTTGGCTTATGTAATGCAGCCACGACTTTTCAAGAATGTGTTTTAGAAATCTTTGATGATTTTGTTGAGAAGACTATGGAAGTTCTAACAAATGATTTCGTTGTTTGTGGAACAACATTCGATAATTGCCTCTACAATTTAACCAAAGTTTTGCAGAGATGCAGGCAATCAAATTTCATTTTGAATTGGGAACAATGCCGTTTCATCGAGAGAGAAGGTAAAGTTTTTGGGCATAAGGTTTCGGAGAAGGGTATAGAAATATATAAAACTAATATAAATGCTATAGAAAATCTTCCAATACCTGAGGACATAAAAAATTTAAAAATGTTTCTTGGACATGCAGGTTTTTATAAGCATTTTATAAAATATTTTGCTAAAATAGCTATGCATCTCACCAACCTTCTTGAGAAAGAAACTCCATTCTACTTAGATCATGACTGCATTGCAGCTTTTGAGAACCTTAAGAACAAATTATTTTCAGCACCCATCATGCAATCTCCAAAATGGGATGAACCTTTTGAAATCATGTGTGATGCAAGTGACTATGCTTTAGGTGTTGTGTTAGGGCAATGAGACGGAAAGAATTTAAATGTTACTTATTACGCTAGTAGAACTTTTAATAAGATTCAAAAAATTATGCTAGTACAGAAAAAGAGTTCCTAGCTATAATTTTTTCTTGTGACAAATTTAGATTTTACCTCATTAATTCTAAGGTAATAGTTCATACGGATCACCAAGCTTTGCGCCACCTCATTGTGAAAAAGGATGCGAAGCCCGGGTTGATTAGGTGGGTTTTATTACTGCAAGAATATGATTTGCAAATAGTAGATAAGAGGGGTAAGGATAATCCTGTAGCAGATCATCTCTCTAGGATGGAGGGAATAACTACTAACCCCGTACCTATAAATGAGTCATTTCCTAGAAAATATTTAGCAAACATTGAGATTGCTGATCCTTGGTTTGCGGATTATGCTAACTATCTTGCAGTAAAATTTGTACCTCCTGGTATGCCAAGAAATCAAAGAATGAAATTCTTTAATGATCTTAAATATTATTTTTGGGATGATCCGTATCTATATCGTCATGGACCTGACGGAATGATTCGAAAGTGTGTTCCTAACCATGAAATGAATGCAATTTTGCAAGCTTGTCATGATAGCCCGTATGGAGGACATCATGCAGGCAAGCGAACTGCAACAAAGGTACTTCAATCCAGATTCTATTGGCCCACCTTGATCAAGGACGCACACATGTATGTAGAATATTGTGATGCTTCCCAAAGAAGGGTTAATATAGGTAGGAGACAAGAGATGGCAATGAATTAGTCTTATAATTGAACCCTTTGATGTATGGGGAATGGATTACATGGGACCTTTTATAGAATCAAATGGTTACACTCATATTCTTGTTGCTGTCGATTATGTTACTAAATGGGTTGAAGCTATTCCAACAAGCCATGCAGATGCAGCTGCCTCAGTGATGATGATCAAGGATGTTATATTCCCCAGGTTTGGAGTTCCTAGATTTTTAATCACTGGCGGTGGTTCTCATTTTATGAAAGGAACTTTCAGGAAAATCCTCAGCAAATATGGAGTAACTCACCGCGTTGCTTCACCATATCATCCTCAAATGAGTGGTCAAGTGGAACTCTCCAATAGAGAATTAAAGACCATACTCGAGAAGACGGTGCAAATCAAGAAAATATTGGTCATACAAGTTAAATGACACTCTATGGGCATATTGTACTGCGTTTAAAAATCCAATGGCTATGACACCTTATAATATGGTATACGGTAAGGCATGCCATTTACCTTTAGAATTGGAACATAAAGCTTTTTGGGCGATCAAGAACCTAAACTATGATCTTAAAGCAGCAGGAGAAAAACGTTTATTAGATATTCATGCTTTAGATGAATTCAGAAGTGAGGCTTATGAGAATGCTAGATTGTTTAAAGAAAAAGTGAAAAGATGGCATGATAGAAAAATAGAAAATAAGGCCTTTAAAAGTGGAGATAAGGTGTTGCTCTATAATTCTCGTCTTAAGTTGTTTCTAGGAAAGCTCAGATCATAGTGGGAATGCCCCTATATAGTTGAAGAAGCTTATTCATCGGGAGCAGTGAAGCTCCAGGGAAAACACCCTCTCTTTCATGGGTGGTAAATGGACAACGCTTGAATCATTATCGAGCAAAAGAAGATAAATGTGCAGTCATCATACAAGTGATCACCCTAGAAGAGGTGATTAAGAAGAGATATACAAGGAATGACAACTACAAGAAGGATTGAATTGAGACGAAATGAGCAACACTATGGTCAAGCTATTGACCATAAAATAGCGCTTCATGGGAGGCAACCCATGCAAAATAAAGATTTGAGTAAGTTTTTAAATTTTCAATTAAGTTTTAATTGAGCTTGTGTTAAATAAGGAACATTTAAAGCTCTAGCAAAGAAAAAGGAAGATTGATAATGCTAATATTGGTCGAAAATTTAAGCTGTCATTTTTCTATCAAAACTTGATATTTCATTAAGTTTCAGATTAATAAAAAATTATCCGAGAAGCTGGTAATTTTTGGTGGATCCAGAAGGTTTAATGACCAACTATACGGTGGGAATAAAATTCCGGCCGTATAGTTACGGTCATATAGTTATTTCGACATCACCCCTTTTGTCTACGAAAGTACTGAGGGTTTAACGACCAACTATACGGCGGGAATAAAAATTCCAGCTGTATAGTTGCCATCGTATAGATATCAATGCCTTCGTCAAAATCCTTTGCTAGGGTACTGATAGTTTAACAACCAACTATACACCGGGAATAAAAAATCCGCTCGTATATATGCCGTCGTATAGATATCAACCCATCTTCAAAAAAAATCGGAGTAGAGAAGGTTTAACGACCAACTATACGACAGGAATAAAAATTCCCGCCCATATAGTTCCGGATGTATAGTTGGCTCCACCATAGAAGGAAATCTATAGTCAGTTCATAACTATACGGCGAGACCTATATGGGTCGTGCCCGTATAGTTGCTTGTTATGAACGGTGGCTAGGGTTTTCGACCTCCCCTTTTAAAGCTGATCGCATCTAACCTTTTTCATTAAGTTTTTGCAGAGCTACAGCCTCTAGCCTCAAAAAATCCTTGCCATCCCTATACAAGCCTGTTCTAACAATATCTGTGCGGCAAAGCCATGCATCCCTTCCATGTCAACAAGATTTGGAGAAAGAAACAAGAGAAGCCCGTGAAGAGGATCGAAGAAGTAGAACCTAAAGGATCATCATCATCGTCCAGCCCGGAGATCAAGCCTCTCCCAAACTGGGAGGACATGTTCCCGCAAAGGATGGAGATGATAAGGCTAGCATAGCGGGGAAAGAGCAAGGATGAGTATCTCCCTAATCCCCATCGTCACAACATAGGATCCTATTATAAACCTCCTCTCGGTTCGTCGCCTCTTAAGCCTAAGGAGATGTGGCAAGATGAGACTCATGATAAGATCTATCAGTTGGAAAAAGCTTCGAAAGCATGTGTTGAAACAATTGGAGAAGGGATCAACTCCTACTGGATGATGAGCAAAGACCGTGAGAAAAAGTCAATGACATCAATGGTAGAGTTGGTTTCTTGATTAAAACTATTTTTGAGTTGACAGATGAGAAGAAATTTCTCCAGAAGAAAATTTTGAAGCTTCAATATGACATGGCCGAGCTCAGCATTCGCCTGGCAAGCATAGCTAAAGTTTGCAACACAGGGGAAGAAGGCAATACTCTTCCTACCCAGGAGGAGGAATACGTACCAACAAGGAGTTATTTGATCCCGCCTAGCTTGATTCCAAGCTTGGGGAGATCTTTAAGACCTTGTAATCTATCTTATAAGTTTTATATTACTATTTTAGTTTTACATTAGTTCGAGTTTAGAAATAAAGTTTGCATCAATTGAATTCCCTTAAGTAATAGTCGATCCCATTTGTGAAGTTCCGAGTTTATTATCATATATGGAGCATTATTGAGTTTGTGCTTGTCCTATTGGATATATGAATGGCTTGAGTATAATTTTACTTTCACTTGATGATAGCAATAGGAGTCTTCCACACCATTGGTATTAATGGAACATATAAAGAGAATTTAAATCGATATGTTGTAAGTTCATGGTTTGATTTACAGAAGTAAAAATTATCTGATTAGTCAAGTTGAGAAAGAAACCTCGAATTTTTAAAAAGTGCTATCAAATAGAGTGAGAACAAGTCGAGGTAGAGTCTTCAAGTCATAAAGATGCTTCATATACAATTGGAATTTGGTAATTGAGATCATTAAACTTTGAATTCCTACATGAAGTAGAATGTATGGCTAGCTCCTTTGCACAACATTTAAACAAAAGTGTGAGCATATATATATATAAGAGAAAAAGAGCGGATGTGCAAAGAGCAAATAGGCATATACCACTATATTGTAGTAAGACAAAGAGAAATTTTGAGATTTTGAATCCCAAGTGAATATGCTAATCCTAAAACACTTGGGACTACCTCTCGGTCGAACCGTATACTTTTAAATCATGTTGATATTTATCTTTTGTGAATTGTTGATCACTAAGGTGTGGAAGCCTGCTAATAGTATTTAGATGGTTCGAGTAAGGTACTATTCATGAACTTATTCCTATGTATCATATATGATAAACACATGCTGCAACTGGGTCATTTATTTTATCGACTCAGCTTCATGAATATTAGGATCACATCCATTAAGCTAAACTTGCTTGGGACGAGCAACCGTCTAAGCTTGGGGAAGTTGATGAGTGCATATTTCTATCATGTTTTATATTATTATTTTGCATTGTAGTTGTAGGATATTGGTATTTTACGGCATTCGCGCGCATATTTTATGTCTATTTTCACCAGGATCAGGACATATGATGGATACAATGGACATAATTCTTGGAGCAGTTGTATTGGGGAGAGAAGGATGCAAAAACAACGTAAATCGCTTATTTGGGAAATATCAATAACACCAGAAGAAAATCCGAAGCGATTGAGGCATCAAGAGGGTTTGACGACCAACTATACGGTGGGAATAGTTTTCCGGCCGTATAGTTCCGGCTGTATAGTTGGCGCCGCCACCGCCTCCTCAGATAGTTTCACCCCGTGCAACTGGATCGGAGAGACGACATACAGAACACCCAGAAATCGCTGAAAACCTCACATCCAGAAGGAATCTGGAGGGGGAACTCGCCCAAGGGATCCATCTTCGCCCTACGCAGATCTGGGAGGCCAAGGCATCGATCTTCATCTTCATCAACTGCTGCACCACCATCATCTCCATCCATCTCATCTTCACCCCATCTAGATCTTGTTGTTATTTCCGTACTTGTTGTGGCAAGAACTATTCATTTACAATTATTTCCATTACCATTGCTATGATGTTGATTGCCTCCATATCTAAGTAGATCATTAGTTCTTGGGGAGATGGAGAAACCCTAGCATATTATTGAGATAAGATAGAGATTATTTTGTTATACATCATTATGTGTATGTGTTAATTGTATTCATCTTGATGTTGTAGTTGTGCACCTTCTTAATATTTGCCTCTTATGGGGACACGATGAAGGGGATTACTTGTTGGTAGACGAAGGGATGATAACACTTACTGTGACTATAAAGCTGTTATCATTCTTTACATACTAACTTGGAGAAACAAGGAGAACTCATAAAGCCATGTCCATGCCACGGGAGAAATCTCTTAATAGCGGGATAATACGATTGATGTCGTTTATCTATCAGTTGTGGTTATGAAGGATGATGTGAGCAGTGGTTGCTGCCTATTTATCCATATATGGAGCTCCTCCCACATACATATATATCATGAGAATATTTGTTATAATAATCTTGATTGCTTAGTATAAATTGCTAGCGGTGTATCCACCTCTCCCTGAGAACGCCTTTTTCCCTATTACAGTTCCAAGTTCTTTTACATACACGATTATTACTTTACTTTAATTGCTTCATTCAATCAAAAACCCAAAAATAATTCTACTTTTCTTGCATCTCAAAATTATTCCTTAAGTACTTCGTTTAGTTTTAGTTAAAATCATTTTAGTCTTTCGCCTACTGCTCCCTGTAGGATCGATATCTTCATTTTGAAACTAGCTACAAACGATCTGTGCACTTGCAGTCATCAGCAGCATAGGCTTAGCCTGGCCGCATCCTCCGACGACAGCGTCGACGGGAGAGGGGGAGGGGCGGCGCTAGGCCCTAGTGGCTAGGGTTTCTCCCGTGCCACCCTAGGATGAGCGACACAAGGGTCGGGTGTGGTTTGGTCTTTCATCTCTACTGTATCCATATTCCATTCGTAAGCATAGTAAGAGGCGGATCCCATGCCCCCCTCCGTCGATGGGTATCACGACGGAAGGCGTCCTAATGGTGTCAAAGGTAGAGGATTTAGCCTTGTTCGGTGGTGGTGCTTCTGCATCCGTGGACGGCAGCCCCCGCGTCGTTCGTGGGCTCTCTCGGCTCAGGCGGGCCTGTGGGGTTGGGTCCAAGGCTGTAACGGACGTGGCGGAGCCTAGCAACTCTGGCCTCCTAGCATCATTGTGGTATCAGTGACTAGCAAGGCGTTGATGGCGGGCTACCACTATCCAGTCCATCCGACTATGGAGGTGGAATAGTGGTCGGCGCTTCCCCTTCGCCGACATCGAGGTTTGGCTCTTTTCTCCTTTGTGGTGCAGCCTAGGGTGACTCAAGTCGGTCCTTTTTCAGTGGTTTTGAGTTTGACAAATGTGTTGGGGCGAAATCCCTGCTTGAAGCTGGCGATGGTGACGCCTACGGGTGTTGTTTCCTCCTTGGGGTATCACCATGGAATTGCCTATGATGCCCCACCTCGAACGCCCAGGGAAACCCTTGATTTGGCTTGCCGGATCGGACAGCGGCAGCACCAGGGTGTTGTCCCCTCCTTGGAGGCATTGTCTAGGCCTCTCATGGAGTCCCGAAGAGGCATGATGAAGTCTAGGTTGGCGGTCGCCTTGAGTATGGGCTTTCGGAGCGCAATGTACATCGTCATCGACGCTTCTCGATCGACGTATACCAGTTGGTCCGGCCCCGCCGCTCACTCGCCGACTCTTAGGTGCTTAAGGCTGGACGGTGGGTTAGTTTTACCATCCTTGGTAGATTCGGTATTCCAGAGTTTCCTGCTTCGGCCGTGATGCGGTTCAAAGGCTCGATGTATTTCCTCCCCACCATTTGTGGCGGGTAATGGTGCAATAAGAGTCCTTGTTATTTGCCTTTTTTTAGGTTGCATTGTAAGCCGTGTGGCACCGAGTTTGTATCTTGTAACCTTCTTGGCATTGTATCGATCATCTTGGTCTTCCTTCTATAAAATTGATAGATCTTTGAGGGGGTATTTTTGAAAAAAAAATCATTCGCAGATCTGAACCAAACACATCTTTAATTAGATACACAGTTGCACGATCAAGCTAGTGTGGTCTCGGCTTCGATCGATCGGACCAGCTGCTGCGTGCTAGCTAGTGAAATCATAAAGAAATAAACAGGTTGGCGGATCCAACGCGCCAATCGCTAGGGATGTCAACGCTTCGCCGATCGTTTTCAAGTCTCTGCATGTTAATCACGATCCGAGTAGATTACACTAATAAACATAAAATAGACAGGTCGTAGTAGCTGCAGGTAACCGAAGACCACAGCACAACGTGATCGAGCTTTAACAAAGTATCCCACGCTCTCTACCTGCAAACTCGAAATTTAACTACTACTCCCTCCGTTCAAAAATATAAAATATTTTAGCTTCGTGAAATAGATGTATCTAAACGATTTTAGTGTATAGATTCACTCCGAACCTCTATGAACCTATACACTAAAAGACGTCTAGATACATTCGATTCACAAAGCTAAAATGTCTTATATTTCTGAACAGAGGGAGTACTACCTCCATTCCATCTTTAGTAGAAAACTAGTCTTTCGGCCGGAGCCCCATTTCCCATTAGTCCTGGTTCAAGCAAAAACCAGGACCAATGCCCGGCATGGGTCCCGGTTTGATCTGAGAAAGCGTCGTGAAGCATTATCCCCGGTTCGGTTGGGGGCAATAGCCCCGGTTCAGGGCATGAACCAGGAATAATGCTCCCGCGCCTGACACGTGTCGGGCCACGGAGAATTAGTCCCGGTTCATGCCCCAAACCGGGACTATTGTCCCTCCCTTGCCTATAAATAAACCTCCATAGCCCAGTTTTTTTCTGTCTAGATGTGTGAGAGGGGTGGGTGCTAGGTTTTTCCCATTGTTGTGCACAAGAGGTGTTCGGTGAAATGCCTGAGCCACACTTAAGTTGAAACAAAATGGTATCCTTGACCGAGGTTAGCAACCTTATCCTTTTCATCTGTAATTGATACAAAAAGATTGCATGTGTCCATGCACGATGGTCATTTGACTATTATGTATGATGAAGATCGATGCACGGAAGTGATGGATGTACGGCGACCGTCGCAGTTCCGAATTCATTGCAGGCCTGCATAAATTTATCGATGTGGCTGAGGATAACAAGGTGGATAATTTTATGCCTTATCCATGTGTTGACTGTCGGAACGTCAAGGAGTACACCAACTCGAGAACCATTCAAGGCCACGTGCTTCGGCAAGGTTTCATGCCCGGATATTATTGTTGGTCCTTGCACGGAGAAAGAGAGGTTACGATGGAAGAGAATTAAGAAGAAGAGAATGATGACAACTATCATATGTTCCATGAAGAAAACGAGGATACTACAATGGAAGACAATGAAGAAGAAGGAGGTGAAAATGAAGAAGAAGGAGGCGACAATGAAGAAGAAGAACGCGCATCGAATGAGCCCGCTGATGGTCTTGGTTGGGTCATTTCTGATGCAAAGCGAGAATGCTTTACAGAAAAGGAGAAGCTGAAGTTGGAGGCCACGCTAAAGGATCACAAAAAGTTATTGTACCCAAATTGCGAAGATGGCGGCACAAAGCTCGGTACCACACTGGAACTGCTGTAATGGAAGGCTGAGGCTGGTTTATCTGACAAGGGATTTGAGAATTTACTGAAAATAATGAAGCCAAAGCTTCCAAAGGATAATGAACTGCCCGAGACAACGTACGAAGCAAAGAAGGCTATCTGCCCTCTAGGATTAGATGTGCAGAAGATACATGCATGCATTAATAACTGCATCCTGTACCGCGGTGATAAGTACGAGAATATGGATAAATGTCCGGTATGCACTGCATGTCGGTACAAGATCGGACAAGATGACCCTGGTAATGTTGAGGACGATGACGAGCCCCCTAGGAAGAGGGTTCCTGCTAAGGTCATGTGGTATGCTCCTATAATACCACGGTTGAAACGTCTGTTCAGAAACAAAAAAGCATGCCAGGTTGTTGCGATGGCACAAAGAAGGGCGTAACAAAGACGGGTCGAAGCTGAGACACCCGACGATGGGTCGCAGTGGAGAAACATCGAGAGAAAGTACAGGGACTTTGCACGTGACGCGAGGAACTTATGGTTTGGTCTAAGTACAAACGGGATGAATCCTTTTGGGAAGCAGAGCTGCAGTCACAACACCTGGCCCGTGACTCTATGTATCTACAACCTTCCTCCTTGGTTGTGCATGAAGCGGAAGTTCATTATGATGTCAGTGCTCATCCAAGGACCGAAGCAACCCGGCAACGACATTGATGTGTATCTAAGGCCATTAGTTGATGAACTTCTGCAGCTGCGGGCGAAACCAAGTATGCATGTGCGGGATGAGCACAAACAGGAGCCATTTGACCTACAAGCGTTGCTTTTCGTGACCATCAATGATTGGCCTGCTCTTAGTAACATTTCAGGACAGTCAAACAAGGGATACAATGTATGCACGCACTGCTTAGATAAGAGTAAAGGTACATATTTGGATAAATGTAACAAGGTTGTGTACCTAGGATGTCGTCAATTTCTTCCGGCCAATCATCAAGTAAGAAAGAAAGGCAAGCATTTCAATGGTGAGGCAGATCACCGGAAGAAGCCTCAGCTCCCTACTGGTGCTGATGTATTTGGTATGGTGAAGGACCTGAAAGTAATCTTTGGAAACGGTCCTGGCGGTCAACCTGTTCCGAAAGACAACGTTACCGGACACGCGGCCATGTGGAAGAAGAAATCTATATTTTGGGAGCTACCCTATTGGGAATGCCTAGAGGTCTGGTCTTCAATCGACGTGATGCACGTGACGAAAAATCTTTGCATGAACCTGCTAGGCTTCCTGGCCGTGTATGGGAAGTCAAAAGATACATTAGAAGCACGGGAGGACCAACAACGTATGAAAGACCCATACAACAAGCATACTAATGAAGGGCGTCAATACTTAAGCAGCTACGCTCTTACCAAAGCAGAGAAGGAAATCTTTTTTGAATGCCTAAGCAGTATCAAGGTCCCACCTGGCTTCTCATCAAATATAAAGGGAATAATAAATATGGCAGAGAAAAAATTTCAGAACTTGAAGTCTCATGATTACCACGTGATTATGACGCAGTTGCTTCCGGTTGCATTGAGGGGGCTTCTACTAGAAAATGTTCGAGTACCCATTGTGAACCTATGTGCATTCCTCAATGCAATATCTCAGAAGGTAATCATTCGAGAAAGTCTGGAAAGGCTACAGAGGGATGTGGTCCAATGTCTTGTCAGTTTTGAGTTGGTGTTCCCCCTCCTTCAATATTATGACCCATCTCCTGCTTCACCTAGTCGACGAGATTTCCATTCTCGGTCTTGTATTTCTACACAATATGTTCCCCTTCGAGAGGTTCATGGGAGTCTTAAAGAAATATGTTCATAACCGTGCTAGTCCATAAGGAAGCATCTCCAAGGGCTATGTAACAAAGGAGGTCATTGGCTTCTCTGTTGACTTTATTCCTGACCTTAAGCCGATTGGTGTTCCTGAATCGCGATATGAGGGGAGGCTGAGTGGAAAATGCATGCTAGGAAAGAAAGCAGTGATATGTAGGGACAAGAATACTTTCACTCAAGCACACTACACAGTTCTACAAAGTTCCACCTTCGTGGCTCCGTATATCGAGGAACACATGAATGTTGTACGCTCCGAGTTCCCGGGGAATGCTGACTCCTGGATCGAGAAAAAACACATGGAGACTTTCGGAAGTTGGTTGCGAGTACCTCTCATGAATGACAACATTGTTAGAGATCAACTCTACTTGTTGGCCATGTCACCATCTTCGACTATATTGACTTTCCAAGGGTACGGGATAAATGGGAATAAATTTACACGATCGGCCAAGATAAAAAGAGCACCAACCAAAACAGTGGTGTCCGCTTTGATGCAACAGGAGAGAATGGGAAAAAGGACACATACTATGGTTACATAGAGGAAATATGGGAACTTGACTATGGACCTACTTTTAAGGTCCCTCTGTTTCGGTGCAGTTGGGTCAAGATGAATGGAGAAGGGGTAAAGGTAGACCAACTGTACGGAATAATAACAGTGGATCTCAAGAATCTTGGTTACTGTTGGGGATATACTTTCCGGGTATCCTCACAGTTCCTCACTGACCAAGGTGACCCACTTCGGGTTAGAGCTTTGCTTCACAGGCGGCCCAGTCAGGGAGAAAGATGGAGTCCAATCCGGCTACAGGAAGGCCCAGAAGACTTACCGACTTAGGCCCATAATGTTACTTGTAGTTCAAGATTTACTCTGTAACCAACTCTTAGTCGTAGCCGGATAGATCTCTCCTATAAACCCTAGGCCGGATATCTATATAAGCCGTCCTAGGGAGAGCCTTTAGGGCAACTCTAAAAACACCTCAATAGTCTACAATATCAACTCGCACAGGCGAAACCCTTGTGACCCATATTCCGGCTCTGCCGTATTACTGGATTGCTAGCAGGAGTAGGATCCGTCCAAAGCCGGAGGATTCGAACCTGGGTAAACTTGTGTGCTCACCGTCCCGGAATACCGTACATCTCACACCCCTCTCTTTCGCACGCCTCGAGGACCCCCTCATGGCGTACTTGTCATCAATCCGACGACAGTTGGCGCCCACCGTGGGGCAAGTGAGCTTCGGATTTGCGTTCCGGGCGGAATCTGCAAGAATCGGAATCGGCGAGACTATCGCTGTCGGTCGCATCCTCTACGCCAGCGACGTCCCTCTCATCGTTCTCGACGAGACATGGATTCCGGCTAGGGAGGCCGTGACTGCCTACACAATCATGTCTTTTGGTGAGATCGATGTTTACATCGGTTTCGCTGAAACTGCCCCACCCACCCCAGTGGTCATGATAGAAGCAGAAGAATCTTCTGGGTCCCCTTTGTCAGCGGAGGCGGCAGAGTTCCGGATCTCAGAAAACCCTGATCCCACCAAACCCACACCAGTTGCGGAGATAGTGGAGAAATCCGAGCCTGAAGAAGACATAGCAGTCCAAGTCGAATCTGGAGTGCATCTCCCTGGAGAAGCCAGATCCCAGATCGACCCACCTGTGGAAGTCGAAGTTCAGGAGGAGCTAGTCAACGACACTGATTCCGGCTCTGATGACGCCGGAACAGACAGGCCTTTCCTGAGGTATACACTGAGATGTATGATACTGCAAGGCGAAAGCGCAGATGCAATCCTCGAGACCATCAAAAGTTTCGGCATGGCTGATCGCGAAAGCCACGGGTACCTCAGGAAGCACGCGTCGCACTTCGTCAGTTACGTGGGATCCGGATCTGGCTATGCCGATGCTGGAGAGAACACCGACTCTGTGCTGGAGGCAATTGGAACAAACGCCGACGTACCCGCATCCTCGGATGAATCGATGACGTCAGCAGATTTCCGAAAGTTCTCCACGGAATATGAAGAGGAGTATAACTCCAAAGCTGTAGAAGAAGAAGAAGCCATGGATGAAGGATCCGGGGAACACTCTCCCAAAGTGCAGGATGACATGGACGCCGGAGATAATCCCGAAGTCCAGATGTCCGAAAGTACCGATCAGAGCTTGACTCCGGGAAATGGACCCAAAACCGTCTTTGCTACTGGCGCTGCCAAGAAGGCAAAGAAGAAGAACAAGAAGAACAAGACCCCCGCAAAAGACCCTCTGATAGAGGAGGTGATTGCGAGGAATACGAAGAACACTCGGATGGAGCACTTATCCCAGAAGAGCCGAAAAAAGAAGAATCGGTGGATGGACACGTGATCACCGAAGGTGCACGTAAACTCATCGATGCTGCATTAACCACACCTATCCCTACAGCTGCAGAACTTACTGCTGAAGAGCTGGACAAAAGGGCCCAAGCCCTAGAAGCGCGTCGTCAACAAATCCTCGATGAAGCCAAAAACATCGAGGTGGAGAAGAAACACATGGCAACTAAGGACTACATGTCTAGGTTGCATCAGAAGACACGGAAGCATCACACCAATGACGACAATTCCCACATGTCTGTGCCGTCCTTTTCAGAGATGAGATGGGGAAGCCACGGAAAGATAGCAAAGGAGATTGGGTATACCTAACCCTAGTACAGAATACCGTGGTGGCCCGAGAAATTTTATCGGCTAATCCAGGACCGGAGGAGATCCGGTTGGGTATCAAACTACTCAACAAGGGACTAGAGCAGCAAAAGGTCGCCATGTCCGGAAGTCAAAAACTGGTCTCGGATTCCGACCAGTGTCGCACAGATCCGGCATGGGCTGACGTAAGACCCCATCACGTCCGGGAGCAGTATCATCGCCCCGAACGCCAGAAAGACAATTATTCAAGAATCGGATCGTCAGGACAGCATTACAGAACTACACGTAACTGGAGCAACATCGCTCCAGCGGCCGAAAAAGAGGCCATTGCTGCACTGAATCCGAGGAACCCTCCCCGACGAGAGTCTAACGATCAAAGGGGAGAAGATAAAGAGAAACGTCGGGAGGAGGATCGTCAAAAATGCCACCTCCTAGACACACAAGCCGTCCGGCTGAACCTCACCATGGTGGGAATGACGGACGAAGGAACGACGGAAACCGTGCTGGTACAAGCCGGCAGGGGGCTCGTCGTAGTGAAGACCCTCCCCGGAACCGAAATAATGACGCTCTGGACGGAGGCCGGCGATCAGCCGGAAACAATCCAGCTGCTCCACCCTCTCCACCAAGCAGTCACCACAACGGCTCCCAACGGGGAAAAGGGGGACGACGTGGTGGAGGAGGTGGTGGCAGAAGCCACAGTCCGGCTCCAAGGCACCGCAGCCACAGTCGGCATTCGGGACGATCTCTATCCCCGAACGACGCAAGGCACATGATCAATTCCAACATAGAGGCGCGGCGCTACGAAAACGATGATATCTACGTGAGCCCAAAGTGCTTCGGACCACGCATCAGAGCTACAAGATTCCCGGAAGGATTTGCTATCTCAAGGCACATCCAAGCCTACGACGGCATTGCTCGGCCAGATACTTGGCTACAGGATTTTTTCCAAGCTTGCTGCATCGCCAAAGGCAGAAACAGCCTGGTCGCAACCCGATATCTCCTACTTATGTTACGGAAGACGGCGCGATCATGGCTCAATGAACTTCCGGAGAACACCATCCATAAATGGTATGACATGCAAAGTCCGTTCTTTCGGAATTTCGAAGGCACATATCGTAGGCCCTGTTCGGTCAGAGACCTACAACGTTGCACCTAGAAAGCCAGAGAAACTTGCCGGGATTACCTCGGATGATGGATCGACACCAAGAACTCATGTGAAGGAGTAAACGATCAAACCGCGATTGAAGCTTTCATCGTAGGACTCCCAATTGGTCTACTGCGTCACCGCTTGAAGTGTGACAAGGTCACTGATTTGGGAGAGATGATAGAAACAGCGAGCAAGTATGCATATGCTGACGATGATGCAGAGGGATTACTCAACGTCCTGGCTGTGCCTTAGTCGGATAGACAACCAAAGCAACAAGCTCAGAAGCGCAAAAATACCTCGGAAGGAAAACCCAACGCGGAAACAGCGGTGGTTACTACTGTTTCCGGGTCTGGAGGACGAGGAGGACGCGGCGGAGGCCACGGGCATGGCCGTGGGACTTCAAGGGTCCAAGGTAGAGGAGAACAGCAACCAGGAAAACCTACTCTTGGGCCGACATTGCTAATAACCCATGCGTGCATCACCTAGACGCCAATGGGGGCTCGTCCCACACCAACACCAAATGTCGTTTCAATGACGACATCGAAAGAGATGACACCGCAGGCTACAAAGCTAAGCGGAAGAAGGGAGAGAAAAATCCCGAAAAAGACAAAGAGACCAAGGAAGATTCCGACATGGAGGAAGCTGATGCTTCAAATCCCAAGCCGGAAGGGAAGAAGACTTTTCCCACCAAGAAGGACACTTATGTCACTTTCCTCGGATCTCAACCAGCAAAGGTCAAGAAAGCAGTTCTACACGAGCTCAACGCAATAGTTCCGGCTGTCCCTCAATATTTGGACTAGTCGGAAGTAGCAATCACGTTTGACCGCGCTGATCATCCGCCTAAGTTGCACTGGCGAGGAAAATACGCCTTAATCGTCAATCCACTTATTGACGGTTATGGTTTCTCCAAGACCCTCATGGACGGTGGTAGCAGCATCAATATCCTCTATGTCGAAACGCTACGCCGGATGAAGATCTCGGAAACCCAGCTGAACCATAGCTCTGTGATCTTTCACAGAGTTGTCCCAGGAAGACAAGCTAATTCCCTAGGAGAGATTACTTTGGATGTCACCTTTGGAACTCCAAAGAAATATCGGACAGAGGCACTTTCCTTCGAAGTGGTCCCGTTCAAGAGCGCGTACCACGCTATATTCGGACGTCCGGCTTACTGGGCTTTTATGGCTCGTCCGTGTTACATTTACAATATGATGAAAATTCCAGGTCCCAATGGCGTGATCACCATCAGGGCAGACCCGAAGAAAGCGCGAGAGTGCGAGCATGGAAATGCCGCCTTTGCTGAAGCCGTGCAGCACGCCTAGGAGTACTAGGAGATCAAGAAGAGCATAGATCCATCCGAGATGCCCACAACGAAGAAGGAGGTGACAAAGCCAATCCAGAGTTCAAGGCATCAGAAGAGATGAAGAAAACGCCGTTGAAGGATGATGACCCCTCCAAGGTGACCTAGATAGGCGTAGGCCTATGTAGCGCATAGGAAAGCGCGCTCGTCAAGTTCCTCCAAGCAAATCAAGATATCTTCGCATGGCAGCCATCTGACATGACCGGAGTACCTAGGGAACTTGCCGAGCACTCTCTAAATGTAAACCCGAACGCTAAACCCGTCAACAATCCCTACGACGGTTTGGCGACGAAAAGCGTAAGGCAATAGCTAAGGAACTAGCACGGCTCGAGTTAGCCGAATTCATAGAAGAGGTCATCCACACTGAGTGGTCGGCCAATCCTGTAATGGTCCCTAAAAAGGACACCACTGATTTAAGAATGTGTGTTGATTATACTGCCTTGAACAAGGCTTGTCCAAAAGATCCGTTCGCTCTGCCTAGAATTGATCAAGTTATCGATTCTACGGCAGGCTCGGAACTCCTCTGTTTTCTCGACGCATATTCCGGCTATGACCAAATCCGGATGAAGGAATCTGACAAAGTTCAAAATTCATTCATAACCCCTTTCAGAACTTTCTATTTTGTTACGATGCCCTTTGGGCTGAAGAACGCAGGAGCTACGTACCAGCGCACGATGCAGCGTTGCCTCCATGATCAACTCGGATGCAATGTACATGCATATGTGGATGATATCGCGGTGATGTCCAAAAAGAAGGAAACGCTGATTTCTGACTTAGAGGAGACATTTGCCAATCTACGAAAATACAACATCATGCTTAACCCGAAGAAATGCTTCTTTGGAATACCAGCCGGAAAATTGTTAGGCTTCATCGTGTCTCAAAGAGGCATAGAGGTGAACCGAGACAAAATCAAGGCTATACTCAATATTTCTAGGCCAACTCGCCTGTAGGACGTACAAAGATTAACTGGTTGCATCGCTGCGGTCAGTCGATTTGTAAGCCGACTTGGTGAAAGAGCCGCACCATTATACAAACTCCTGAAAAAGACCAAGGATTTCATTTGGACTGACGAAGTTGAAGCTGCACTACAAGACGTGAAGAAAGTACTCTCATCTGCTCCTATCCTTGCAGCGCCGGAACCTAAGGAACCGATGTTGCTCTATCTTGCTACGACAAATAAGGTCGTTAGTATCGTCATGGTGGTGGAGAGACTAGAGGAAAATCAGGAACACCTGGTGCAGCGTCCGACTTACTTTGTCAGCGAGGTCCTGACAGAATCAAAACAGCGGTATCCGCACTATCAAAATTTGGCTTACGGTGTTTTTCTAGCATCTCGTAAGTTACGACACTACTTTTAGGAGCATCCAATTACCGTGGTGAGCACATCTCCCATGAGAGATATAATCAACAACAGTGACGCCACAGGACGCGTCGCCAAATGGGGCATAGAGCTTTTAGCTTTCGATATTGAGTATAAACCCCGGACATCAATCAAATCCCAGATCCTTGCTGACTTCGTCGCTCATTGGACAGAGATGAAGGAGAACATGATCCTCCCTGAGTCGGAATATTGGACCCTTTTCTTTGATGGGTCTAAGGCTCGAGGGGGCTCAGGGTCTGGCGTGGTGCTCAAATCACCCCAAGGAGATAAACTTCTATACGTGTTGCAGATCCACTTCACAGCGACAAACAATATTGCCGAGTATGAAGCACTGCTACATGGAATCCGGATTGCTAAGGATATCGGCATCCGACGTTTGATGTGTTACGGAGATTCGGATCTTGTTGGTCAACAAGTGTCAGATATTTCTAATGCAAATAAGCACATGGCATCATATAAAGCTGTCGTGGATGATCTATCTAAATCGTTCGAAGGGTTTGAAGTTCAACACATCCCTCGAGCAGAAAATGAGGAAGCAGACGCACTATCTCGGATAGGTTCTGCGCGGAAAGAGGTCCCGGATGGCGCTTTTTTAGAGCACCTCAAAGTTCCCTCAATAAAGGGAGTAGATGAGGAATATCTGACTAAATCTGACTCACCTTTGATAGCAGTTCTGGCTGTAATTCCCAGCTGAACTCAACCCTACCTAGATTATCTGGTAGATGGCAAATTACCCGAAGATGAGGTTCTGAGCCGGCAGATTATCCGACGAGCAAAAGCCTATACTATTGTTAAAGGTGAGCTCCATAAACGGAGTATTTCTGGGGGTTTTCAGCGTGTGTATCTCCGGAAGAAGGAGTGGAAATCTTAAGGGAAATCCACGAAGGCGAGTGTGGTCACCATGTTGCAGCCAAATCTTTAGTGGAAAAAGCTTTTAGACACGGATTTTTCTGGCTTACAGCTCAGGCAGATGCCAAACGATTAGTCAAGACGTGCAAATGCTGCCAAAAGTACGCCAAACAAGCTCATGTTCCGGCTGATCAGCTACGAACAATACCTATAACATGGCCCTTTGCGGTCTAGGGGCTTGATATGGTAGGACCATTTAAACGAGCTCCAAGCAGATTTACTCACCTCCTAGTGATGGTGGATAAATTCACAAAATGGATTGAGGCTAAACCTTTCACTAGTTGTGATGGAGCAACAGCCAAAAGATTTGTCGAGGATGTTATTAATCGGTATGGTTATCCACATAGCATTATCGCGGACAATGGGAGTAATTTCTCTATGGGAGAATTGGCTGAATTCTGCAACAAGCAAAATATCCGGCTTGACATTGCGTCAGTCGCACATCCACAGGCTAACGGACAAGTCGAAAGATCAAATGGTTTAATCCTACAAGGGCTAAAACCGAGACTCGAAGCACCACTACGACGTGCTGCGGGGGCTTGGGCAGAGGAACTACCCTCTGTAATTTGGAGTTTATGAACAACTCCAAACAGGTCAATAGGATACACACCTTTCTTCTTGGTCTATGGCGCAGAAGCAGTTCGTCCTAGTGATTTGATTCATACTTCTCCTAGAGTGGCCGCGTATATTGAAGAGGATGCCGAGATTTCTCGACAAAATGATCTCGACTTAATCGAAGAAGTTTGCGTCGTTGCTGAAATGAGATCTACAGCCTATCAGCAGAAGTTACGCAAGTATCATAGCCAGAGAGTCCGAAATAGATCTTTCAATAAAGGTGATTTGGCTCTTCGGCTTGTGCAACAAAGAAAGCACAAACTTTCCCCAGTATGGGAAGGGCCCTTTTTAGTTAGTCGAGTATTGCACAATGGATCGTACTACTAAACTCACATGTGGCCAGTCAAAGAAAGACCTGCTACTAAGAAGAGTAAGAGAGCTGGAGGCAGTACAAATCCGGATGAGTTAGACAGACCGTGGAATAATGCTCAGCTACGTCCCTTTTATTCTTAGTTTATCCTTCTTTGTAATCATATATATGTGCATGTTCTGTGAGAAATAAAAGTTTTGGTTGCCTCCAGTTTTTCTGAGAATTTACCATCTTATTTCCGAATGATCATGTCATAGTCGAAAATCCCAGAATGCTTGAAAGTACTTTATGCTCATGCTCGTTCTGGTTTAGATTTCCGATTCTAAAACTGCTACCCTCGGGTATAACTCTAAAAAAATTCTAGTCTTTACTTTGGTTATTTGTCTGATTGCTGAATGCGGGCATTTTCTGAGTAGTGAATTGTTGGTACTGGAAGCCGGCTTTGTTTCCGAGTTTAAAATGGTTTAGCAATTGAGCTTCGTTGCTCGACAAAGTTTCCGGCAGAAGGCTTAGCCGGCTCATGAAAGGGACGAGGCGGAAAGCCAGATAAACGATAAGTACAGACGAAAAATACAAGTGCTTGTATAAATATTTAAGGCACGCAAAAAGTTTAAAAGCCAAAAGTGCTGAATAGATCAAAAGCTTAGCATTAGCAAAATAATAGTACTTCATATTTGCAAGCGCATCATGTTTTTCAGATAATACAAAATGTTTCTAGCAATCTATGATGCAGGAGGAGATGAAGGAGATGCCGGCTCGCTGGAGACGCCGCCTTGGTATTGTTCCGGGATGTCTGCATCCGAGATGGTGCGTTCATCATCGGAAACTTCTGCTGATTCTTCTGGAGGAGGAGGCAGAGTATCCACACGGGTGAAGAAAGCGATCTCGTAGCTGGTCAGGCCAGCCACGTGACACCCATATCCGGCGCAGGAGTGCATGATGGCTTGAAGGTCTTGCTCCTGTCCGTCTTCATCTACTCTGCAGTACCCTCTGGTCACTTGCCATATTTCCATGTTTCCATGGTGGCTCATGACCATGGTGAGAGCATTCTGCGCCGCAGTCCGTGCGTAGGACATGTTCTAGTGCCGAACAAGTTGCGGCTTCTCCTTTGCCTTGTCGCGCACCTGAAAATCTGACATGATGTGCATGTTCGGAATCTTGAGAGCTTCGCCGATGTCCTCAAGGGATTGGCGGAAGTCATGAAGCAAGTCACCGACTTGGGTAAGCCGGTGGGTGCGGGGCTCGGTGGAAGAAGAGTCCGTTAAGTTCAGAGGACCTATACACAAAACAAGTTAAGAAAATCCGACATTGATAGAGTCAAAGAAAAACCAAATCAGACAGATGGAACGTACCGAAAATGACGTCGTCAATTTTGGTCTTCTCCTCTCGGAGACTCTAGAGTTCAGCCCGGAGTGCCTGGGAAAGGTCCCTCTCTCTGCTAAGCTCACTCTTGAGGTTCGAGATTGTTTTATCTTGAGCGGCGATCTTGCGATCACGCTCTTTAGTAGCCATGGAGGAGGATTCAAGGACTTGAGCTATGCTCTTTTCATGATCCACCTTGAGCTTATCCAGCTCTTGGCGAAGCTCCTTGTTCTCCACCACCAAGGTCTTGAGGTTCTCGGCCTCTTCGATCATGGCGCAGGATTGTTTCACCAGCGCTGTAAGTCAAAAAGAACAACAGTTCAGAAAAATTCGACATTGAAAATACAAAGGCAAGGTTTGAGTCTCGGAATGTTTACCTTTGGCATCATCCTTGGCAACTTTAAGTTCAGCATTTTTAAGTCGGAGAGCCTTGATCTCTCTCCGCTTATCACAGACATTCTTCAATAAATCCTGGTTATAGGAATATACTTTCTGTAAGTCAGAATACCCAAAGTTAGAAAGCTACTAAAGACTCGGGCTAATATTTTTGCTAATATCAGCACGAGCCTTGGGGGCTACACTAGTTCATTCTTTGGCATCCTAATGAAGCATAAACCCGGATTATTTATCCTACTTCATGCTTGGGGGCTAGAGGATGTGATATGAAATAAAGGAAAAATAGGAGATGGAATTCCGACTTACATATTGTTCGCGAGTGAGTTTATCCAAACTCGCATTCACCTCAACGACAACCTTCTCAGCGAGAGTCAGAGGGGTCATAGGAGCAGTTGGAAGCTCCCCGTACCTGATCCTCTCGTTGCGAAGAAGCACTTGTTCAAGAAGATTGGAGTGCTTGACGTCCTCTGCTTCTTGCGTTTCTTCTTCGGCAGATAAAGTACTTTTCTCCAGGCATTGTCTAGCGAGCCGCTCGATTTCTTCTGCAGATTTCTGGGACAGGCCAAACTTGGCAAGTCCCGGATTGCTGATAAGGTTTTCGGCGAAGGTTTCTGCCGAGGGATCATTACCCAAAGAGGGTTCACCCTTATCTAGATCTGACTCACCCATGGTGACGTCAGTTTGTGATTCAAGGATCGCAGGCTCCGTGGAAGGAGCCGGATCTTCTGTGACAGCCAGAGAAGGAATTATCACCGGCGTTGCGGAAGGCTGAGGGGCAGGAGTCGGAGGAGCCACGACAGGAGAAGCTATGGTAAACTTCGTCTGTCGCAGGGGCTTCGAAGAAATCCCCTTTCCCTTGCCCTTGAGAAGCGGTTTTGCTCTGAGAATGTGGTAAAGTCAGAAACATTACATCTCAGAAGGAAATTCGAGTAAAGTACAAAGGCGGAAGTTGTGATTGAAAGTTACCTCTTCAAGACGGGCACCTCCTTTGTGCCAACAGCCACTGTCGAAGCTTTGCGCTTCTTGAGTGCAGCGTCCGGCAATGGGACCACCTCTGTCTCTTGAGAAAACTCAGGAGGATATCCTTCGAGCGGAGCAAATTCCGACTCGGGGAGGTTAGCAAGCTGAAAATAAGAAAACATATCAGTATTGCAATGTAACTCAAAGATTGGAACACATGAAAAGGTGTACTGATGGAAGCTTACCGGCACTACGGGGTTTTCCGCCGTGTGCATATCTAGAGAAATCTCTAGGATCCTCCTCTCGACGCGCTCCCTGATCAGCCACTTGATCTGACTTATGTAGCCCTGAGTGGTGTAGGATTTGGGACTGATGTGGAGGGAGTCTTCCTTGGATGACGTGATGGAGTGCATCAGTCGATTCCCATGGTACTGAAGGGGCTGGATCCAACGTGAGACCCAGCATTGGACCAAGTCGGATCCCTTCAGTCCCTTGTGTTTGATCAGATATTCGATCCACCTCTTGGCAAGGATCAGATCGTCAGAGAGAGCCGGAGCAGCCTCGTCCCAAGACGGTTGGGCCGTGGCAGCTCCGTCAACAAAAGCCGGCAAAGCAGTAGCTTTGTCGGGAGCCAGGATAACCCTATGATAGAAAAATGTGGCTAGCCATTGTTTGACCGAGTCACTAGCTAATATTTTGGGATATGCATGCTCACGTCTAAGCGAAAAACTAATGGTACCGGTGATATAAGGAACACCGGTAGTAATAGAGTTTCTCCAGACATGAAAATAGTACCGGAAAAGAGTCAAACTCGGCCTAATGCCGAGAAAGCCCTCACACAAAGATGCGTAAGCGCTCATCTCTAAAAGAGAGTTGGGAGGAAGATGATGGAGTTGAACTCCGTAATGATCAATCACCTCAGAAAATAAATCCGAGGGAGGAAACGACAAACCTCTGTCGAGGTGGGTGCCGAAGTGGACCCGCTCGCCGGCGCGCGGGTTGGGGATGGTTTCTTCAAAGCCGCTCCGCCAGTCACCGACGCGGAGGAGCCCTTCCTTCTCCACATTCTTGAAACCCTTGTCGTTGAGCGCGCAGGGAATCCAGAGCCCGCGAAAGCTCTCTTTCTCCGCCACCACTTCCGTCGCCGCCGCTGCCACTGCCGCCAGGCCGGAAGAGGAAGATGAAGCCATTTCTTCGGCGAGCAGTTGACCTAGAATGGGTGGCGCTGGGAGTTCTTTGGGGGAGGAACGGGAGAGCTCTGTGCGTGCAGGGAGATTGGGAGGAGAGGAAAAGGCAAACGACTGGTGAAAGGAGAAGGAGCAAATCCTAACCCCTTATATCCACCTAACTGCGCCAAGATTCGTGCAAATGCTACAGTGTAACCGCCACGCGTCGTGGAAGGAACTGGGAAGGACCCACGCGATGATTATGTTGCCTCGATCTCCGCGCACACATTGAAACGGTGCCTCGGTTCCGCGAACTATGGACCCACCAACGGTCGTGCTGACAGGATGTCTGTCAGATGACGTGACTTGACCATGACTTGTGTCAGGTGGCGTTAGAGACCAAGTTCCGGCTTAGTTAGAAATCAAGCTGGAAAATCCGAGTAACTTGTTGATAGGTCTGACTTATTTTTTAAGACCCGGATCGTATTTTTTTGTTATGAAGTTTCAGGAACCCTTCAAGATTCTGCAAACCGAAGATCAAGCTAGACGATGATAAATCCGACTTTGGATCTTGGAGGCCTCCGGGGGCTGCTGTTGGGGATATACTTTCCGGATATCCTCACAGTTCCTCACTGACCAGGATGGCCCACTTCGGGTTAGAGCTTTGCTTCACGGGAGGCCCAGTAAGGGAGAAAGACGGAGTCCAATCCGGCTACGGGAAGGCCCAGAAGACTTACTAACTTAGGCCCATAATGTTACTTGTAGTTCAAGATGTACTCTGTAACCAACTCTTAGTCATAGCTGGATAGATCTCTCCTGTAAACCCTAGGCCGGATATCTATATAAGCCGTCCAAGGGAGAGCCTTTAGGGCAACTCTAAAAACACCTCAATAGTCTACAATCTCAACTCGCACAGGTGAAACCCTTGTAACCCATATTCCGGCTCTACCGTATTACTGGATTGCTAGCAGGAGTAGGATCCGTCCAAAGACGGTGGATTCAAACCTGGGTAAACTTGTGTGCTCACCATCCCGGAATACCGTACATCTCACACCCCTCTCTTCCGCACGCCTCGAGGACCCCCTCATGGCGTACTTGTCATCAATCCGACGACAATTACAGAGACGAGCCATTCATCCTAGCCAATGATGTGGCTCAGGTTTTATATGTGAAATACATGTCCTCTAGACCGAAAAAGAGAAAAATAAGCAAACGAATACATCATACGATGAGCCTAGGCGTCACATAGTTCTTTCAGGTAAAGAAAACATCGTGGGAATTAAGGACAAGACATACATGTCAGAAATTTATAATAAGTTTGATGAAATTCCGCGATTCACAGTGAAAACTGACCCAAGCATCCCGTTAAGAAAATAAGATGCTCCATGGTTACGGTCAAAGCGACCATAAGCGACCATAAATGGGCATGAGAAATTCATGACTTTTATGTAAATCTATGTAATGTATTAAAACTTATGTGTGCACAATATGCCCTGATTCTAGCCATACCATTGGTGGTTTGATCTAAATCCCATGAAACCTCGAACATGATAGGTCATTTTGTGATGTTTGCAATTTTCCAATTTCAATATTTTTCCTTGCAATTTTGACACATTATATGACACCACGCAAAGGTTTCACATCGTTTGGATCATTTTTGATTTTTTTTATGCTTGTTTTAAATTATATTCAAAACGGTGGGCATGAAGCTTCTTAGCCCGGAGCTAAGCCTCGCTAAAGTTGTAGTGGATCTCTGATGAAATAGCATATTGTGAACCGAGAAATGATTTTAGAAAAAAATTATAAGAATTATATCATGTACTTGTAGTTCAAATGTAACTACCTCGGTGAATTACGCTCTTAGTTACATGCCTGGATGAACGAAAGTGGTTAAAATAGTACGGTGGGGCCCAGGGCCACTCACGGTAGACCTTTCGGCTGTCCTAACCACTTTCAGACATCGGGACAAGAACGAGCGGCGTAATCGGCAGGCGAAGGGATCAACTACATACACAAATGAGTATGTATGCAAGCCACATACAACAGTCCTCAGAGCCATTCCATCTAAAAGAAATAGAAATATTGCAACGCCATACGGCAAGATTCAAATATCCTAGATAGAGATAATAATTTAGGATAGCTCCTCATACAACAAACATCAGAGTATCAAGCGGAAGCGGAAGACAAGATCCGAGTACGGATAAGAAGCAAATCGGCATAAGATGCCCCATAAATAAACACATCCCGCCCACAGATCTCACGGATCCCCGTTCCCGGAATCTCTACACCGAATGATCGTTGCCAACATCATCTGTCTCTTCCACCTAGTATCCATCTTGCGGGTACACCTGTTCATCTGAATCAAACAATTTATCGTGTGAGACCCTAGGGGTACTCAGCAAGTCTTTATGCCACTAAAGGGGACACAACCTGGGGTGACGCAATTGGAGCAAAAGATAATACCTAACAATTTTATAGATACTCGCTAACCATCCGCCTAACCAATGATAGACGGATGTCCGTTAATTAAGAACAACAGTTATAACAGTATAATTAACAGATCCATCCTCCTCCTTGCTTACCAACAAGGAAGCGGACGAACAACACCCATCATCCGTTGTCAGTTTTATTATCCATTCCATGAGTATTACACTACTTACTAGTCAAGTACTTAGTCAATTTAAAAGCGGTACTTTAGTTATACTTGTCTATGATCGAGAAACGGTGCTCCAAGTCGTCCATAACCGCGGACACGGCTTTCAGAAAGATTTACCCTGTAGGGGTGCACGAATAGCAACACACACTCGATCAACCTCGGAAAAACCAAATCAAAACCCAACGAGGCATTCACGACAAAGCGATCACAGGATTCAGAAATATTTCAGGGGGCCACCCCATTAAGCTACCCGCAACGAAGTTGGCCGACTCTAAGACGGACCCAAGGTTTGTGTGGACGGCGGTAAACGACTGGGAACCCGAAAATGTGACTGGGCTTGTCGATACAGCGAAAACGTGTCACGATCCAAAACAGTACAGGTGCTCCTCGCACAATCTTAATTAAAGCGGTAACATGGCATAAGTACAGGATAGTAATAAAGCCCCAAACTAATTGTGGCCCCAAGAAATAAGTATGAATCAAGCTCTGGCTTAGGGGGGTTCATAAGCCTCCCGGATGTGGATAGTGCAAATAATCAAGGAACAGGAATCAAGTACTCGGGGTCCTACGGGACACAAGTGAGCATGAAAAAACAAATAGCAGATATTGCTCACCGGTGCCTCTTTCATTAGTTATCCCATTACTACTCAGGTTAAGTTGTTTAGGTACCTCATTATCCATCAGACACTCACATACCCTACACATGCTTTTCTACGACTCGCATGGCTCAAACAACTCCTGTAGTAATGGCTCATGGGACCGGAACAAGCTTGGTGTGGTGTAAAAGTAAAGGCTATGCAGTACTTGGGATTCAATTTAATGCAATCGCGACTCAATGATGCAAGAATAAGATAGAGGCAATAGGTACTATATGTATGCAAGCATGTGGTAGTGCTTGCCTGGCAGCTCAGTTGAAGCGAGAGATGGATCTGGGTAGTACTCCTGTGATTCCTAGTAATTCTCCTGCTAGACGTCGCGGGTGGGCTGGTGTGGTCGGATCGGGCCGGAGCGCAGAGGATCGTCGACGAGGCTGGCGTATTGGCGGCTAGACTTTTGCGTCGAGTGGCGGCGGTACTGGCGACTCTAGGGTTTCTCCTTCGCGTCGGCGGGTACAGGGTGAGGTAGTGGGCCGTCCTTGATCTCCTCGGCCTCTTCCACGACGAGCTCGCTGACTCGAACGGAGGGGCGAGGCGGTAGACGGCGGAGACTTCCGGAAGGAGCTGGGCACCGGAGAGGAAGAAGGGGAAGGCGCGGCAGAGCCCGGGGCAGATCTGGGCGATGCAGGAGGCGTGTGAGAGGAGGGGAAAGTGAGGGAGAGGGAGGAGATGGCGTGTGGGCGCAGGCAGGTAAAGGTGGCCTCGGCCTCTTCCCTCTTTTCTCCTCGAGCACGTGCAGGTCGGGCTGGGAGCAGGTAGCATGGCAGGGGGAGGCTGCAGGTGGACCAGGGTGAGGGGTAGGCGCAGCAGCTAGGGCCAGCTTGGCAGGTAGGGAGAAGAGAGAGAGAGATGAGAGGGGGTAGCTCGGGCTAGGGTAGACATGGGCTAGGGTTAGGGTTTTGTTGTGGCTAGGGTAGGGCTAGCTAGGTGTGGGCCAGGGAGAGGGTGGCCAGGTGTTCATCAGCAGGTTAGGGAGGAAGGGAGTGAGGTGAGGTGGAGTTAGGGTTTTAGTGTAGAACTAGGTTAGGGGAAAATAGAGTTAGATAGGTAGATTAGGGTTTTGTTAGGGTTTAGGTTTTAAATTTGTTGATGGGGCCATACCAAGAGGAGAGAATGGGGCTTGATCTAGCATAAGCTAGGGTGGAGAAGAAACCAAGAGAAAGAGAAAGAAAAGAGATATGGGGAAAGAGCCTCTTATGATCATGCATGAAGAGATTAAAATTTGATAAAGATATAGAGATATAGATGAGTATATGGGGGTGGTGGAATGGAAGGAGATGGTCCACAAAGAAAAGATCCATTAAATCAAAGGAAACACCAATGGATTACAAGGTGGTGGAGAAGGTTGCATGGCCCATGCAAAAATAATAATGCCATGATTTATTTTGTGAAAACAATAATATTATTATGGCATTATTCTTATGAATTTCCAAGAAGTGGATTAAAAGCCAAGCAAAAGAATTTAAAGGATTTGATCCACCCCAAACCACATGAGCTAGAATAAATTATCAAAAGAAAAAGAAGTACAAGCTCATGGTTTAATGGGATGGTGGAATTATAAGGTGGTGAGAAGAAAAGATATTGGAGGTGAATAAAAGATATGCCCCCAACTCAACTTGGGCATTTAGACAATATATCAATAACCAAATACAATATCAAGAGGCAAATCCAATTAATAATGCATGTGAGAGAAGAACCAAAAGACAAAGGGGTTTTATATGATGCTCAAATGCAAGGTGGCATGATGACATGAGCATGATATAATTATGATGCAACAATTATATATATGAAGTAGCCAATAACTTATTGGACCAAGTAGCATTACAATTGTTAGACAATTGGGATGCTACAAAATCTGTGCACCCTCCAACTGATTCGGCAGGAATTTGTCTTTTTCATGAGGGGTGGACGGAAAGGTTCCAGATACACCGGTTATGAAATTGTCGATGTAAGGTGGTCTAGTATTTTTAAAAAATTGGTTAGTACCAATGCCAAACTTTAATTTGGTGGTTGCTTCACAGAACACCCCGATTTCGGCACCTCAAAAATGGAAATTGGTTTTTTCATGCGATAAAAAGGACAAATTCCTACTCCAACATCGTAAGCCATTCCAAGATGCACATGTGTGCACAATATGGGCACATTATCACAAACTATGCCCTGATTCTAACCATAACATTGGTGATTTGACCTAAATCCCATGAAACCTCAAACATGATAAGTCATTTTGTGAAGGATTTTTTGTGATGTTTGCAATTTTCGAAGTTCAATATTTTTCCTTGCAACTTTGAGAAATAATATGACACCACGCGAAGGTTTCACATCATTTGGATCATTTTTGAATTTATTATGCCCGTTAATGCATTTCTAATTGAAAATGGTAAAATTGTTAGTTAAAATAATTATTTTAGAAAACAGAAAATGGATTTGGATTATTTATTTAAATTTAAACACTTTTCATGTTGAATGTTTTTTCAAATTCAAAATTGTGCAATTAATATTTGTTAATGCATTTTCAATTGAAAATAGCAAAATGATTAATAGTTTGTATAGTTAGAACAAATATTTTGAAAAAATAAAATAGTTTTGGATTAGTTATTTAAATTAAAGCACTTTTCCTGTTGAAAGTTTATTAAATTCAAAATAAATTACAAATTGAAACATTTGAAATTCATTTGTAATGCACCTGCATTTAGAATAAAAAGAAGGCGGGAACAACTAAGTTCAAAAATAATTTGAAAAAGGCTTATTAGCCTCGGTTCGGCCCAAGAACCGGGACCAATAGCCCACGGCGCGCGCCAGATTGAAACTGGCATTTATTGCGGGCTCAATAGCCTCGGGTCGTCCCCCCAACCCGTGGCTAAAGAGGCAATAGCCCTGGTTCAGGGGAGGAACCGGGGCTAAAGCCCTATACTTAACTGTGGCCTTCTCCTTCTTCCTCCCCATTCGCACGAGGATAACAAGGACGTCGTCAGGCTGCCCAAGCCCCGACCCGCCGCTGACCCTCCGCGCGCCTAATACGTCCAAAACGTATCTACTTTCCAAAACACTTTTGCTATTGTTTCTCCTCTAAACTTGTGTGATTTGGATGCAACTAACACGGGCTGACGCTATTTTCAGCAGAATTGCCTTGGTGTCTAGTTTTTGTGCAGAAAATCAACTATCAGGAAAAATCCCGAAAAATATGCCAAAAATCTTATTTCACCAGAAGACTCCCGGAGCGAGAATACGAGACGGAGGGGGGCTAGGCCCAGGCCACACCACCTGGCCACGCGGGCTAGGCTTGGCCACGCCAGGGGGTGGTCTGGCCGCCCCAGACACCCTCTCGATCTCCCTCTTCGCCTATAAGATGCCTTCTGACCTAAAAACTCAGGAGGGTTTGACGTTTTTCCAGAAAGAGTTCCGCTCCGCCGCCACCACCAGATTCCACAATTCAGAACCAGAAACTCCGTTCTAGCACCCTACCGAGATAGGGAATTGGATGAGATCATCGCCATCATCATCACCATCGCTTCTCCATCGACCATCCATGTTTCCCCCATCTATGAGTGAGTAATCCCCCGTTGTAGGCTATGGGGATGGTAGGGATTGGATGAGATCGTTCATGTAATGGCATCAGATTGTTAGGGCATGGTGCCTAGTATCTATAATTAGTGCTTTTTGACTTTGTTGCGACTTGTTATGCTTAATGCTTGTCACTAGGGCCCGAGTGCCATGATTTCAGATCTGAACATGTTATTGATTCATTATGATAGTATTGTTTATGGTCTTACCTGCAAGTTGTATACACACGTTGTTGTCCGGAACCAATGGCCCCGAAGTGACAGAAATCGGGATAACCAGAGGGAATGGCTTTGATGTGAGGATCACATGTGTTCATGGAGTGTTAATGCTTTGCTCCGATGCTCTATTAAAAGGAGCACCTTAATTTCCAGTAGTTCCCTTGAGGCCCCACTGCAAACGGGCTGGCAGGATAAAAGATGTTGTGCAAGTTCTCATTGCGAGCATGTATGACTATATATGGAACACATGCCTAGGATTATCTAGTACTTGGATGCTTTATCTTATTTATCTGCAATTGCCCTATGTTCTGATTGCCATGTGAATTGCCTTGTCCATGCAATGCCCGTCCATCCATCCCTATGCCTACCGCACTCAAATCCTACTATTTACTGTTATTGTTACTACTGTCTTTACTTTACTACTGTTGTTACTTCACTATTCCTACTACAAAACTGTTGCTACTGATAACTGTTGTGAGCAAGATTGTTTCCAGGTGCAACTGAATTGACAACCTCAGTTGTTAAGGCTTATAAATATTCTTTGGCTCCCCTTGTGTCGAATCAATAAATTGGGTTTCACTTCCCTCGAAAATACTGCGATACACCCCCTATACTTGTGGGTCATCAAGACTATTTTCTGGCGCCGTTGCCGGGGAGCATAGCTTTATTTATCAAGTTCACTTAGATTCATTATTGTTTCACTGCCATCCTTCCATCATGGGTAAGTCTCGTGACGGCAAGGTTCCTATTTTACCATCCACTTCAAGAAGAGGTACGGTTTTGAACACCTCTGTTGCTCTTGATTCACCATCTGTTATGAGTAAGCTCGTTACACCACCACATACACATGTTACACACACTGCTACTACTGCTAAATCTGAAACTTCTGATACTTATGATGCTGCTTCTACTGTGCTTGATAAGAGTGGTTCATTAGGTCCTTTTCTAGATGCTAAAATTGCTAGAACTATAGCTAGAAATACTGAAACTCCTAATGAAGACACTACTACACCTGTTAGTTCACCTGAGTCTAGTGAGAGTTATGATATTGAAGATGGTTATGTTGAGATGACCGGTGCATTTATTAAAGAATGTAAAAACACCCATGATAGGAGCGCTGCTAAGAGTCTACTTGAGAGGCGTGCTATTTTACCCAAATTGTCTCCTATTGCTAAGTTTGGTGCTTCTCCCATGAACATTAAAGATAAAGATTATGATTTCTCTCTTGATCTATCTTACATAGCTATTGTTGAGAAAGAACCTTTTTGTGGGACTAAGAATGAAAGTGCGGTAGCACATATGACTGAGCTTTCTACCATGAGTGGCTTGTTTTCTGATGATATTAAGATGCGTACTTAGTTTGTTGCTAAGATTTTCCTTTTTCACTGAAAGGGGAAGCTAAAACTTGGTTTAGTAATTTACCCTCCTGGATCTATTGATAGCCCTGATTGCTTGATTAGTACCTTCCTGTAGAAATATTTTCCTCCAAGTGCTAGACATGCTATTTTGTAGGACCATTTTGATTTTAAACAGGGAGAAAAAGAGATATTGCCTGAATCATGGGTAAGGTTTTGTTCTTTGATTCATGCACTGGCTGGAAGTCTATTACCTAAGAATGAGCTTACTGATATATTTTATAATGGACTAACTGAAGAATCTAGCACATACCTAGATAGTTGTGCTGATTGTGTTTCAGGAATAGGACTCCAAAGAAGTTGAGGAATTAATGGCTAAAATAAGCAAGAATTATGAAGATTGGACTCCTCCTGAACCGGCTATACCTGAAGTAATTATGCCTGAACCAGCTATACCGGCGCATATACCATTATCTAAGAAGAGGGGAGTTATTGAATTGAATGATGAAGTGATGAAGGAAGCTAAGAAATGTCTTAAGGAGAAGGGAATTAAAGCTGCACATGTCAAGAATTTACCTCCTATAGAAGAATTATGTAAGCCAATCCCCCATTGATCCACTATTGAGGTACACTCTCTCCAACCACTTGATGAAGGTGATATCCCTTACTCTAAACCTCCTGATCAATGCTTAGAAGAATTCGATATTTTCATTGTTAAGCAAGATAATTTTAATAAAAGGGTGCAAAATCATCTAATGGAAACCACTAGAGCTATTGTTGAGTTAAAAGATATTGTGGAAAGAACCTCTAATGATGTTAAAATGATTGTTAAACATTTTCAAATGGTTCAAACTCAAATAGATCAACTTATTAAAGTGCAAAAAGACTTGCTAGTTAACGCTGCCAAAGAAAAACATGCTTATGAAATTAGAACTAGAAGTGGTGCTGCTACCCAGGATCCTCTATATCCTGAAGGGCATCCCAAAATAATTGAGCAGGATTATCAACAAGCTGAAAATAGTGGTTCTACTCGTAAGAAAAGAAAAAAAGAAACATAAAACTATTGTAGAACCCTCTGAACTTGCTAAAGATCCTAATAGTATATCTATCTCTGATGCTGAAACTAAAAGTGGTAATGAAGAAAATGATGTTCCTGATAAAGAAAAGTTGAAGAAGAACCTGAAAAGCACACTAACAATACTAAATACACTAAAGAAGATTTTATTGCTAAGAAACATGGTAGTGAAAGAGAGCCTTGGGTCCAAAAACCTATGCCTTTCCCTGATAAGAAACAAAAGTCAAATGCAGATGAACACTATAATAAGTTTTGTGAGTGGATGAAACCTTTATTCCTGGCAAATTCCTTTGACTGATGCTATTAAATTGCCTCCTTACTCAAAGTATATGAAGGATATTGTCTCGAATAAAAGTAAGATCCCTAATGAACAAATCTCTACTTTGCTTGCTAATTATTCCTTTAATGGTAAGGTTCCAAAGAAACTTGGAGACCCAGGGATTCCAACTATCCCTTGCTCTATTAAGAATAGTTATGTTAGAACTGTTTTGTGTGATTTGGGAGCTGGAGTTAGTGTTATGCCTTTCTCTCTCTATAAGAGACTTCAACTGGAAAAATTAATACCAACTGATATATCTTTGCAAATGGCTGATAAATCTACCACTATTCATGTTGGTATATGTAAGGATGTACCTGTTCAAGTGGATCATAATTGCTTGATATTAACTGATTTTGTTGTGCTTGAAATGCCTGAAGATGATAATATGTCCATTATTCTTGGGAGACCTTTTCTTAATACTTCAGGAGATGTTATTAATTGTAATCAAGGAAAGGTGACATTTAATGTTAATGATAAGGAGCATACTGTCTATTTCCCCAAGAAGATTGATAGGACTTATGGTTTGAATTCAATTGAACATGTTGAAGGCATTCGAGTTGGAGAAATATATTGTCCCATACCAAGAGAAAAATTTGAAACTATTATGATTGGGACCATTGCTATCAAAGTTGAGGTAACATAATCATTAGTGGAATACAAAGTTTTGTTTCATATAAATTGTTTTGGTAACAAGACGTGATCAACCTTGTTAACAAAAGGATTTCATTGAACAAAACAATGTTTTCACCATGATTATCTCCGCTTACTTCTATTCTATCTATTTTTAGTTTTTACTTTCGTTTAGTTTACTTTCTGTTGTTTACTTGCTTGCATGTTAGAGTGTCTTAGAACTTCTATAGTTCTAGCCTTGTTTTGTCATTGCATCATTCCAAAAAAAAATCTTTCTGGCAGAAAATCATTCATCTATACCTGAAAATTGCTCAAAAATAAAGTGTCTCGAAAAATTCCAGAAAATACATATTAAATTTTACGTGAAAAGGGGCAGAGAAGTGCCTGGGAAGGTACCAGGGGGACCCACCAGGCAGGCACACCACCTGGTGGCGCGGCCAGCCCTAGGGCGCGCCTGCCTATGGTGTGGGCCACCCCTGGCCCTCCACTCACTCTCTCACTTGCCACTTCTTCTCTCTCCTGAGCAAACACCAGTTCATTGCTCAAATCGCGTTCTTGTTATGCTTGCCCTCGATTTTTCGATCTCCTTGCTCACCCATCTAATTTTCCTTGTTTTACTTCCTACAAGCTGTAGGGATTCTTGATGATTTCTTACTACTGATTCAGAGGGTTGGTTTGACCTCATACATGCAAGATGAGAGTGAGCAATACGCTATGCTCACCAAGACTTTTGTTGAGAGCTTTGTGCTTACTAACACGCCCTATCAGTCAACTGTAACTTTCAGAATTTATAATCTGCCCTTTACCATGTCATTGGAAAGATTTTGCAGTATTGTAGGTGTAAGCATGACAGGGGACCGTGAAGAAGATTCAAGGGCGACCCGCTGATTTGCGAGAGCTCTACCGAGGGGTGACCAATGATGATGACCCGCGTAGCTCAGCATGGAAAGATAAGAAACATCCAACTCCCTACTCTTAGATACTTTGCATATTATCTTGCTACTAGCGTTCTGGGTAGGGAGAATACGAGTATATCTCCAACTATCATTTAGCCTTCCTTGCTGCTACGAAAACACATCACTTTGTCACTGCTGATTCTGATTTGGACAGTCTAGTATATAGGATGATGTTTACTGATAGGGATGAGAGGGAGATCCCTTTGCCACAATCTACTTTGTTTAGTGTTCATAGGATACCGTGGTCGCGCTCCAAGGAGGAGGTGGACGAGCAGCCCGTTTGCTGGGGTTCCATGGGCAGCACCAGGAGGATGTGCCCTCCTACGATACTCTGCGCACTACGGAGGGACGTACTCGAGCTCGCACCAGGATGAGGGTACCTCCTCGTCGTACCACGGAGACACTTCATCTTGGCCAGCTTGGTATTGATACCCACTTAGGCCAAAAAGCCTAAGCTTGGGGGGAGGTACGCCGACATCGCACTCATCTCCATATCATTTTGTGTCGGTACTTTGTATATTCATGTTTCGTTCTCTTTTGAGTTTTCGTTATTTCTTTGTTTTTGCTTTATAAAACACAAAAAGACCAAAAATATTTCTGTTGTTTTCTCTTTTGTTGTCTTCTTCTTTTGGCCTTGGTTTGCTCTTTTTGCTTTGCTTGAACTATTTGAAAAACCAAAAAGATTTTGCTTCGCTTGTTCTTCCTTTTTGGTTCTTGTTCTAAAAAAATCGAAACACCAAAAATATTTTTTGTTCTTCTTTGGTTTGTTGAGTTTGTTGCAGGGTTCAGCAGTCCTCAATGGAATTGGTTCATATTATTATTCAAGCCACACAAGTGAAGGGCAATAATGAGGATTAATGACAACTTGAGGTGTGGGTAAGGAGGCTGGTAAGAACTCATATTTGTTTTCATTTTGTACATAACTCATCATTGTAGGCGTGCTTAGTCTGTTCATGTAGGGTGTATGTTATTCATGGATGCTTAGTAGTTCTTGCTTTCATATGATTAGTTCCAGCTTGCTAATAATTTGTAGCATGTCATATGAATGTTTGCTGCATTACTCTATCATAACTTGGTATGACACCGTGGTATCCTCCTCTGAATGTTTCACTTGAATTGACTGGCACATGCTCACGCATGCATATGACTGAAATAATAGTTAAGCCTCGATGAATTATTTGCCTTGAGGTTCTTGAATCACTTTCATGTCATGATTAGTCCTGTTTTGTTGCAAGCATGATTATGACAATAACTACTCTCTCGTTGTTGCTCCCTACTATGCTAGCCTTCACATACACTGAGTATGTTTTACCTCGTGGTTCCAACTCCCTAAAACCACATATTGGCCAAAAGTGTCCACAATACCTACCTATAGCATTATTTGTTGTTCCGTGCATATTTAGTGTGCCTCGTTTCTTCCAAATAAAATGTTTGCTTGTTTTGAGAAAGTTAGTTAGTAAAGCTCTCACGAACTTGATGGCACACTTTACTTTTTTGCACTTAATAATCTTGAACCATTGCGTCCATTTTGTTGCGTATATGCTTGCACTTTATAAGTTGAAGTTAGCAAAACCATGTATCATGGGGAACGCTTTCAACATTTCACGGGCACTTTGTACCCTGTTGATATCATGATTCTTTTGCTTATGGATCCCCGGCGGTGTGAAATAAAAGGGGAACTTGTAAGATCATGGAGTTTGTATATGTGTTAGAGAAACGCCTGGGCCGCTAGCATAAGCCATGCCTAATCATGGTGGAAACTTGCAGCATAACCATAATGAGCATTCTATGAAGCATCCTCAATAAAAATCTATGCACATAGTAAATAAAAAGATCATTGAGATGCTCATTGTCTGCTTGCCTTGTCATTTTGATTATGGGATAGCTCTTGTATCATGTGCAAGGGGTACCCCGTTGGCGGTTCTCTATGATACATATGTACTTACAATGACAAGAGCTTACTTGTGACTGAAGTTGAGTCATGAGGTCCATTACTCTCGTAAGTAAGGGGCATGAGACTTTAGCTTATAACTTGTCAAGCATATCCTCTTAGTTGTGTCACTTTAACCTTAACCATTTAAAGATGCTTATGATAGGAGCAATGAGAGCTCAAAGCTAACGAGTACCATACTTTCAGCATTTGGAAGCCTTTCAAACTTTTCAAAACCTTTTTCATTTCTTTGTTGAGTCTCCACTTATTCTATGAGCACCTTCTTGAGAGCATAGTTGTCATTCTTAGTGTAATGTGCTTGTCTCAAAACTTGATTATTTGTGTTATGACTTTGATGCTTGTATCTTTGATATATTACTTCTAGTCTTCACTTGAACTTCAGAGGTGCCTTGGCATTCACAATAAAAAGGCAAGCGAGACACCACTCTATCATACCTTGTTATGAGCATTGTAATGTTGCTTATGTTTATGCTTCATGCTACTTATTATTTTTGAGTTGGGATCTATTCATAGCTTGCAATGCCTATTAAGTAAACTTAGTTGCATACTCCTTATTATGAATTGTCTAAGTAGTTGACCACATGCTGAGAATATATACATCATATGAAGCAAATGTGTTCATGAAAGTTTCTTTTATCGCACTCAGTTTTCAACTGAATTGCTTGAGGACAAGCAATAAGCTAAGCTTGGGGGGAGTTGATACGTCCAAAACATATCTACTTTCTCGAACAGTTTTGCTATTGTTTTCTCCTCTAAACTTGTGTGGTTTGGATGCAACTAATACGGACGGACGCTGTTTTCAGTAGAATTGCCTTGGTGTCTATTTTTGTGCAAAAAATCAACTATCAGGAAAAATCCCGGAAAATATGCCAAAAATCCTATTTCACCAGAAGACCCTCGGAGCCAGAATACGAGACAGAGGGGGGCTGGGCCCAGGCCATACCACCTGGCTGTGCGGGCTAGGCCTGGTCGTGCCAGGGGGGTCGGCCGCCCCAGGCACCCCCTCTGTCTCCCTCTTCGCCTATAAGATGCCTTCTGATCTAAAAACCCAGGGGGGTGATACATTGCAAATGTATCTATAATTTTTTATGTTCCATGCTTGGTTTTATCCACTTTCTTGTGTTTTGTTCCAACTTTGGAGTACTTTTCATATGATTTCATGGACTAACCTATTAACAAGAGCCATAGTGCCAGCTGCCTATTTTCTGCAGTTTTTGGTTCCAGGAAAGTCAGAAAATGAATATTCTCGGAATTGGACGGGACAAAAGCCAAAGTGCCTATTATTCCGGAAGGGAGCAAGTGCCAGAATACAAGACAGAGAGGGGCCAGGGGCCAGCCACACCACCTGGCCGCGCGGCCAGGCCTGGCCCACGCCAGGGGGTGGTGTGGTGGCTCCCAGCACCCCCTCGGCCTCTCCTTTCGCCTATATATTGCCCTCGGGACGAAAACCCTAAGTACCCAATCAAAAATCCACGAAAGAGTCTGTAGTCGCCGTCTCTCTCCATCCCTAGATCGGGGGGATCTGAAGTCTTCCTAGCACCCTGTCGGAGAGGGGAATTCACCCTAGAGGCCTTCTTCATCACCATGCAAGCCTTCGGTATGATGCGTGAGTAGTTCATCCTTGGACTACAGATCCATGTAGTAGCTAGATGGCTGGTTTCTCCTCCTTTGTGCTTTCATGTTTAGATCTTGTGAGCTCCGTTCATGATCAAGATCATCTATTTGTAATTCATACATGTTGTGTTTGCGGGGATCCGATGGATATTGAGATGCTATTTCAGATTGATTATTGATTCTATCATGTCTTTGTTATTTGAGATCTTGCATGCTTTCCGTTGTTAGTAGCTATCTTGGCCAAGTAGATGCTAGCAACTCCAAGAGTTAGTATTTATGCTCGATAGTGGGTTCATGCCTCTGGTAATCTGGGGAAGTGACAGAAATCTCTAAGGTACTAGATGTGCTGTTGCTACTAGGGAGAAAACAACAATCCTTTGTTCATAGAACAATCATATTGTTTACTTACACACGTAGTTCGTAAAGCAATAATCTGTTGCTTGCAACTTAATACTGGAGGGGGTTCGGATGATAACCTGAAGGTGGATTATTAGTCATAGATGCAGTTGGATGGCGGTCTATGTATTATGTTGTAATGCCCAATCAAGTCTCAAGGAGTCAAGATTAGTATATGCATGTATTGCTTTCTATTGCTTTCTCGGTTTTGTCAATTGCCCCGCTGTAATTTGTTCACCCAGCATGTTATCTATCTAAGGAGAGCCACCTCTAGTGAACTATGGATCCCGGTCCTTTCTCTTTACATACAATCTATAAACTGTTTCTTCTTTGTGTTTACTTTCTGCAAACTTTTACTTCTTTCCATTCGATACGTTTAATCCTTTCTTTTCCACAAAACACGGTGAGATTGACAACCTCATCGCAAGTTGGGGACAAAGTTCTGTGGTTGTGTTGTGCAGGTCTCCATGTTGCTACTAGCACCGGTAGTGCGCCCTGCCAAAGCTCAGCTAGCAACACCTTTGGGGTGTTTCCTTGCTCCTACTGGTTCGATTAAACCTTGGTTTCATAACTGAGGGAAACTTACTGCTGTGCTCATCATACCTTCCTCTTGGGGTTCCCAACAGCTCTACGTCGAAAGTCGAGCGCATCAAGATCTTTTCTGGCGCCGTTGCCGGGGACTGAAGAAGAAGAAGCTCCCACGTCAACCACGCGCAAGCAGATTTTTCTAGCGCCGTTGCCGGGGAGTCAAGGACATCTTCACAAGGGAGTCCCTCATAACCAATCTCTTTACTTTGTTGTTTTTGTTTTGCTTAGTTTTATTTTGCTTTGTTTGCTTGTTTTGTTCTTCAAAAAAATAGTTTTACTTGTTTGCTTTCTTATTTGAAAAACACAAAAAAAATAGTCCTATCCTAAGTTGTCACTATGTCTAGCCTTGCTCCAATCACTATGTCACCCGAGGATATGATTTTCACTTTTAAACAAGAATTGAGGAAAGTTTTAAGGAAGCTTGGTCTAGAATCTCCGATCTACATGAAAAAACTGAGCCTAAAATGACTCAAAGCTTGTTCCTTAGCAGTTTTTACCTTGGAATTGCTCTTTTCTATAGATATGCTTTAGATGCTGTTGTGGGAGGAGATTCCTCCATTGTAATGAGGATGATGCTATTAATGCTATAAAGAAATTTATCCTCACTTACAACTTGCCTAGCCAAACTGATACTTCTTTCGCAAAAATATTGCTAGGTTGGACACTCTTGAGGCTAGCATTACTATATTAGAAAGTTACTATAATACGCTTAGGGAGCATCACGATTATGTTCCAAAAAACTCTGAACCATCAAAGTGGTTCCCTACAGTAAAATTGAGATGAACACTGAAACTTTTCAAGCTCGCTGTGATATCATGTCTGAATTTGCCTTATGCCCAAAGATATTTATAAATCTCTGAATACTGGGGGCTCATTGAGGGAGGAAAGAAATATCTCTTACTAAAATACTACCATATTACCTCTGGAATAGCTGAAGGAGTGTTCACAAAGATCCTTGGAAAACGATTTCTATTGATTATCTTGTTATTGAATGTGCAGGAAAAGGACAAATTACACTTGGAAGGTCCCTATTAGAACTCCTTGGAGCAATAATAGATGTGGGAAAAGGGACCATGCACCTTTCTTCTCCACCAAACAATCATATTTTCCACAAGGTTAAGAATAAAAGTAATAGAGGTAAGGGCAAGAAAGTTGGTCTTAATGCTTCTTCATTTGAGAACACTTGATTCTTTTTTGCTTGCTTCTATGCCTAACTTAAAGGCGTTAAAGAAAAGTACTTGTTGGGAGATAACCCAAGAGTTTTAGATGAGTCTTGGAAGTTATTACCTCTGTAATAACCTCTCCTTATCCTTTTTATTTGCTTTTTGTGCCAAGAGTAACCTCTAATGAGAGTGAAGTAATGATTGGGAAAGTTGCTGTCCCGAAACAGATTTTTGTGCTTCACCGTAAAAATTCCTGAGAGATATCTGTATGTCGGATTGAGCTGTAATTTGTTTTTATTCTGCCCCAGGTTGTTATCTAACTTTCGTTAGTTCAACACTTTTTGATTTGAGCAACAGAAGGTCTTCGAAAAAATTCTTTTACCTGCTGGTCTGTTTTGACAGATTTCTGCCATTTTCTGCATTTGCTTCTTGTTAGTTCCTTCTTGAGTTCTTTTGGGGAATTGAGCTTTTTGAGGGAAGTGCTACAGTAGCTAGTGTTCTAATGGAAGTTTATTTGGTGTTAGAACTGAACCTTGAGACTTATTTATCTTAAGTGCACTAATGTTGCTAATGAGATTGTGTGAAGTTTTGTATGAAGGAAAAATTTCAGGTGTATGGAAGGAATGAGTAATGAGATGAAGGATGGACTAAAGCTCAAGCTTGGGGATGCCACGTGTCACCCCAAAAATATCCAAGAAGTACAAGCGTCAAAGCTTGGGGATGCCCAAGGCATCCCCTTCTTCATCAATAAAAATCCCAGGTTTCTTCCAAACGCTTCATTTTTATTGTTTCATGCACAGTTGTGTTTTTTCTTGGAGCGTCTTCTTTTCGTTTTAGTTTGGTTTTTGTTTGCTTGGTTTGCTTAGTTTTCTGAATAAATTGGTTGGACCCCCTCTTTCATACATTGGTTTGCAATAGTTTGGTTTGGTTTGGAAAGAGTAGGAAAGTTCATGCTTATGTGGTAAAAAGAGCTCGTTTTTGACTGTGGCCTATGCTTTGTCATGCCATGCTTGATATTGTTTTGGCTTTATGCTTAGTATTCTTTGCTGTAGCATGACTTGTTATAAACAATTGAGATTGCTTAATGTGCCTTGGATGAATCATGCGTTGTTTTAGCATATTAAGCATAGTATAGTGGTATTCTCCTTTGATGCTTTATTTGGTTGACTTGGCGCATGCTCACACCATGTTATGACTATCTCAAGTCACCATAGCCTTTATGATCCTTTAGTTTTCAACTTGTAGTATCACTTTATGCTTTGATCAATGATGTTTTGTCGCTCTGCATGATTATGGCCATTATTGCTCTCTTAGTTTGTCGCTCCCAGTCTTTTGCTAGCCTCCAACACCAAGTATGAGTTCCACTCATGCATCCAACTCCCTAAACCAAGTTATTCCAAAGAGTCCACCATACCTACCTACTAGCTTATGCTATTCCAAGTATATTCATGCTTTTGTTTACCTTCTTCCACTTGTTATGAGAAAACTAGTGATTAAAGCTCTCACGAACTTGATGGCACACTTTACTTTACTTGCCCTTAATAAACTTGAACCATTGTGTCTTCTATGTTGTATATGCTTGCACTTATTGTTGGGAATTAGCAGAACCATGCTTTCATGGGGAACGCTTTCAACATTGCACTTGGTACTTGTACCTAGTTGATATCATGCTCTTTTGTATATGGATGTCGTCGGTGTGAAATGAAAGGGGAGCTTGTAAGTCCATGGAGTTATGTATGTGTTAGAGAAACGCCTGGGCCGCTGGTCTAATCCATGCTACATGGTGGAAACCTGCAGCGTAACCATAATGAGCTGTCTATGAAGCATTCTTCTTATAAAAAAGAGTCCTATTGAGAAAAAAGAGAAAAAGAGAAAAAAAAAGATACTATGAAAAGAGGAAAGAGAGAAAAAAGCACCATATTCCCATGGTAAATAAAAGAATGCTGAGAGATGCTCGTTGTCTGCTTGCCTTGTCATTTGATATGGGGATTCTTCCGTATCATCGGGCAAGGGGTACCCCGTTGGCGGTTCTCAATGATACACATGTACTTACGATGACAAGAACTTACCGGTGACTAAACTGAGTAGCATGCGGAGCGGCCCTCGTATCCAAGGGACATGAGATTCTGACTTATACTTCGTCAAGCAGGTACACCATAGTTGTTCACTTTAACCTTAATCACTTCCAAGATGCTTATGATAGGGCAATGAGAGCTGAAAGCGTTAAGTATCATAATTTTTGGAAGATCTTTATGAGACTTGAATCCCTAACTTCCTTTTACAAAAGGCCTTTATTCCACCATTATATTGAGTCTCCACCTTCTATCTTTATGCACCCTCTTTGAGAGATAGATGGCCATTCTTTAGTTCTATGTGCATTGTCCCAAGACTAGTTGATTGATGCATAACTTGATATTGCTTGTTTAAACTATTGTATCTAGTCACTCTTATGAACTTTGAAGGTGTCCTATGCATTTATATTTGCTACTCTATTGAGGGACAAGCTGAATACTATTATGCTATGTTTTCTTTATGTGAAACAAACAAACGTCTTGCAAAGCATTGTTATTCATGAATCTTTTGTTTGTGCCTTTTCATGTTGCATCATAGTTTCTTTTCTTATTGCTAGAACTTTGTCTTTCATGTTATGATTGAAGTACTATGATCCCAGCTTTGAATGTTTTGCAAATACTTTGATCAAGTCTTTGATGGTGCATGTCACCTCAAAAATTATTTCTTTTTATCACTTACCTACTCGAGGACGAGCAGGAGTTAAGCTTGGGGATGTTGATACATTGCAAATGTATCTATAATTTTTGATGTTCCATGCTTGGTTTTATCCACTTTCTTGTGTTTTGTTCCAACTTGGAGTACTTTTCATATGATTTCTTGGACTAACCTATTAACAAGAGCCACAGTGCCAGCTGCCTGTTTTCTGCTGTTTTTGGTTCCAGGAAAGTCAGAAAATGAATATTCTCGGAATTGGACGGGACAAAAGCCAAAGTGCCTATTTTTCCGGAAGTGATCAAGTGCCAGAATACGAGACGGAGAGGGGCCAGGGGCGGCACACACCACCTGGCCGCGCGGCAGGCCTGGCCCGCGCCAGGGGGTGGTGTGGTGGCTCCCGGCACACCCCCTCGGCCTCTCCTTCCGCCTATATATTGCCCTCGGGACGAAAACCCTAAGTACCCGATCAAAAATCCACGAAAGAGTCTGTAGCCGCCGTCATCTCCATCCCTAGATCGGGAGGGATCTGAAGCTCTCTCGGCACCCTGCCGGAGAGGGGAATTCACCCTGGAGGCCTTCTTCATCACCATGCAAGCCTCCGGTGTGATGCGTGAGTAGTTCATCCTTGGACTACGGATCCATGTAGTAGCTAGATGGCTGGTTTCCCTCCTTTGTGCTTTCATGTTTAGATCTTGTGAGCTCCGTTCATGATCAAGATCATCTATTTGTAATTCTACATGTTGTGTTTGCGGGGATCCGATGGATATTGAGATGCTATTTCAGATTGATTATTGATTCTATCATGTCTTTGTTATTTGAGATCTTGCATGCTTTCCGTTGTTAGTAGCTATCTTGGCCAAGTAGATGCTAGCAACTCCAAGAGTTAGTATTTATGCTCGATAGTGGGTTCATGCCTCTGGTAATCTGGGGAAGTGACAGAAATCTCTAAGGTACTAGATGTGTTGTTTGCTACTACTAGGGAGAAACAACAATCCTTTGTTCATAGAACAATCGTATTGTTTACTTTACACGCAGTTCGTAAAGCAATAATCTGTTGCTTGCAACTTAATACTGGAGGGGGTTCGGATGATAACCTGAAGGTGGATTATTAGTCATAGATGCAGTTTTGGATGGCGGTCTATGTATTATGTTGTAAAAT